>OU343224.1:368543596-368661934 GCA_910596185.1 Chrysanthemum makinoi
TTATAAAACTTAAAATTTTCACATATGTCCAAATACCTAATTTATATTTAATTAAAATCTTAAAATACATATTTATTATCATTTAATGTTAAAATGACCATTATGCCCTTTTATTTATTTATTTTTTTTATTTTTTTGAAATCACGTATATATTTCTTATTTCCTTATAAACAATCTCTCAAATCATTATATTAGTACACATGGGTTACGAATATTAGATGATCCGTAATAAACAATTTTAGTACACAAAACATATGTATACTTCATTGCTCCAAATACAATATATAAATCATAAAAGCATGTTCAAAGCATATATCAGTATAGGCATGTAATTTTAACATTAAATGACAATAAATATGTATTTTAAGATTTTAATTAAATATAAATTGGGGATTTAGACCTATATAAAAATTTTAAGTTTTATATTGGATATATATGAAATTTTCAAGTTAGGTTGGATATATATGAAATTTTGAACCAAATGAGAGATATATATGAAATTCTCCCTAAAATATTAAAGGATTGACACATACAATAGGGTGGAGCTTGGCTTAGAGGTTAAAGCCTTATATCCTTGATTCGAACCTCAGGTTTATGTTGTTGGCAAGTACTTTCTAAAATTGAGTCATGGATACCATCTAGTGTTGAAAGTCCTCAACATTTTGTACCTACTTGTTATATAGTTTAACAAGTTTAAGATAAATTGTGGAAACATCTATATACTATGTATAAAATAAAAATGGTTAAAATAAAAAGTTAAAAAAATAAATGTTGAAATATTGAAATAATTAATTATGAGTAATTTTAACTATTAATACACATATGTTTCAAAATGAAACTATTTATATAAATCTAAAACCGAGTTGACGCGGGACGGTTCAGACCCAGCCGGTTGACCAGGTTTAATTTGACCTGTTTTTCACCCAACCCGTTGGGTTGACCCAGTTTAAATCGACACGTTGACGAATAACAGTTCAACCGGTTGAACCACCCGGGTCGAAGCGGTTTTCAAAACATTATGTTTAATTCCCAAATCCTCAAAGTTTTTATTATTTTTCGTTTATAACCCTTAATTTTTTTTATCACTAAAACTATCTTCCGCTATAAAATACCTTTGTTATACAAATGGAGATTAGAAACAAAGACGGATATATTGTTGACACATAAATGTCATAAACATCAAATTTTTTAGTGAGAAAGATGGACAGTCAGCTTCAACAACGACTCGACCCCATCAACAAAAACCTAACCGGCTGGTATCAATGATCAAATCCTAGCGAACCCACAAGCATGCAAATACTTTCTAGTGCCCCAAGTAATGGAAAGCCTAGACATCGCACTACTAATGTGATATACTCCAAAGAAGTTGATACTATATCCATACTTACTCGATCATCATAGTTTAGGTTTGATGTTAAAGCTAACTCGATTAACCATTTTAAGAACTTTTGAACCTTTTTTAATCCAAAAAACAATTCTCTCTATAATACATTTGTCAAAGACCTTTTTCGTAAAATATAATAAACAATGTGGTTGGTTCTTACTCACAACGAGTGTAGGAACTGAATAAAAAAGGGTTTTCTTCCTCACTCGCATAGAGTGGTACTTTTGCATACAATATTAGTTTCGTTTCTACTTACATAGAGTGTGTTGGTGTGTATTAAGGTGGTATTAATTAATTTTTTATTCTCAATTATAATTATTAAATAATTTATTTTCAATCAATCAAATATATTTTCTCTCTTTTAAACCAATATCAAATCAAAATCAAAATTCAAATCATATTTCATCCCCACTTATAAACCAAACGAACCCTAAAATAGCATTTTGTTTTCCTACTCATACAGTTTGGTGGCATCCACACACACATGCACATATGTGTTTTTTCTACTTACGTGGCATCCTATATAGTAAATGGTATTACGTTTACAAAGTCACGTGCTGCCCATTTGAATAAAGGGCACGTTGCCCAACAATCAAAAAAATAGTACGTAGTATTTTGGGTTTATATTATTAAATCTTTTTCATTGGTGGGGTTTTGATTTTGCACGTTTGCCTTTTTTTAGGTTTGAAGCTACGATGGTGAATAAGCTTGATGTGGAGGTTAAGCTTGAGACGAATTAGCCTGTGGGTTTGGGTGAGTTTTTACTTGGTGTAATATTGTTTTAGTTTACATTATATGCTGTAAAAGGTGACGTAATATCCGATTTTCTTAGAAACTTGAGAATTTGAAGTAATTTTTTAAGTTCAATCATGGAAAGGGTATTTACGAAAGTGTTACGATATGAATGTTACAGGGTTATTTTTTAATCAGAATCAAATACTGCTATTTCCATAGTATTCGTGATGGCATTGATCTTTTTGTTTATCCATCGGAAGTTACACGATAAATTGTAAGTATCATCCCTTCTACAATATTTCATGTTTAGGGGTGTATCTAAGTTGAACCATACTAAGCCAGAGCAAGTTTGGCTTGATGTACATGACCATTTTATGTGTTTTAAGGCAAATATCGATACACTACCATCTAGAATTAAGATATTTAAAATTTGATAACAAAATGATAATACCAATGCGAAGATTAACAATGGACTCTTTTGTTGCAGAATGGGATATTCAATTGATAAAATTATGGAATCAAACTTTCATTTAACAGATACTATGTGGCACCAAGCTGCTTTGTCAATGGTTTCATCATGGAATCATGCTGCATGTACTCTAAGATCCATTTCCAGTAGTACTGACTCAGTCATATTCTTCAAGGTACATCTATTTTATACATTCTCATAAACTGTCTCAACTAAATATATTAGTAGTACTATTGGACATGGAAGAATCGGACAGTCAGATACGAGGTTGACCCACTAATTTTTTTGTCCAATTCAAGCAAAGGTTATCTATAACTAATGTTTTTAAATTGGACCACAAAATTAGAGTTAATTACATAAATCGTCCTTGTGGTTTGGTCAAAATTACGGATCTTGTCCCTATACTTTTTTTTTCAGTGTGTTTCGTCCCTGTGGTTTACAAATCTTACGGATCTTGTCCCTGATCCGACCCGGTCCCAAAAAAAGGACCTCCCTTGCAAATACTCTCTAACGTGAGGGACTAACATCATATTTTGGTTTTAACGATCGGAGTTAATTACATAAATCGTCCGTGTGGTTTGGTAAAAGCATGTATCTTGTCCCTATGGTTTATTATAATATTTTTAAAAAAACTGCTTTTTCTTTTTAAAAATTTATTTTAAAAAAATTAAAATAAAATTAAAAGCAAAAAAAAAAACTTTTTAATTTTATTATAAAATGAACATTATAAAAACGTTTTTATACGGTTTTCTCTATTTTTACGTTTCATTTGTTTTTATACGGTTTCGTTCGTTTTTGTATGAATATCCCATTCTGCAACAAAAGAGTCCATTGTTAATCTTCGCATTGGTATTATCATTTTCTTATCAAATTTTAAATATCTTAATTCTAGATGGTAGTGTATCGATATTTGCCTTAAAACACATAAAATGGTCATGTACATCAAGCCAAGCTTGCTCTGGCTTAGTATGGTTCAACTTAGATACACCCCTAAACATGAATATTTTAGAAGGGATGATGCTTTTTCATTGGTGGGGTTTTGATTTTGCACGTTTGCCTTTTTTTAGGTTTGAAGCTACGAGGGTGAATAAGCTTGATGTGGAGGAAGCTTGAGACGAATCAGCCTGTGGGTTTGGGTGAGTTTTTACTTGGTGTAATATTGTTTTAGTTTACATTATATGTCCCAAAAGGTGACGAATATCCATTTTCTTAGAAACCTGAGAATTTGAAGTAATTTTTTAACTTCAATCATGGAAAGGGTATTTACGAAAGTGTTACGATATGAATGTTCAAGGTTATTTTTTAATCAGAATCAAATACTGCTATTTCCATGGTATTCGTGATGGCATTGATCTTTTTGTTTATCCATGGGAAGTTACACGATAAATTGTAAGTATCATCCCTTCTAAAATATTCATGTTTAGGGGTGTATCTAAGTTGAACCATACTAAGCCAGATCAAGCTTGGCTTGATGTACATGACCATTTTATGTGTTTTAAGGCAAATATCGATACACTACCATCTAGAATTAAGATATTTAAAATTTGATAAGAAAATGATAATACCAATGCGAAGATTAACAATGGACTCTTTTGTTGCAGAATGGGATATTCAATTGACAAAAACGAACGAAACCGTATAAAAACAAATGAAACGTAAAAATAGAGAAACCGTATAAAAACGCTATACTTCATCCGTTTTATAATAAAATTAAAAAAAGATTTTTTTTTTTTGTTTTTTTTTTAATTTTATTTTAATTTTTTTAATAAAATTAATTTTTTTAAAAGAAAAAACACTTTTTTTAAAAAAAATATTATAATAAACCACGGGACAAGATGCACCTTTACCAAACCACAAGGACGATTTATGTAATTAACTCCGATCGTTAAAACCAAAATATGATGTTAGTCCCTCACGTTAGAGAGTATTTGCAAGGGAGGTCCTTTTTTTGAGACCGGGTCGGATCAGGGACAAGATCCGTAAGATTTGTAAACCACAGGGACGAAACGCATTGAAAAAAAAATATAGGGACAAGATCCGTAATTTTGACCAAACCACAAGGACGATTTATGTAATTAACTCACAAAATTATGTCATTACATGTTGATCGAATTAATCCATATGATGATTTAAAAAATTGCTTGCATTAGAAATACACTTTGATAAACTTTCACTCCCATTTGGCCCTTTTTTTTTGTAGGTTATTTGTTTTACATTACCCATTTTATCCATAACAGAGATATTATGATAGGTATGGTATTAGCAAAGAACACGGGGCAAGCTACATGATCTCACAAACAAACAATGATCGCGACGGTCGCCAACGGGTGCCATAATCGCAACAACTTTTCATCGGGTGAGTTGCTACGGCACTTTTGATTGTGTTATATCATTGTCTTACTAATGTCAGTGTGTACGCAGTTGCATAAATATGTCGTTTTTATATTAGTGTCTGATCTGCTCCCGAACAGTCAAGTTTAATCACTCAAGCCGACCACTTGTGAATGGCCAACCGTAACAAACTTAAGACAGCGTAAGCAAATGCAATGAAGATCAGGGGAGTATAGTGTTTCCCCAGGTCGTTATGTCCCAACGAGCCGTGCGAGAATAATCAAACGTGTAGTGATTGAGAGAATTTGAATGAGAAAAGGGTTTGATTGATTATATCCTAAGAAAGAGTTTACAAATTAAAGGGGCTTAAATGCAAATTAAAGGTAATTAAAAAGATAAACTATAATAAATAAACGCTATCACTATTTTTTAAATCTAATGTTTTTGATTTTTCTATTACAAATTTAACTTTAAAAACTACGTGACGTACAAAACAAAACGTGAAACTGAAGCAATATTAATCCTAAAAATATGAAAATGACATTTTTACAATCCTAATGATAAAAGAAAATTTATAGAAAAAGAAAATTATTTTTATAACTATTTAATTAATTATTATTAATTAAAAACTATTTTTAACTATTTAATAATAACCTAAAATACAAGAAAATATGAAATAAAGCTAGAAAAATAAAATTATGACTTGGAAAAATCTAAAATAACTAAAAAGAATTTTCAAAACTATTTTTATATTTTTCTGATTATTTTTCTATTTTTTATGAATTAAAAACTATTTAAAACTAATTAAATTGCTAAAAATTACAAATTAAACTATGAAAAACCTGGAAAAATAATTTTTTTACTTTTTATATTTATCTTAACCTAAGAAAAATGAAAAATTATTTTTTTTGAACTTTTTCTGATTTATTTGTATTAAATGCTAATTAAAAAGTGCTAAAAATTGATTTAAATCAAGAAAAATACCAAACAGTAATAGAAAAATATGAAAAATTCAGGATAAGTCTAAAATAATATAGAGAATCTAGGAAAAATAGAAAAACAGAGGCTTATGTGAAGGAAATTGAGGTTTGAAAGATAAGTGCTTAAGAATAAGCACTTGGAATAAGCCACAAGCTACAACTGAGCACCAAAATGATACAGAAGCTATAATGTGCTATAAATACTCAAAATCAACTAATTACAACTGTTCTTAACCTCTATTGTACTTAATGCATTTGATTAATTGAAATTAAGTGCCTAAAAAGCATTCTATGCCTACTTTTAAGCTAATGCAATCTATCTAATAAGCCGCCGCTGAAAACAGAACCGAGGTCCTCAAGACCACCAACCGACGCTTATAAACCCAAAGCCAGACCCTAATAAGCTATATTGAAGCTTATGCAAAGATTGTAAGAAGCCTGTATCACACTACCAATGCTGAGTGTGAACAGGGGAGATTGTGACTTTTTGGACAGCTAAATTGGAGCATGTAAAAACTTGAGAACATTCAGCAAAATTCATTTACCTAAACTAGACCAACTGAACTTGTGATCCCCAGATTTGCACTGGAATTGAACCAAAGATGAGCTCATGGTACATTAATAAAGTTTTGTAGAAATCTGCCTATGCACTTTTGACTTTATGAAATCAGTTATGAATATTGACTTTGTCCAACTTTTGATCCTATGAAATGATATGAAACTAATGATTTATGACTGATTAATGTTAATGTAATCTAGATTTACTGAATCTAAACCTATATGCTGAATGCAGTTTGCTAATCCAAACAGGAAATGGAAGCTATGACAGATACAACATGATTTTGACTTTAAGGGGTAACAGGTGCAAAATAAAACTTCCAATGTCTTAATTGAGTTTATAGTGAACTAAAGCAGCCAGTCCTAACCCTTGAACAAACCTCTATCCCATAGATGAGCTTAAATCCAAACACTAGTTATGTAACTAGTTTGCTAACTTAATCCTACAGTCACTTGAAGCCAAGCAAACCAAATCTTAATCTCACTTATACTAACCTATTTAAACCTAAAATCAAGAATAAAGCAACTAAAAACACAGATTCTACAAATAAACTACTATGGTAATTTCAACTCAAAATAATGAAAAACAAGGTATAGAAAACTCTTACTCAAATCCAGCCACTATAGCTTACATAAGCTGACTAGAAACACACCCAATAAGCTCAAACCAAGACCAAATCCAATCCGGTCAAGAATTCAGAGCCCTTTGATGCAACCTGGGACCTAGGTTGACTTTCTTTGACCAAGTGCTAAATGAGTTCTAACTTGAGTCATAAGCTTACCAAGAGCTATATAGAGCTCAACTAAGCTTATTTGAGTCTAAAGAGAAACCACTATAAGCTTGAATACAAGAACAAGAACTGAATTCTTCAACAGTAAACACAAAAACATGAAACTAGCTAAAATCTTGAAATTAATGCTTGAAATGAGTTACAATGACCAAGAGGCTTATGTTTAATACATTAAAGCTTAAAATTACATTTTAAAACACTGATTGATATAACTTAATAAAAAACGACATACAAGGAAAAAATTAAAACTAACTACTGCTTATTTCTTGCTTCTCTTCCTCTTTTTATACTTCAAAAAGCTTTCTCTCTCCTCTCTGAGCAAATCCCAGCTGAGATATTGGCCATTGGATGTCTAGACTTGATTTTGGCCGTTTGATCATTTTGGCGGGAAAAGGTGTATTTGACCGTAGGGCTCTGAAATAGCAAGTAGTGGGTAGGTATGATGATTGTGGAGGGTGAGGGGATAAGGGATAAGGTGAGGTGATGGGAGAAGGTATGTTGCAGAGCAGGCAAGTGGGGAAGGGAAGAGATAAGCCAGCGGAGGGAAAGCAGCTTTTGACTTTGGTTTGACTAGGGGTTCAAAAAGGGAGATCAAAGGTTTAAAGGTGGTCACAATGTATAATGGCAGGGTCACAATGTAATTGACAAGGCTTGGTTTTAAATACAAGGACCAAAACTAAAATTCTTGATATTTGAGGGACCATTCTCATTTTTCCAAAGTTCTCACAAGGGTCACTTTTGACAAGTTTTATTAGTACAAGTACCATTTTTGACATTTTCAAACTTTCAAAGGACTATTTGTGACAATTTTCAAAGTTGAGGGACCTTTTCTGCCATTTGACAAAAGATTTATTCAAGGACCATTTTTGACAACTTAGAATATTTCAGGGACCTTGAATAACATTTTGTTTTATTTTGATTTACCGTGGACTGTTTTGACAACTTTTGAAACTTGGGGGACTAAAACTGCCAATTATGCAAACTTGATACGCTTTTCACCAGATTTTGATATTTTTGCATTTAAAACACATAAAACACTTATTTGTGATATTTTATTCATTTTGATGCATTTGTGTCATGTTTTGGATGTTTTAATTTGCACAAAATGATGAGTATTTAGACACTCATCAATTCCCCATACTAAGATATTGCTAGTCCCTAGCAATGTTTTGAGAAAAATTAATGGATTTCATCTCTTTACCAAAAGCCATTACTTCTGGAGTAGCCAAATGTTTATTCAAGTAAGAACCTTGGTACATCGATAACCAAGTGATTTTGAGCAAATCACCACTTTCAGCGGATTTGATTTTGTCTTTACCAGAAGCCGTTTGCTTCTAGACTAGCCAACTCTTAGATAAATTATCAATATTATCTTTGGTGAGTCGATTACCAATTATGATTTTTCAACTGCCTTTACCACAAGCCATAAACTTGCGGGCTAGCCAACTCTTCACTTTTAAGGATATGGTGAGCTGAATACCATACAATTTTGGGCAAATTGCAAGCCATTAACGGATTTGAGATATCTTTACCAAGAGCCGTTTGCTCCTGGATTAGCCAATCCTTATGTGGGTTAGACATGGTGGACTGATTACCATTTGTTGTGTTTAGTACATAGTACTTCCACTAAAAAAAATTTAAAATTTGGCCATTTTGGGGAAAAAGGGACTAAAAGGGTACATTTTATGATCAAATTCAGTAATTTCCCCACACTTAGAAATGAATATTGTCCTCAATATTCAAAGTACCTACTGCCAAACTTAGAAACTAAAAGGATAAAAACATTACTAGCTAAGTGTAGAAACACAACAATTATTCTCTTTTTAATATTTACAATTTTCATTCATTTTTTAGATCTCTATACAACATGTGGGAATCTCCCCACACTAGGGTGGTACACACGGGTGAAACCCATGTTTAACTCTATTTTTTGATTACCGAAGTCGCTAGCTTGACTCGACCCCGCATTAATTTGTTCATGGGGAAGTAAGTGGAAGAGACAATCTCCATCAGACTTTCATTCAAAATGTTTGTACAAACATTTGAAGTACGGGAAAGTTCCACACCGATGAGATATTGAGAGAACCGGCTCACAAATGATAGATGAAAATGCCGAGGTCAAAAATAATGTCTTCATTCCCGAAGGAGTGAAGAACAGGAGAAGCCACGGGATATATGAAGAAAAGAAAGAAAATCATGATAAAAATCATGACTAACTCTTCATCCTCAATAGGAGAATTCATAGTTTCATGAATCTCCTCAGTTAAGTTCACTTGATCAAGACATATTATGGGTGTGTCTAGTTCAAAGTAGAAATTATCATACTCTCTGCGGAGATATGATATGAGTAAGTTCACAGAGAACTCCTCGAAGGTAAATGAATCATATTCGTAATTGGTATCAGGGTTCACCGTGAACTCCTCCAATGTAAATGATTCATAATCCGGGAGAGAATTATGAGAATGAAAAGTGGTACTGCCACTAATCTTCTCTCCCATATTATCAAAACCGAAGGCTTCCATTTCCAATAGAATCATCGAAAAATGTCACTATCCTTTATGGGGATAGGAGATGAAATGGGTTTTTCTTTGAAAGCCTCGATTTTAGAAATGAGAAGACTGACATTCAAGAATGTTGCACGGAAGTGCTTCATCTTTGATTTCGTGTCAAGAATTCATCATTCTCTTCTTCTAAGCTAACAAGCTCAGAAGGTAATTCTTCCATATAACTGATGTCTCCACAAGATAACGAATTGTCATCAATAGAATCAGAGCACATCTCAACATGATTACTTTGAAGACAAGAGAGGAGGGATATCACACACATGATCGAAAGTTCCCTGTGACTCTCTCGGGGTTGGGACAAGGTCCTCAACACTAGAATTTATGAATTCGTCCGACTTTTCGTGAACAAGGTCAAGAAGCTCATCCCCATGTTTAGAGAGTGAGTGGGAATATCGGGTGTGATAACAACAGACTGAAGGAGTTGAGAAGGACTAGCATACATATGTTTTATACTTTCCATTTGTTCTTCTGCTAGTAATTCCATCATAGTCTTTTCTCCCCGATTTTTCATGGAAGGAATTTCAACTGATGAACTTGATGAACCTGCACAAAGTTGACTAATATCAAGGGTAACTTCATCATCGCCATCAGAATGAAACGGAATCGAGAGCTAGATTTGGCTGCTTTTTCCTTTGCAATTGATTCCCTAATAGATTTTTCAAAGGAAATCTGGGAATCTAATTTAGCGCCCGCTCTTGCCTAACAAAACTTCCATGGATTTCTCATTTGGATTATCTTGGGAGTGTTTACATTCCTTCAAATCTTTCACTAAATCCAAAAGATCAAGGAGAAGATATTGAGGAAGTGGGTCAGCCGAGGTGGTGCCTGATTCATTTGATAATGGAGGTTGGTTATGATACGAAGAGTCGTAATTGTTACAAGGAATTGGATTCCTTGTTTGACAATCAGAGCTACAGTGTAGACCTCCACAATACTACAATGCGAAACTGTGGCGCGTGGAGTTGTTGTGTGTGTAGTCATAATTGTTATCGTGAACTCCGCCATAGACAAGCGTGTTTCCCATTGACAATCGAAGCGGAGTGTGAACCACCACAAGATTCACAAATAAGAAATCGCTGAGTCTCCACATGTGGTAGCCGATGGAATAAATGTTATGGTAGGAATAGGGATCCCGGTTATAGACACCCGCTTCGACCACATAACCGGGCAATTGCACCATTATAAGGACCACCACACCATTGACAATCAAGAGGGTGATGATAAGACATAGAAAGAATCAAAGGGTTCCAGAGGGTAAGAAATGAAGAATCAAAAGGGTAAGAGGGTAAAGAGGAATATTTTTGGTATTTTTTAAAAAAACATGTTGTAAAATATAAGAAAAAAATCTTTTTGGGTTTTGATTTTTAAGATGTTTTTGGATTTTTGGATTTTTATAAGAAAATATAAACATATATAGATGGTATGAACATGGAGTGAATATTCAAATCACTAATCGCTAAACGGAAGATAATTAGCACAGCCTCCCCTGGCGCCAAAATTTGATTCAGGCAAAATCAAGTTTAATCTCACTCGCCACCACTTGTGAATGGCCAACCGTAACAAACTTAAGATGTACTGAAGCAAATGCAATGAAGATCGAGAGTATAGTGTTTCCCAGTCGTTATGTCCCAACGTACGCGCGAGAATAATCAAACGTGTAGTGATCGAGAGAATTTGAATGAGAAAAGGGTTTGATTGATTATACCCTAAGAAAGAGTTTACAAATTAAAGGGGCTTAAATGCAAATTAAAGGTAATTAAAAAGATAAACTATAATAAATAAACGCTATCACTATTTTTTAAATCTAATGTTTTTGATTTTTCTATTACAAATTTAACTTTAAAAACTACGTGACGTACAAAACAAAACGTGAAACTGAAGCAATATTAATCCTAAAAATATGAAAATGACATTTTTACAATCCTAATGATAAAAGAAAATTTATAGAAAAATAAAATTATTTTTATAACTATTTAATTAATTATTATTAATTAAAAACTATTTTTAACTATTTAATAATAACCTAAAATACAAGAAAATATGAAATAAAGCTAGAAAAATAAAATTATGACTTGGAAAAATCTAAAATAACTAAAAAGAATTTTCAAAACTATTTTTATATTTTTCTGATTATTTTTCTATTTTTTATGAATTAAAAACTATTTAAAACTAATTAAATTGCTAAAAATTACAAATTAAACTATGAAAAACCTGGAAAAATAATTTTTTTACTTTTTATATTTATCTTAACCTAAGAAAAATGAAAAATTATTTTTTTTGAACTTTTTCTGATTTATTTGTATTAAATGCTAATTAAAAAGTGCTAAAAATTGATTTAAATCAAGAAAAATACCAAACAGTAATAGAAAAATATGAAAAATTCAGGATAAGTCTAAAATAATATAGAGAATCTAGGAAAAATAGAAAAACAGAGGCTTATGTGAAGGAAATTGAGGCTGCAAAGATAAGTGCTTAAGAATAAGCACTTGGAATAAGCCACAAGCTACAACTGAGCACCAAAATGATACAGAAGCTATAATGTGCTATAAATACTCAAAATCAACTAATTACAACTGTTCTTAACCTCTATTGTACTTAATGAACAGATTTGATTAATTGAAATTAAGTGCCTAAAACAGATTCTATGCCTACTTTTAAGCTAATGCAACTGCTTATCTAATAAGCCAAGATGAAAACCAGAACTGAGGTCCTCAAGACCACCAACCAGACTGCTTATAAACCAAAGCTGAGACCCTAATAAGCTATATTGAAGCTTATGCAAAGATTGTAAGAAGCCTGTATCACACTCAGTCAATGCTGAGTGTGAACAGGGGAGATTGTGACTTTTTGGACAGCTAAATTGGAGCATGTAAAAACTTGAGAACATTCAGCAAAATTCATTTACCTAAACTAGACCAACTGAACTTGTGATCCCCAGATTTGCACTGGAATTGAACCAAAGATGAGCTCATGGTACATTAATAAAGTTTTGTAGAAATCTGCCTATGCACTTTTGACTTTATGAAATCAGTTATGAATATTGACTCTGTCCAACTTTTGATCCTATGAAATGATATGAAACTAATGATTTATGACTGATTAATGTTAATGTAATCTAGATTTACTGAATCTAAACCTATATGCTAAATGCAGTTTGCTAATCCAAACAGGAAATGGAAGCTATGACAGATACAACATGATTTTGACTTTAAGGGGTAACAGGTGCAAAATAAAACTTCCAATGTCTTAATTGAGTTTATAGTGAACTAAAGCAGCCAGTCCTAACCCTTGAACAAACCTCTATCCCATAGATGAGCTTAAATCCAAACACTAGTTATGTAACTAGTTTGCTAACTTAATCCTACAGTCACTTGAAGCCAAGCAAACCAAATCTTAATCTCACTTATACTAACCTATTTAAACCTAAAATCAGTAAATAAAGCAACTAAAAACACAGATTCTACAAATAAACTACTATGGTAATTTCAACTCAAAATAATGAAAAACAAGGTATAGAAAACTCTTACTCAAATCCAGCCACTATAGCTTACATAAGCTGACTAGAAACACACCCAATAAGCTTAAACCAAGACCAAATCCAATCCAGATCAGCAATTCAGAGCCCTTTGATGCAACTGACTGCAGTGTTGACTTTCTTTGACCAAGTGCTAAATGAGTTTTAACTTGAGTCATAAGCTTACCAAGAGCTATATAGAGCTCAACTAAGCTTATTTGAGTCTAAAGAGAAACCACTATAAGCTTGAATACAAGAACAAGAACTGAATTCTTCAACAGTAAACACAAAAACATGAAACTAGCTAAAACCTTGAAATTAATGCTTGAAATGAGTTACAATGACCAAGAGGCTTATGTTTAATACATTAAAGCTTAAAATTACATTTTAAAATTACATTTTAAAACACTGATTGATATAACTTAATAAAAAACGACATACAAGGAAAAAATTAAAACTAACTACTGCTTATTTCTTGCTTCTCTTCCTCTTTTTATACTTCAAAAAGCTTTCTCTCTCCTCTCTGAGCAAATCCCAGCTGAGATATTGGCCATTGGATGTCTAGACTTGATTTTGGCCGTTTGATCATTTTGGCGGGAAAAGGTGTATTTGACCGTAGGGCTCTGAAATAGCAAGTAGGGGGGGGGGGTGGAGTAGGTATGATGATTGTGATAAGGTGAGGTGATGGGAGAAGGTATGTTGCAGAGCAGGCAAGTGGGGAAGGGAAGAGATAAGCCGGAGGAAAGCGACTTTTGACTTTGGTTTGACTAGGGGTTCAAAAAGGGAGGTCAAAGGTTTAAAGGCAGGGTCACAATGTATAATGGCAGGGGTCACAATGTAATTGACAAGGCTTGGTTTTAAATACAAGGACCAAAACTGAAATTCTTGATATTTGAGGGACCAATTCTGCCATTTTTCCAAAGTTCTCACAAGGGTCACTTTTGACAAGTTTTAATCGTACAAGTACCATTTTTGACATTTTCAAACTTTCAAAGGACTATTTGTGACAATTTTCAAAGTTGAGGACTTTTTCTCCATTTGACAAAAGATTTATTCAAGGACCATTTTGACAACTTAGAATATTTCAGGGACCTTGAATAACATTTTTCTTTATTTTGATTTACCAGGGACTGTTTTTGACAACTTTTGAAACTTGGGGACTAAACGCCAATTATGCAAACTTGATACGTTTTTCACCATATTTTGATATTTTTGCATTTAAAACACATAAAACACTTATTTGTGATATTTTTATCTATTTGATGCATTTACGAGTGTTTTACCGGATGTTTTTGCGATTTAATTGGTACAAAAAGTAGTATTTACACTCTCAGTGTCAAATCTGTTTTTATGAAAGTAGTAATAATAATATCCGTATTCGCATAGTTTCATATATGTGTGGTTTTTATGTTAGCATCGAATTTGTTTCTGGTAGGACGTGTTAATAGTTATAATCATCAGCCTCTAAATTGTTGCTAATAGCAGTTGGGGGACAGGTGTCTGCATGACATTTACATTCTCAGCATCAATAAGAGATTTATTCGTAGACTTACAACTAAAAGAAAAGTATTACCAGATCGACACGGTTAGATACAACTAGAGCTGATACAAGGGTGAACACACGAGGTAATATTTCTCTCTAACCTAAATCTGTAATAAAACAGAACTTTCGGTGAGCCTCAATTGTCAGTTTGATAAATGCTTGAAACCTGATTCACGTTTACCTCATGTGATGCTACACCCATCCACACCTAATGTCACACAAACACATCATGATGGTAATAAATTTAAGAAAACTATATAAAACTTAAGATAATATAGGCGTCGGCAAGGTATATAACAATTCATTTTTTACATTAACGGGCCGTCGGGGTTATCTTATTAGTCGTTTTCAGGAAATTGGTCACTTTTTACCCAAAACATTTTGGCGATCGTTCGAACTGATACCACACTCCCTGTTTATTTGTTTTTGTAACCGTCTTATGGTGCCTTTTCAGTCATTTAATATGATGATGTTGCCCCTCACGGCTGACCGAGTTTGATGCTTGCACCATCTTCGCAGTTCTTAATTGTAAGATTCTCCACATTTCATTCATTTTTTTAGCGTATTTGATGATGGACTCTATTTCACGAGTAGGAAACTGGACTATTCGTGGCCATATCACGTTTTGGGATAAACTAGATTCTGTTTTTTTTTTTCTCCTTTTTTTTTTTTTTTTTTTCCTATGATAGGAATTTGCTTCAGTTATGTCTACGAAAAATTAGCATCAAAAAGCGCTGTGATATGATGGAGAAAATTTCTATTAGCATTCGTTGAACATGTTAATACAAAATTTCTATTAGCTTCAGTTATGTCTACGAAAACTTAGCTAATATTGACGAGTGCTAATAGAAATATACTATGAAAGGACTGGTGCACTTTCAATTATCGTTGAACATGTTAGAATACATTGTGGTAATCAATAAGCCAAAGATCTTTTAATGCTAATATTGACGAACGCTAACAACTTCCGGTAATAAAATTGACGAATGCTAATGAAAATGATTTTAGTGCTAATATTTTGAACTGTTGGTGCAATTCCAAGATTCCCAATAGAAAGTTTGTATACACTGCATTTGTATATGATGTATTGAAAGCCACTAGACATTATGCCAACTAGATAACTTAAATAGACCTTTTTGTTGACAAAGTTTGGCATTTGTTACTCACAGTTGCTAAGGAACTTTTGGAAGAAAATTTCCTGAAGCATGAAAATTATGCATATTCAAGAGAACATGAACACGATTGATTTCATTCCCAAGCTTACACCTGATGTGATGGAGAAAATTGAAGTTGTTCAGAGCAAGCCAAACCGACCAGAATCATTTAGGTGAAGAAATCATAATCTTTGTTACAATTTTAAAAGTATCTTTTGAGGTTTCTGCAAGAGTTGTATGTTGAAGAGTTGTTTTAAAACATCGACAATGTGTTTGTTGTTCCAGTAGGGTCTTTCTTATCAAACTTCCAAAGAGTTTTACACATATAACCATCGAAAAAGTTAGCAAACAGCGGGTTTCTACACCTCGTTATAATATATATCAAAGAGTTTTATTGAACACATATATTATTATGTGAGGGATAAGGGATAAAGAGGGTTGTGTGAGGGATAAGGGATATTGGGTGAATGGTTCGTGGCATTGGGAATGGGATTGGGTAAGGAGTATTACGGGTAGAGTGTGTCAAGAGCTAGATGATTTAGTTAGCGGGTTGCAAAATGTTGTTGTTTCTTATAATTCTAGGGATAGATGGAGGTGGTCCTTATGTGAGGATGGGGATTTCAAGGTTAAAGAACTAGCAAGATTGACCGAGGAGAAGATTCTACACATGGAAAGTGGAGTGCAAGAAACGCTTTGGAACAAGTTGGTGCCAAAAAAGGTAAACATTTTCGTGTGGAGAGCTATGAAAGGAAGACTACCGGTTCGTGAGGAGCTTGATAAAAGAGGTATTGATTTGGACTCGGTTCTTTGCCCAAGTTGTAATAGTGTGGTGGAATCATGTGCTCATAGCTTGGTCACTTGTGATCTTGCTATGTGTGTGTGGAATAAGGTCTTTAGTTGTTGGAAGATGGGATGCGTTAACGCTTTTTCTATTGGTGAATTTTTTTCATCATATGGAAACGTTAATGTTCCTAGTAAAATATCTCGTGTTTGGCAAGAGGTCATTTGGACTTCCGGCTACTTCACATGGAAAGAAAGGAATTCTCGTGTGTTTGGTAAAAAGGTGGCAAGTTCAAATAAAATCGTTCAAGACATACAACTAAAAAGTTATGAATGGATAGTGCGAAGATCGAAGACTAACAAAAATTTAAATTGGCAGCTGTGGTTACTGGATCCTATTAACAGTTATTCGAGTTAGTGGTATCTGTGTGGTCAGCAGAAATGGTTCAATCTGTGTGGTCAGCAGTAATGGCGCAAGTTTTTTATCAATATTTTGTTGGAGTGTATCTCCCAGAACAGGGTTAAGACAATCAATGACAGTAGCAATACCACTAGGTGGTTACCGGATATCACTTGGAATCGTGTGATCACTTTCCAAAGTAAACTATTCGACCCTAATGCCTGGGTATCACGAATATCTACTTGGGATAAGACCAAATGCGGTTAGAGAATTAGGCACAATTCTATAACCCTTTCGCTAATAAGTGTTTACGTTTTCGTCGTGTTCTTCATGCATTATCAGATCTCCTATTTATAGGAGGTTACTCTTGAGCTATTCCAATGGAATTATGAGTATTAATCGGCCCATTAATAGCCTCATAATTATCCCCATTATAGCCATTAGTGGTTACATGACCAATTAAACGTGGTCATAATGCGGATTTAGTTGTAACGCCATTTAGCGATACTTTCCATAAGCGATTACTTTCCACTACAAGTACTTTCACTTGCGAGTGGAAATACGTTCTATCGATGGAAACACCGCTTATCAGACTTTCATAGCACTATCGTGGATACACCACTTCAGTGGAAACATCGCTATCGCTGGAAACAACCGCTTATCGATGAAAATCACAAGCGGTACTTTCCACAAGCAGCACTTTCCTCAAGCAAGATTACTTTCACCGCCAAAGTACTTTCTACTAGCACTACCAATACAAACCACTATTAGAGTCAGGGTGTTCATGGACCTTATGGGTGTACACTCCGTACCTCCTAACCCATTTCAAGGTGTGAACTAATCCCACAAGTGCACTAAATTTTCCAACAATCCTCCCCAAGTTTAGTTCACTTCCTTTGCATGAAAAATAAACATCAAGCAAAACATGTGCATAAATGAAAATGTCCTGAGGATTGAATTTTCATCTTAGTAATTACACGTTCAAATATTCGAGAATCAGGGTGTTCTAAGAATTGAACCCTTCAACCCATTTGAATACCTGAAGATAAAATACACACAAGTTTTCAAACACTTAAAAGCTCCTGACACTATACAAGCCATGTGTCCATATCCAAATTCATAAATGTTGTAAAAGCTAAAAGTCCAAAGCTTCCTGAGGCGGCAAAACTTCAACATTTACATAGGTGGTTCCTCTTTAGTCATGCCCCTGCCAAGCACTTTTTCAAAGAAAATTAACCATTAAGAAGTAAAGACTTCATCCTCCTTTCAGGAGCACAACCTTGGGATGTAAATAAAACATGTGCTCCAGACAATGAATGTTCAGCTTTCCACATTGAACTCAGCTCCTAAGTTTCCTCAGGAGGGAGTTGGGTGTCTTAGCATTCAGTGACTAAGTTGGACTTAAACCCATCCCTTTAGCAGACTTTTTAACCAAGTCTCTAGCCGACCTTCAGAAGTGATCACTAAGTTCTATTGAGATCTAACAAACTCTATAGATACCACCCCATTCATGATAAGCTCACGAATCATGCTATGTCCGACACCTAAGTGTCTAGACTTACCATTGTACATTTGGCTATAAGCCTTAGCCAATGTAGCTGCACTATCACACCCGATAGAAATAGGTGCTATAGGTTTAGGCCACAATGGAATCTCAAGAAGCAAGTTTTTCAACTATTCAACTTCTTTACCAGAAATGCTAAAGCCACAAATTCAGATTCCATTGTTGAACTGGTGATACAAGTTTGCTTCTTGGATGCCCAAGAAATTGCACCTCCACCAAGTAGGAATACCCAGCCATTGGTAGACGAAGTTGTCAGTGTTACTGATCCAACTTGCATCGGTGTAACCTTCCAACAGCGATGGGTAACCGTATATGAGAGACTATAATCCATAGTTCTCTTCAAATACTTCAGTACCCTTTGAAGCGCTTGTGATGAGCACTAGGATTACTAGTATACCTGCTCAATTTTCCCACTGCAAAACCAATATCACGTCTTGTACAAGTCATGGCATACATCAAGCAACCAATTACCCTAGAATACTCAAGTTGAGATACAACCTTGCCATGATTAGGCATCGGCTTCTCACAAGTATCCATAGGTGTACTCAACGGAGTACAATCAAAGTAATTGAATTTCCTCAGTACCTTCTCAATATAATGAGACCGAGAGATAGAAATTCTATTACTTTCATGTTTAATCCTTATACCAAGGATAACATCGGCCTCCCCCATGTCCTTCATGGAGAACCTTGATGACAAAAATTCCTTTGTCGGGTCAACCTGATTTTGGTCAGTGCCAAAGATCAACATGTCATCAACATATAGAAAATGATGACTCCTTTACCAGATTCATCAAATTTGCTATATACACATTTGTCAACCTGGTTAAGAACATAACCACTAGACAAAACCACTTCATCAAATTTTTGATGCCATTGCTTAGGTGCCTGCTTAAGTCCATAAAGAGACTTAATCAGTTTACACACCTTATTTTCATTTCCAGGCAAGATGAAGCCCTGAGGTTGGATCATATAAACCTCTTCTTCCAATTCACCATTCAAGAAAGCAGTCTTCACATCCATCCGATGAATAATCGATTGTGAATAGATGCCATAGCAATCGCAGTCTTATGGTAACTGATACGAGCCACAGGGGCATAAGTATCAAAATAGTCTATTCCTGACTTTTGTTTAAAGCCCCGAATGACTAGTCTAGCCTTGAACTTTTCAATAGTTCCATCTACCTTCATTTTCCTTTTGAAAATCCATTTGCAACCTAGAGGTTTGCATCCCGGTGGTAGATCAACCAACACCCAAGTGTTGTTGCCCATGATGGAATCCATCTCATCATTTATTGCTTCTTTCCAGAAAGCAATATCCTGGACTTCATTGCTTCTTCAAATGTCTTGGGATCATCCTCAACAATGAAGCAATAGGAGTATTGGTCCGAGACCTCATCCCTGGTACCTTCAACTAAGTATAGTTGAAACTCAGGTCCAAATTACTTTGGAGTCCGACCTTTTGCTCTTCGAGCACAGGTTCGGTTCTTTGAACCACAACCTCATCGGGACCACGATGGTTCATCATCGGGACCTCGATACACAGTGTCATGAGTTCCATTAGGAATCCTCTGACTTGGTCTAGGGACTGATGAGAATCTATTCTCATCAAAATCTGCATCCCTTGATTCAATTATTGTGTTAATCGAAACATGTTCATTAGGTTCAATAACATAGAACCTAAAAGCCTTGGAATGCTCAACATATCCAACAAACATGCATTCAATGCCTCTTTCACCCAAAGTCTTTTGCTTTGGATCAGGGAGTCTAACAACAGCCCTACAACCCCCACCGAGATAGTTCAGTTGGGTTTCCTTTTAGTCCAGAGTTCATAAGGGGTAACCTTGTTCCTTTGTTGGGAACCCTATTTAATAAATAGCAAGCTGTTAACATAGCTTCACCCCCGAACCCTTGACTCGATCCTGAATAGGACAACATGGAATTAACCATCTCCTTCAAGACCTGTTTTCCTTTAAGAAATACCATTTTGCTGAGGAGTATAGCGATAGTTTCATGGATAATACCAACAGACTGAAAGTACTGAGTATCCATGTACTCACCTCCCCTATCAATCCTTAATCTTTTGATCAAAGACCCAAGTTGTAATTTAACTTCAGTTTTAAACACTTTGAATTTATCTAATGCTTCATCCTTTGTATGTAACAAATAAACATAACAAAACCTAGAAGCATCATCAATAAATGTCACAAAGTACTTCTTATTCCCCAAAGAAGGAGTGGAATGCAAATCACACAGTCATCGTGTATCGTCTCAAGAGCTTAGTCTCACGACTAACACCCCGAAAGGGTTTCTTGGTTATCTTGGTCAACATGCAAGTTTTACACTTTACAGTGTCCATGTCAAAAAGGGGATTAAACCATCCCTAGACATATCTTGCATTCTTTTATAGTGAACATGACCAAGTCTAGCATGCCAAAGGGTAGAATCAGTCCGATCATATGTGGTCACAAAAGTGAAATAACACCGCAGTGGTAATATTAAGCTGAACATTTGATTACATAAATAACCAAAACCAATAAAAACACCACATTTAGAAAGAACAAATTTATCAGATTCAATAACTTGTTTATATCCATGATTATTCAAAACACTACTTGAAACCAAGTTTTTCCTTATATCCGGAACATGAATAACATTAAACAAAGTTACAATCTTTCCAGAACTAAACCTAAGATCTACACAACCACGACCATGCACCAAGGCTGTTGACTCATTTCCCATGTGAAGAATAGAACCATCATTCAGTGACTCATAAGTCTTGAACCAGCTTCTATCTTTACACACATGAACTGTTGCACCTGAGTCAACCCACCAAGCAACATCATCATCCACGCACATAAAAGATTCAGATACATATGTAACATAATAAATGCAAAAGACTTATTAAACATATTTGACCTTTCGTGAGTTTGAACCACCACTCCCTGAACCATTAGTGCCTGATCCATTGGCTTTACCACCAATTTTAACACCCTTGCAGTCCCTTTTAATGTGAACTGTTTTGCCACATTTCCAACAAGTAGGTGTTGCCTTCTTGTTTGGATCTGCCCTTGTGTTATCATGATATTTTTGCGTTTGCCTTTGTTGTCATTGTACCTGGTGGAGTTGTTATGCTCCACCATATTGACAACAGATGGTCTAGCAACATTGCCACTCTTGGCTTGTCATTATCCTGCACCTTGAGAGATTCCTCAATGTGCAGATGACTGCCCAACTCAACAAGAGTTAACTCCTCCTTCATATGTTTCAAGGTATGCTTGAAATCTTTCCATGAAGGAGGGAGTTTGTCAATGACACACGAGACTTTGATAGCCTCATCCATGTTCATTTGGTGTTGTGTAAACCTTCCAAGTATTCCAAGAAGTTCATTGTATTGTTCCATAACCGGTCTTGAATCAGTCATTTTGTAATTTGTGAAATTACTAACAAGGAACTTCTTACTTGATGCATCCTCAGCATATATTTGGCATCCAAGGAATCCCCAGTTCTTTGGAAGATTCAAAGTTCGATAAATATCAAACAAAGAATCGGACATACCATTCGAATAAGACCTCTGCATATGTAGTCATCATTCTCCCATTTGCTCCTCCTCCTGACCGCCCACAGTAGCATCATCACCATCATCGAGGAATAGGTGTGGTTAGCACATAGACCACACTCTGCTTGATGACCAAGAAGTGCATCTTCTTACGCCACCTCCTAAAGTCCACCCCTTCAAACTTGTCAAGCTTGGCAAAGTTTGAAGCCATGTGTAGGGGTGGAAACGAGCCGAGCCGCTCGTGAAAAGCTCGGGATCGGATCGGTAAAAAGCTCGAACGAGCCTAGCCTAAATGAGTTCGAGCCCGAGCCTAAGTTTGGGCTCATTTAATAATCGAGCTCGAGCCCGAAGCTCTATACAGGCTCGTTGTTAGGCTCGCGAGCCTAAACGAGCCCTAGAAATATATACGTATATATATTTTCTATATGTATAACCGTGTTAACGAGCTCGAGCCTTGTGTTAACGAGTCGAGCTTTGTGTTAACGAGCCGAGCTCGAGCTTGTGAAAAATTTCACGAGCCGAGCTCGAGCTTGTGAAAAATTTCACGAGCCGAGCTCGAGCTCAAAATGTGAGGCTCGAAACGAGCTCGAGCTCGAGCTTTTTATATATAAACGAGCCGAGCTCGAGCCTAAACGAGCTCGAGCTCGGCTCGGCTCATTTTCACCCCTAGCCATGTGTTTCATTGCAGCAGTAGCCATTGATTATCACAAATAGTTTACTTTGATTGTTGGAGTGTATCTCCCAGAACAGGGTTAAGACAATCAATGACAGTAGTAATACCACTAGGTGGTTACCGGATATCACTTGGAATCGTGTGATCACTTTCCAAAGTAAAACTATTCGACCCTAATGCCTGGGTATCACGAATATCTACTTGGGATAAGACCAAATGCAGTTAGAGAATTAGGCACAATTCTATAACCCTTTCGCTAGTAAGTGTTTACGTTTTCTGTGTGTTCTTCATGCATGATCAGATCTCCTATTTATAGGAGGTTACTCTTGAGCTATTCCAATGGAATTATGAGTATTAATCGGCCCATTAATAGCCTCATAATTATCCCCATTATAGCCATTAGTGGTTACATGACCAATTAAACGTGGTCATAATGCGTTGTAATCTGCCATTTAGCAAGACTTTCCATAAGCGGTACTTTCCACTAGCGGTATTTCACTTGCGGTGGAAATACAACCTATCGATGGAAACACCGCTTATCAGATTTTCATAGCACTATCAGTGGATACACCACTTCAGTGGAAACACTGCCTATCGGTGGAAACACCGCTATCGCTGAAAATCACAAGCGAAGACTTTCCACAAGCAAGATTACTTTCCTCAAGCGGTACTTTCACCAGCAGATTACTTTCTACTAGCACTACCAATACAAACCACTATTAGAGTCAGGGTGTTCATGGACCTTATGGGTGTACACTCCGTACCTCCTAACCCATTTCAAAGTGTGAACTAATCCCACAAGTGCACTAAATTTTCCAACATCTTTAAGGTCTGTGAATCTGTTTCAATGTTATTCTACAGTTTTGTATGCTGCAGTTGGGATTATTCTGTGGGTCTGGGTCAATTTCATATCTGGTAGTTATATCATGTGGTCAATTGGGTTGAATTTTCCCACTACATCCTACATTGTGGGACATGTTCATATATTTCCCTTTGTGTCCATTTTGGTACATCTATTTGTGTATGGCATTGGCTGGGCCTTGGTTTGTCTTCCCTGGAGTTAGGGGTGTTTATCGGTTCGGTTATCGGTTTGTTCGGTTCGGTTTATTCGGTTAATTTTTTTTTGTATAACCGAGAACCGAACCCCCATAACCGAAAACCGAACCGAATAACCGAAAACCGAACCCCCATAACCGAAAATCGAACCGAATAAACCGAATTACATAAATTTAATTATTTATTCATTTATTTATAAGATTTTTAGAAAGAAAAAAAAATTAAAGATTAAAAAATGTTATATTTAAAAGAGTTTTAATATTTTTTATATAAATATATAAAAAATATATATATATTTATTTGAATTCGGTTTTCGGTTCGGTTTTCGGTTTGGATTGCTAAAACCATAACCGAACCGAACCGAAGGTTCGGTTTTGGCAAATTCGGTTCGGTTACAAGTTCGGTTCGGTTTCGGTTTTCGGTTTATTCGGTTATTACCCAACCCATGAACACCCCTACATGCAGTACTTTTTCAATTGTAATCCTTGAGAGTGTCCTTCATGTATCTTGTTTTAGTGGGTTGTTTTGTTTTTCGGGGTCCAACTTTTGTTAATCGGCTCGATTACGAAAGTGTGGATGCCTTTTGTTTGTATTGTTTTTGTTGTGTTATTTTATTGTTGCCTTTATAAAAAAAAAACAAAAAAACAAAAAAAACAACATATATTATTATGCCTTGTTATAACGTGTCAATTTGTACTACTTTGTTAGATTCTAAAATCGTAAGAGTTTTATCAAACAAATAAATAGATATGTTAATGATAGTACGGTTGTAAAATTTTGCCACGAATTTGCAATTGGTAATTTACTTGCTTTGTTTCTGATTTGATTGATATAAAATACTAAAGGATAGACGTATACACTAGGGTTTAGCTTGGCTTGGCGGTTAAAGTCGTATAACCATTGAGGGTAGGTCATGAGTTCAAACCTCCAAGTTCAGTTATTTCTTTTTTTATTTTTAATTATTATTTTTTCTTTTTACTTTCTTTTTCCGTTTCTTTTTCATTTTTTCTTTTGCTGTTATTAGTAATTATAAATATTCTTCAACACTCCATTCTTTATATTTATATTTTTGGTTTTATTTTATTGTTATTTGTGGTTAAAATTAATCTTTCAACACCACAACAACAACATACCTTAATCTCATCAGGACGGAGTATGAGTAAATAAAATATAGACACATCTTACCCTTACTTCAAGATAAACCCAAAAATAGAAAGAATTCAACATTCCATTTTTATTATAAAAATAAATTCGGTTTTTCATTTATTGTTAGAGCATGCACAATCATAACATTATAACACCAATAACACCGTCCACGTCAGCGTCACATCAGCTTTAACATTTAACATTAACATCCTCAAAAAACACCCACAATCATAACATCCCAATAACATCAATAACATTTCATATTTTTAATTTTAACCCCTAAACTAAAACAAACACTTCATTTATTAAAAAACATATCATTATTTTGAAAATATATTTAAAAACATATCATTTATTAAATTAATATACAAATAACATTTTTATATTATTAAAAAAAATTAAAAAACTAAAAAAAATAAAAAATAACAAAAAAAAAAGAAGTTGAATGGATTTGGTCCACACACACAAACACAATCTTCTGTGTCTTCATCTTCCTCATTTACAAACCAAACTCTTCTTCTTCTTCCCTGCACAAAGCAAACCCAGAAACGCACGAAAGGGTAGTTTTGTAAGTTTTTAGAAATGTTTTTTTTTTCTTGCCCTTAATGGGCGTTAACCAACCAACGCCGGCACTCCAACGCCGTTATTTCTCATCGTCTCCAACGGTAAAACGCCTCCAACGGCGTTATTTCGCCCCCAAACGGCGTTGGAGCGTGATGGTTGGACATGCTCTTATTAGTAATTATAATTATTCATCGTCATACTAACCTCGTCAATCTATATAACTAAACTGCACGAAACAAAAGTAATAAAACATCACAACAACTAGATATCATTAATTGTTGAAATTATTCATCATCATATATACTACATATAATGCACGAAGGCATCTCACTTTTAATTTTAAGACGTACAAGAAATTAAGCATGGTTTACAACACTTTAATGCATCCAATTTTCATAATTACAACAAAGTAAGCATATTTTACAACAAAATAAAGCGTGGTGTCATTTTAAGACCAAAATTCTATTAAATAACATTAATGCTATTAAAAACACCCCTTCACCAAAAATTACAACCATTTAAGCACAATGTACAATAATTGCAACCAATTTTCAGATTTACAATAAAATAAGCATATTGTACAACAAAATAACCATGATGTAACTTTCAGACTTACAACATTAATGTTATTAAAGTGGTCAATGTTATTAATAACTATAATGACTACTACTTACAAAAACAGAAACATAGTGTACAACACTTTAATGCACATAATTTTCAGACGTACAAGACAAGAAGCGTGGTGTACAAAAAAACACCACATTAATGCTATTTAATGTAGTCAATTATTTATCTAGTCAATAAATACAATTAATACAGTTATTAAAACACCCCTTACATAAGAAATACAAATTATCAAGCATATTGTACAACAAAATTAAACACAATTCCTGCATTAAATTTCACTACTACAAATAATAAAGCACATTATACAAATATTCAAGCCCGAACGGGCAACGGGCCAAATGGGCTTAAGCCCGAACGGGCGCGGACCAAACGGGCTCGAGCCAGAGCAGACACGGGCCTACGGGTTCGAGCCCGAACGGGCACGAGCTATACGAAATTCTTTATATCCGTAAATTTATTGTTAAAAAGAATATAATAAACTAAAATACATTATTCACGAAAAATTTTATTTCATGTTACCCGCCGCTGCAACGCACGAGGTACCCTGCTAGTACATATATAAAGCATTGATGATATATCTCCAAGGGGGGGGGGGTGCGGAGCTTTGTCAATTCGGCTCTCTTGTTGATGTAACTCGGAATGTTACCCTTACGAATCAATGCGACTCATGGTCTTGGTCTCTTGGCTCCTGCTTTTCGGTTGCAACTACGCGTCTTTTTGTTGACGATAAGCTGTTAGACTCAAGTCTTGAGGCTACAAGATGGGCTCGGTATATTCCTATTAAAGTAAATGTGTTTCTTTGGAGATTACGTTTAAATAAACTTCCCACTAAGGTGAATCTTGATCGGAAAGGTATTGAGGTTGATTCTTTACTTTGGCCCATGTGCCTTGAAGATGTTGAAACGGTTAACCATACCTTCTTTAATTATGAGTTTGCTAAAGATCTTTGGTCTCATTTGGCTAACTGGTGGACTTTGGATATTCCGTTTTGTTCTAATATAGAGGATTGGTTTGTTTGGCTTGATCATGCTCGAGTTGATGCTTATATCCGTTTGGTTCTTGAAGGAGTGAGGGGCACGCTTATGTGGGCTATTTGGAATCACCGGAATCATCTTCTTTTTGCTAATCCACCTCATAGGAAAACTCCTTTATGTGATTTCATTGTTTCTCAATCTTTCTTATGGATTTCCTCTAGAAATCCCAAATGTAATGTTAGTTGGCTAGGTTGGTTACATTGTCCTATAGCTAGTTTGCTAACTATGTAATTTTCCTTCCTAGCTTTTGCTAGTTTTAATATATCCGCCGTTCAAAAAAAAAATGATTTGTTGAACCATGTTTCCAATTGCTTGAGCTCTTTCTGGTTTTTAAACAAGATAATTATTACTTATTTTTTCTATTCCTTTTTTCACATTTCTTGCTTTTGGTTTAACAAATATACGAGTTGCAATTCATGATATTTAACACACATTAGTAAAAGCATTAGTCGCATCCTATTACTGTTAGTCAACTAAAAATTACCCTTCGTCCCATATTAAATGTCCAAGTTTGATTTTTCAAGTCTTTTTTTACAACTTTGATCTTAAATATTTTTGCTTGTATTATATAGTATTAGATAAAAATAATACATAGTGAAAATACATTTAAAACTTAATCTATTCATATATTTTGCATCAAATATTATATATCACAACCAAAACATTTATGATCAAAGTTAAGAAAAAAAGATTTAGAAAATTCAAACTAGACATTTAATATGAGACGGAAGAAGTAGTATTTTTATAGAAGTGAGTTATGGATACCATGATGTGTTGAAACTTGCAAGTCCTCGACATAAGAAGTTATTAACCTTTTTGATAACTAATGATTGCCTATAACTCTAGCTATATCAAAGAGTTATACTACATACATATATCATGTGCATGATATCACAGTTGTAATTTTGCAAAGAATATGCTAAATGGTAACTTGTCTTGTACTAGGACTAATGAATAGATGGCAGAGGGCGTGGTGTATTTTCGGAGATTTAAATGTGGTTAGGAGAAATGATGATAGACTTAATTCCCAGGTAATCATTAAGGAAATGGTTGAGTTTAACGAATTCATTAACAGGATGCGATTAATCGAGATTCCAATGGGGGGGGGAATTCACTAGGGTTAGTGATGATGGATTGAAATTTAGCAAGTTAGATCGTTGCTTGTTGAATGAAAATTTTAGTGATTTATGGGGTAACCTATCGGTGGTTGCCTTGGATAGAAAGTTATCGGATCATTGCCCGATCGTGTTAAAGGATGTTGAGTTGGACTTTGGTCCAAAGCCACTTAGGATATTTAATATATGGATGGAAGAACCGGATTTCTTTAGAGTCGTGGAGGAAGCATGGACGAAAGAGGTAAAGAGCTTTTGGCTGAATTGTGTATTTTGAGATAGGTTAAAAAATGTAAAGGCAAGTCTTAAGGTATTAAGTAAGGAGAGGTTTGGTGGGCATAAAGAGAAAGTGGAAAATTTAAGAAACGAAGCAATGGGATGGGAGTTAGAAGCAGAAAAAAGGGCTTTGACTGATAATGAGAGATCTTCATGGATGGATACTAGAAAACAATGGGATGAAAAGGAAAGGGAATACGGTAATATGCTACGTCAAAAGTCTAGAATTAGGTGGGATGCAGAAGGCGAGGAAAACTTAAAATTCTTTCACGCACATGTTAGGAGGAGAAACAACAAATGTAATTTAAGAGGTCTTATGGTTAACGGTGTGAGGATCCTAAATTAATCAAAATGGAGTTGCGAGACACTACAAAAAATTATTTTTTGATGAAAGGGTGTTGCGTCCTATTTTCTGCAGTAGCAAAATTGAGAAAATATCTTTGGAAATGGGTTTCAACGAAAAGGAAGTGTGGGAAGCAATATGTGGGTGTGGGGGGATAAAGCTCCGGGCCCGATGGTTTTAATTTTAAGTTTATCAAGAAAACATGGGATTTCATTAAATCGGATTTATCAAGTGCGGTTCGGTGGTTCTGGGAAAAAATGGAGATTTCGAGGGGGTGTAATGCTTCTTTTGTCACCATAATTCCCAAGGTGGCGGATCCTTTAGGTCTAGGCTATTTTCGTCCTATTAGTCTTATCGGATGCTATTACAAAATCATAGCGAAAATGTTAGCAGAAAGGGTTAAACGTGTTGTGGGAAATGTGGTGGGGGAAGTGCAAAATACGTTTATTAAAGGTAGGTTTATTCTTGACGGGGTACTTATAGCAAACGAGACAATGGATTATTTGAAAAAAAAAAAAGAAACGAAAGTGCTTGAGTTTCAAAGTAGACTTCGAGAAGGCATACGATAGCATTAATTGGAGATTTTTATTAGACATAATGAAAAAAATGAAGTTCGGAGAAAAATGGCGCAAATGGGTGGAGACGTGCCTTAGGTGGTCGTCTATGTCTATCTTGGTCAATGGATCTCCATCAGAGGAATTTTGGTTAGAAAAGGGAGTTAGACAAGGTGACCCGTTATCACCTTTTTTATTTATTTTGGCAGCGGAGGGGCTAAACGCGATTGTTACCGAAGCGGTGGAGAAACATATATTTAGAGGTGTTGTAGTAGGTGCAAATAATGTCACGGTATCACACTTACAGTATGCGGATGTCACTATATTTTTTGGGGAATGGAATAAAGAGAATGCTAAATCTCTTATGTGCATTCTCAAATGCTTCGAAGAGGTATCGGGTTTAAAGCTAAATTATAACAAAAGTAAGATCTATGGTATAGGAGTCAACGAAAGGAAGATGTCGGATATGGCGAGATGGATGGGATGTGGCATCGGGGAATTTCCTTTTACATACTTAGGGTTACCAATTGGGGAGAATATGAGGCGGATAAATCCATGGTGTCCCGTAGTGGAGAAATTCAAAAATAGGTTTGTAAAAACCTAAAATCGTTAACTTGTGAAATGACCATAATGCCCCTACTCTAAGAATCCGTAAAATAATCGAACTCGTCAAGTACTTATGATAGTAAAATTATATGGAGCATCTGAGATTAAAACTTTCATTTTAACTTACAATATAAAAGTTGACACATTAAATATGTTATTGCACCTATTAAGAAAACAAAATATTAAAAGTGTACAAGGTAATTTTGGTAAGATGAATTAAATGGGAAATTGGTCTTGTGATTGCTTAATGTTCGGCCATCATTCAAGCCTAAATCAATTCTTAAACGTTTCATGATCTCCTACAAATTCTCACTATCATTCTAAAATATAAACATTACAAAAACCCTAGCCCCAAGATAAAATACGCAACAAAAAAAAATCCTCTTCTCCACCTTATTCTGTCGACAAAACCTGGGTCCAAAGAAGGTATTTGAAGTCCTTGTAAAGCTCCTATTGTGACGTAAATGTACGGGATTTCTGCTTGGTTGATTTGGGTCGTGTTGGCTGCTGTTGTGGTCGTGATTATTAAGGCACAAGGGTGCTTGGTTCGCTTTGTTTTAGCCTGGTTCTCTTCCTCTTCGTTGCACGCTACAAAGGTACCATTATCACCCCGTCCTCCCTTCTGTTTTTCTGCATTCTGGCCGTGAGAAAGAGTCACTATACGCCTGCTTTAATATCATCTAACATGTCACCTAAATTGTTGAAACAAGGCTAAGGTTAAAGCAAGTAGCAGGTTACATAAAATCATGTAATAAACTCATATATGTCGACTAAATGTAAGCTTCACAAACTGATTTTGAGTCTGACTTTTGGACCTCACGAAATACTTATACATTGTTATTGTCAAGCTAAATAAATAGATTTAAAACTTGTGTACATGGTTGGTTTTGATTGGTCGAATGGGGCATGTCTAAGGCTTAGTTTTGATGATTATATGTGGCGTACCAGCACCTGTTTTGGGTTGGGGAATCTCGACAATAATAGGGTCACACCAAGGAAATATATGATACGAAAAACCAAACTGAAGTCTTGCTAACAAATGATTCGTGAATGATAGTGCCTAAAACAATGATGAAGAAGACATGGGATCAAAATTAAGGCCAGTGGATATATTACATGATTTCCTCAAATGCTTAAGATCCATACTCTTACTCATGCGTGACCCTTTTACATGCAAAGTGGTAGTTTGTTGTACAGCAAGGATATTTATCATAATGCAAATAATGAGGGTATATGTAAATATAGTATATGTAATATAGTATATGTAAGTCACGTCTTGTGGGTTGAATTTTGAAGCTAATCGCAGGAAAAACGGTTGGGTCATTTTGTATTTTGAAAGCATGTCGGGATAGTTGAGTCGGGTGTTAGTCGTAAGGTATGATCACTTAGTCGTAAATGTTAGTCATTTGAACCGCGAGCAAGCTTAAAAGTGATCGATCTGTGAAAAAAAAACAAAAAAAAAAAAAAAAAGAAAAAGAAACTTGTTCTTTCATTTTAACGTATGCATGAATGAGGCACTTTATTTTGCATACTCAAAATCCTTGCATACTAAGGGATAAATCCCCACCTTCCATCTAGTTTGATCTAATGGTGGGGATAAACCTAAGATTTAATATGTCTAAACCTAAGTCCATGTTTTTTCTTGTCTTTTTATCTTTCTTAATTATTTTCTCATTATTTGTAATTTTTTAAATCGCTTTTTTTAATTTCACGTTTTTTTGTTTTTTTTTTTTTTTTTTTTTTTTGTTTTTTTTCGTTTTCGTTTTCGTTTTCAGAGTTTTATACGTTTTTGTCCGCTTTTGTTTTTGCTTTTATACTTTCATACGCTGTCCGTTTTCATACGTTTTCGTCCGTTTTCTTATGTTTTAGTCTGGTTTCTTACGATTTCGTCCGTTTTCTTACTTGTTCTTCTGTTTTCTTACGTTTTCATTCGTTTTCGTCCATTTTGTTACGTTTTCGTCCGTTTTTGTCCGTTTTCATACGTTTTCGTCCGTTTACATACGTTTTTGTCCGTTTTCATACGTTTTAGTCCGTTTTCATCCTTTTTCTTACGTTGCCTCGCTTTCTCACATTTTACCGCCTTTTTCATACGTTTTTTGTTTTCTTACGTTTTCGTTCGTTTTCTTACGCTTTTTATGTTTTCTTACCTTTTCTTTTTCTTTCGTTTTTGTCCGTTTCTTATGTTTTCGCCCGCTTACGTTTTTGTCCGTTTTCATACGTTTGATCCGTTTTCATATGTTTTCGTCCGTTTTCTTACGCTTTTGTCCATTTTACGCCGCTTTTCTTACATTTTCGCCCCGTTTTCATGTTCGTTTTCGTCCGTTTTCTTACGCCCGCTTCATATCTTTTCGCGCCCGCTTCTGCTTTTTTACGCTTTTATTCGTTTTCTTACATTTTCATCGTTTTCATAGGTTTATTATATATGCATTCGGCCCTTTTTACGTTTTGTCCATTTTAGACGCTTCTCTGCTTTTAGACATTTTCGTTGTTTTCGTCCATTTTCAACGTTTTATATCGCCGTCCGTTGTCAGACGGTTTTTTTCTGTTTTCATACGTTTTTATATGCTTTTCATTCGTTTTTAACGTTTTTGTTCGTTTTCATTAGTTTTTTTTGCAGTTTTTACACGTTTTCGTCTATTTTCATATGTTTTCAAGCTTATTATTAAACTTTATTATATTACATGTCTAATATCAATTGTGATATTTTATTATAAAAAAGTTAATGTCTAATATCACTTGTGATATTTCATAAACAAACAAGTATATTTTTTAACCTTTAATATCACGTCTAATATCAATTGTGATATTTTATTAAACTTTATTATATTACATGTCTAATATCAATTGTGATATTTTATTATAAAAAATTTAATGTCTAATATCACTTGTGATATTTCATAAACAAACAAGTATGTTTTTTAACCTTTAATATCACGTGAGATATTTCATTGCTCTGTATATTTTTATATATATTCTAATATTTTTATAATTCTCAGTTACAAGATAGTTTTTGTGCTTTTCATCGCAATTGATAAGCGCATATTTTTTTAATGCAATCAATGTATTATACTCTTAGTAGAAATAAAAGGGTTAAAGTCTCTTTAGGTGAATTCTTATTTTGTTCAAAAAATGCTAATTTAATGCAATACTTGTTTGATTTTGAGAATATGTCAAGTCTCTATTTTCATAGTTTGCTTCCTTTTTATTCATTTTGATATTTTTAAGTGACACTTATTTATCTCTTGTGATATAACATTGTAAGAAATATGAAGAGTATTACACTATTCATCATATATGTGTTATCAGTTGTGATACTCAACCAATAATGTGAAATATTAAATTCATACCAAATGTGATAAGAATTTAGTATTTTACCAAGTATATATGAAAGAAATGATAATAAACATCACTTATTATATTACTGTGATGATTCTATTCATTTTTTTATTTGTGTTTTTGAAAATATTTAGGAAGATTTTTGTGTTTTATGATAATATGAAATATTAGAAAATGTGTTTAACTGAAAACAAAAGATGTTATGAAACTTTTGTTAGACTTGTGGTGGATTTTTCTATTTAATGGATACATTGTGCATGTTTCGATAGGTTTTATAGCGGAATTTAAAAATATATATGGTTGAATCAGCAAACTAAAGAAGTTATGGTTGAAGAAAGCACACATCTTTATAAACAAATTGAGTAAGCTCAAACACCTTTGATATCACACATAATATCACCTCACATGTGATATCACATGATATCACAAGTGATATCATTGGTGATATCACAAGTGATATAAACTATGATATCACACATGCTATCACCGGTAATATCACATATCACAGGTGATATTAACGGTGTTATCACACATGATATCACGTGTGATATCACAAGTGAGGTGATATCACATGTGATATCACAAGTGTTTGAGCTTCCTCAATTTGTTTATAAAGATGTGTGCTATCTTTAACTATAGCTTATTTAGTTTACTGATTCAACCATAGATATTTTTAAATCCTGCTATAAAACCTATCGGAACATGCACAATGTATCCATTAAATAAAAAAATCCACCACAAGTCCAACAAAAGTATCATAACATCTCTTGTTTTCAGTTAAACAACTATTATAGTATTTCATAATATCATAAAACACAAAAATCTTCCTAAATATTTTCAAAAACACAACCATCACATTCTTAGTTGAGTATCACAACTGATAACACATACATTATGAAGAATGTAATACTTTTCATCTTCCTTACAGTGTTATAGCACAAAAGATAAATAAGTGTCACTTACAAATATCAAAATGAAACCGTCTGAAAACGGACAAAAACATATAAAATCAAATGAAAAACGTATGAAAACAGACAAAAACGTCTGAAAACGAACAAAACGTATAAAATTAGACAAAAACGAATAATAACGGAAGAAAACGTATGAAAACGGACGAAAACGTATAAAAACGGATGAAAACGTCGAAACGACGAAAAGCGTCTAAAATGGATGAAAACATAAAAACGGATGACAACGTATGAAACGCGAAAATGGACGAAAACGTATAAAAACGGACGAAAATACATGAAAACGTAAAAATACAGACAAAAACGTCTAAAAAGGACGAAAATACATGAAAACCTAAAAAAAGACAAAACGGATGAAAATGGTTGAAAATGGCCGAAAACGTAAGAAAACGGACGAAAACAGACGAAAACGTATGAAAGAGTAAAAGCACGTCTAAAAACGTATGAAAATGGACGAAAACGAAAGAAAACGTATGAAAAATCGAAAACGTAAGAAAATGGACGAACGAAGAAAACACAGCGTATGAAAATGGACGTAACGCTTAAAACGTAAGAAAACATACGAAAACGTATGAAAACATACGAAAACGTATATAAACGGACGAAAACGTCAAAACAGCGAAAATGTCTAAAACGGACGAAACGTATGAAAACGGAAAAAACGCGTCTAAAACATACGAAAATGTATATAAACGTATCAAAACGTTCAAAAACGTATGAAAACATACGAAAACGTCAGAAAACTAACGGAAACGTCAGAAAACGGATGTAAACGTACGAAAACGGATGAAAACAGACGAAAACGTCTGAAATCAGACGAAAACGTAAAAAAAATAACGAAAACATATGAACACGAACGAAAACGCATAAAAACGAACGAAAAAGTATGAATACAGATGAAAACATATGAAAGCGGAAAAAAAATTGAATAAAAAAAATGTGAATTTAAAATTAAAAAAAAATAATGAAAAAAATGTGAACTAAAAAAACGTCAATGCCACAAAAAAAAGAAAAAAAAAAAGAGACATGAATTTTAAATAGTAACGTGAATTAAAAAATAAATAAATAAATAAATAAAATTCAACTCCACAAAAAAGAAAAAAAGATGAATTTAAAATAGGCAGGCGTGAATTCCAAAAGAGAAAAGGAAAAAAAAAGTTAATAAATAATAGTAACAAAAAGACAAAGAAAAAGGATAAAAAAACATGGACTTAGGTTTCCATATTAAATTTTAGGTTTATTCTCACCATTAGATCAAACTATATGGATGGTGAGGATTTGTCCCTTGGTAAGCACCAAAATAAGAGTAAGCATTTGAAAATTCCTCATGCATGAATATTTTGGAAGATAAAATAGGACTTTTAAAGTTAATTACACTTGTAATCCCACACTTTGAGATATTTACCATGTAAACCCTATACTTTAAATTATGATTTAATAAAGCCCTAAAATAAGAAAATTGTCTTATTAAACCTTTAAGTTTACCATTTATCATTTGTAACCCCTAATTTTGGCTAATTAATAATTATTACCCTAAAGTATTTATTTCGGTCCATTACTAAAAATGAGAATACGCTTAATAACTCTAAAAATATTAATACGGTTTATATCAGCAATAAATCCGTTATGACTTAAATGAACTAATAAGTATTACACGAACCGTAATCCGTGTAGATTCGTTGAAGAAGACGTGACGTTATTTCTTCGTGCTCACATTTCCATTGGCTTTCATTGCTAAGGTACAGATATTCTATCCCTTTTCAGTAGGGATTTCTCATGACTTTCTGATCCCTTGAATTTGTTCGCTTATGATATTTCTTTGCTATTGATCCTTTGCCATTGACCATTGCTATCGAACCATTGCTATCGAATCTTTACTTTTCTATTGACCCTCATTATTGCACCACTGTTACTGAACTTCCGTTATTGAACCCATTGCTACTGAACCTTTGCTACTGAATTGTTGCTATTGAATCTATGCTATTGAACCTTTGATATTGAAATATTGATATTGGACCTTGATATTGAACTATTGTTATGAACCTTTAAATTGTGAACTATTGATATTGCACCCTTGCTTATGAAGACATATACATTGCTACACTTTGGACCTATTGCATTGACCTATCAGTTTGATACCCGAGCCATTAACTAGGCATGGGGGTTCCATGTCCGTGTCATTGATGCACCAATGGCATGACTCTAGTGTGGTTGAGTGATGTTCCACACTGATGAGTGTCTAAATACTCATCATTTTTGTACCATTTAAACTGCAAAAACATCTGAAAACACTCAGAAATGCATCAAAATGATAAAAAAATATCACAAATAAGTGTTTTATGTGTTTTAAATGCAAAAATATCAAAATCTGGTGAAAAACGTATCAAATTTGCATAATTGGCAGTTTTAGTCCCCCAAGTTTCAAAAGTTGTCAAAAACAGTCCCTGGTAAATCTAAATTTAGAAAAATGTTATTCAAGGTCCCTGAAATATTCTAATTTGTCAAAAATGGTCCTTGAATAAATCTTTTGTCAAATGGCAGAAAAGGTCCCTGAACTTTCATAAAATGTCAAGTTTGGTCCCTGGAAAATTGAAAATGTCAAAACTGGTCCTTGTACTATTAGAACTTGTCAATATTGGTACCTTGTAACAACTTTGGAGAAATTACAGTTTTGGTCCCTCTAGTTTGGCATAATTACATTTTTGGTCCTTATCATTAATACTAAAACCAAGCCCTTGTCAAAATCCTTTTGACCCCCTGTCACTTATGCATTTTGGACCCCTGTCATTCCCTATTTTGAATCCCAAGTCAAACCAAAGTCAAACCCTCTACCATTTCCCTCCCAACTGGGTTTCCTCTCCAAGTTGCCTGCAAATCCCTGCAACTCCCCTCTCCCATCACTCAAACCTTTCCCACACCACAATAAATGCTTCTACACCACCTTTTCCCTCCAAACCTTACCTTTCCTCTGTTTCTTCCATAAATCCCTCAACTTGGCCAAATAAATATCTCAATTGTCTCCCCTGACACTCCACAACACCCCAAGATACATTAAATGATCCCAAACCGCCTCAAGTTATCTAGAAGGACTTTGGCACCAAAACTCATTTAAACGGTGGAGATCAAATTGGACAATTCAAGGCCTCAGATTGAAGTAGGAACTTATAAGTGATCTCCAAGGAACAAAGAAACTATAAAGAGAAGAGAAGATAGAGGAGAAATCACTTTTGGCCTTAAGCCATAGTCACTTAGTTTTTTTTTATCATGTCTTTTCTTGCTTTCATTCACTTACCATGTCTTTTAAAAGCTTTCAGTATTGTAATAAACCTTGACAAAGTTCAATTACATGCTATTTACAGTTTGTAGTTTCATAATCTTTAAATACTTGTCATTTAAATTATTGTCTCTTTACTTAAAAATGTCATTTACTTAACTTGTCTGTTATGACTGATTAGAGGACTTCAAATTGTCACTTAGGCTCCTGACAAAAGCTCTAAGGCTTTTAGAAACCTTAAAATCAGTTGTAATACATAAATCAAAAATACAAAAAGAAAAGATTGAAGAAATGGGTTTACTCAAAAAAAAACAAGGTGGAGCAGGGTGAAATCTGGATTGCTTAAGGGATATTAGGAGCTTAATGGGAAGCTATTAGGTGTAACCTTGTCCTAAGAATGGTTCTTGTCACTTTGCATTCATTATGGACACTCTTGTAAGCTTTTTACTTCAATTTTTCATTTTTTGTTTAAGTTTATTATATCTATGTGATCTTTATATTTCTATGTTATTTTGTTGTTGTTAAGTGTTTTTAAGGTTTAAGTTTGTATGCTTATGTATTAGTTTGTGTTGTTGCTTAGAATTCATTTTTCACTGTGTTAATGGATTATGAGTAATTCTTATGTATTGTTGTTAAGTCTATCTTTTTCTTGTTCTTATATGCTTGTTATGTCATAATATAGAGTTTGGATTCGGGTTCATAATCATTTTCATTGAAAATCTTAGATTTCATTTGACAAGTGAAAGATAAGGGACTGTTTGGAATTGCTTTGATTCAGGGGTATTGGGACTGTTTGAGAGGTTTATTGTTGTGCCTGCATGATCACTAGGTTATTGGAAGGTTTGACACCCTTTTAGGCCTAAGGGTTATGTCTTTTACAATAATTTTCATTCACAAATTTCTCTCAATGCCCACTTTTTGATTCTTTGTACAATCTGTGTTATAGGATGTTAGTGATATTGTTCTTGTTTAATTGTGTGTTACTAGTGGTCTATTAACTCAGTTCAGTGGTTATAACCAAGCTTTATTATGTGTAAAGTCAATTTTCCTTTTTAACTGTCTTAATTTCATATGTTTATAGATTTGTTGTCCAAATCTTAAATATGTGTTTAAATGTTGTTTATATCTGTTAATTTCATGTTATCTATGTTTAATATATCAAAATCGGTGATTAAATTGGATCAAAGTTGATGAAAGTCAACTTTGATCATAAACTCAAAAAGTCAAAATTACCACAAACCTGATTTTTGATTAAATGTCTTAATTTCATGTGTCTTTATCTTTTAATTTCTGCTTTAATGCTCTTAGGGTTTAAATGTTTAGCTGCTTATATGTTTGTATGAATTTTGTTAATTTTTAGTTTAGCTTTTTACTAGCTTAAATTTGTGCTTAAATATGCTTGTTTTTGCCCTGTGTCACCAATGGGCTGTCAAGTTCATGAGCTTGTCAAAGTCTCATGACTTGACCCCATTTTGTGAACTTGGCTTATTTGTGTTGCCCTAGTGGCATATTTGATATGTATGTGCTTCTTTTTCTGTCTTTAGCTTATTTAGATAGTTTTCACAACCCATTTTTCTGTGCACCACACTCCCTTCTCAAGAAACAAAGTGAAGGTGAGTTATTTCACAAGCTCATAAATAGTCTCCCCATTGAGCTTGAGCTTGAGATTCTTGGCCTAATGATAGGCAAGCTATCCAACTTAATATACTCAGTGTTGGTTGAGCATTTAGAAGCTTATTAGATAAGTTGTGTGAGATTGTTGTTTGCCCACTCACAACATACCCTGAAAGCAATCGGTATTACACCATTTCCACAAGCTCACACCAAGCTCATTAGTGATCACAAGAATGTGTGGCTTGGCTTTTTAGGAAGCCTAGCAACCCAGCTTCATGATCCTGCACTTAAATCTCACCTTGTAGCTTATTTACATAGGCTGCAAGTAGCTTAAACTTATCACACCATGAAAAGCTATGTTGAATCCTCAAGATACCTTACCCTAATCACTATTTCATAAGCTCTCAAAAAGCTCACCTGTTGGACTTAGCTTATGAGATTTGCTTCTTTGGGAAGCTTATCAACTAGGTTTAATGATCCAGTGTTTAAATCCAACCTTGCAGCTTATCTAATAGGGCTGCAAGGAGCTTTTTGTTTGTCCCATTTGACTATGCATCCGGGAACCCAGTGTACTTAGGCAAATGGAAGGATTTTCATAAGCTTCTCACAAGCTCATCTGTGAACCTCACAGAGTGAACTTGGGCTTTTTGGAAAGCTTACCAGGCCATCTTGCAACTCCAACTTTCATTTTGCCATTTTGAGCTTAACCCGTCAGCTTAAATGGCCATTCAAAAAGTTGCAGTCCTTGGTTTGGACTGAGGTGTATTGAGAATTGCTTATTTGCTTATTCTGAGCTTATAAGTTAATCCTAGTGCACTAAGTTTGTATAAATATACACATAATACTTGTACATATATACTTTTACCTTTTATTTCCACTTTATAGCTTTTTCAAGCTTATTGTGAGCTTATGAGTCCACTGTGAGCCCATAAGCTCAACTGAATGACTCATAAGCCCACGATTTGCTTATTTCTTAGTTTGTAAAGCTTATAATCCCTTAAACTTATATAAGTAATGTATATATATAGTTCTATAACCAGAAAAAGCCCATAACCAAGCTTTAACCTCAAGTGATAGCTTCTATTTAAGAAGCTTAAGGCTTAAAAGCCAACTGTGGAAATAAGCTCCACATAGCTTATTTCCAAGTTTTGAAAAAGTTAGCTTTGTTAAAGTTATATATTTTAGCTTAATAAGTAGTTTTGTAAAAAGAAAAATCAAAAATAAATAAAGTACAAAAAGGTTGTGTGTTAGATTCGAACCTAGGTTCCATTGGTGACAAGTTCATTGCATAACCCACCTAGGCTAGCTCACTTCTCAGTTATCCTTTGCACATTTTATTTCTTATAGTAGTAAACATTTTAGCTTATTTAAATAAGCTTATACGAGCTGTTTGGCTTATTACAGACTTATCCGGATAAGCTGTGAACTTCATAATATATTTTCCAGCTTCTTTACTATGTAAATTACTTTCCATAATTTTTCACATTTTTACTGTTCATTAGATAGTTTTTAGATTTAATTTTAATTTAATTAGTTTAAATGAAAAAGCCAAAAATAAATTAGTTCTAGTATTTAAATTTTATCCTAGATAATTTTTATGATTTTTATAACTTTATTAAGTTATTTAGCATATGTAAAAAAATACTTTTGCAGTTTTCACTTTTAGTTTTCTAATTTTTTGCATTAATTTAGTTTAATTAGTTTATATAAGTAATAATAGTATTTAATTAAATTTTCTTATTTTTATAATAAATATAGTTTTTATATTTTTCTTAGCTTATTATTAGTATTTTAGAATTATGTAAAAAGTTTTAGATTTTAGTTTGTTAGTTTAGTATTTATAATAATTAAATAATAGTATTAGTAACTAGATAATAGTAAATAATTGATAGTAAATAGAATACTTGTATAATAAATATATTTTTAGTTTCTAAATTTCTTTTATATTAGTTTAAACTTTTTTAAGTTTTTGTTTTATTTATTTAGGTTTATTTTATATTTCCTTTATATTTATGTAAATTATTAAATAGTAAATAAATAGTTTTAATATTAGTAAATACTTTAATATTTTTAGGTTTTCGGATTATGCGTTTTTATTGACGTGGATGAGCTATTACTATTCACATTCCTAGTGTTAGTCAATCAGATTCCTGTTTTTCCTATACTAATATTATTTTCAACAATTTACAAGTCATTGTATTGGGATATCACGCCTCGCCAGGACATAAACGATCCAAGGATATTTTAATCCTTGGTAAACTTCCATTCAACTTCCAGGCTGTCTAGCTTTTAGTATCAGTCATTCACAAGTGGCTGGGAAATAAAGTTAGTTAGTTTGGCACGGATCAAATTTTGGCGCCGCTGCCGGGGATGTTCCACACCGTCCCTATATTGTATTGATTATGCGCGCTTCATTGTTATTGTTAGGGCCACTATTGTTCTGCAGGGGCGTATGGATGCATCCTAGATTTGTATTGTATTGGATTGATATTGATATTGTATTGGTGATGTGGTGCGTGTGTGCAATACACCCCATCACAGTCTGGGAGCTAGCTACTCCATTGGTTACTGAGGTCTCCCCTCCTATTGTATTGGTATTCCGAGGACACCCCTTCGAATACAATGGCTACTATTGGATATTGGGCTGCTAATGCCACTATTGATTGTATTGTATTGTATTGTTGGCTCGGGATGGATTTCTAACAAACCTTACACTTTTGATATACCTATATTGTACCTTCTGTATTCCCCAACGCCCTATATTCTGTATTGATTGTCCATTACTAAGTACCCTTATGTGACTCACTCTACTACCATGATATATATATTCCATTGCATTGATCTGTCATACTCTCATTCCGTTACTTCAGACTATCATTCCATTCACGTACCGGGTTATTATGTGATTATGCTTTTACATGTTTACGTGACTATCGTTTTCCCTGCTACTATATGATTAATATGTGATTGTTTGATTCCCATATTGTCATGCTAATAACTGACCAACCGTTTATCATACTGTTATGTGACCCTCGACAGTTGCTGTGGCCATGCTAGTGTGTAATCGATAGTTTTGTCTATTTATCATGTATACTTCATTCTGTTAACCTCATGGACTTTGAATATCCGTTGGTATCCTTATCTGCTTATGGTTGATCTGCCATGTGTACATCGCTGTTTATGCTACTGTTTGATTTGGGTAAATGGTTCAACTTATGTGGTCTGGCTTGATAACTTGTTTAATTGCTCGGCTATGTCCTTAATTCGTTCAATTATAGCGTTCATGCTTAATTCAGACTTGATATGTGTATTTATGCTGTTGTGATACTGGTTATGTTATTTAACTGTGGGTTACTTGACTTATGTGATTGCCATGCTCAATTTCTAATTAGTTGCTTTCGCTAGCTTTTGAACTTCCGTTTGGCTCGACTTCCGATTTATTGTATGCCCGGTTATTTAGATGTTCTTGTGTATATGTCATCAATGTGATATGTGCTTGTCCTCTTCATATCCTGCTCCTTTTGGATATCGTGTAATTGTGTTTATGTAAGATCCTCATTGACTCTTTGTTCTCTTCTCTTTGCGACCACGTTATCAGTTTTCTTATTTCATTTGTATATCTGATTTCGTTTAGCTTTCGTTTTGTTATATCTGTTCACTGGGCTTTTTAAGCTCAGCCGCATTTCTTTTCCTGCGGCAGGTTTTAGGTTGGAAGATGGGCTTTGATGGGCTGAGAGTTGGATTATTTGAGTGGACCGACCCTAGTTTCCCCTTATTATTTTGGACTGATCTGAGGAGTTATTGTTTTTAGATTTCATTTGGTTTTGGACATATTAGATTTTGTATTTTTCCTTATAAGTCATTCGTTTATATGACTTGGTAATTTATTTTATAAGGCTTCCGCTTGTAAAATTTTATTTGTATGTTCTGATATGACACCAGAATGTGACACTTCTACCCTTGCCGGGTTGGGGTGTTACAAGGTTAGCGGATTGGAAAGCTAAAACGATGTTGTTCGGGGGTCGTTTTGTCACAATTCTCAATTTCCGGTCATTTTGCAAACTTTAAAAAAACTTACTATTCATCTCGGAAATTTACTATTCACTGGTTACTATTCATCATTTTTGAAGTCTAGTTGATATTTTGAGAGGTTATTTCAAAATTTTACTATTCACAAAACACTCTTCATTCCCAGAGAAAAATTTATATTCATGATTTTTATTCATCATTTTTCGTAAACTAGGTTTACGAGTATCAAATTCGCGTAACCGTCAGGGTTTAGCTGCGTATTCATGAAACATCATTGAGAACACTTCATATAGACTAGAGTTAGTCTACATATCATCAGTAACGTCATTTTCATATTAGTTCATGCATGGTTTGCATATTTCATTAACGTATATTTTTCTATTAAATAAACGTTATCGCACGATCATTTATTTTGAATAATTGATCCGACACTTCCGACAATTGTCCTGATATATTTTTATACTCATTTTAAGACTATAAAAATTGTATTATAAGTTTACCCGATGTTTTGAAATTATTTTGGTATATAAATTGTTATATATATATATTTACGACGGTTTTCGTAAATTCCATTCGATAATTATTTATTCACTCAATACTTGTAAGAAATGTATTTTTATAATTTTTATGACTTCGATATATTTTATTTTGTTCAGTAAAAATCGATTTCTAGTTAACGCTACACTAAATACCTAATTATACTTACAAAATACACTATATACATAACATTATATACATTTACTTATCAAAAACACAAAACCTTTTTCCCTATCCCACCCTTGCCGACCAAACACCCTTAGTCACCATGTTTTTATGAAATATCTTGTAGAAAATGTGTACACATATACTTAGATGACTAGGCTAATTAATATACAAGATATTTTACAAATCAAATACACATAGTTACACATTCAAAGGTGAAAATAAACCAAAAACTCTCTCCTCTCTTTTGTGATATTTGGCCAAGCAAGAACAAAGAGGAAGAAATCATAGTTTTCAAAGATCAAGTGATTAACAAACTCTAGTATACTTCTCTTTTAGGGTTTTGAAATAAAACCAATGAGTATTTAGGAACCTAGTTACCTTAAACCTCATCATTCAACTAGTAAGCTTTCCATAATCTTTATTACTCTTTCATAATCATACTTGAGCTATTTTATCATTCTAGTAAGAAAACATGCAAGTATCATATGTATTTATACCACTTTTATTTGTTTTTAGTACTTATTATGAGTTTTAATCATCCTATAATTAATCCCTTGAAACATATCATTATTGATGATGTTTAGGAACCCATGACACCCAAAGAAGGTTTATGGTAAGATTAGAATAGATTTGGGGTTGATTTGAAGTGATTGGAACAAGAGTTACGCAAGAAAAATCATTTTCGACAACACAAGATTGAGGTCTGTTCGTTTTTACAAAATCTGGAAATTTCGACAGGACATGGACTATTTTGATTTATATTTTAAGAAAATAGACTTTAAAACGAAACCGTGGTCGCTTGAACTGGTTAAAACGGGTTTATAACGAAGAAGTTACGTTATTTTCAAGTTAACGACGAAAACTAATTTTCTAAAAATTTAAAAGCTGTCAAGTGTTATTTAAGGGGCAAAAATGAGTTTTAAACCTTATCTAAATGAGTCGATTTATCAAAAATATACTAGTATACATTAACACGAAACCAAGGATATATAAAACGTAGAAAACGGACGTATAACGACTAAGTTATACACATTTTAAATATGGATATCGTAACTATTTTACACAAGTATAACACTTATATATTTTTACTAGGCCAAAATGGTTATCGCAAGTGACTATGTTTGGAGCCATTTTTCATATCGATAGAATATTTTTGAGAAAACGATGTCTTCTAGTAAAAGTGAGTTCGTCTATTCTATTTTTCAAAATGTTTAACCGTTTGTCAAGCAAAGCTATAATGAATAATTTACGATCACTCAAAATTAGTCATTTTAATGAATTGTCCAAGTGTATTATTTTACGACGAAAAACTATAATTTCATAATAAATCACTAAATGACTATCGTAGGATATCATTTCAACGTAAGTACTTGTAAAGTAAATTATAACTTGAAAAGACGTTATAAACTTATTTTTCGACGATAAACTTTATTTTCAAAATGCACAAGTGGTATGGATAATATATGAGTTGCATGCATAACATTATATCATGGCTTATATTAGATCATATCATTCATAATAGGTCGCGGTTAGAGAGTTGCACCTCATTTCAGTGTATCCACTTTTGCCATCACATCATTGTACCAAGTGAGTATTCACGATCCCCTTTTTACCATTTTACTATATTTTGGGGTGAAATGCATGAACCATACTTGAACTAAATTGATTACTACTTCTATGAACTCTTTTGAACTTGAATCAAACCCTTGAACTTTTATGACTTGTTGAACTTATTGAACCGTACGTGCTATGACTATGACCTAAAAGTCTCCCTATGTGAACGGAGCAATACAAAGTCTCGCCTTATTAGTGGAGCGTGCAAAGTCTCCAATGTTTGGAGCGTTCTTAATTGTATATTAATAGTTGTATGATGTACCGTTCGTACATTCGCATTGTTAGTCTCCTATTTGTAGGTAGTATGGATAGCGCTATTAGAGGTCGGCCAACCTCTCGTTCACTATGTTACAAGACGCATATTATTTATTCTAGGGGCTTTTCCTGGCATATATTATTATATATGTGGTGCTATATTGTGAACTATTATGACAACGTATACTTGACTACTTTACATACTATTTTTGTGCAATGGGTTGTTAACACACATGTTGCAAGTTTTGTATGGGCGGAACTTGGAACTGAGTGGATTTACAATACCTTTGCTTTGTGGACTATTCTCGATGACCGAAACCTTTGACTCTCTCTTAAACGTTTTCATATTATACTGGCGTGTGTACTCACCAACTATTTTCATAGTTGACCCGTTTTCTCTCATGCATTTCAGGTGATCGTTAGTAAGCTTTTCTTCAAGGTCTTTGCATAATGAAGTTTTCACATGTCACTACTAATCATTATGTATTTGAACACAATCTTTTGGGAACTAAACTTTGTATTTTAATTGCCGATGTCGGCTAAACTAGTATTGTAATAATGTATTATTTCCTTTAAATCTTAAACGTTGGTATGTTCTATTATCTTTTGCTTGTGTTCCTTTCCAGTTACACCTCGTGTTTCCGCCATCGGCGGGGTGTGACACGTTTTACATTGGTAAAGTCATTCCTTGGTAGCTTGTCATTCTATTATTTCTTGATGTTTCGCGTGCCTTTGAGTGTTATAAAAACTCTTGAGAGAATTAGAAAAAATTTCTTTTAGGGAAGGGTCGGGGAGGGTAAAAAACTTTCTTGGGTTAAATGGGATTCGGTTCTTGCTTCTTTTGGGGACGGAGGACTTAATATTAGGACTTTAAGGGCGAAAAACGTGGCCTTACTAGGTAAATGGTGGCGGAGGTTTAGGAGAGAAGGTGGGAGCTTGTGGGTTAGGGTGATTAAGAGCATTCATGGGATTAGCGGGGGGTTGGGTGATGTTAGGGATTTGGGAAGGAGGGTGTTGGGTGGTGGGGTTTGGAATGATATCGTGAGGAATAGGGAGGAGCTTGATGGGTTGGGGATAGAATTTACTTCATCGTGTGTCGGGGTGTTGGGTGACGGGAGGGATATTAGGTTTTGGTTAGATAGGTGGGTTGATAACCAGAGGCTTTGTAATAGATTTCCTAGGTTATACCATTTAGATAGGCGAAAGGAGGGATATGTGGGGGATAAGGGGTCGTGGGTAAATGGCGTTTGGAATTGGGAATGGGATTGGAGTAGAAGCATTAGAGGTAGAGTAAGTAGGGAGTTTGAGGAGCTTTTAGGAGTTGTGCAAAATATAGTTGTTCATTCTAATTGTAGGGACAAATGGAGTTGGATGCTTGGTGAAGATGGCAAGTTCACGGTTAAAGAGTTAGTTAGATTGGTAGAGGAGAAGATTTTACATGTGGAAAGTGGTGGACATGAGACGCTATGGAAAAAGTTGGTGTTGAATATAGTAAACATTTTCGGGTGGAGGGCGCTAAAAGGAAGACTTCCGGTTCGTGTGGAGCTAGATAGAAGAGGCATTGATTTGGATTCGGTTTTTTGTCCATGTTGTAACAACTATGTGTAAACTTGTGCTCATAGCTTAATCACTTGTGATTTAGCGATGAGCGTGTGGGATAAAGTTTTTAATTGGTGGAAGGTGGGGTGAGTTAATGCTTTCTTGATTGATGAATTATTTTCATCTAGTTGAGGCGTTAATGTTCCCACCTCCTTATCTCATGTTTGGCAAGCAGTTATTTAGACTTCCAGCTACTTTATTTGGAAAGAAAGAAATGCATGTGTGCTCGGTAAAAAAGTCTCTAGTACTAATAAGATTGTTGAAGATATTCAACTTAAAAAGTTTCGATCGGATTACGAGAAGACCAAACAAAAAGAGTTAGATTGGCAACAATGGTTATGGGAGCCACAAAAGATTCGACTTTAGTAACTTTGGTACAGTGTGTCTGCTGCAAGTTTATACGGCAGTGTCTAATGCAAGTATCGGTACAATGTGTTTGCTGCAAATTTCTTCAGTGTGCTGCAAATTTCTGCATCAGTGACTGATGCAATTTAAGTTGTGATTGAGTGAACATTGGCTGCAAAAGTTTCTGTGGCGACAGAGGAGTCTCTATAGAGAGTTTGTGCAGTTCAATATAGTAGTACTTTGTCCTTTTGATGTCTACCTTGTCATGTCACATTTGAGTGGAAGTGCCCAAGATTTCATCATAAAATAATATTGCTTGAGTTTAGTTTTGCTGTAAGGGTAGTTGGCACAAAGAGGTGGTCCAGGTTTCATGGGACTCTTTTGTCTTGTGGGCTTTTGTTGTCCATTTCTTCTGTTCCAATTGTTTTAATAAGTTAAATTATTTTTCATTATTGCTTCCAAGTTTCCTATAGCATATTTGTCGTATTTGGTTTTGTATTTCGCTTCCTAGGCCCCTCTCTTAGTTAATTGTCTTATTTAGCTAAGGTGGGGTGCTATGTATTGTACTTTTCTTGTGTTGGTTCTATGTCATTGTTGCCTTTCCAAAAAAATAAAATACTTAAGGATGGACATATACAATAAGGTTGAGCTTGGCTTAGAGGTTGAAGTGGTATACTCATAAAGGGTCTTGAGTTCAAACCTCAAAGTTGATGCTTAATTTGTTTTAATTTTTTTTCTTCAGTTTTTCTACTGTTATTGGTAGTTTCTTTTAGGTAAAAGGTCAAAAGACCCCGGTAAATGCATTACTCCAAAAAACATTTAAGTACAAAGGATATGGGTGAAATCTCATATCTCAACCCGTTACATAAGCGATAGAGCTTACATAATAAGACACTTTCTTTCCTCTAACACAAGAAATAAACCACTACACATAACATAACATTTGACAACTATAAAAACAAAAACTACTTCTTAGCATGACCTTGGAGCTTGATATCATACATGTCGTAAAAAGTATCCAATTGCCCTGGAAGATCATAGACTTGATCCGCACAGTCATCATAATCATAATAATCTTCAAGCTCATGTCCAACACTTGTCGATCCAATGAACTTAGCCATACAGTTATCCTCAAGCACCTCCTCCTCACCACTATCTTAAAAAAACAACCTCTCCTACCTTAGACAACGTGTTACCCTTGTAGAAGAAGTATATGGAGAACTAGAAGAACTAGGCTTACTAGGAGCAACCTGCTCCTTATCTTTCACATCACTCACAAGCGGATCTTGTGATTCCTTGCCAGTCTTTTAAGACCCATTTACTTTTGCTTCCTTTTTACTACCCAAATCCAAATAAACCCCTTCCTTATTCACGACCATAGCAGGAATATCAGACTCTTCAGAATCGATCGTATTAAGGACATCAACGGATTAGATGTAGCAATGTTAGATCCACTTGTACTAGCCACTACAGTGGCCTTCTCCTTAGTAGCTTTCACCTTCTTTGGCTCAGGAGGAGGCACGTACTTTAGGTTGGTAACGAAATTTAGGACCCACACCAGGTTTAGTAAATCCTCCTTTACCCGGAGCACTTTGGCTAACATTCTTACCCTTATTAATCGTCTGGAAACCATCAATGTCCTTATCGTGAAGCGGGGGGGAATTTAGGACAGCTTTTCAGTAGTAGAACCCGTCCCATCAAGTAAAGGTATCTCAACAGTAAGACTCTCCTTAAGCACCTCATCCACTTTAACTTCAATCAAGCACTTAGCAAAACTACTACGATCTCGGGATTTCACGCATATTTGACTAATGTATGAATCTAACATGTTATTGGTAGTTATATTATGCATAGCCATATTGGCCTCATCAAGGACGAAATAAACGTAGAGTAGTAAAACAACATAAGAAGATTCTATTACTGCTTGGTATAATTAAAATGAAAGAAAGAAAACATTTTTACTTACATACCATTGATGATATATAACCAGTTAATGAGTCTCATCATTTTACTATTAGTCAAACAAAAATAATAGTAGTATTTTACAGGTTGTCAAAATCGCGATCCTGCTCGTAGGATCGTACGATCCTACGATCCTACACATAAAAAACGATCAGGATCTTAACAAGATCGTAATCCAGGTAGGATCGTAGCAGGATCGTAGGATCGCGCGTAGGATCGTAAGATCGGATCGGATCGTATAGGATCGCCTAATATTAGTTTTTTTTTTCTTTGATATATTAACTTATTAAGTATAAGCTCATGTCTTAAAGCCCAATGACTAAGAATTTTTCAAAAAAATTATTATTTTGATGCTGTTAATTAATTGTCTCTTGCAAGATTAATGAGTGTAAAATCATTATGTTTTTATGGACTATTTAGAAATAGTTTAGTTGTGTCTTTTTAGGTTTATTATGAAAAATGATTTCGTGTTTGGTAAAATGTCAAAACCTTGTTTTTGAAGTAAACTATCTACATACTTGACCCAATTTTGTTCATATTTTATTTTATGTTACATATAAGAGCATGAATATTCTAATTTAATTTATTTGGTCATCATGAAAAAAAATTCAGTAATATTATCAAAATATTCTAATTTAATTTATTTGGTCATCAAGAAAAAAAAATTATGTTGCCCTCTCTTATAAATTATGTCGTTTCATTTTCAGATACAATCCTTTTATCTTATGGCATTAATATATATATTGTAACAAAAAAGTTACAGAATCAGGTAATAATAAATTAACATTATCTTTTTGCATAAATATTATGACGAAAAACCTATAATAAAAAAATATTAAAACAAGAAGTAGGTGCACCGTGCACGTATGTAGTAACTTTGTGCAAGTATGCATTGCAATATATCTAATATTCTACTACTACGGTACTTGAACATATAACTTTTTCTTTTATTATCCATTTAGATTCGTTTATCATATGAAATATTATATAGAAATATAAAACTACAACCCCGGTACAAAAATATATACATTTTCATAGGATCTTACGATCCCGATCCGATCCTACGATTACGATCTTGCAAAGCCGAAAACGATCTTAGGTAGGATCCCGATCCTGACAACCTTAATTTTACTATTTATAATCCATACCACTTACTCTTTTGAGCTCAAGTTTAGTTCTCAAGATAAGCTATTCTGAAATAGTAATTATGTTTCGCTAAAAAGCTTGTAAAAGTGTTTCTTATAAAATAAGCTTCATAGACTTTTTAAATTGTAAAGTACTTCTAATTAAGTAGCTTATAAAAATAAGCTTTAAATTTCAACTACCGTTCATACATCAACTAAGTCAAACATACTCGATATTTCAATTTTTTAGCAACGTTGTCGAAAAGCCATTTAAATAAGTACAAAATTACGAGGAACCCAAGTCACAAAACGATAGTCAATGAGTTATTTAATCGTCATAGTTTAGCTCGATGTTAAGGCTATGGTAATCTAATATCATCTTTTTATAACCCTCGAAGATTCTCACCATCATGAATAAGTAAAACTGAAAAGTATTAACCATTTTGATAACTAACGATGGCCTATATCAAAGATTTTTAATAAAAACATATGTTATTAATGTCTTTTTATAACGTGTCAATTTGTAATAGTAACCTTAACAATCCATTTTTGTATTACTTTATTAGATTCTAAAATCGTAAAGAGTTTTATCACACAAATAAATAGATATGTTGATGATATTACGGTTGTAATATTTTGCAAAGAATTTGCTACTGGAAATTTACTTGCCTTGTTCCAGATTTGATTGTTATAAAAATAAAAGGATGGACATATACAACATGGCGTGGCTTGGCTAAGAGGTTAAAGTAGCATGCCCGTTAAGGGTAGGTCTTGGGTTCAAATCTCTTAAGCCGCATTACATGTTTTTAATCTTCTTTTCGGTTTTTCTTTTATCATTATTGTTATATAAATAAGGCAAATGGTCTAAATATACATACAACTTGCCATTTTTTTATATGCTACAAACTTTTAATTTTTTTATTTTAGCATCCAACCTTCTTAATTTTCTTATTGTAGGCCTGTATCGCAAAAAAATGAGATGACAATAGAAAAATTAAGGATGTTGGATGCCTACGAATATAAAGATTAAGGAAGTTAGATGCATACAATAGGATGATTAAGAAAGTTAGATGCTATAATAGAAAAATTAAAAAAATTTGATGCTATAATAAAAAAATTAAAAATTTGTAGCATACAAAAAAAAAATGACAAAGTTTATGCATTTTTAAACCATTTGCCCTTATAAATATTCATCATTATAGTGGCCTTGTCAACCCATGTAACGAAAATGTACGGAACAAAAGTAATTAAACAACACAACAACTACATTTCATTAATTGTTGAAAACTTGAAATTATTAATCATCATCTAAATCTAAACTATTTATAAATCATTTAGCATATTCTCTCTTATTAATTTTTTAATATTTTTTAAAATAGAGTTTTAAGCAAATACAAGTAAAGAAGCATCATTTACAATATTTGAAGAACAAATAAAACTAAAAAAACATTATTCATCACATACAATTAATACACAATTTAATTCAGCTCTTTACCGAAATATACAATTATTTAACAACAATGTGCAATCTAATTAAGCTTTCAAAACAATTAATATACACTTTAGCATAAAATTGTAGTCTCATCAATAAATGTATGTTATTTAATCACTTTCTAAAATATTGTTAAGCATTTGATATACTGATTATTTGTTTGTAACGGACATGCGGACACGCTACTAAATATTTGTTGTTGTTAATAACTATTTTTGGATATCTACCACTGCAACGCATGAGTACCCTACTAGTACATATATAAAGCATTGATGATATATAACCAGTTAATGGATTGTAAACTTGTAATCTTAAGACTAGTAATTTATCGAACCATGTCTCCAATTGCTTGAGCTCTTTCTTGTTACCCAACAAGAAAAATATTGATTAAAAAGTTAAATAAAAGGGGAAGACATTTCTTGCTTTTTTGTATGATTTAGGATCAAATGAGAAAAAATCTTAAAATGAGAAGAATGAGAAATAACTATAATCACAAATTAAATATGCATCGACTTGAATTTAATGCATCTGTAATCTTTTATATTCACCATAGTATGTATTCTTGCAAACAATAAGATGCATATACATATTTTAGATGCATTTCATCAAGTTAGGCGAATCTTATGTATTTTTCATCTCTTGTGGGTTAAATTTGTTGCTAGTACTATTTTGTGTCGTTTTCACTTCAAAATTACTTTCGAAACTAATTAAGATGCATCTAAATGAATAAAGACACATCTAATTCAAGTGGTCGCATCTCAAATATGTTTTTTTTTTTTTTTTCCTCTTCTCACTAGATCCCTACCTTGGTAAAATATGCGACTTGCAACTCCCATTATTTAACACAGATTAGTAAAAGCATTAGTCGCATCCTATTACTATTTGTCAAATAAAAATTAGTATTTCACAGAAGTGAGTTATGGATACCATAATGTGTTGACTTAAAAGTCCTCGACATAAATTATTAAGGCCGATTTGGATAAATTGTCGTATTTACTAGGGTATTTTCATAAAATGATGTATTTGGACCGTATACACATTTTTGGTCATTTTTGGTGCCCACGCACCAAACTTTGCGCACCATATATTAAACAAAGCACCAGACTTATTTTTGAACCAATGAGAATGTGCCACTTATATTTTTTGTGCCCAAAACACCTCCCTTGCGCACTAAAATATTAAACAAAGCACCAACTATTAAACCAAGCACCATAATTAATTTATTGACCAACGGGAATGTGACACGTATTTTTTGGTGCCCAAAACACGTCCATTGCGCACCAAATATTAAACAAAACATTAATGATATGGTGCCCAAAATCTTTTTCATGAGCACCAAAATATATTGTTTTTTCTTTCCCTCCGCACCATATTGGGGTGTATAATGATACTTTATGATTTGGTGCCCAAAATGCAAACCTTGCGCACCAAAATGGACATTTTTGAGAAAGAGAAAATATTGAGTACGTTTTAGTAAAGTGATAGTGTATATGATATGTATTGGTTATTGTTTTAATTATTAACCTTTTTGATAACTAACGATGGTCTATAAGTCTAGCTATATCAAAGAGTTTTACTACATACATATATTATGTACATGATATCACAGTTGTAAATAATATTTTGCAAAGAATATGCTAAATGGTAACTTGTCTTGTACTAGAGTTGATTGATATAAAGTATTAAAGGATGGACATGTACAATAGGTTGGAGCTTGGCTTTGAGGTTAATGTAGCGTACCCATAAAGGGTAGGTCTTGAGTTTAAACCTCATAGCTTGCTTTCCTTCTTTTTAGTTTTTCTTTCGGTTTTTCTTTTATAGTTATGGGTAAGTAGTTTATAAAATTGAGTCATGGATACCATACCATGAAGTGTTGAAATTCCTCTACATTTTGTACCTACTTGGCTACTTGTTACAAATACAGTATAAAACTATAAATCATTAGAATATAAATCCTTCAATCATGGAACATGGATATGCAAATGGAGATTATAAATAAAGATGGATATTTTGTTCACACATAGATGCCACAAATTAACATCAAATCCTTAGTAAGAGAGTGACTAATTGTTCCATTTGATATTTGATACTTTATGGTCTTTGTTGGTGTGTGAGTAGGTGTGTTTGGATTTAAAAGGTAATTTACTTAATAGGTTACCTTATTCTAATTTCCTTTTAACTAAGAGTATGTTTTGTTTACAAACTTAAAAAGTAGGATTTTTGCTAGCTCAAGTTCTATAGATGTATTGACATTCACATGATTCAACAAATTGAATCATTTAACACACAATAATAACATTATGAATTAATCTCACTAAACACACATATAAGCACACACTAAATCCATCTTATTCCAATAACTTTGGCAAATAACTTCATATATAACACTGAAGTTTGTGTGGTAACTTTCATGTTATTGACGAAAAATGCTAGCACAACGTTGTCATAGCACTTTTACTCCTTTAATGTAAAGAAATGAAAATACCGTAAATTCTATTAATCCCTCTGCGAAATAGCGAAGTGGAGCTAGACCACGCCCATTGTTCTCCCGCGATGCAAAAGAATGCTTATATTGAAACATCAAAAGACCTCTTGAATAGTGTGCTCAAAAAAAGCGTAAAAGAGGTTCTAGATAGACATAACCTTCTCCCGAAAATCTTATGTTCATTTAAGAAAAATAAGCTATAGTTTGAATTGAAATATAAACTTTGTTTGACTTAAAATGTTTATAGAAGTCTTTTTCTTAAAATACGCTCTAATAAGCTTTCGAAATCAAAGTACTTCAAATAACTTATCAAAATAAGCTTTAGATTCCAGCTACAACTCGACATCGATTGGTTTGATAAACACATCTAACACATTAGTCTATTACCTATGGATGATAATCTCGAATTGTAGTTAATCTTAGCACAAGTCTTTCTTAATCATCATAGTTTAGAGTCGAAGTTAGCTACTATAACCCAGGATCATCTTTTTATAACCTTTTTGATGACTAATGATGGTCTACATATCTGAAAGATTATTTTCAAATACTTGTATTATTAAGTAATGCAATAATGTGTCAATTTGTAACAGTAAAATTAACAATCCATTTTCTGTAACCCTTTCTTAGATTCTAAGGCTGCCCCAGTTGCCCCTGTAAGGAGCCCCAATCTCCCTCATTTTCTCTGCCACGTCAGCTTTCTCTCTCCAGCGACCTTCAGGCGATTAGGTGCCCCAGTAAGGGCGACCAAGTTCATTTTTTTTTTTTTTTAAAAAAAAAAAAAAATTTTTAACACAAAATAAAATTTCATTAATAATTAAAACGTTACATAATAATTCAAATAAAATTAAAACATTACGAAACTTATAAAAACATTACAACACTTATTAAAAATCTAGGTTGTGGCGTGCCTTGATCGCGTCTTTGAGTTTCTGCATTGTTTGTTGTTGTACTGCGGGCAAAGATTCGTCGATTGGCGTGCAATAGAACATGAGATCTGTATCATATTTCTTTTGTCGCTCAAATTCAAGTTTTTGTTCTTCTAGTGCCAATTTTTTGTCTTTCTTTTATTCTTCTCTCTTTTGCTCCATCTCCAACACCAGTTGCCGTTGTTCTAGCACTTTCTTCTTCAAATCATAGTATCCGTCTGCCAGCTCCTTCTTCTGTCCGAATGCCTTGGACTTGATCTTATCCCATTTCTCGGCAACACCTTCCATAATCATAGCTTTCGAAAACTCCGAAGATTTCTTTTTATTCTTCTTTGCGGTATCACGACCAATTGGTCTACCATGCACAGACGAAGGCACATCCGAGTGCACATCCGAGTCAGTTGAAGTCCTTGCTTTTTTGCGACCATCATCTTGGCTTAAAAAAGCCGGCATCTCATTATCCTTCCAAATAGAATTGTAAGATATAGGATTTCACAAACACACTAAACCATAATCACAATGGGGCGTTCAAGTATGTTTAGAGAGAGAAAGTTCTAGAGAGAGAAAGAGAAGAGAGTTGGGAACTATGTGAAACAAAAAAAAATGGTATTCAAGCTCCAACCCTCTACCTTGGGAGGTAGAGGGTATTTATAGTGTCTTACAAATAAACGCCACCTACGAGCTGTGGATCAGGCATACAGTGGGTAAAGACCCGTCTGTCCTCCACGGTGTTACTTAACATACTACTTACTAACATAACTTGACTACGTCTACGAGCTTTCTATCGAATACATATACTTGAGGTGACCGACTCTTTAACGACTGAATTTTCTAATTCCTAACAATGTCTTCATCGAAAGTGTCCTAATGAGATTTATTGATGATCTCGTGGCTCTAGACTCAATTGTGCATATTTGGTTCCTATGCCGGAGACTAGGGAGAGGGTCTCCTTCTTCAATATCAACAAACTCTAAGAGAAAGTCGATAGATAATGTCGGTTCCCCGTGAGAATGAAACAAGTCCTTTTAAGAGGAACTTGAGTAGCTTGGGAAGTTGTAGTGTAGTGCGTCACTGGGTCCATGACGTCTTGTCTTCAATACCGGTGTTACCTTGGTAACCACCAGTAGCATATGAATTGAACCCGGTTTCTGCCCTAAGGTTGAATTATTGGAGGGTTATTTCTTTTCACCCTTTTCACATTCCAATTCTTTTTCATTCTTCAACCCCTTCAGTGCTTAACGAGACTTCATTACTAGAACCTTGTTGGGTTTATTCCAGTACTAGCTCAGTCTCATTCCGCACTCTTCCCATTTCTCACTTTTCTCCTTTTTTCATCATACCTAAGGACTCTACACTATCTAGTGGATTGTCACTGGGTAGATCCCTCCGGTTCTGGCGGATCATGGGAACAAATACCTAACTTAATCATCCTTATATCACCATACATAAAGTAAAGTTGGTCGGTCTATGTGGTATTGTTCATCTGCCATTGGTACCAATTGAAAACCATTTGAAAATCAATCCGGATACTTGTGATATATTATCAAAACATTTTGTACCTGAATTGTTTTTGATATTTTTAGAACAAGAGCTTCCCCTCAACATGTGCATCAAGCATCATTTTATAATAGAAATAATTTTCATCTTTGAGGGGTTGGCTTGCATCTAAGAGTAGTTATTTAAAGAATGTGGTTTTCAAAATAGTTGCTCCCCGTCAATATGTGCATAGAAATTTGAAAAATGTTTTGCACATATTAGGAAAAGACTGCACATTGAAATAAATTGATTACGTTTCAAATCTTTGTGGTTTAAGATAGATGCTCCCCCTCAACATGTGCATGGAAATTTTGAAATCGTTTGGAACATGTGGGAAGGAGAGCTTGTACATCCTTATAAAACCATGTATCGAATTATCAGTTTTAATCCAATTTAAATCACAAATTCTCCCCCAATCACAATTATCAAATCATTTGAGATTTGTGATCTCTGTAGATTTAAATTGATTTTGAAAGCTTTTAAGGAGAATTGTGACTTGATTATGAAAACGTTTAACTGATAAGGATCGGATTTTGAGACTTTAAACTCCATTTATTAGACGGAAAAATATTTGGAAGGATAAACATTTGTCTTATTGATGACAAACATTTGTTTTAAGAATCAGAGCATGAGATTTGAGAAATAAGATAAAGCATGGCTCTATTCTTTACTTTTAAAACGGGTTACTGCCTGAAATGACAATAAACCGCCATTTTTCTCCGCCTCATTTTTTTTTTTTTTTAACTATGTACATTCGAAGAACATCTAAAGACCCGTGACATTCTTTGACTGTCAACACAAAGTCCGTAGATGATATCGAATAAGGAAACACAAGACAAAACTAACAATATTTTTGGAGTTTTTCAAGATTTTCTAATTTTTATGGAATTTTGAGAATTTTATATTTTTATATTTTCTTTTCTGGGTTTTTAAGTTTTGTATTTTGCTTTTTGAATAAATATATACAATAGATAGATGGATAAAGACCTTTACTCCTCGTCTTCCTCTTGAAGACGCTTGAGTGTTTCCGGTTGTAGACTCTTTAGACCAAGACGTGGAAGGATAAACTCAAAACGTTCTCTAGGAAGAGCTTTGGTGAAGATGTCAGCTAATTGGTATTCAGTCCTTACAAAATAGAGTTCCACCACACCTTTTTCCACTTGTTCCCTGATGAAATGATGTCGAATGTCGATATGCTTTGCTCTTGAGTGTTGTACGTTGTTGCATGAGAGAGCAATAGCACTTTTATTATCACAAGATATAGAGGATTTTGTTGAATTCAAAGCCATAGTCAGTTAATTGAGATCTCATCCATAGGATTTGAGCACAACAGCATGACATGGGTATGTATTCACCTCTGTAGAAATAGAAGTACTCATTTGCTTTTTTGAAGACCAGCTCACAAGCTTATCACCTAAAAGCTGAGCACCTCCGGCGTGCCGACGAGTATCTTGACACCTGCATGATCGCATGCATATCTTTGTTAGTGACATACCGGTGTCCTTCTGGTACCAAAGTCCCATGTTGATGGTTCCTTGGAGGTACCGAAAGACCCGTTTAACCGCTTCAAGGTGCTTTTTGGTAGGCTTAGCCTGGTATCTAGCACACATGCATACAACGAATAGAATATCAGGTCTACTGGCTGTGAGGTACATCAAGGATCCAATCATACTACGATATTTCGTTTGGTCTACCATGATCCCTGAGTGGTCCTCATCCTGTTTAGTACGCTCAATCATGGGAGTGTCAACAGGGTCACTAGAATCAAATCCAAATTTCTTTAAAATCTCATTTGCATATTTATATTGATTTATAAAAATGCCTCCGAGACTTTGTGAAATTTGTAATCCCAAGAAAAATGACATTTGTCCCATCATTGACATTTGAAATTTGGAACCCATTTCATTTGAAAAGCGATCACATTCATTGGGGTCGGTCGAGGCAAAGATAATATCATCAACATAAATTTGAACGTGAATTAAATGTTTGCCTGACTTCCGGTGAACATTTTCGGATCAACTGCTCCTTTTTTGAATCCGGTAGATAGAAGAAACTTTGATAGCGTATCATACCATGCCCTTGGAGCTTGCTTCAAGCCGTAAAGAGCCTTCTTCAAGCGATAGACATGAGTAAGATGCTCTGGATTCACAAAACCTTCCGGTTGGTGGCGTATCGACTTCTTTAAGATCTCCGTTAAGAAAAGCCGTTTCTACATCCATCTGATAGACAATCATATTCTTACTTGCAGCATTAGCCAGGAAGATTCTGATTGCCTCGATGCGTGCCACAGGAGCAAATGATTCTTCAAAGTCAATACCTTCCTCCTGACGGTATCCTTTTGCAACCAATCTAGCCTTGTTCTTTAATACATCGCCATGCTCATCAAGCTTCACTTTGAAGATCCACTTTAGAGCAATGATCATCACACAATCTGGAGCAGGTACTAATTCCCATACATCAAGTCGATCAAACTCATGAATTTCTTCTTGCATGGCATAGAACCAGCTGTCTTCATTCATGGCAGTTTTAACATCTTTTGGTTCGATCTTAGAGAGTACGGAGTTGAAGAAGCACCATAAGGCATCGGTTGCAAGTTGTTTCCGTGTTGATATTGGACGAGAGGGGTTTCCAATGATGTTGTCCAATGGATGATCATGTGTCCATTTCCTAAGGTGTTCTTGTGGTTGTTGTTGAGCGAAGTAGCGAGAATCGATTTCTCCGATGAAGATGGTTCGATGATGATTCGAGAGCAAATATGTTTTCAAACGGAGCATCTTCGAGGAGTAGCAAAGGATTTTATCCATCAATGATGCGAAACATTTCCATGATGTACACTCGATGATTGATGATTTGTTGATGAGACAGTGATCGCAGCAGGCTTCTTGACTTAGCGTCATAGACGGAAGGGTTAACTTCATTGACAGGGATAAAAGCAACCTCGATGAAGGAATTGAGATCATTTGCGGTTGGCTCATAGTGTTCATCAAATATTGGATCTAACAGTTTCTTCAAGTCATCTTCTGAAGGTGGTACATAAGGAGTTGCTGGCGAGGAGTCGAAAACAAGAGTAGAACTGATGGGACTACATGATGATGCGGGTCCAGAACTGGGTTGTCCTGGAGCCATAGGACCGGTCAGATCATCGAACGTAACGTGAATTGTTTCCATGATATTTCGAGTTCTTTTGTTGTAGATTCGGTATCCCTTTTTGTTTGGTGCATATCCTACAAATACTCCAATGTCCGCTTTAGTTGGATAACACAGTGCACCAAACACGCGAATGAATGAGAGATTAGGCTTTCTATTGTGGACAAGTTCATACGGAGTTTTTCCATGAGCAGTGTGAATTAGGGATCGATTTTGAGTGTAGCATGCAGTGGCAATGGCTTCAGACCATAGAAACATTGGAACTTTTGAGTAAATCAGCATTGTTCTTGCGGCTTCCACAAGAGTTCGATTTCGTCTTTCTACTACACCGTTCTGTTGAGGAGTTCGTGGAACACTTCTTTGATGACTGATTCAAACATTTTCATAAAACTCACTAAGTTGTTTATTAACAAACTCAGTTCCATTGTCTGTTCGGATGATTCTGACAGTTTTGTTAAGTCGAACCTGCAGCTGTTTGATAAGTTTGATGATAATATTTGGAGTTTCATCCTTTGTCCTTAAGAACTTAACCCAGGTGAATCGAGAGTAATCATCAACTACAACTAACACATATTTCTTCCCAAAGATATTCTGCACTCTCATGGGTCCACATAAATCCATGTGAATTGTATGAAGAACTTCAGTAACTGAGTTTGTAGGTTTGGGTTTGTGGGCATATTTATTTCTTTTTCCCAATTGGCATGCTGAACAAAGATGATCATTTTCATACTATAGTCTAGGTAAACCTACAACTAAGTCCTTTCTGGAGAGATCATTGATGGTGCCGAAGTTCAAGTGATTGAGACGACGATGCCATAACCATGACTTTGTTTTGAAGCCTTTGACAACAAGCAAATTGGAGAAGACTTCATCATATCTTCGATAGAGATGGTGTATAGATTTGAACCACGTGTTCCTCTTAAAAGTTCTTTACCATCAAGTTCTCTAACGAAACAAGTATGTTTTATGAAGGCCACTTCTAGATCAGAATCACAAAATTGACCGACAGAGAATAAGTTATGACCAAGACCTTCTACGTAGTATACCCTGGAGATAACACTATCACCGACAACATAATCTCCATAACCCATAATTGCACCAAAATGATCGTTCCCGAATCTAACAGTCCCGATGAATTTACTCACAAAAGTTCATGAGCCGCATGACCGGTCTCGGTCATATGCTTGGAGCGACTGAGTCAGGTACCACGAAGCGATTTGAACGATCTGCAGTTGAACACAGACAAGAATGGATAACTGGATAATTGGGAACCCCATGCAATAATGGGTTCCACTTGGTTAGTAACAGTGATTGTAACACCCACATCAAGAGTAGAAACAATGGAATCATCATAAATAGATGCAGTGCTAATGTCTGTATTCAACCTATTCAAAGTGTGTTCACTTCTTAAGGGAATAGTTCTACCAGTAGGCATCCATTTTCTAGTGGGCATTGTCTTAGCAGATTGAGGGCAAAACTGATTAGTTTTATGACCAAAAGGTATCCATTGATAACCTATCTTACTAAATGTTCTTCCTGTGGGTTTCCACTGTTTTCTAACTTTCTTTCGCCTATGCCTTTTAGCCTTCTTAGCTTGATTTTTAACATAATTAGCAGCATTAGACAAATCATTCACACCACATTCATAATTAGTAACCGAACCAACGCAATCATCATTACATGTTTTGCCAAAAGTATCAGAATTCGCATTAATTACAGTACGCTTAGAGCTAATACTAGAATCAACACGATTCGTTTTATTCAAATTCTCCCTAAGGTGATCTTCTACTTTCTTCCACTGAACATTCCTAGCTTGCAAGGTCCTATCATTCTTGGTATTGCCTGGAGGCTTTGACCAGCTTGCTTTAATGTCATGATTACTCTGTAGAGGGAATTATGGGAACATTAGTTGGTTGAGCTACCTTTTGCATTCCTGAACTAGATGTGCAAGGATCTGAACTTCTAGAAGGTACCTTAGAATTCACTTTCATATTACTTGGCACAGAGTGATTTGTATGCTTGGCACTAAGCATAGAACAAGGCATCACAGATTTACCTTTCGTACCTAAGGATTTAGGACGTGTTGCAATTAAACATTCTAGCAGCTCCTGAGATCGTTTGGCCTAAATGCAAGCAAACCTAATTTCTCTATCAAGAGGCTTATTGATGAAGTCCTCTTCCACAATCTCACGGAGACATTCTAGACTATCCTTAAGGTGAGCACAATAGTTATGAAACACAAGTTCATTGTTTCTAAGGTGAGGAGGAATGTATTTAACAGTCACAGTATATTTGCAGTCTGAGGATGACTTAGATACAACATTCTCATTAAAGACAAGTCGCAGTTTCCCTTTTTTCCTGACTCCTCAGATTCTCAATTTTTTTTGTAAAGAAGTTATTTTTTCGTTGTTTTTGTCACGAGTGACTTTCATTGAATTATATAACTCTTTAAAGTGTCGTTTACCTTTTTCATTTTCTTCCAGAAAACTCTCGTTTTCTTTTTGTAAAACATTAACTAAGTTTTGAAGATGAAAAGTTTGAGAATACTGAGAATCTAAAGGAGGAGACATTTGGGAGCCAGTCACATTGTTCTTTTCACCCTTTAATTGAGAGATTTGGGCTTTCAACTTTCTGATCGTGCAACAATGAGCTTGAATCTGTTCGCCACGTTTATTTATCGAAAAAGCTGCATCAAACTCTGGAACATCCGAGGATGTCTTGATATTTGAGGTTTTAACATTTTCTTTAAGATGTTGATATTTTAGTTGCAAATCAAAATGTTCAACTTCTAGTTTAGAAAGATGTTTTACCAAATTATCGTGATCATCTCGATCAATTTTCTCACTAAGTTCTGAGTTTTTGTTTTCAAGCTCAATGACACGATCATGGGAAACTTTCAATGCAATAGATAATTCATGAAATCGAGAAGCAGTAATGGAGTGATTCGTAGCAGTGTAAAACACATCTTGAGTAATACATTCAGAAATAAGATTCTCATTTAATGTATGCAAGTTCTTCCTCTCAATCTCATTATATTTTAATTCATGCTCATATTCACTAACCTCAACTATCATTGCATCAAATTCCTTTTCTATTTCTTTAATATCTTAATCCATCCCCTTTTTAAGACTCTCAAATTGATCTTTTAGTTGTTTAAAGAAAGGCATGACCTCAGTTAAATAGCATTCTTTAGTTTGCTCAAAACCCCTTTCCCCTTCAGTTATCCTAGTGGGTGTGATCCTTTTCTTACAAGTTTTCTCAAAATCAACAAATAATTAAAAGATAACATATTGACTGATTAAGGTCTTGCTTTTAGTGGCAATAGTTCTAGGAACTAAATGCATTGGTGTATTTGGAGGATACACGGTCGCTGAAGGCATTTTCCTAAGGGGAGGGTTTGTTACAACAAGATTCTCTGGTTTTTGCTTTTCCATATCTTTCTTCCAAAAAATATGTTCTGGGGTTAATTGAGTTTGAGGCTTAAACATGTTAAGGGAGATCCAATTTTCCTTAGTGTAATCATGAGGTTTGATAGTTATGTTTTTCTCTTTACATGTAGGGTTGTTGAGTTTCTTATTCATTTTCTCCCTAGTGACTTCATCTGATTTTTTATCTTCCTCAGTGCATTCAGCGCAACTAGGTTTCTGCCTAGGCTTAAGGATTTCATTACCATCATAAATAACCTTATGAGCAGTTCTAGCCTTTTTAATGACCCTTGGATTTGGTTTTCAACAAGGGGAATGCTATGCTTATCGCTTAAGACTCTATGCTTAGTGATCAAGTGAGCAGTCTGAATGGTATTCCCTTGTACGTACAACTTATTTTCAAGCTTGTTTTTCAAAGTTTTTAGATTGGTAAAATCATTCAAAAGTTTTGATTCCTTAGCATTGAATTCTTGCTTAAGCATTTTAACATTTTCTTGAAGTTCTTGTTTTTTCTTAGCAGTTTTAGAAAGCTTTTCTTGTAAGGAGTTTAACTCTTGTTTTAATACTTCTTTTCTAAAATTACTTTTTCGAATAATTGTACGCATTTGGTCATCCATTTCCTGCTCACGTGTGGTTAACTCAAACTTAGCACGTTGTTCATAAATAGCAACTTGTTCTTTATAGGCATTCAGTTCAGAGACAACAGAATCATCAGGGGCACATGCAGTGTATTCATCAAAAGCACAATCATCATTGACTGCAGAAGATTCATTACTTGGTACAACCTCACTTTCACTTTGCTTCACATATTGATCATATGGGACAATATTGTTATTACCCTCATCATCAATATCTGATTCAAAAGTTTCAAGAGATTGTACTTTATTATGCATCTTTTGCTCATCAACTTCATCATATAGTTTTAATACCTCTGAGATGATTGATTCTTTGGATGGACCAGCTTGTTGTGATGATGAGACCTTAGAGAGACCATTGGAGAAATGCTAGCCATGAAAATTGTTTGTGCAGTAGGTTCATCATCGCGTCAGTCGTATGCATCACGGCGACTTGGAAGGTATTCTGATGATTGTGACCTATCTCCTGAATTGGTTGTTCATCAACATCAGCATCATAGGTTCGGGCATTTCCATCAGCAAGGAATAACAACTCCTCTTCATCCAAAGCGGCTCCATTATCCTCAGCTTGCACAAGCAACATTTTGTCTCTGAAGTATTACGCATTCAGTGGGCGTTTTGGAGATGTGCGGTTCCTAGCAATATGTCCCTCACCACCACAGTTGTAGCACTTAATTGGCTTTGCTTGACATTGATTTCCATTCCTTCCCGATTCGATTTCCAACATAACCTCCACCTACTCCACCTCTTCCCTGATCATATTGCCTTCCTTGAACTGGTTGAACCATAACTTTTCCATCTCTAACAACTGCATGATTATGAAGGTTGGATGCAGTTCTGATGTCATTGTTAGTGTGAAGACTGTTGGAATGTGGATTGAGAGTCAGATTTTATTTAACCATAAGAGCCAGTTGATTAATGAAGTGTCCCACGGCTGCATCAACATCAGCTTGTTTGAACATTGGATCGGGAATGAGTTTGTGAGTACCATTACCCATGGGTATGACTTGAGATGCTTTGGTGGTAATACCAACATTGGTGTAGAAAGCTGTAGAATCATTTGGTGAGCTTGATTCTCCCTGATTGGTTTTGAACTGATCCAGAATCCTTTTCTCAAACATAGCATGCCTCTCATTCTGAAGAAGAAATCCATACAATTGCTCATAGTTTGTATTCTTTAGTCCTTTGGTTAGCTTCACAGAAGTGACAAATTTGTGCCACTCGGGATTCATGTTGTTTACAAACTTTGAATTCAGCTTAATGTTAGGCATGGTCATTTTGATGTTCCTCAAGTCATTCACAAGCTTATGGAATCTCACGTAGTACTCATAGACACTCTCATCTGGTTTCATCTTGAAGTACTCAAACTCATTATACAGTTGTGATTCTCTGTCTTCCTTAGTTAACTCAGAACCAGAGAGAAGCATCTTGACATTATCCTAGACTGCCTTAGCTTCAGTGTTGTGATTGATGAGCTTGTAGATATCCTTTGGAAGACCCTGAAGTATAATGTTGGAAGCCCTGATGTTAACATCGAATCTCTTTTTCTCCTTATCATTAAGCTCATCATACGTCTTTGGTCTATCCAATCCAAAGATCATTGTTCCATCAGCAGCAGTATCAATTATGTCTCTTGTAGTCTCAATCTGATAAGGTCCTTCATCGATTGACTTGAGTATGTTAACTCCGTTTTCTTTTCCCAAACAGTACAATCGGATTCGTTGAGCCCATGAGTCATAATCAGTTCTGTCAAGCATAGGTGGACGAGTATCAGATCCCACTACTTGAACGTCCTCAGCTACAGAAGAAACAAAAGTTGGAACGATGTTTGCCATGATTACAAGTTCTACGGGATTTTACTATTCTTTGATTAAACCGGGAAATTGATTATTTCACGGGATTTTACTAAACCAAAAGAACAACCGTAAGAATGTAGCACGAAGAAGTAACAAGTCTCAATAGACAAGTAGCTAAACACTCAACTCGCTTAATTATCAACTCGCTAAACAACCAACTCGCTTAAAGAAACAAGTCGCTTAAGGAATCAACTCGCTTAATAGCCAAGTCGCATATAGAGACAACTCGCTTAATAGCAAGTCGCAAACAGACACAACTCGCTTAACCACCAAGTCACTTAAACTAACTCGCTAGCTATACAACTCGCTTAATAGCCAAGTCGATTTAGAACTCAAGTCGCTTAAAGAAACAACTCGCTTAGAACCCAAGTTGCATAAAAAGTCAACTCGCTAAATAGCCAAGTCGCATATACCAACTCGCATCCAGTAACGAAGCAACTCGCTTCGAAGAAGCAAAAGTCCGAGACTCAACTCGCTTTGTACAAAGTTCACAAATAACCACTTTATCAATCAAAAACAACCAAACCACAATGATTTAAGCCTTCCAATTCAAAACATAAACACATATGATGATCCTAAACACAAAAGTACAAGCAAAATTCAAACTTTAACACTAGAATTTGTCCAAATGATTCAAACTCTCCTAAACACTTAATACCCCAAAAACCTTATGAAATCCACCAAAACAAAGAGCATGAAAGATGAGTGATCAAACCATGGCTCTTGATACCAAATGTAAGATATAGGATTTCACAAACACACTAAACCATAATCACAATGGGGCGTTCAAGTATGTTTAGAGAGAGAAAGTTCTAGAGAGAGAAAGAGAAGAGAGTTGGGAACTATGTGAAACAAAGAAAAATGGTATTCAAGCTCCAACCCTCTACCTTGGGAGGTAGAGGGTATTTATAGTGTCTTACAAATAAACGCCACCTATGGGCTGTGGATCAGGCATACAGTGGGTAAAGACCCGTCCGTCCTCCACGGTGTTACTTAACATACTACTTACTAACATAACTTGACTACGTTTACGAGCTTTCTATCGAATACATTTACTTGAGGTGACCGACTCTTTAACGACTGAATTTTCTATTTCCTAACAAGAATGGTCCCTCAAAATCTTCCAACAATGCTCCAAAACAAACGGATGATTACACATTAGTTGGTATTCATCACACGCTCGTGTATAAGCAGTGAGGTCATTCTCACCACTTCCGTAATTCCTCTGAGCATTGTTGTAAATGGCACAAAATTGACCAACTCTAGGACGAATCCTATTTTTCCACTTTGTAATGATAGAGTTGTACGTTCTTTCTGCAACAACCTCCTTCTCAAAATAAGCAATGACTTTCTGCCAAAATCCTTTAGCATTTTGGTTGTTTCCGGTTATACTATTCTCGGATACATCACACCAAGCGTTGCACAAGGCGATCTCTTCTTCTTTGGACCAAAGCGACGAATCATTATTGGCTTCTTTCTCGACAACCTTCTTCTTCGCCTTTGTAGCTCGTTTCTTCTGTTTGACCGGTGACATCTCTTCTCGACATTCTTCTTTTTCTACGTTATCAAGGTTAACCGAATCGTGATACGATCCATGAGCCGAACCGGTACCCGAACAGTGATACTCTTGAGCGGATAACCGAACCGGTTCCAACAAAAAAAGCAGGATTGTTGTCTAATTGGTCATCGAAATCAAAACCATCAAGATTTATACGGTTAACCAGAGAATATTCTTGATAATTTGAATATGAAGACGTTGATGAATCCATTGTTGGACGGTACACAGATTCGGGTGACCCATACATAGATTGGTTGCTTCGACGGGAGTAGCTTTGTTGTTGTTGTTGTTGGATGTTTTGATACAGTGGAACAAATGGACGATTCATAAAAAATGGATTGTTAGTTTGTTGTTGTGGAGCTTGTTGGGATTGATATTCGAAAGCAGGGGGTTGGAAATTGATTCTTGGTGAGACACCGGTTAACCGGAAATTCGGATCCGGTGTTAAAATATGCGGGGCATTTTGTGCCAAACGAGATTTTCGGCCTTTGGTTTGTGGTGTTTTCTTAGACATTTTTGATAGAGAGGATTGTGATTTTTGATAGAGAGGATTGTGAGATTTGTGAGTTTAGTGTGTAAATATGTCGTGTATTTATAGGATCGTTTTAGTAGGTGTTTTTTTTTTTTTTTTTTACCAAACGGACAATTTTTTTTTTTTTTTTGTTTAGACTTGCAACGGCTAGCAAGAAGTGGTATGTTTTTGCTTTGTTGATATCGATCCTCCAGACGACCGTTTCCTTTTTTTTTTTGTGGCGATCGAGTCCCTCCACAGCAAGACGATCGACAGCAATCGATCGCCCAAACACCACGATCGATGCCTCGATCGACCTTACTGTATGCAGCCTAAGATTGCCTTATGCGAGAGTTGATTGATATAAAGTATTAATGTATGGGCATATACAATAAGTTGTGGCATTGGTGAAAGGTTAGTGTACTAGAGTTGAGATCGATATAGATCTCATATTTACCATAGATCCAATAAACCAATTTTAGCCAACGACATATCTTTCAAACGGTAAATCTTCAAACTATAAAAAATAAACCATCGCGACGAGAATTAAATTATCTTTCTATTAATATGCATTTTTCTATATTTTCGACAATTTTTTTTTTAAATTCCGCCCAGAAAAATCATATATGATTTTTAAAAATCGAATCATATATGATTTTCACAAATCATATATGATTTGTAAAAATCGAATCATATATGATTTTTCTGGGCCGAAATTTTGAAAAAAAAAATCGTTAAAAATATATAGTAGTGCATATCTATAGAAAGATAATTTAATTCTCGTCGCGATGGTATGATTTTTATCGTGTAATAATTAACGGTTTGCGAGATACTTAATTTTTTTTAAAAAAAGTGAAAGTTTATTTAAAAAAAATGAATGACTATTATTGTTTCATTGGATCTATGGTAAATTTGAAATTTATATTGAACTTTTGCCTAGTGTAGTATTACACTTTCGGCGTAGGTTGCAAGTTCGAACCTCTTGACAATGCTATAATTCTTTTGACTTTTCTTTTACAGTTGGTAGTTATTATTCATCCCCATATGATACTTGAACAACTTCATAAATCATAAGAGTTTGGATTAAGTGTTACATATATAAATCCTTCCACAACGGAAACATTTTGATATACAAATGGAGATTACAAACAAAGATGGATATTTTGTTCACACATTGATGTCACAAACATCAAATCCTTCTTAGTAAGAAAGATGGACAGTCAGCCTCAACAACGACTCGACACCATCAGCAATAATGTGACCAACTGGTATCAATGACCGAACATCAGCGAACCCACAAGCATGCAAATACTTTCCAGTTCCACCACTAATGGAAAGCCGGTATATTGCACTACCAATGTGATATACTCCAAAGAAGTTGATACTATCTCCATACTCACCGCCTTCCATCATGGTTGTGAATGTCATCATTTGTCTACTAACTCACTACGTAAACACTTTGTGCTTTTCCTAGAGTCTGTGAACCTAAATGTGGGTCGACGGTTAAGAGATCATCAATCACTATTATGGTTCCGAATCCAAGCCCAAGTCCATATGGTCCTAGTTGGGCTGCAATCTGGTTTTGAATATTGTTTTGGTTCAAAGGACCTCTTGAATAGTGCGCTCAAAAAGAGCGCAAAAGAGGTTCTAGATAGACATAACCTTCTCCCGAAAATCATAAGTTTATTAAAATAAAATAAGCTATAGTTTGAAATATAAACTTTGTTTAACTTAGAGTATCTATAAAGGTCTTTTTTCTTAAAGAAAGCTCTAATAAGCTTATGAAATCAAAGTACTTCAAGTAATTTATCAAAATAGGCTTTAAATTACAGCTATAACTCGAGACCGATTGGCTTGCTAAACACATCCGATACATAGTCTATTACCTATGTTTTGCAATCTATAAATGTGGATGGATAATATCGAATACTCATGTCAAAAAACTATTTAGACAAGTTCAAATCCCGTTATAGAAACCCAAATCACGAATTAATAGTCGATCTTAGCACGAGTCTTTCTTAATCATCATAGTTTAGTGTAGAAGTTAGCAACTATAACCTAAGATCATTTATTTATAACCTTTGATAACTAATGATGGTCTATCTCAAAGATTTATAATACTTATAATGCATGCATAACTTTTCTTTAAACTTAAAATTCTTAAATTGGAGTAACGTGTAAACCTGATAGTAACATTGATTAAAAATGGTAACAACATCCCTTAATAAATTACTGTAATATTTTAAATATTATTTGATTTTCAAACTTTTATAATTTTTCATTTATAACTAATAAACTATTTTTTCACAATAAGTACAAACTGAATCCGCAAGTATTGCATCAAGAGTCACACCATAATTACAAATTCTTAAGTATCATTATTTGTCGTTATATAATGTCACTTTACGCGGGTATCTCTCTAGTTATTTTCAAATATATATCCCCGAATGGTTTGTGGAACATCATTATAAAAAACATTCATGGGTCTGAAGGTGGTATTGGTCATAATAGGGAGGTTCTCAAAAGCTCATACAGCCCCTGGTATTGTATTCTCAAATCCATTAATCATCTTCGTGATAAAGGCATAGACCTTTTTTCTCTTTCTTCTCGGTCTCTTGGTGATGGTGCTTCTATTAATTTTTGGTCTGATCGCTGGTGTGGGGAGTTTCCTTTGAAAGAAAAGTTCCCGCGTGTTTATGCTTTGGATTCGATCAAAAGTTGTACAGTTGCTCAACGTTTAAACCTTGAAGTCTGGTCCTCAGTTCTCAGAAAGTCTCCAAGAGGGGGGTCGAATCGTTCCAGTTTGACTTGTTGATGGAGGATATTCGTGATTTTAGTCTTTCATCAAATAGTGATATTTGGAATTGGGATCTTAGCAGCAAGGGGTACTCGGTTTCGTCTGCTAGACATCACATTGATGATTTGATTTTACCAGGTACTCTTATTCCTACTCGTTGGTCACGTATAATTCCTATCAAGGCTAATGTGTTTCTTTGGAAGCTTCGCCTTAATAAGCTCCCCACTTTGGACAATTTGGATAAGAGAGGTATTGATGTTCATTCCCTCTTATGTCCTATATGTAACGATCATACCGAAAGCGCTGATCATCTTTTTATCTCTTGCGGTATGGCTCGTGATTTATGGGGACGTTTGTCTCGTTGGTGTTGTTTGATTATTCCGGAGCTGCACAACATAGGTGATTGGTTTGCTTGGCTTGATTCCGCTAAAGTTTCGAAACTTGCTAGATCTATCATTGAAGGGATTGTGTCTACTATGCTTTGGTGTATTTGGAACTTTCGCAACTCTATGATCTTCTCTCCAACCAAACCGAAGAAAGCAAGCATTTGGGATTCTATTGTTCATCAATCGTTCTTGTGGATTTCATCTAGAAATCTTAAGTGTAGATTTAGATGGATAGATTGGCTTGGCAATCCTATTGTAATTCCCCCTTTGTAGTTCTTTTCGCTAACTTTTGCTAGTTTTAATAAAATCCGCCGTTCAAAAAAATATATATATGTATTATTATGTAATGTTATAATGTGTCAATTTGTAACTGTAATACTTTTTTAGATTCTAGAATCCTAAAAGTTTTATTACCGAAATAAATAGATATGTACATGATATCACAGTTGTAATAATATTTTGCAAAAAATATGCTAAATGGTAAATTGTCTTGTGCTAGAGTTGATTGATATAAAATATTAAAGGATAGACATTTACAATAAGTTGGAGGTTGGCTTAGAGGTTAAAATGATATACCCATCGAGGGTAGGTCATGAGTTCAAATCTCTAAGTGTTCTTCTCTTCTTTTATTTTTTTTTTCTTTTTTTTTCTTTTCCTAATTTTCCTTTCGGTTTTTCTTTTACTGTTATTGGTAGCTATACTTATTCATCCTTTTGGCCGACTAATCCACGGGGTTTGAACCCACCATCACATATACTCAAACCAGGTAAAGTCCTCCCTTTTCCGACTAATTCACGGGGTTTGAACCAACCATCACATATACTCAGGTCCTCTCTTTTTAGGACGTTGGCGTGGCCACTTAAATCATGGAACCATTTTGATATACAAATGGAAAATACAAACAAAGATGGATATTTTGTTCACACATAAATGCCACAAACATAAACTTCTTAGTAAGAAAGATGGACAGTCAACCTAATCAACCACTCGACAATCCATCAGCAACAATCTGGCTAGCTGGTATCAATGACAAAACCTCATCGAACCCACAAGCATGCAAATACTTCCCAGTGTCAAAAGTAATGGAAAGCCGAGACATTACACTACCAATGTGATGTACTCCAAAGAAGTTGATACTATATCCATACTCACCACCTTACATCATGGCTGTGAATGTCATCATTTGTCTACTTCCATCAGCTGAACTTGCGACGAAAACACCTTGTGCTTTTCCTAGAGTCTGTGAGCCTAAATGTGGGTCGACGGTCAAGAGATCATGAATCACTGTAATGGTTCCGAAGCCAAGTCCAAGTCCATCTGGTCCTAGTTGGGCTGCAATCTGGTTTTGAATATTGTTTCAGTTCAAGTTTCCAGCAAATTGTGTCCCGACTAAGCCAGTTCCTAGTGGGACACCGTTGGCGTTAGGACTGGTTACACCACCTTGTGGTTCACGGAAACCTATACGTCTAGCAAATGGTACTTGACCGCTGATGTTTCCTAGTAGACATGTTACTGGTCTAGCTGTTGGGTTGTTGGCACCTAGAATATCATGCATGTAAAGCTCGAAAATATGGTCTCTTGATGCTGACGGTGCTAGATTCACTATTGATGTTACGCTTAAGAGCAAGGGGTATGGGATTTTTCTTTTCTCGCCGATTCTGACGTGGCTCTTCGCCACTTTGTTTCACCCTTCGCCACGACACCATTGGCTCTCGCCACAAGCCCTCTCGCCGTTACAACAAAACGAATAAGACAAAACCATTTCAAAATCAAACCGTTTGAATATTACCATTTTAAATCAAACGGTCCCCCCTTTTTTTTTCTTTTTCAAACCAAATATTACCCCCTTTACTCTATAAATAATACCCATTTTTTATAAAAACATTCACACTTCTCATTCACAACCAAAAATATATTATCTTCGTCATCTTATTCCACAACCAAAAATGTCCCAAGATCCCAACGAGATGTCGTTTACGAATCTCCTTAACTCGTCTTCGTCAAACCCGTCCACCCCATCGTCTCAAAGCTCAAACACTTCTTCGTAAGTCGGATTTCAAGCTTTTCAATATCCAAGACAATCACCACCGCAATTCTATCCATCACAACCATCACAACCGCAATTTTTTCCGTCACAACCATCACAGCCGCAATTTTATCCGTCACAACCACCACCAACGCAATTCAATCCATCACAACAACCACCAACGCAATTCTATCCGTCACAACAGCATTACTTTGAATCACAATTCAAAGTACCTCAACCACCACCAACCGAAACACGTGAAGAACGTCGTGCAGGAAAGAAACCGGCCAAAGCGACAAAGACAAAGAAAAAAAAAGGCCATTGTGAACTTGGACGCGGACAAGGAGGATGAGGACGAAGAAGATGGTCGAACCACCATTCGTTGGTCAAGCCAGGAGGAAAAAATATTAGCCGAGTATTGGGTCGAGCTATCCCAAAACGCCGCTATCGGTAATGACCAACAAAACGATGCGTTTTGGACTCGGATTTGGGAGGACTTCAAGGCTCGTATTCTAGAGCCTTATCGTACAAAAAGTATGTGCACGGGAAAATGGACTCGGATAAACGGTGATTGCCAAAAGTTTAATGGTTTTTACAAGCATTTGCAACGTAGATCCGGGGAAAATGATGTTGATCACATTGAGAATGCAAGACTTGCTTTCAAAAATGGGACGGGGAAACAGTTTAGTATGGTTTCGGCATGGAAGGTTTTGAGAGAATATCCCAAATGGGACGCGCCGGATGGGATCAATGAAGATACTATCGCCGAATTATTCGGCCCTGATCCTAGAGCTCGTCCCGCCGGCAAGCCTCGTCCGGCAAAAAAATCTAGATCAGTGGAGTCGTCAACGAGCACTGGGGGGACTCAATGGGATGCTATTGCGGAAGCTTTAGCTCAAGAGTATAAACGTAAAGTTGACGGAGCACGAGAAGTGTACGAGGCGAGGATTGCGAGAGAAAAGTCGGAGCAAGAGTGCCGAGAATTGGAGTTTCTCATGCACGATATTGAAAATTTGCCGGAGCCAAAAAGATCGATCCTCAAGAAGAAACAAGACGAATTGGTAGCTAAATACTACAAATGAAATTGAATTATTTAAGTTTCGTATGGTTTTTATTTTCCGTATGTTTTTTAAATTTGTCGTATGTTTTTTTTTTTTTTTTTTTTTTCGTATTGTAGTTGTATTTTTATTTTAATTGAATGAAATGAATTTAATTGTGTTTGAAAAATATGGAAAAGAAATAAAATGAGGGTGGGTGGGGCCCAAATGAAGAGAAGTGAGTAAGTTGTGATTGGGGGGTATTTTTAAGTGAGTGTATTGGAGTGATGTGGAGGTGATGCGGCACACGTGAGGAACAAATGAAAAGAAATGGGTAACTCATGATACCCCTTGCTCTAAGATGCTGACACAACGTTGGTATGGTGACTTCACCAAAAATGCTGACACAACGTTGCCATCTTTTGAGCTTGTAAAATATAGGTTATTCTGAAATATTTATTATGTTTCACTATAGAGTTTGTAATAGTTTTTCTTATAAAATAAGCTTCATAGACTTCAGATTTCAACTATCGTGCATACATACATCAAATAATTTGTCAAACATACTCGAAATTTCAATTTGTTTGCTACGTTGTCGAAAAGCCATCTAACAAGTACTCCTACAAAGTTACGAGGAACCCAAGTAACTAAACGTAGTCAATATGTCGTACTTAATCATCATGAATAACTAAAACTGAAAAGTATTAACCATTTTGATAACTAACGATGGCCTATATCAAAGATTTCAATAAATTCATATGTTGTTCATGTCGTTTTATAACTTTAACAATCCATTTTTTGTATTACTTTGTTAGATTCTAAAATCGTAAGAGTTTTATCACACAAATAAATAGATATGTTCATGATATTACGGTTGTAATATTTTGAAAATAATTTGCAAATGGTAACTTACTTGCCTTGTTCCAGATTTGATTGTTATAAAATATTAAAAGATAGACATATACGGTGTCTATAAAAGTATTTTTTTTCTTAAAGTAAGCTATAATAATAAGCTTTTGAAATTAAACTACTTTAAGAAACTTATCAAAATAAGCTTTAAATTACAGCTACAACTTGACATCAATTAGTGTGCTAAACACATCCAATACATTGTCTATTACCTATGTTTTGCAATCTATAACTGTGAATGGATAATCTCAAATACTCGTGACAAAAAACCATTTATCCAAGTTCAAATCCCGTTATAGAAACCCAAATCATGAATTAACAGTCTATCTTAGCACGAGTCTTACTTAATCATCATAGTTTAGTGTAGAAGTTAGCAACTATAACCCAAGATCATTTTTATATAACCTTTGATAACTAATGATGGTCTATCTCAAAGATCTATAATACTTATAATACATACATAAATTTTCCTTAAAATTAAAAGTTTTAAATTTGAGTAATGTGTAAACGCTATAATATCATTGATTAAAAATGATAACTCATATTTTTGATATTGTTTAATCATCAAACTTTTATAATTTTTCGTTTATAACCCATAAACTATTTTCTCGCAATGACTACAATTGAACTCGTAAGTGTTGCATCAAGAGTCACACCAAAATCACAAATTCTCAAGTATCATTACTTGTTGTTATATACCGTCGTTTTACGCGAGTATCTCCCTAGTTATTTTCAAATACATGTATTATTGTGTAATGTTATAACGTGTCAATTTTCAACTGTAATAGTTTTTTAGATTCTAGAATCCTCAAAGTTTTATTAGTGAAATAAATATTTTGCAAAGAGTATGCTAAATGGTAACTTGTCTTGTACTAGAGTCGATTGATATAAAATATTAAAGGATGGAAATATACAACAAGATGGAGGTTGGCTTAGAGGTTAGAGTGATACCCATTGAGGGTAGATCATGAGTTCAAATCTCTAAGAAAATCTCCGGTTTTTTTGTTTTTTTCTTCTTTTTTTTTTCTAATTTTTCGTTCTGTTTTTCTTTTACTGTTATTGGTAGTTATACTTATTCGTCTTTTTGGCCGACTAATTTACGGAGTTTGACACATCATCACACAAACTCAAACCTGATAAAGCTCTCCTTTTTTAGGAGGTTGGCGTGACCACTTAAATCATGAATACATTTTTGATATACAAATGGAAATTACAAACAAAGATGGATATTTTGTTCACTTTGTTTGGGTTTATTTTTTTTTTAACTTTTTCGTTCGGTTTTCTTTTACTGTTATGGGTAGTTATACTTATTCATCCTTTTGACCGACTAATCCATGGGGTTTGAATCCACCATCACAAATAGTCAAACCAGGTAAAGCCCTCCCTTTTTACGAGGTTGGCGTGGCCACTTAAATCATGGAAACATTTTGATATACAAATGGAAAATACAAGCAAAGATTGATATGTTGTTCACACGTAAATGCCGCAAACATCAAATTCTTAGTAAGAAAGATGGACGGTCAATCTAAGCAACGACTCAACGCCATCAACAACAACCTCAAAGAAACCCACAAACATGCAAAGACTTCTCAGTGCCACCAGTAATGGAAAGCCGAGACATTGCATTACCAATGTGATATACTCCAAAGAAGTTGATATTATCTCCATACTCACCGCCTTCCATCATGGCTGTGAATGTCATCATTTGTCTACTTCCATCAGCCGAACTTGCTACGTAAACACCTTTTGCTTTTCCTAGAGTCTGTGAACCTAAATGTGGGTCGACAATTAAGAGATTATCACTCACTGTTATAGTTCGGAATCCAAGTCCAAGTCAACGATGGTCAATTGACTCAATCATCATAGTTTAGGTTCGATGTTAAAGCTATGGTAATCCAATATCATCTTTTCATAAACCTAACTGGATTCGCCATTTTAATAACTATTGGACCCCTCAAAGATTCTCGCTATCACAGTTGTAATAATATTTTGCAAAGAATATGCTAAATGGTAACTTGTGTTGTACTAGAGTTGATTGATATAAAATATTAAAGGATAGAAATTAACTATAGAAAAAATTACACGTTTGGTCCCTATGGTTTGCCCAAAATAACAACTTTAGTCCCTAAGTCACTTTTATTACACCAGCAGTATCTAATTTTGAAACTATGCACGCTTTTGGTCCCTAAAATGGATGGACGTTTATTTGTCCCGTTATCTCATTAAATCACAAAGGTATACATGTCTTTTTCTACTTATTGTCTACTTTTCCCAGGTATTACTCTAACTTATACTTTCCTAGCTACAACATCAACATCACAAACCCACTTTCTCTCTCTACCCCTTACTGCCGGGCCGCCGCCACCTCCGGTCCAGCACCACGCCAGGCACGTGCACCACCAAAACGTTTAAACGACTCCCTCTCCATTTATACCTACTGCAGGCTTAACACACCATCACCGCCACCCAAAACCCAAACGCCACCACTTTTAATGTTTCGTCATTTCACACCTAGATCGAAGAAAGAAGGCGAGAAAACGAGTTTCACAATCGTTTGGTGACCTCCAAGTCACGCGTCTCGATTTGTTTGGTTCGGGTTAAGCGGAAAAAATGCAAAGAAAACATGTTTTGAATGGATTTGGATGGATGATGTTTGATGTTATGTTATGTGATGTTTGAATGGATTTGGATGGATGACGTTCGATTTGTTTATGTTATGTGATGTTTGATTCGGATTCGTGGATTTGGATGGATGATGTTTGCGTTGGTAACCAACCGTGACCACTAGGTTCCGGTTAGGTCTCGTTGGGTTTGAGCCGAGAGCAACAAGGACCAAGGGTCCGGGTTTTGGTTGTTTTGAGATTGATTATTGTTGTTGTTATTGTTGTTGGAGATGACCGGGACCAAGAGGTCTGGTGTTGTCGTGGTGGAAGCCGAGGGAGAACCAAGAACTGTTAGGATCCGTTTGGATAAGTAGAAAAGCGTGCATCCATTTTAGGGAGAACCAAGAACTGTAGGATCCGAGGGAGAACCAAGAACTGGTGGGTGTCTTTTGTTATAAAAGATAAGTAGAAAAAGACATGTATACCCTTGTGATTTAATGAGATAACGGGACAAATAAATGTCCATCCATTTTAGGGACCAAAAGCGTGCATAGTTTCAAAATTAGATACTGATGGTGTAATAAAAGTGACTTAGAGACTAAAGTTGTTATTTTGGGCAAACCATAGGGACCAAACGTGTAACTTTTTCTTAATTATAGGTTGGAGCTTGGCTATGAGGTTAATGTAGCCTACCCCTAAAGGGTAGGTCCTGAGTTCAAACCTCATAGCTCTGCTTTCTTTTTTTCTTTTAGTTTTTCTTTTATAGTTATTGGTAAGTAGTTTATAAAATTGTGTCATGGATACCATGAAGTGTTGAAAGTCCTCAACAGTTTGTACCTACTTGTTAGAGTTTAACAACTTTAAGATAAATCATAGAAGCATCTATATACTATCTATAAAAAGAAAAATTGTCAAAATAAGGGTGAGCATCGGGTCAAAATCGGCCTGAACCGACAAAACCGAAACCCGAAGCTTGAAAAAAACCCAAACTAAAACCGAAACCGAAATTATTCGGTTTTTCTCGGTTCGGTTCGGTTTTTGTCGGCTTTTTGCTTGAACCGGACCAAACCGACCCGACCCGAAACCGAAACTCGGTAAAAACCTGAATCGAGTTTTATCGGTTCGGTTTCGTTCGCTTGGTTTTGTCGGGTTTCTCGGTTCGGTTTGGGTTCAATTCGGTTTTGCTCACCCTAGGTCAAAGTGAAAAGTTAAAAAAGTGATATGTTGAAAAAATTAAAAAAGAAAATGTAAATGTTGAAACAATTGATTATAAGCAATTCCAACTATTAATACACATATGTTTCAAAAGGAAACTATTAATACACATCTAAAACCGGGTTGACCTGGGACGCTTCAAACCCAGCCGGTTAACCCGGTTTAATTTGACCCGTTTTTCTACCCAACCCGTCGGGTTGTCCCGGTTTAAACTGACACGTTTTTCGACCGAAACAGTTCAACCGGTTGAACCACTCGGGTTGAGGCGGGTTTCAAAACATTATGTTTAATCCCCAAATCCTCAAACTTTTATTATTTTTAGTTTATAGGTCATAATTTTTTTTATCACTAAAACTATGTGCCGCTATAAAATTCCGTTGCTATACAAATGAAGATTACAAACAAAGATGGATATATTGTTGACACATAAATGTCATAAACATCAAATTCTTAGTAAGAAAGATGGTGATTAAAGCTTCAACAACGACTCGACCCCATCAGCAAAACCTAACCGGCTGGTATCAATGATCAAACCTTAGCGAACCCACAAGCATGCAAATACTTTTTAATGCCCCAAGTAATGGAAAGCCTAAACATTGCACTACTATATCCATACTTACGTGATCATCATAGTTTAGGTTCGATGTTAAAGCTAACTCGATTAACCACTTTAAGAACTTTTGAACCTTTTTTAATCAAAAAAACATTATAGTATATATCAAAGAGTTTTATTGAAACACATATATTATTATGTCCTGTTATAACGTGTCAATTTGTACTACTTTGTTAGATTCTAAAATAGTAAGAGTTTTATCACCCAAATAAATAGATATGTTCATGATATTGCGGTTGTAATATTTTGCAAAGAATTTGCTACTGGTAATTTAGTTGCCTTGTTCCAGATTTGATTGTTATAAAATATTAAAGGATGGACATATACACTAGGGGGTGGAGCTTGGCTTAGAGGTTAAAGTGGTATACCCATTAAGGGTAGGTCATGAGTTCAAACCTCTATGTTCCTCGACTCTTTTTCTAATTTCACTCTCGTTTTGTTTTTTGTTTTTTTTTTTTTTTTTAACTGTTATCGGTAGTTATGATTATTTATCATCGTCATAATGGCCTAATCAATCCATCTAACTAAAATGCAGGAAATAAAAGCAGAGTAATAAAACAACACAACTAGAAGATTTTATTACTCCTTGATAAAATTAAAATGAAATAAAGAAAACATTTTACACACATAATCTATTGATGATATTTTACTAATACTCATGAAGTGTTGAAAGTTTCGACATTTTTTTACTACTTGTTATTTAAAATATACTTTGTTAAACATAGTTTTAAAAGCTAGGTTTAAAAAGTTAAAACTAATAGTCTAACAACTTTAATAGCTTAAAATGTTGTTGGAGGGAGTTTTTCTCACTTTTTGGTGGTTCATTTGGTCCTTTCGCAACACGTCTATCTTTGATGACTCTTTCCCGAAGTGTTCATTATTGTTCGACGATATTGTTTTGTTCTCTTTTAATTGGTTTGTTAATCGTTGTTCTAGTTCTTTTTCTCAGGAGTCTTGGTTTAAAAACCCTTATGTGATTTCCTTGTAATGTTTCTAGCGCCTTGCTAGTTTTTAATAAAAGTTGCCGTAAAAAAAAAAAAAAAAAAAAACTTTAATAGCTTGTAAGTCTGCTTTTAAAAAGCTAACTTAATTAATATGTTACATTATTCCTCTACATCAATTTAAGTTTGATTGTTACTTTATTCTAACGAGGCTACAAAAACCCGTGCGTTGCACCGATTGTTAAGAGTTGAATATATACGTGTTTTTTACGTAATATTGTATGCAAGTAGTTACATGTAAGGTATTGCAATTGATGTTATCATAAGTTTTGTATTTAAAGTAGTTTATTTAATATTTTAATATGAATTATGTATATATTCGTTATTTTCCGTATTTATTTGTCACTTTTGTTATGTTTTTGGCTCTTATAAATTGCACGATTTTATGCGTTTATGGTTTGTGCAATAGGCACGTGAAGATGATGTATTCTCAAAATTGTTTTTTGTTTTTTTTGTTTTTTGTTTTTTGTTTTTTTTTTTTTTTTTTTTTTTTTTTTTTTTTAATGGTATTTTGTACAACATGTGCGATACACGTGCTATTAGTCGAATAATTAACTAATTTTTCATAACTAAATGTTTGGTCATTAGGTTCCTATTATTTTAGTTACATAAATTATTTTTTTTCCTATTTACATAAACTATTTAAGATAGTTATTTAACACCGAATAACACCACTTTTTGGGACTCACGTTTTTTATAATTATAATTTACAAATTTTGCCCTCAACAATTACATTCATTAAACAATCTAATACTTCATTAATAAAATTAAACATTAAAAATTAAAAAAAAAATGACATAAAAAAATTACAAAATGAAAAATACGAAATTAAATAAAATAAGTAAATAAATTAAACTATTCGGTCGGTGGTGATGGCAAATTATATAAATTTCAATTACAAAGATATGATCTTACAAAGATATGATATTTCCGATCAATGTTTGGTGCAAAAACTCGATTGCTAGTGTAACTACACATTTTAAAACATTGTTAACAATATAATAGCTAGATCAAAGTAACATAAATGATAAAGATCCATTGAACATAAATGATTAAAATCCATCAAAACAAAAGTCATATGTAACCATCAAGACATATATAATCATGGATCTTTAAAGCAAGGTTTCATGCACTCCAATGTCTTCACTTCAATGTCATCATCAAACTCTGGCACTTGCTGAGGTAGCCGAAGGTTCTCTCTTAATAAACCTGAAATTATATCAATATATAGTAAGTAAAATAGGTAAATAGAATGCACTTGGAAACGATGATAAATTATATTATATATTATACATAAGAACCTTTGAAACCACTTCCGTGTTTACGAATTCTCTACATCATACTTCTTTCATCGATATCATGTGCACCGAAAATATTTACACATATTACCAAGATGAAATGCAAACTAATTGTTAAATAATTAATCATTTAATTAGAATTATCAACAAAGCATGGAAACTCATACTAAATACTTAACGATCATATATTAACATTCCTACAAACCACTAATAGCAAACAATCAATGAACCATTAAAATAGTGAAATGACGTAAAATGATCAACTTGACACTTTTGTGAGTATGTAGCCAACTATTTTATTTGTAGCAACTTAACTTTCGATCATTGTGTGTATTTTGTAACTTTTCACCATAAAATTACCATTTTACCCTTTAAAATTTTAAAAAGTGAAGGGTAAAATGGTCACAAAATACACACAATGGTCGGAAATTGAAAGTTCAGTACACACAATAAGAAAAAAAATAGTTGGCTACACACAATCACAAGAAGTGTCAAGTTCGGTGTATTTTTTTGTCATTTGCCCTTAAAATTAATATGAACCATTTAATGTGAATAAGTTGAATGGAAGGAAAATATATGACCGTTATGGACTATTGAGATATCAATCGAGCTTCTTGTTGTCGAGCCACTTAACTCTCCAAGAGGAGGGACTGAGGTGTTTGGGTAAGTTCTATAAGCAAGATTAAACCAGATGAGTTTATTAGCTGTTTATGATTAAAATGTGTGTGTTCATAAGCTGTCACAATGCATCAATTGTTAAACTCACCCCAGACCTGCAGTCAAGTTCAAGGCAATTTGAGAAAACATATTAGGGAAGCGCATTAAAGTGATTGAGATGCTTATGAATAATTCATTAGGTATAACAAACTACCTAAAGTTGCATGCCAAGTCATTGTCAGAATACTAATCCAATCCCCACTAATAACATTTATTATTCCAACTATCTTGAATCTACCAGCTTATCAGACATTTGAAGGAATCAGCCTTCCTTTGACATACGACAAACATACTCATAGCCAATACCATAAATCGACTCTCATGTATTACTTGCTAATATGGTATATTACTTGCTGTAAATATGGAAAACTGATACAACTTACAATAGAGATACCCCTACTCTATTTATACTTAAACTAACCATGCAACATGCACTACTAATAAACTACTCCTAAACTACGTGTAGTGGTAACTCCACCCATGATCTCCTTATTCTCTCCTAGATAATTGGTGCATGCACTCTTAAACCCAACATGCAACTATTCCACGCACTCTTCTTATACACCATAATACTCGGTCAACTAAGAACAACCCACTCTTTATTCGGATACCAAATGGAGCAACCCAAATACTGATCCATTGACCCACATACTTGGCCCATCAAGATTATACCCAACATTCACCCCGTAATCTTGATGCCTATCACTGTCTTGGCCCATGAACATACTAATGAACACGGTCTGGGCCACATACTACTTGCTTGGTCTCACGTCGAACTCACTTTCCAGCCCTTTAACATTCTTTCTTCTCTTGTCGTTGCTTTCTTGCTTGTGATTCTTGCTACTTGCGCCTTGTTTCTTGCTTAACTATCGCGGATTTTTGCGAGCTAACTTATATAACTTGTCGCTTTTCTTTAGATCATCACGTGATCAACCTTGCTACATGCTTTGTTTCTTGCTTGCTACTTGCTACAAACCTGAAACATTCTACTTGCTATGGTTGTCTTAGCTGCTACTTGCTACAAACTAAGCGACAACCTTCTTGCTTGCTAACTTGCAATAACTTGCTGCTTTGATTCTTGTGGTCACCCGTTGTGACCAAAAACCTTGCTTCTTGCTTTCGTCTTTCGCTGCCTAAGTGCATAGAAGGTATCCTTTCTTTTCTTGCACACAAATAACAAAAGTGTGAGCCCCGTGGCTCTCGAACTCACTGATACCAATCAAGGAATCACCTTCCTTTGACATACGACAAACATACTCATAGCCAATACCATAAATCGACTCTCATGTATTACTTGCTAATATGGTATATTACGTCAGTAAATATGGAAAAGCGATACAACTTACAATAGAGATACCCCTACTCTATTTATACTTAAACTAACCATGCAACATGCACTACTAATAGACTACTCCTAAACTACGTAGTGGTAATCACCCATGATCTCCTTATTCTCTCCTAGATAATTGGTACATGCACTCTTAAACCCAACATGCAACTATTCCACGTACTCCTTCTTATACACCATAATACTCGGTCAACTAAGAACAACCCACTCTTTATTCAGATACCAAATGGAGCAACCCAAATCTCGATCCATTGACCACATACTTGGCCCATCAAGATTATACCCAACATTCACCCCCGTAATCTTGATGCCTATCACGGTCTTGGCTCCATGAACATACTAATGAACACGTCTCCTCACATACTACTTGCTCGATCTCACGCCTAACTCACTTTCCGACCATTAACATTCTTTCTTCTGTCGTTGCTTTCTTGCTTGTGATTCTTGCTACCTAGGCCTGTTTCTTGCTTTCTAACTTGCCGTGATTTCTTGCAGCTAACTTGATAACTTGTCGCTTTTCTTTAGATCATCACGTGATCAACCTTGCTACATGCTTTGTTTCTTGCTTGCTACTTGCTACAAACCTGAAACATTCTACTTGCTATGGTTGTCTTAGCTGCTACTTGCTACAAACTAAGCGACAACCTTCTTGCTTGCTAACTTGCAATAACTGCTGCCGCAGATTCTTGTGGTCAAATTGTGACCAAAACCTTGCTTTCGCTGCCTTTTCGCCGCTTGTGCATGCATAAGGCATTCGTCCTTTCTTTCTTGCCACACAACGACCAACGGTGTGAGCCCCATGGCTCTCAACTCAGCTCGATACCAATTGGGAATCAAACCTTCCTTTGACATGCTACCGATAAACATACTCATAGCCAATACCATAAATCGACTCTCATGTATAACTTGCTAATATGGTATATTACTTGTCAGAATATGGAAAAGCGATACAACTTACAATAGAGATACCCCTACTCTATTTATACTTAAACTAACCATGCAACATGCACTACTAATAAACTACTCTAAACTACGTGTAGTGGTAACTCCACCCATGATCTCCTTATTCTCTCCTAGATAATTGGTACATGCACTCTTAAACCCAACATGCAACTATTCCACGTACTCCTTCTTATACACCATAATACTTCTCAACTAAGAACAACCCACTTTTTATTCGTGATACCAAATGGAGCAACCCAAATATCATCCATTGGACCCACATACTTGGCCCATCAAGATTATACCCAACATTCACCCTCAGAATCTTGATGCCTATCACGGTCTTGGCTCCACGAACATACTAATGAACACGTCTTGGTCACATACTACTTGCCTCGATCTCACGCCGAACTCACTTTCCGCACCACCTAACACTCTTTCTTCTCACGCTTTCTTGCTTGTGATTCTTGCTACCGCCTTGTTTCTTGCTTTCTAACTTGTCGCGGATTTCTTGGAGCTAACTTATGATAACTTGTCGCTTTTAGATCAACGCGATCAACCTTGCTACATGCTTTGTTTCTTGCTTGCTACTTGCTACAAACCCCAAAACATTCTACTTGCTATGGTTGTCTTACGCTACTTGCTACAAACTATTTAATAACCTTCTTGCTTGCTAACTTGCAATAACTTGCCGCTGCGATTCTTGTGGTCACCCGCTAGACCAAAAACCTTGCTTCTTGCTTTCGCCTTTCACGCCTTAAGTGCATGAAGGCATTCTGGTCCTTTCTTTTCACACAACAAATCAATGTGTGAGCCCTCGTGGTTTCTAACTCACTGACCAATAATGAAGGAATCACCTTCCTTGACATACGACATAAACATACTCATAGCCAATACCATAAATCGACTCTCATGTATAACTTGCTAATATGGTATATTACTTGTCAGAATATGGAAAAATCGATACAACTTACAATAGAGATACCCCTACTCTATTTATACTTAAACTAACCATGCAACATGCACTACTAATAAACTACTCTCTAAACTACGTAGTGGTAACTCCAATCCATGATCTCCTTATTCTCCCTAGATAATTGGTACATGCACTCTTAAACCCAACATGCAACTATTCCAGACGTGACTTCTTCTTAACAATAATACTTCCGTCAACTAAGAACAACCCACTCTTTATTCAGATACCAAATGGAGCAACCCAAATACTGATCCATTGACCCACATACTTGGCCCATCAAGATTATACCCAACAACATTCAAAGATACTGTATAAAACTTGCATTATGTTTATTGAATTATTTGGTATTCAAGTTCCACAAATGAGCAATTACAGAACCAAGAAGGAACATTTCAATGTCTATTCATTACATTTTACAGCCTAGAAAACAAAGGACAGTTCTTAAGACCATGATAAGGAGCTTCATTGTGCATACCACAACCATATCAAATTAGGAGCGCTTCAATGTTTCTTTTACCATTTGGACCTTTCGTGTACCATGATTTGACATAGTCACCATATACAACTTGATTATACCGAGGGGGTTTGAATGCTGGTGATACTATTGTCGTTTTGGCAGGGTCATGGAATGTAGCAACTGAAAGCCTTGCTTTACTAATCTTCCTTTTACGTGCTTGCCATCCAAGGGTAAATTTGGAAAGAGTCTTGCAAAGAATTCGTTTTGGAAAGATCGATGAAGCCAACGTGAAGCAGGTGTTAGTTGTGTCGATGGGGACAACCTTTATGGTCCATCACGACACCTTCCCCTCTTACTTTTTAATGGTCCGCGTGTTGATGGCCAGTGATTCTTTTGTTGCAGTTTCTGGTTAGACTTTGCACCTTTAATTAGAGCCTTCATAAAGGTTTGTCCTTAAAAAAAAACATAATCACAAAGTTTTAATAAAGAGATAGCAGGTCTTTCTAAAAAATATTTAGCACAATTTGAAATACTTTTCTTTACAAAGTAAGTTCACATACAAACCATCTTTATTGTGCTCGTCCTCCAAAGCATGTGTCAATTATGACTATCACCTTCCAGATCAAATCGAGATAGCAGCTAAAATCATAGATTACTCATATATTCTAAAATCCAAAGATGCTTCAAACAGTAGTTCAACACTACATAACTTCTAAGTTGTAAAGAAGAAACAACTCAAAGTTGTGAGATGTCAACCAATCTGTAATAAAACAACAAAATCGAAATACCTTTGATAAAATGGCTAACCTACAAATAGAATATCCTAGAAATTTGTAGCTAAACAAAAACTACAAAAAGGAAATCATCCCCATCACTACACAAATCAAAGCTAAATAATAATGTCCATAAATTTAAAAGGCTTATCACCTTTATTTTCTTTTTCTTTTTTCCTGTTATTATCTTTTGTTTTTCCGAAGATGCATTATTTATTACCACCATTACTACACAAATCCAATCTCGTATAAGTAAATGACATGCACATGAGAAATAAAAGTTGATCATACCAACATGCAGTATAAGTAAAAGTGGAAACAAATTCTTTCATTCAAAAGATTTGATCATACCAAAATGCTATAGTATAAGCAAAACTGGAAACCAATTCTTTCGCTCAAAAAATTAGATACACGTATTGCATTAAAAAAGGAAAACCAATAGCATTAAAAAAGGAAAACCAATAGCAATAAAAGGTTAAATCAACCAAATCCATAAGCCTATGAACGAAAGCATCAAAAGAAACACACTCGCAATATAACAACTTACTAACTTTGTAAGCAATGCATAAGATCTATATCATGGTGTGGAAAGTTTAAGAAATGCATGTGTTATTTATAGGCTCCTTAAGATGAATATGAAGTGTTGCAACAACTAAATGCAGTGTTTCTTTGTATACCTCCAAGTAATGATCACAATGTAACTTCATGTTTCTTCGTATACCTCCGATTAATGATCATATATGAATGTTGTAGCCTTCAAACATGTGCCAAATGCACTCTTTTGTGTTTTGAGCCACTCCACAAGCTCAAGCCAAATGCATCTTTTGTGTGTGTGTGTGTGTGTGTTTTTTATTGTGAGTGAGTGGTATATTTGGTGGGGTATTTTGTGGGACTTACAAGTGATGTGTTATGAGGGAGGGTTGTTTGAGTTATTGGTGTATTATTGGAAGGTGTATGATGTGACGCTGAGGTGACATACCAATCACATGTTATTGGGTCCTTGCATACCTTGTGCTCTAAATAGTAGATATATGTACATGTGTTATAATAATATTTGGAAAATAACATGCTAACGGTAATTTGTGTTATACTACCGTTCAAAAAAAATTTGGTCTTATACTAGAGTTGATTGATATAAAATGTTAAAGGATGGACGTGTATAATGTATTGTAGCTATGGTTAAAGGTTAAACTGGTTACTGGTATACCTACTTGGGGTAGGTTGTGAGTTCGAACCTTCAAACACTATGATACTATTCATCCCCATATGATACTTGAACAACTTCACACATCAAAATCAAATACTTTTTATTTTTCCGTTTGGTTTTTCTTTTACAGTTGATTGGTATAAAATACTTTTTATTTGGGGTAGGTTGTGAGTTCGAACCTTCAAACCTTCAAATTTGTCTTATACTAGAGTTGATTGATATAAAATACTTTTTATTTTGAGAAATTTTTTTAAATGACCTATAATTGCTAGGTGTTTACGAAATAAGACTTCGCACATAAAATTTACGAAAATGAACTTTCGAATGTGTTCTGTTAGATTTCTTGAAACACAAAATCGCAACCCTACACGTGTATTATGTGATTTTCTGGGCGACATAATTAATTGGAAATGAACAAAAAGCGAGGAATGGGCGATGAATTTAGGCGTTTGCACTGTAATGAATCTAGGCGAGGCGTTTGGGCCAAGGTGCGAGATGTGGGCGAGAGGTTGGGCGATGAATTTAGGTGAGAGGCCGGTTGGGTGATGCTTTTGGAATTGGGGCGTAGGGGGAGAGCATGTAAATTGGGTGAGGTTAAAGCTTATGGGCAAGAGCATGTAGGCGAGAGATTGGGCAAGAGGAGCCTGTAGGCGGAGGTTGGGCGAGGTAGTATCTTTTAGCTGAGATGGTTCATCAGAAACAACTTCAAAATGCTACTGCTACTGCTTCATATCCACATTATTGGTAAGTGAAAGAGTTGAGATTGTGATATAAAGAATAGATGATATCATTGATATGGTTTGTGTTGGGATTTAATACTCATAACAATTATATAAAATCAAATAACATCATCAAAGCATGTAGCGGAAGTAATTAGGAATAATACATGTAAGTAATTAACCGAATAAGAAAACGCGTACCTTTTAGCAATTCAAGAATCAAACGGTAATTAGAACAAGAACCAAAACCCAAAACCCTAACTTTAGGGTTTATACAATTCGACCCAACCAAGAAGTCGACCACCAAGATTCACAAGCACAAGCGTACTTGTTCTTCGTTCTTGTACACACGTACTATTAGCGATTTGATGTGAAAAGCTAGTTTCTTGAATCACAAATAAAACCAAACACTTATTTCTTTAGCTTGGAAAAATCGATCCCTTGAGGAGGGGGGTTGTACCGATCAGCCAAGCAAAAGAGGGAGGAGAGGAGAAGAGAAATTAGGTTATTGGTGATCCGAGATTAAGTTGTGAATGAATACAAGGGTTTATATTTATAGGTAACTTAACTTGGTGACCAAGTTTGAGTGGGTTAGGGTTTGGGAACCCATAACCGATCGGCCAAAGCACCCACAAGGGGTTCTAGAACTTTCCCGACTTGTAATTTCATCTCTAGTCCCTTTAGTTTATATTTAACGACCGTTAACCAAACCTCGTTAATTATTTAACTATCGTTATGTTTTATTTCGTGACTAATAATTAATAATAACATTTTATATATTAATTATTAACATCAACTCTCATACGTAATGTGTGCAATCCCGAAGTCTCGAGTTCGAATCCGGACATACTAATATTTAAATATCCATAAAACCTTTCAGCTCCCACTTGGATATTACTAAATATAGTAATGACATTGGTTAGTCTAGCTTTAACACGCCAATGCCCCCAGATCGAATCGAGTATGGTTTCCTGGAAAAAACCATTTAATGATTCATTATTTTTACTTATCCTTTTGTTACTAATACTAAATTAACTATGAATATGGATCAAGTTATTTCATAAGTTAATATTGTGTTTCTCGTTGTATTTGATTTAACAAGATTACCAAATCATCTGAACGTATTCCAGATAGATCTTGGGTATGACCATACAAACAACTTGTCAACCCTACGAGAGGCCCAAATATAGTATTATGCTTTGAAACAAATTCAAATGAACAAATTCTCTTGACTACAAACATAACTCATGAACTTTGTAACACTTCTGAAAATAGCCCTTATAACTACCAGTTACGGATAGCGTTAGACTATCTTACACAAATGCACTACATTCATATCAGTTATCTGGTATCTCAAGTCTGAGGATAAACACTTCATGATATACTTAATGACAAAGATCCAAAAGTATCATCATGTAAAGTTGGGATGAGTCCTATATTCAATTCATTGAATATCATGTGAATCTGGTATGTCTCACGCATCAATACACTTTAAAAGTATATTCTACCAAAACTCAGATTTGTCTTAATTCAATGACATTCCCACATCATTGATCGACAACGGACTATTTAGAATAACATAAGTTATTCACGGATTAAACATGAAAATATAGGATATAATATTAAGAAAATGAAAAATAAACATAAACAACTATTTTATTTCATTAAAGTAATATTTGTTCATAACATCCTTTATCCAAATACTAATCACAGATCTGCATGAAACTACTAGCTAAACGAAGTCCTATCCCATCAGCATGGTCAGTAAGTTTTTCTTTTGGCAAAGGCTTCGTAAAGGGATCAACTAGATTATCATCTGTATGAACTTTGAGTAGATTGATTTCACCTATTTCGACTTGTTCTCGAACATAGTGATATCGACGAGGAAAATGTATAGCGCCCTTCATGACTCCAGGCTCATTGGCAAATGTTATTGCATCGAGTTGTCACAATACACATTTAAAGGTAATTCGATTGAGGGCATTACTCCGAGTCCCGAAATGAATTTCCTAATTTAAACAGCTTCCATCGCGCTTCTTAAGGCGGCTATGTACTCGACTTCGTAATAGACATCGCAATCGTTGTATGCTTCTTGCTCTTCCAGTCAACTGCTCCTCCATTAATGACAAAGACATAACCCGTCTGAGACTTCGTATCATCTTTATCAGTTTGGAATGACGATCGCAAAACCTGTAACATCAAGTTCTCATCTGGATTTCCTCCATACACTAGAAACATTTCTTTAGTAGCCCTTAGATACTTTAGAATGTTCTTAACAGACTTAAGTGTTTCACACACGGTTTTGTTGATACCCTGGTAATATTCGTCGCAAACGCCACATCGGGCCTTGTACATCTCACAACATACATGATAGATCCTACATCCGAAGCATAAGGAACTTTCTTCATGTGTGCCACCTCTTCAGTGTGTTGACGCGCATAGTTTATTACTTAAGCCATGTTCAACTTGCATCGGCAAATATCCCTTCTTGGAATTTTGCATACTGAATCTCTTCAATATTTTATCAATGTAAGCACTTTGGCTTAGTCCAATTAATCGCCTTGATCTATCTCGGTAGATCTTGATTCCCCGAATAAATGCTGCTTCCCCTAAATCCTTCATAGAAAAGCACTTTCCAAGATAAGACTTTACATCTTGCAAACTTGGAATGTCTTTTCCCATGATCAATATGTCATTGACATATAAGATAAGGAAAATAACATTACTCCCACTAGCTTTGTGATACAAACATGGCTCATCAAGATTTTGAGTGAAACCAAATTTCTTGATTTCTTCATCAAACTTCTTGTTCCATTGCCTTGATGCTTGCTTCAATCCATAAATGGATCTTTGAAGTTTGCATACACGCTTCGGAAACTTTGGATTCACAAACCCTTCAGGTTGCGCCATATAGATGTCCTCATCTAGGCGGCCGTTTAAGAAGGCGCTTTGACATCCATTTGCCATATCTCATAGTCATAGTACGCATCTATGGCTATAAGAATCCTAATAGCTCTAATGTGCGCTTCAGGAGAAAATGTCTCCTCGTAGTCTATCCCAAAGGTTTGAGTATACCCTTGAGCTACAAGACGAGCTTTATAGGTGTGTGCATTGCCATCCATGTCAGTTTTTATCTTATAGAGCCAGTTACTTCCAACTACCTTAGCATTTGGAGGTAAGTCAACCTCTATCCAAACTTCGTTATCTTTCATGGATTGCATTTCCCCATTCATTGCAACTCGCCATTTTTCCTTTTCAGGACTCATCATGGCAACTTTATAGTTAGCAGGTTCACCAAGATCCCCTTATGTGCCATGTAATATGCGTATCTTGGGTGATAATTGTTATGCGGAATCCATGGTGGAACATGCATGTTTTGTCATGGAGTATTGTTTGTAATAAATTGTTTAGTTGATACACACATGTTCTATTTATTTGATAATTATTGAATTGGGGAAGACCTCAATTATAACTAATAAAAATTTGTTACGTGCTAATTGGCATATTATTAACTTTGGCTACATGCAATCGACTTGTCGATGTATGTGGCTCATCTACCTTGTAGTTGAAAGCCCAAGTTAATGTATGCATTTATTTACGCCTAGAATTGCTTATTAGAGTTTATTGAAATAATTATGCATGTGGCTAATTGTTTTTTACATATGTTAAAATTGTTTAGTTATATGTTTATATTATTTGAGTGTGTTTAATTTTTATTAAAGTGCTTTTTGTTTATGTATTGTTTGACATGTCATAAGCAAAAAGGGTTTTTGAATAGAAAAATTAAATGGACTAAATAATGGCGAAACTGATTTATTATCTAAGTATTATTTTTGAACTTTTAATCGATTGATGCGACTGTACTAAATGGTTAGAACGGCTCATCCACTAGAACAAACTATAAAGGGGTTAATTAAGAAGTGCGCACAGTCACACTGAAAGGATGTCTAAGGTTATGCTTTTGCGCTTACCTGGTCCTCTGCCCCTTGTGAGTTCGATTGGAGCTACCTAGTATAACCATTCAATGTACGAAGCATCTTAGTGCAAAGTTGTAAGTTTCTCAACGCATCGATTAAAACTTTGTTGAATTCAATCTTAGCAATTAAAATCTTATGTAAGTTTTTCGAAAATATTATGCTATAAAGTTGTATGCATGCTTCTTTATACATAAGTTTTGATTACACGTCAAAAAAAAATTGTACCCTTTAAAATTTAAGTTAATGCCATCTAATGATATGAAACACTTGAAGTTGTAATTTAGTTATGTGAGACCTTGATCTAGATTACAATAACAAGGTGAATTATTTTGTTGTGTGAGACCTCAGCTTAATGATTTGCAGTTTCTAAATTAGGCAACTTAATTAAGTTAGTTAGTGAGACCTATGACTTAAGGCATACGATGGGATAAAACATGCTTACGTTTTGCATTAATTGTTTTGGCGAAATTGTAAATCCCATAACTTTTGGAATTGAAAACTTGTTTGTCAATTATTGTTTTTCAACGATTACCTATTCTATACTTTCACCACTAGCAGATCAACTGATGTGGTGGAACTATGATAATGAGGATCCAAAATTCAAGGAAAATTCTATGGTTAATATGAATATTGACCAAAGGGTATTTTATTTTCTTGAATGTTTACTTATCGAAAGTACTAACTTTTGAACTTTTATTTTCTGTAGAAATGGCTCAAGCTGAATCTACTGCACTAGCCTCGTCGTTCAAATCTTTGTTTGATCGAGAGAATTATTGACCGTAGCCAATTTCAATGATTGGTATCGGCAACTCAGAATTGTCTTGAGGGTTGCCAAAAGACTAGATTATTTAACTACGCCTTGTCCTCGAACTGCAGCAGGTGCTACTGCTGAAGCACGAGCTGCATGGCAATCTGAGTATGACAAGTATAATGAGGTCGCCTGTATTATGCTCGGGAGTATGAACTCAAACTTGCAAAAGCAGTTTGAGAATTACTTCCCTAATCTCATGCTTGAAGAATTGCAAAGGTTGTTTAAAAAGCCTGTGGAGTCAGTATGATCGATAGATGTTCTTCATAGTTGCAAGCAAGGAGAAGGGAAACCGTAGCGCCACTGCCTGGAAATGATGAGTTACATGGACCAGTTAGGGCGTCTTAACTATGTCTACCCCAATGACATACAAATTGGCCTTATCAACAGATCCCTTAACAAGGAGTTTGATGGTTTCGTGCGCAATTATAATATGCATTGCACGGGAAGACAGTCGATGAGGTACATGCAATGCTCATTGATTACAAGAAAGGTTTGCCCAAGAAGGCCCCTACACTGCGGTTCGACCATCCGTAAGGGTAGGATTTCTAAGCCTAATAAGCCGCTAGCGAACAAGAAAGGGAAAGGTAAGGGTAAAGGTGATAAGGGAAAACAAGTTATGGCTTATCAACAAGAACCCAAGAATTACCCTCCAAAAAAGCGTGAGAATCGAAGAAGGATCGGCTTGTCATCACTACCGAGGGTAGGACACTGGAAGAGGAACTATCCACTCTACCTTGATGAGTTGCGCAATAAGAGGTATAAAAATACTGGCACTGTGGCTAGTACCTCAGGTACTCTTTTGATGATATAATTATTTGCTTTTCCTCATAAAATAAATTCCTGGGTATATGATATTGGATGTGGTATTCACATTTGTAATACACTGCAGGGACTTAGAGGAGCAAGGAAGCTTGCCTATGGACAACAATACCTGCACGTGGGTAATTGAGCACATGCAGTCGTTGAAGCTATAGGCACGTTTGATTTAGTTTTACCTTCGAGTTTAGTACTGTCATTGAATGATTGTCATTACGCACCTTCCATTGTTAGGGGTGTCGTTTCTGTTTCCTTGTTAAAAGATATTGGTTTCGTTCATACATTTACTGATTATGGAATTTCGGTTTCTTTAAATGGTTTTTTTTTTACTTTAATGTTATTCCAGTAAATGGTGTGTTTGAAATTGATTTGCATGATAATTTGATTGATAAAAATAATTCTGTCTTTAGCATCAATAATAAAAGGATCAAAGGTGATTTGGATTCTTCATTTCTTTGGCATTGTAGACTTGCTCACATAGGCAAGAAATGCATGCAAAAGCTGCAACACGATGGGCTTTTGCAAGACATCAATGATGAATCATTTGATAAATGCGAATCTTGCATATCTGGGAAGATGACCAAGAAACCTTTTACAAATAGTTTAGAAAGGGCTTCTGATCTGCTTGGTGTGATACATCTTGGCGTATGTGGACCACTAAGACATGTATCAAGAAAGGGTGCTAGCTACTTCTTAACCTTTCTTGATGATTTCGTCGTTATGGTTATGTTTATTTACTTAAACATAAACATGAAGTCTTTGAAACATTTAAGGTTTTAAGAGTGAAGTAGAACTGCAACTTGGAAAGAAGATTAAAGCTCTTTGATCCGATAGAGGTGGTGAATATTTAAGCCAAGAGTTTAAAGATTATCTAGCTGAGTGTGGTATCGTCCAACAACTCACATCTCCATATACTCCACAACAAAATGGTGTATTTGAGAGAAGGAATCGTACATTGTTAGACATGGTGCGATCAATGTTTAATCTTACAACTCTTCCCTTATCCTTTTAGGATTATGCTTTAGAAACTGCTGTTCATGGTTCCAACTAAGAAGGTTGATAAGACTCCTTATGAAGTGTGGTATGGGAAAGCTCCCAACTTGTCTTACTTAAAGGTTTGGGGTTGTGAGGCGTTTGTTAAACGTGACTCTGCTAATAAGCTACAACAAAGATCTGTCAAGTGTATCTTCGTAGGATACCCAAAGGAAACTATGGGTTACTACTTTTACTTTCCACCTGAAAACAAAGTAATTGTTGCTAGGTATGGAGAATTCCTTGAAATGGATCTCATATCTCATGAATTCAGTGGGAGAGTTTATGATCTGGAATATGATCAAGAAGATACAACGGCTTCTGAAAACACTAGCCAACCTCAAGTAGAACACGAAAGTCCTGGCGTTCCACCTGAAGTTGAAGTGGTTCCCATTCGTAGATCCGCAAGGGCTACGCGTGCACCTGAGCGTCTATGTCTCAACGTAGAAGTTGAGGAAAATATGTTCACCACATAAAATTAGCATGCAATCCTAGGGTTTCTACAAGTTTTACAAAATTAAAACCTAATTAAATAAAATAAGGGTAATCGACCCTATCATTAAAAATTAGGGTTTGAATTCAAAACCCTAGAAACCATAAAAAGCATGCATATAATCATAAAGATTCAATTTTTATGTGTTTCAGTAATTAATTACATCATATTAACGGCTCGTGATGCCCTTTGTTGGGATTTAATACTCATAACAATTATATAAAATCAAATAACATCATCAAAGCATGCAGTGGAAGTAATTAGGAATAATACATGTAAGTAATTTAAGAATAAGAAAAGCGCGTACCTTTTAGCAATTCAAGAATCAAACGGTAATTAGAATAAGAACCAAAACCCAAAACCCTAACTTTAGGGTTTATACAATTCGACCCAACCAAGAAGTCGACCACCAAGATTCACAAGCTCAAGCGTGCTTGTTCTTCGTTCTTGTATACACGTACTATTAGCGATTTGATGTGAAAAGCTAGTTTCTTGAATCACAAATAAAACCAAACACTTGTTTCTTTAGCTTGGAAAAATCGATCCCTTGAGGAGGGGGTTGTACCGATCGGCCAAGCAAAAGAGGGAGGAGAGGAGAAGAGAAATTAGGTTATTGGTGATCCAAGATTAAGTTGTGAATGAATACAAGGGTTTATATTTATAGGTAACTTAACTTGGTGACCAAGTTTGAGTGGGTTAGGGTTTCGGAACCCATAACCGATCACCAAAACACCACAAGGGTTCTAGAACTTTCCGACTTGTAATTTCATCTCTAGTCCCTTTAGTTTATATTTAACGACCGTTAACCAAACCTCGTTAATTATTTAACTATCGTTATGTTTTATTTCGTGACTAATAATTAATAATAACATTTTATATATTAATTATTAACATCAACTCTCATACGTAATGTGTGCAATTCCGAAGTCTCGAGTTCGAATCCGGACATACTAATATTTAAATATCCATAAAACCTTTCAGTTTGTTGGCTACAAGAAGTGTATGTGAAGAAGAGTAATGAGGATAAGAAAAAGGGAAAGGGGGCCATGCATTTTTTTATTAATAACGAAGTTAATCAAGCTCATTTGATGTGCACGTGGATATGGGTGGTACATTGGAATGCGTTAATTTATTTTGGTAATACTATGAAAAAGAGTTTGTTTTGGTAAATGAGGTGCAGAAAAGGTTCATATTGGTAATTGACTTTTTATTTTCCGTTTGGTTTTCTTTTACAGTTGGTAGTTATAATTATTCATCTTGAACAACTTCATACATCATAAGAGTTTGGATTAAGGGTGCGTTTGATTCGCAGTATGTTTTGAAAGGAATTGTAATCTGTCAAATAATTGTAATTTGAATGAATTGTAATTTAAAGGGTTGGAATGTGTTGTAATTGTAATGTGTTGTAATTGTAATTGATGTATTCTGTCATTGTGTTTGCTTGGATCTCAACGTAATTTAATTCAAGAAAACTAAAAAAAAACTTAATAATAATAATAATAATAATAATAAAAATAATAAATTTTATTATTATTATTATTTTATAAATATTATTATTTTAATAATTATATTAAATATTTATTTTTATTATTATTATATTGTTATAATTATTTTATTTTGTTTATTATTATTTTATTTATTATTATTATTATGTAAATATTAGTATAATAATAAATATTTTTATTATTATATTATTTTATTATTTTATTATTATAATTATTATAAAAATATTATTATAATGAATATTTATTATTATTATATAAATATTATTATTTTAGTATTTATATTAAATATTTATTATTATTATTATATTATTATTATTTTATTATAATTATTATTATTATTATTATTATTATAATAATTATTATTATTATTATTAATATTATTATATAAATTTTATTATAAAAAATATTTATAATTCTTATTATTATTATTATTAAATTATTTTATTATTATTATTATTATTATTATTATTATTATTATTATATAATATTATTATTTTAATATTTATATTAAATATTTATTATTATTATTATTATTTTATTATTATAATATACATTTTATTATTTTAGTATTTATATAATAATAATAATAATAATAATAATAATAATAATAATAATAATAATAATAATAATAATAATAATAATAAATATAAAATTCTGAATTACAACGTAATTCAAAACTTTCCATCCAACATCCTATGTAATCTGAATTCCCTCCTTAGATGTAATTGGAATGACTGAATTACAATTACAACGCAAACCAAACAGCCTACGTAATGTAATGCAATTACATTCCCTCCATTCTGCGAACCAAACACACTACGTAATGTAATCAAATTACAATTACATCCAATTACGGTGGATTACGGCGAACCAAACACCCCCTAAGTGTTACAAATATAAGTCCTTCGGAAACATTGATATACAAATGGAGATTACAAACAAAGATGGATATTTTGTTCACACATAAATGTCACAAACATCAAATCCTTAGTAAGAAAGATGAACAGTCGGCCCTAAGCAACGACTCAACCCCATCATCAACAATCTGGCCGGTTGGTATGAATGACCGAACCTCAGCGAACCCACAAGCATGCAAATACTTCCTTGTGCCACCAGTAATAGAAAGCCGAGACATTGCACTACCAATGTGATATACTCCAAAGAAGTTTATATTATCTCCATACTCACCGCCTTCCATCATGGCTGTGAATGTCATCATCTGTCTACTTTCGTCAGCTAAACTTGCTACGTAAACACCTTGTGCTTTTCCTAGAGTCTGTGAATCTAAATGTGGTTAAGAGATCATCAATCACTGTTATAGTTCCGAAGCCAAGCCCAAGTCCATCTGGTCCTAGTTGGGCTCCAATATGGTTTTGAACATTGTTTTGGTTCAAGTTTCCAGCAAATTGTGTCCTAACTAAGCCAGTTCCTAGTGGGATGTAACTAGCATTTACAGCTGGGATGGCACCATTGGTGTTAGGAATGGCTACACCACCTTGTGGTGAAAACAAACTTTTATACACTCTTGAAATCAAAAGCCAATTCATTATTTAAGAAATGATCCATTTTGATAAATACCGTGTCTTGAACATGTGACAAGGTTGCGTTCAAACATCATAAACAATTTGGCTACAAAAGTTGGTAGCTATCCCAAATAGCTTTATAAAAATCAGTTTCAAATGTAACTATATCTTTAGTAGTAGCTATCTTTAGCACGAGTCTTACTTGATCATCATAGTTTAGGTTCGATGTTATAGCTATGGTAACCCAATATCATCTTCTAATAAACCTCACTCGATTCACCCCTCAAAGATTCTCGTTATCAAGAGTAACTAAAGTCTAAAACCAAAAAAGATTAACGGTTGTAATGGTAAGACTATGGTAACCTAGTATTACAAAGAATTTGCTAATGGTAATTTACTTGCCTTGCTCCAAAATTTGATTGATATAAATTTAGGGCAAATGATAAAAGAAAGTATCATACTTGCCATCATTTGCTTTTGTAGGCAGCGAATAATTTTTTTTGCTTTTGTGGGTACTATACTTTCAAATTCATCCTCTTTAGAGTACTATGTGACATTTTTGCCCTTCAGGAAAAAAAAAATTCTATTAGCTAAGAGGGGCAAAAATGTTCAAAAATTTCGCAAAATACCCTAAAGATGATGAATTTGAAAGTATAGTACCCACAAAAGCAAAAAAAATTGTTCGCTACCCACAAGAGCAAATGGTGTCAATTATAATACATTTTTTTATCATTTGCCCAATATTAAAAGATGAACATACACAATAGGGTGGAGTTTGGTTTAGAGGTTAGAGTGGTATACTCGATGATAGGAGTTCATAAGTTCAAACCTCTTTTCTTATACTCCACTCTTTTTAATGTTATTTTTTTCGCTTTTCTTTTCTGTTATTAGTAATTATAACTATCTTCAACACTTTTTTTAAAAAAGAAATTCGGTTTTACATTTATTGTTATTGGACTTTTTTTAAAAAAGAAATTCGGTTTCACATTTATTGTTATTGGTAGTTATAGTTATTCTTCAACACAACAACAATATATACAATCCCGCTGGTGCAGGGAGGTAGATAGTAGACAAAATCGATTTCAACTTTAGAATAAACCCGATAGTAATGAGACTTCAACAATTTATTCTTTCTTATAAAAAAGTTTTTTTTTTTTTTTTTTCTTTTTCTTTTTTTTTTATTGGTAATTATAAACATTTATCGTCATATTGGCCTCGCCAATCTATGTAACTAAAATGCACGAAACAGAAGTAATAAAACAGCACAACAACAAGATATCATTAATTGTTGAAATTATCCATCATCATACATACACAAACCATTGATGATATATAACCAGTTACTATATTAGTCAAATAAAATATAGTACTACTATTTTACAGAAGTAAGTTACGGATGCCATGATGTGTTGAAACTTGAAAGTACTCGACATAAATTATTAAACTTTTTGATAACTAACGATTATGATCGTAAACGAATCGAACTTTTAGTGAAATTATGTTCTTTTATTTATTAAATGAACGAACATAAATAAAAGTTAAGTCCGTTAATTTACGTTCGTGAACATCAGATTATGCATTTTTCAACCTTTGTTTATGTTCATTTATAAGTTTATGTTTGTATATGATATTTTTTTAATTGTATATTTATAAAACTAATTTGTTTAACAAAACGACACTTATAAAACGAAATATATGTGTAAATTAATGAAGTTTATGTTTGTTTTTTTTATGTTCATTTATGGTTCGTTTAGTGTCTTATTGCACGCACATAAACAAACATGAACAACTCATTTTCTTAATAACGACATGAACAAGAAAACTCGTCCGCTATAGCGTTCGTGGCCCGCTTGCTTCTCTATTGTCACAAAGATCCAAGTGTGGTGGGGGCTTCATGTTACTAGGATCCCTTCGTACCATGATTGGCTAAATTGGTTAGATGGTTTGAAGTTTAGGCGGGAGGTGAAGAATATGTTAATACAAGTAAGCCGTAAAAACGTTTATTTATATTTTACGATCTTCTAATGTTATGTCAATAACAAACGTAAAATCATTTTAACGAAACAAATAAAATTCGTAAATGGTTTGAGCCAATAGTTTACTAACACACTTACGTTTTCATATAAAATACTAAACAAGTAATAGTGTTTTCATGTTATAGTAATGCATATGTATATCAACTAGTGTTCACATAATGGGTATATATATACATACTTAGTATGTATTGTATGGGGTAATATAATGGGTAGAAGTCTAAGTATTTGACCCAATGACTTAATACATTGAATGTAGTTGGGTAAAGCCCAAAGTCCATGACCCATACCCATAGAGCATGATCCATAACCCATGACCCATTGCATGACATCATGCATAAGTCATAATAGGTATTATCCATAACCCATGGAGCTAACCCATGACCCATTGACTAGATGCATTGCATCTTCTAGATACATTGTATCTATTTGGATACCCATGGTTCAAAGTCTACAACCCATGATCCATGACCCACAACCCATCTAGGGGGAGCGTCCTATGGATTCCTAGGAATACACTAGACGGATCCCTCAAGCGAGAGATCCGTGGGACAGTAGTGATTTTTGTCTATAAATAGTGAGTCATTTCTTCATTATAAGTTGCCACTTTCACACATACTTTCTTCTAGTATTGTAAACTCTCTAACCTTTGATTCAAAGGATCTTTCTATGTAGTTTGTGTTTGTTTTTGTGTGATTCTCTAGGTTCCTCTTAAAGGCGAGATCACCACCTCTTGAAGTCGAGCAAGCTCAAGTCCATAAGTTGTCTAGCTTCGTCATCATCAAGACTACTGAAGTTCTCTTGTTGATAGTTCTTTCTTCCTCTCTAGAAGTGTTGTGTTGAAGACATTAGTGAAGGATGTCAAAAGGGTCAAGTCAAAGGCATTAGTGAAAGATGCCGAACGTCCGTGTCTAAGGCATTATTGAAGGATGCCAAAAAGGTCAAGCCGAAGGCATTAGTGAAAGGTGCCAAAAGATCGTGTCAAGGGCATTAGTGAAAGATGCCAAGGGTGTACAATCGATATGGTGCATTGATGTACAAATATAGATAGGTTTTGTCCAAGGATATTCATATCCTTGAATATGTTGTAATAAAGAGTGGGTCTCCTTTGGGATAGGTGTTGTGTAGTGTTGGGTAGTAGTTCCTCCTTTGTAATGGAACTCGGTATCTAGCATTGTACCGAATAAAGTGTAGGCGACGTTGTGATAGGTTTGGTTCTACCTCGTGGAAGAACCCGGTGTCTAGCCTTGTACCGTAAAAAGAGTAGGCGACATTGTGAAGGCTTCTCCGCCATAAGAAGTTTGTGTCATGTAGTGCTAACGAACTCTCGAGTAGGTGACTCGGGGAGTGGAGTAGCGCAAGGAAGGTGTCCTTGTAGCCGAACCACTATAAACACTCGTGTCGTGGTTTTGTGTTTCTTACTCTTTACCTTTGCATTACATATTTACACACTTATCTATCAACATCCAACATACACATTTAAATAGATTGACATAAGTCTATCCAAATATTTTAAAACAAAGTTTTAATCGGTAAAACTATTCAACCCCCTTCTAGTTTTCCACAATTGGTACCAGAGCTTCGTTACCAAGTTTCTTAAGAGTATATTGTACTTTTAAAAACTTGATATGATCCGTGTATTATTGAAAACTACAATGAAGGAAATTTCTTAAAAACAAAAGGTCGCGTTTTAAAAATATCGTATTTTATAATGTTGGATAATGATAGATCTTTCTAATATTTTAATTGTTGAGAATTCTCCATACTAGGATTTGGGCATCCTAAGAAGATCATGGAGAATTTCTCATTAATATTTCTTTTCTCAAAAAGAATATATAGCAAAGGTATGATCTTTAATAAGTTACTTACAAATAAATTATTTTCATATATTTTCTAGATGAATTAATAATGTTATTTTGTATAAACTTGATTAAAGATTAGTAGTCTCATTATGCTTGCTTAAAAAATCACTAAAGGTGTTATCTATATTGAACTCGTCAAGAATAGTATTCTTCGTTGATCTTGTTAATACAAATAAGCCGTAAAAACGTTTATTTATATTTTACGATCTTCTAATGTTTTGTCGATAACAAACGTAAAATCATTTTAACGAAACAAATAAAATACGTAAATGGTTTGAACTAATAGTTTCTAACATATTCACATTTTCATATAAAACACTAAAACAAGTATAAGTGATTTTATGATTTAATAAATATATATGTACAACAACTAGTGTTTACATATTTGGGTAAAATATACACATAACTAGTATGTAGTATATTGGGTAATATAAATGGGTAGAAACTGAAGTATCATAACCCATTGGGCAAATACATTGAATGTAGTTGGGTACAACCCAAAGCCCATGACCCATGGAGCTTGACCCATAACACATTGCATGACATCATGCTTATATCATACATGGATATTATCCATAACCCATGGATCAACCCATACCCAAGTGATTAAGTGCATTGCACTCAAAAGATACATTGTATCTAGTTAAAGATCCATGGATCAACCAATGACCCATAACCAAAATACCCATGGGTAAAAGGGAGCGTCCCACGGATCCCTAGCTTTACGCTAGACGGATCCCTTGTGGAAGGGATCTGTGGGATCCGGGGAACAGTAGATTTTTTCTTTTATAAATAGTGAGCCATTTCTTCATTATTTCTTACCCCTTTCTAACACACTTTCTCCCTGAGTTAAAAACTCACTAACCTCATATCCAAGAGATCTATGTTTGTAGTTTTGTTTTTATGTAATCTTTTAGGTTCCTCTTAAAGGCAAGATCACCAACTTTGAAGTCGAGCAGGCTCAAGTCCATGAGTTGCCATGCTTCCTCATCATCAAGGCTACTGAAGTCCTCTTGTTGATGATTCTTTTCTTTCTTCTAAGAAGTGTAGTGTTGAAGACATTAGTGAAAGATGTCTCAAGGGTCAAGACGAAGACATTAGTGAAAGGTGTCGTTCGTCCAGATTATAGGCATTAGTGAAAGGTGCCTAGAAGCCAAGTTACAAGACAATAGTGAAAGGTGTCTTGAAGATCTAGCCACAAGACATTAGTGAAAGGTGTCTTGAAGATCTAGCTAAAAGCATTAGTGAAAGGTGCCTTAGATGTACATTCGATATGGTGTGTTTCGATGTACAAGATAGATTAGTACTAGATCCAAGGATATTGATATCCTTGATGATGTTGTAAAGGAGTAGATCTCCTTTGGGATTAGTCGTTGGTGTAGTGTTGGGTAGTAGCTCCTCCATTGCAATGGAACTAGGTGCTTAGCCTAGTACCTAATAAAGGGTAGGCGACGTTGTGTAGGTGTGGTTCACCTTGGTGTGAAAGAACCCGGTGGTTAGCCTAGCACCGTATAAAGGGTAGGCGACGTTGTGTTAGGTGTGGTTCGCCTTGGTGTGAAAGAACTCGGTATTTAGCTTTGTACCTGAAAAAGGTGTAAGCGACGTTGTGAAGGCTTCTCCGCCACAAGGAGTTGGTGTAGTGTTTACGAACTCTCGAGTAGGTGACTCGGGGAGTGGAGTAGGGCAAGGAAGGTGTCCTTGTAGCCGAACCACTATAAATACTCGCGTTGTGGTTTTGTGCTTCTTACTCTTATCTTTTCATTACTTACCTTTATATGCTTGTTTATCAACATCCAACACACACATCCAAATAGATTGACATAAGGCGATCTAAATAGATTAAAAGGAAGTTTTAATTGGCAAAACTATTCAACCCCCTTCTAGTTTTCCACAGATCTCTATAGATAAAACTACAAACTAGTGATAATGATATCTCGGCTATTCGAGAGCCTTGGTCATCACTCCTCACCTAAGATTACTGACATTTCATCCATGTCAATAAGTATCCATGTGAAACTCCTCATATTATGATAAAATACGATTGTATCATAATCATTAAAACTTCCCAAAGAATTATGATTTATTCATAAAAAGGGAACCTCGTCAAATAGGACTAGTAAAACACGTCAAACCCCCAAACCATAAGTTATAGAGCATAAACATCAATCGTAGCCAAGATTAGAACTCCCAAATCAAAATTATCAAAGATTACTTAAACTGATAATTGTTGATATGCCGGATCCCTAAGTTTACACTAGCCAGATCCCTCATTCAAGGGATCCGTGGGAACTGGCACATCAGAAGATAGTTTAAGTAAAAATGATCACTGTGGAGTTCTAGTCACCACTTTACTCTTTCAAACTCACGAACATAAAACCCAATTTACTGTTCACATGAGTTAATTCATCATCTTCTCTAAAGAAACAATCACTTGTGTAAGTATAATCTTCACTACATTGTTGTTACCACATTGTTTTCTAAGATAAACTAAATCAAAGAATCAACATTGTTAACACAAATTAAACTCATTTTTTGAATTCAATGAAGATGTATTGAGCAAAATTGTGATGAATCCCATTAGGTTACTATTCACACAATTAACACCACATTGTGGTTTTGATGTTTAGGACCAATCATGCCTAGAAATCGACAACAAGATTACCAATATACCGCACATTACATTTCCATGTACCATCGAAAGGATGGGTTGAGCCCGGTGACGAAAAGCCTTCAAGATGTTAGAAAAGAGATTATTCCACGAAGGACGAGTAGTTGAACCCTCATTCATCAACAACACCAACATTCCCCAAGTGTTTGCGGGAATCAACTTCCATTGCCTCTTGAACATTAATGAGCAAATTTGTCCGGTGTTTGTACTAGAGTTTTACAAAACCATGAGAATCATTCGAAATGAAGATGGAACCATTTCGACAGCCTTTACCATCAATGAGCACGAGTTCACCTTCACTCTTGAAGAGTTTGCTAGGATACTTTGTATCCCATGTCAAGGAGTATGTATGTACTCAAATGAATGGTCATTGGCGGAACTTCGTGACAAGGTGGATCACCACGAGGTATACTTCACAGCCATCCCGGAAGCAACTACGGTAAGGGATACCGTCTTCATGGAAAGAGCCTCTCCATCAAGAGTCACTAGAAACTCCAAGGTGATCTATAGAGATCTGTTTCAAATGGAGCTTTCGGAAATGTTCACATTATACAAGAAATGGGAACTAGTGCTAAGGGAGAACGTCATTTGCTTAGTAGGAAACAAGGATCATCCCAATGCTTGCCTAAGCTTCATGATCTATTTCTTTGTAATCGGCACTCATTTCAACCTCGCCTATTACATGGTAAAACGAATGGCAAGTGTGAAAAGGACGGACAAGATGGTACTCCTCTATGCCATGCTCTTGACTCGCCTAGCAAACTTCGTCTTTGCTTTAGATCCTTCTTCTTATTCCTATGACCACACTTTTTGCAACAAGTTTATGGTGCCTCTATTCGATGGAAAGACTACAAGGATTATGGTGGATGGCAAGAGACCTCACCCACCAACGGACTCATCGGATAAAAGAGAAAGAGAAGGAAAAGGTAGCAACCCCATTGGCAACGTCCAACTCGACCCCCTAGCATACATTGACCAACTGCTAGAAGTCCCGAGCCCTTCACAAGAGTTCCAACAAACCAAGGGCATGTTCAAGTGTTTTGCTAACTTCCTCGTGAAGAAGAAGAAGTAGGGGTGGAGGGGTAAAGAGTGAAAAGTAGAGGCGATGGAGATGAGGATAGAGATGGAGATGGAGTAGGATGTTGAATGGGAGGAAGGTAAGGTCGTAGACCTTAATTTGTGAACAATTTATGAACAATGGTCTGTAAACAATCTAAACAATATTTCTGTAGTTTGGGACGTATCTCGTTGTAGATGGCATGTTATAAACTAAAACATTGTAACTTAGGAACCTGAAAAAATGAGAATTTTACGACAACTTGATCACCATCAAGAAGTCGATCCCACTCATTTTGCTTACATTCTAGTCGCCCTTACTTACTATGCGTTATATTTGTTGCTTGCATATGTTTATAGAATGTAGGAATGATTAGGATAAGTATTTGCTAAAGAATGCAAAAACTGCACATTTGTTGCGAAGCTACTAGTCAGCAGTAGCCGGATCCCTGAGCTATAACTAGCCGGATCCCTCAACTGAGGGAACCGTGGGATCCGGGCAAACAGACATTGTATTCTCACACTTTCACTTCAATCCAATCCTCTAGACCTTATCACACTAGCTACACATGATACTTTAGGACCACTTAAGTCTTCCTCAAACTCAGTAGGTCTCACATTCACTCATAACTAACATAGGATCACACACTAGGTATTTTTGATTTATCAATTCACCTAAACTCACCATATTTCCGCTCCATTGCTCACACATTGTTCCTCACATCTCATAACACTTAGTTTAATATTTCTCTCAATTTTAGCAAATTAATTTTAGTCATACTTACCTCAAAATAGGCTTAAAACTAGTTTTTCATTTTTTTTTTTTTATTTTTTAAGAATTTTTCAAATTTTTCTTAAGCCACCATCTGATCTCTAGGATCATTTATCCTCATTTGTCATCCTCAAATCAATAGTATTATCCTTAAATACTTAGTTGCACTCTCAAAAAGTCTATTTTCCTATAAAAAAACCATCATTAGGTATCCTCACTCCTTATGGTTGGATATTTAAGTCACATACCATTTAAGATATCGAGGAAAGTCAAACCCTCAAGATTTATAGGTACTAGACCTTAAAAGACCATAATCACTTCACCACTTTCAACATCTAACAGACGGATCCCTAGTTTATAACTAGATGGATCCCTAATGAGAGGGAACCGTGGGATCCGAGTGTACAGAACAGCTTATAATCAGCTTTTCTTCCAAATTCAAACTCTCTTTGGTATTCTAAACACTTTTACTTACCATTTAATGACTCCTAGAGAGAACAACACCATAGTTGACCTTAGTGCATGCCAAATTTCTTAGTGGTCAAGAATTTAATTCTTTAACCCAACTTCAACCTTTATAAACCAAGAACTCTTAGGAGTTTAAGCCACTATTCATACCACAATCCAAAAAATTAGTAGTTAAGACGTCTACTACACCCTCTCCTTCATTATGACTAAAGCATCTAGCAAGAACTCTTCAACCAAAGGTTCATCCAAAAAGAATGCTCATATGATCCATGAGATATTATCCACCGAGTCATCACCCGTAAGAAGTCCAAGTGCTAGAATTCCCCCCTCAACAAACTCAATCAACAATAGCTAAAAGAACCGCTAGAATTAGCATTCGACCTTTTGAGTTGGAAAAGGCTTCATCAAGCACTAAACCAAACGCACCTAGCTCTAGTAAAACACTCGAGTCTTCATTTCTAGAACCTAGACTATATTCCTTTACCGAATCTCTTTCTCATCCAAACCTCTACTCATTAGAAGACTCACCACCAAACTTCCCATTCACTAACCTTCTCGCGAAATAGGGAACCACCTTCATCACCAAATGGTCCATCTTTGGAGACAAGGAATCATCAAAGATCTAATCATATAGAGGACTTTCCATCACCACCACCAACTCGTGCATCAGCACCCTCACTCTTAGTGGAACCACATTCTATATTGCTCAACTCACCTTCACAAGTTACACCATTCTTTATGGAGCCTCCTCAAAACATCCCACCTCCTCCGACTCCTAGTCGTGACAATAATTGCTCTAATTATCAAATCACCCAAGGACTTGTTCAAGAAGTACTAAATGAGCTGCATTTCATGTTTAATCATCTCCTTGAAAGATTGGACCAAATCAACAAGTCTACTCATCCTTAGATTTCAAGCACATTAATGCTTTTTAGGTTTCCGTCACTTCTTAGAATTAGTAGAAAATGTATTACATGTTTGAGTCATTCTCTTAGTTTTAGAGATATGTAGATCATTTCTCATATTTTTATTGAATGAAATCACATGTTATATCTCATATTGTCTTGAGAATATGTTTGGTGCCTTAATACATATCTCATTTTGATGTTAACATCACATTTTACATCACCATTGTTGTCCTAAGCTTACAGGCAGACGGATCCCTCATGTTAGCCTAGATGGATCCCTCCAAGAGAGGAACCGTGGGATCCGTGCAACAGAAGACTTTTTTACTACTAACTTGAGTCTTATTTGCAGGAAATTATGCAATATATACTTGTTTTCTAACCTTTGTTTTGTAGATTTTGAATATACACATGAAGACTTCGACACCCTTAGCTAGGGGGAGTTTCTTGTCAAAGCAAAACATTGCAAAATCATTTGCAATACTTTCACATTGGTTTACGTTACTTGATGTCCTCCTCACAAAGGAGCACTCGTCAAGGGGGAGCATGTTCGTCAAAAAGACGAAGCCATTTGCAAACAAAATTGCAAAGCACTCACTTAGTCTTTCTAATTACTTGACGCCCTCACAAAGGGATGGACCGGTCAAGGGGGAGCTAAGACAAGAATCCTTCCCTTCTCTTACACTCTAGCTTTCATATTTTTCTAGTTTCACATGTTTTTCTTAAATCAATGTGTTAGTTTCTTTTCGACGCTCTTTTTGTTTTAGACAAAGGGGAGAAAGAGTAAAACTCAATTCAAACTTTTACGAATTTTAGTTTTTCCTTAAAATAATATTATATTTTGTCATCAACAAAAAGGGGGAGATTGTTAATACAAATAATCCGTAAAAACGTTTATTTACATTTTACGATCGTCTAATGTTTTGTCGATAACAAACGTAAAATCATTTTAACGAAACAAATAAAATTCGTAAATTGTTTGAGCCAATAGTTTACTAACACACTTACGTTTTCTTATAAAACACTAAAGAAGTAATAGTGTTTTCATGTTATAGTAATGCATATGTATAACAATAGTGTTTACATAATGGGTATATATATATATACTTAGTATGTATTGTATGGGGTAATGTAATGGGTAGAAGTCTAAGTGTTTGACCCATTGCCTTAATACATTGAATGTAGTTGGGTAAAGCCCAATGTCCATGACCCATACCCATAGAGCATAATCCATAACCCATGACCCATTGCATGACATCATGCATAAGTCATAATGGGTATTATCCATAACCCGTGGAGCTAACCCATGACCCATTGACTAGATGCATTGCATCTTCTAGATACATTGTATCTATTTTGATACCCATGGTTCAAAGTCTACAACCCATCATCCATGATCCATGACCCACTACCCATTTAGGGGGAGAGTCCTACGAATCCCTAGGAATACACTAGACGGGTCCCTCAAGCAAGGGATCCGTGGGACAGTAGTGATTTTTGTCTATAAAGTGAGTCATTTCTTCATTATAAGTTGCCACTTTCACACATACTTTCTCCTAGTATTGTAAACTCTCTAACCTTTGATTCAAAGGATCTTTCTATGTAGTTTGTGTTTGTTTTTGTGTGATTCTGTAGGTTCCTCTTAAAGGCGAAATCACCACCTCTTGAAGTTGAGCAAGCTCAAGTCCATGAGTTGTCTAGCTTCGTCATCATCAAGACTACTGAAGTTCTCTTGTTGATAGTTCTTTCTTCCTCTCTAGAAGTGTTGTGTTGAAGGCATTAATGAAGGATGTCAAAAGGGTCAAGTCAAAGGCATTAGTGAAAGATGTCGAAGGTTCGTGTCTAAGGCATTAGTGAAGGATGCCAAAAAGGTCAAGTCGAAGGCATTAGTGAAAGGTGCCAAAAGATCGTGGCAAGGGCATTAGTGAAAGATGCCAAGGGTGTACAATCGATATGTTGCATCGATGTACAAATATAGATAGGTTTTGTCCAAGGATATTGATATCCTTGACGATGTTATAATAAGGAGTGAGTCTCCTTTAGGATAGGTGTTGTGTAGTGTTGGGTAGTAGTTCCTCCTTTGTAATGGAACTCGGTATCTAGCCTTGTACCAAATAAAGTGTAGGCGACGTTTTGATAGATTTGGTTCTACCTCGGGGAAGAACCCGGTGTCTAGCCTTGTACCGGAAAAAGAGTAGGCGACGTTGTGAAGGCTTCTCCGCCATAAGGAGTTTGTGTCGTGTAGTGCTAACGAACTCTAGAGTAGCTGACTCGGAGAGTGGAGTAGGGCAAGGAAGGTGTCCTTGTAGCCGAACCACTATAAACACTTGTGTCGTGGTTTTGTGTTTCTTACTCTTTACCTTTGCATTACATATTTACATACTTATCTATCAACATCCAACATACACATTTAAATAGATTGACATAAGTCGATCCAAATATTTTAAAACAAAGTTTTAATCGGTAAAACTATTCAACCCCCCTTTTAGTTTTCCACAGGATATTTGGATGGTACTGTGTTCGTCTTTTGGTGGATTATTTCGTGTTATCGTAATAAGCTGATCTTCTCGTTAGATGTCCCAGCAAAGGCATCTCTTTATGATCTTATTGTTTATGATGCTTTTGTTTGATGTAATGCTAAAGCTAGGAGAAAGATAGATTGGATTGGTAGGCTTAAATGCCCTTTGATCGAACTTTTGTAATTGTGTTTTTGTTTGAGTCCTAGCTCTTTGCTCAGCTCGTTTTATTAATATATATGTCGTTCTAAAAAAATAAACAAACGAATTAAATGAACAAACATGAATAAGAATTGGTTCATTTACACCTCTACCAACGATGGTCTATATCAAAGAGTTTTACTAAATTCATATATTATGTGCTGTTATAGCGTGTCAATTTGTAATGGTAACATTATTTTTTGTATTACTTTTTGAAATTCTAAAATCGCAAGAGTTCTATCACCGAAAAATATATAGATTTGTTCATGATACTAAACTTGTAACATTTTCTAAATAATATGCTGATTGATAGCTTACTTGTCTTATTCTATCTTTGATTGATACAAAATATTAAAGGATGGGCATGTACAATGAAATGGAGCTTAGCTTTGAGGTTAAAGCATTATACTCTTAAAGGTAGGTCTTGAGTTCAAACCTTAAAGCTACGTTTCCTTCTTTTTAATTCTTCTTTCGGTTTTTCCTTTTATAGTTGTATACCATGGTGTGTTGAAAGTCTGGCTGAAGTGTTACAAATATAAATCATGGAAACATTGGTATACAAATGGAGATTACAAACAAAGATGGATATTTTGTTAGCACATTAATGTCACAAACATCAAATTCTTAGTAAGAAAGATAGACAATCACCCTTAACAACGACTCGACCCCATCAGCAACAATCTAGCCTGCTGGTATCAATGATCGAACCTTAGCGAACCCACGAGCATGCAAATACTTCCCTATGCCACCAGTAATGGAAAGCCGAGACATTGCACTACCAATGTGATATACTCCAAAGAAGTTGATACTATCTCCATACTCACCATCTTCTATCATGGCTGTGAATGTCATCATTTGTCTACTTCCATTAGCTGAACTCGCTACGTAAACACCTTGTCACCAGTAATGGAAATACTTCCCTATGCCACCAGTAATGGAAAGCCGAGACATGGCACTACCAATGTGATATACTCCAAAGAAGTTGATACTATCTCCATACTCACCATCTTCTATCATGGTTGTGAATGTCATCATTTGTCTACTTCCATTAGCTGAACTCGCTACGTAAACACCTTGTGCTTTTCCTAGAGTCTGTGAATCTAGCTAAATGTGGGTCGACGGTTAAGAGATCATTAATAAGTGTTACTCCTTCCGTCCCAAATTATAAGTCCATTTTTAACTTTTCAAAGTCTTTTTTTTTCTGACTTTGACCTTAATTATTTTTTTTCGTGTTATATAATACTTGATGAAAAATATACAAATGAAAATGCATTTAAATCACATATCTATTTATATATTTTACAACAAGTATTATATAATGCTAAAAGAAATAATTAAAGTCAAAGTTGGTATAAAATAACTTTGAAAAAGTCAAAATGGACTTATAATTTGGAACGGAGGGAGTATCAGTTATGGTTCCGAAGCCAAGCCCAAGTCCATCCGGTCCTAGTTGGGCTGCAATCTGGTTTTAAATATTGTTTTGGTTCAAGTTTCCTACAAATTGAAGAGATAGCCAATGTATTTTAAATGTCAATTTAAGCATAGATGTAAACTTTGTTTAGTTGACAAACCTTTTACTTTTAGGAAAACAAGCTTTCATTATTTAAGAGATGATTCATTTTGATAAAAATCAGCTTTTATCTTTAGTAGTAGCTAATTTTAACAAAACAACCAGTACTTTTATCTTTAGTAGTAGCTATGCTTTTGCCTTCCATAATAATGGGTCGATTATATCCATACCGTAAACCCATTTTAACATGTAGAAAGCCTGTCTAAGGGAACTCAAGTCACAAAACGATAGTCAATCTTTAGCAAGAGTTTTACTCGATCATCATAGTTTAAGTTCGATGTTAAAGCTATGGTAACCCAATATCATCTTTTTATAAACCTTACTCGATTCACCATTTCAAAAACTTTTCGAACCCCTCGAAGATTCTCACCATCCTGAATAACTAAAACTGAAAAGTATTAACCATTTCGATAAGGAACGATGGTCTATATCAAAGATTTTTAATAAACACGTGTGTTATTATGTCTTCTTATAACGTGTCAATTTGTAACAGTAAAATTAACAATCCATTTTTTGTATTACTTTGTTAGATTCTAAAATGGTAAAAGTTTTATCACCCAATAAATAGATATGTTCATGATATTACGGTTGTATTACAAGAATGTACTGTAATATTTTGCAATGTAATTTACTTGCCTTGCTCTAGATTTGATTGATATAAAATATTAAAGGATAGACGTATACAACATGGTGTAGCTTGGCTCAGAGGTTAAGGTAGTTTGCCAGTTAAGGGTAGGTCTTGAGTTCAAATCTCCTAGCCTTGTTACATCTTTTTAATCTTCTTTTCGGTTTTTCTTTTATCTTTATTGGTAATTATACATATTGATCGACATACTGGCCTCGTCAATCCATGTAACGAAAATGTACGAAACGAAAATTTACGAAATTATTTTAGTCAAATAAAGATTAGTATTTTATAGAAGTGAGTTATGGATACCATGATATGTTGAAACTTGAAACTTCTCGACATAAAATAGTAGGAGTTAATAAATAGATAATGTTCATGATTGTAATAATATTTTGCAAGAAATTTGCTAATCGTAACTTACATGTCTTATTAAGGATTTGTTTTCATATAAAATATTAGAGCATGAATATATACTAGAAGGGTGGAAAGCGAGCCGGCAGTGAAATGCTTCGAGGTCGGATCGGTAAAAAGCTCGAACGAGCCGAGCCTAAACGAGCTCGAGCCAGAGCTCGAGCCTAAGTTTGGGCTCATTTAATAATCGAGCTCGAGCCAGGGCTCTCTGTACAAAGGGCTCGTTTAGGCTGCGAGCCTAACGAGCCCTAGAAATATATCACATTATATATATTTTCTATCCGATATATAACCGTGTTAACGAGCTCGAGCCTTGTGTTAACGAGTGAGCTTTGTGTGAACGAGCGAGCTCGAGCTTGTGAAAATTTCCGAGCCGAGCTCGAGCTCAAAATGAGGCTCGAAGCGAGCTCGAGCTCGACTCGAGCTCGAGCTTTTATATATAAAAGCGAGCCCTCGAGCCTAAACTTGAGCTCTAGCTCCGGCTCGGCTCGTTTTCACCTATACTTAGCAGGGTATACTGCGGCGTTCTGACGACGGCGAGTATCCTGTAACTAAAATTTTCGGCTTCAAAACTTCTCGATTATACGTATTTTATGATAATAACATTACAGATTGCTAAAACTTTAAGTCGGAATACATTTAATGAAAAGCAAACTATATACAAGTATGATATTATATACTTGTTGGCAAATTAGTCCGAGTGATATACTCGTCAAACAAAAAAAGTTACCAAATCATGTTGAAAAACTGAAGTGTATAGTTCATTTTAGAAATAATAGTACGGTACTCGTGCGTTGTAGCAGCAAATTCATGTAAGTATTTATTGGTGGGCATTTTTCTAAGGGACAAGATATTCCCACCCTCCCTAGTTCTTATATTCCCACCCCCCTCCCCCCTTACTTTTTGCATTTTTTTTATTATTACTATTTTTTTTAATTTTTATAATTTTCTTTATATCAAAAAACTATAAACCTGAAAATGCGGAACAGGAAATATAAAGTTTAATAAGTCAAACGCTTAAAAGCATTAAATAGAACATCGTAAACTGAGAAAAATGTGTTGTACTAAAACAAATGGGGGACAAAGGGAATAAAAAGTACAAACCCTCCCTAGGAGGGAGGGTGGGAATAGTACATCCTTTTTTCTAATTGTATGTTTTTCGTAACAATAACTTTACGAATACCGATAATATTAAATTTAAATAACTTCAAATAATGTTGATACAAAGAGGGAAAATGTAACAACATAAGTAGTTTCAAATATTCATCTCACGTACTTTTATTCTTGATAATATAGTACCTTTCATTGTTGTCATATTAATATGTAACTTATCTGTGCAAGTTTTGGGCATTTTTGCCATGTCTCAAAATTAAAGTCTCTCTTAATGCCATATGAGTTATTCATATGTTTTATTACTTATAAATTAGCATGATATTCAATATGTTGTGCAACAAAAGAAATTCACAGAGCACCAAAGATTATCAACTACTAAGAGCCAAGTCCATTTTCTGTAAAATAAACATAAATATAGTGAGTTCAAATGTTTATTTTTAATGACACCAATGTTTAAACAATATAACTCTAAATAAAAAACAAACTTTTATTGTACAAAATACAAACACAAAAAAGGAAATATTGGGCCAAAGTAGAAGTATTGGACATTTTATGAAGTATGGTACTAGGCCAAAGAAGTTTTAGTGATTGACTCATAACAACTTTTAAGTTTTAAAGACGTATTCTAACCCTAAACAAAAGACATTTTATAAAGGCAGCCGCTTTATCGCTAGAAAAATAGGCTGCCTCCAATGGCGTCGAGATCGACATACATGATCTATTACCCTCGATCTTCTTTTCTGCTGCAAATCGATCGTGGGTGATTTTTATTCTCACTTGGTCGTGCAGAGGATCGATATAACAAACACACACACACACAATTTTTGTGAATAGATTGTTTATTGTTTATGGTCGGCTTTCTTGGGTACCCAATCCGTGAAGGTCGTTGGAGGCGTGGCGTGGAAAATAGGAGGAGGGATTAAAAGCCTATTAGGGCAGACCTTAACCCATATCTTTCGCTACCAAAACTGAACACTAAATCTTTTAGTTTCGCTCGAACATCAATCAAACACTTTTTAGCTTTTAGTTTTTCTCAACACGAAAGACACAAACAAAAACCAAGCTTGGGTTCTTTCTTTTGTTACTTTCAGCAAGAACAAAGATTAACAATACTCATGAATGAAGTGTATTTCGTCTTCGAGATCTATTATAAGGTCTCTGGTAGCTGTGTTGTTTTTTTATTTTTATTTTACCTATAAGATCGAGGAAGAGATCGTGTTTAAATTTTTAAAGATTTCGTATTTTATAATATCAAACACGAATCTGAGATCTTTAATGTTTATCGGGTCTTGGTTGTTGTGAGATGGTGTTGAGATTGTCATGTGTTGTTGTAGTTTTGTTAAGTTGAATGTTGTTGACGGGTTAGAACATGAGTTGTAGTTGGAAAGCCGAGACATTGCACCACCAATGTGATATACTCCAAAGAAGTTGATACTATCTCCATACTCACCGCCTTCCATCATGGCTGTGAATGTCATCATCTGTCTACTTCCATCAGCTGAACTTGCTACGTAAACACCTTGTGCTTTTCCTAGAGTCTGTGAACCTAAATGTGGGTCGACGGTCAAGAGATCATCAATAACTGTAATGGTTCCGAAGCCAAGCCCAAGTCCATCTGGGCCAAGTTGGGCAGCAATCTGGTTTTGAATATTGTTTTGGTTCAAGTTTCCTGCAAATTGAAGAGGTAGCTAACGTATTTTAAATGTCAATTTAAGCATAGATGTAAACTTTGTTTAGTTGACAAACCTTTTGCTTTTAGGAAAACAAGCTTTCATTATTTAAGAGATGATTCATTTTGATAAAAATCAGTTTTATCTTTAGTAGTAGCTAATTTTAACAAAACAACTTGTACTTTAATTTCGTAGTTATGTTTTTGCCTTCTATAATAATGGATTGATTATATCCATACAGTAAACCCATTTTAACATGTAGAAAGCCTGTCTAAGGGAACTCAAGTCACAAAACGATAGTCAATCTTTAGCAAGAGTTTTACTCGATCATCATAGTTTAAGTTCGATGTTAAAGCTATGGTAACCCAATATCATCTTTTTATAAACCTAACTCGATTCACCATTTCAAAAAATTTTGAACCCCTCGAAGATCCTCACCATCATGAATAACTAAAACTAAAAAGTATTAACCATTTTGATAACTAACGATGCTCTATCAAAGATTTTTAAGAAATACATATGTTGTTCATGTCTTCTTATAACGTGTCAATTTGTAACAGTAAAATTAACAAT
>OU343224.1:368662034-368880046 GCA_910596185.1 Chrysanthemum makinoi
CCATTTTAATATGCTTTTGAGAAAACATGCAAGTTATATGCATATCTATACCACTTTAATTGTTTTTAAGTGCTATAAATATATATATATATCATCCTATAATTATCCCTTGAAACATATCATTTTTGATAATTTCTAGGAACCCATGAACACCCTGAAGTGTATGGTAGGTTTAGAATAACTTTGCGCTGGTTTGAAGTGGTTAGAATAAGTTTTAATTTAGAAAAATCCATTTCGACAACAATATATAAGGGTCTCATCATTTTGTTAATTCGAAATTGACAGCTGTAAAATTTTGCTAGATGTTCTAAAATATACTTTAAAACTAAAACGCGTCGCTGAATGGGTTAAACGGAGTTATAACTAAGAAGTTATGCTATTTTCAAGTTTAACCACAAAAACTATATTTTCAGAAAATTTCAAAGATAAGTCTCAAACTTTTACGAGTCAAAAATGAGTCTTAAGCGTTATTAAATGTGTTGACTTATCAAAAATATATTAGTATACTTTAACACGAAGCTAAGGACATATAAAACGAAAACGGACTTGTAACGCATTAAATTACGCCGTTTAAACAAGGTTGCGTAACTATTTTATATATAAGCATAACTAATATATTTTCTAATAGACAAACATTACGGCCGCAAATGACCATGTTGAGGGTCGTTTTTAACATTGATGGAATACTTTTATAAAAGATGTCTTCAAGAAAAGTAAGTTCGCTCTAGCCTATTTTCCAAAATGTCAACTGCTCGTCACAAGCGGAGTTGTGTAAATCTAATAAAATATGGTCACTCAAACTTTGTTTTAAAGTTACCTTAAACAATATTTTGGATACAAGTGCCCTACTTTACCTATATTTTTCTCCATGATCGAGACCTCTATGAGCAAAACTTAAAAAGCTAAAACTTTGAGATAATGCTACAATCTTTCCAAAACCATTGAGTTTGTTTCCTAACACTCGATATTCATTTTATTTAATTTCAGCTTTTCGAGGCCATTTAGTCACTTTCATGAATTGTCGATTATATTGTTTTAGCACTAAAAACTATAATTTCTTAATAAATCACTAAATGATTATCGATATCATTTTGACGGGTACTTTGTAAAGTAATTTATAACTTGATAAGACGTTATAAACTTATTTTCGATTGATAAACATTATTTTTTAAAATGTACAAGTGGTATGGATATCATATGAGTTTGCATGCACGCATTACTGTTTCATGAATTACATTAGAACACATCATTCATATTAGGTTGCGGATGCAGACGCACCTCATTTCGTATATCTACTTTTGTCATCATAAACATTGCATCGTGAGTTCGTGAGTCCCCACTTTTACTGTTTAATTGTTTTATAAACTCTTCGGGGAGATACATGCTCAACTACTTGCTTTTACTTTACATTTATATGAACTTAAATATCTTTTTGTTTCTGGCGTTGCAAGTAGATTATGTCGAACTAAATTGATCACTATGTTATGAACGCTATTAGTTGAAACACTTTCCTTGATTTTGAACCCTTCGACATGTATATTTGAGCTTTTTTAAATTGATTCGGACCCTTTGACATATAAGTGAACACTTTGGACTTGATTTGAACTTTTTGACATATAGTTGAACTTTTAACCTGAAGGACCCTTTTGATATATTTTAAACTTGTTTGACGTGATTTTGAACGCTTCGACTATCTTGAACCTTTTGATATTAATCGAGCTCTTTGGTTTCCGAACTTTTGAACTCGACTTAAATCTTTGAACTTAATACGAACTTTTGAAGCGGAACTTGAACTTAAATACAAACTTATGACTTGTTTGAACTTATTAAACCGACGTTAAGACCTTTGACCTAAAGTCTCCCATGTGGAGCATCACTATAAAGTCTCCCATGTTCGAGCATCACTATAAAAGTCTCGCCTTATTGGTGGAGCGCGTTTCGATAATTCTCACCTTACAGGAGTGTGCTAAGTCTCGCCTTATTGGTGGAGCGTTCTTCAATAATTTTATTGGTGGAGTGTGCAAAGTCTTATAACGGTGGAGCGTTCTAAAGTTCGCCTATTGGTGGAGCTGTTCTCAATAATTTCGCCAGGTGGTCGAAAGTGACAAAGAGTCTCCTTGTTGGAGCAAGTGCAAAGTCTCCCATTGAGCATCCTGAATTATTATATAAGTGGTGCAATATTGTGAATTATTATGGTAACTTATACTCGACTATTAGACACTATATTTTGTGCAATGGGTTGTGAACACACAGGTTGCAAGTTTTGTATGGGCGTAACTTGGAACCGGTGGATTTACAATGCCTTTGCTTTGAGAACTCATTTGAACCTCGTGTGTTGAACATAAACTAGACATATTTTGGCAAGGTTGTGAACACAAGGTTGCAAGTTTTGTGCATGAACTTGAACTCGGTGGACGTATGCTTTGCTTTGTGGACTATTCTATATGACCAAAAACTTTTTCATCACATGAACATCCTTTAAAGGCTTCATTCCACCAAACTCTCTATGAACTCACTCAACCATTGTGTTGACACTTTTAGGATGTTTTATCTCGTGTATCTAAGGCATTCACTTCATGGCATGCATGTGGACTTATCATTGAGTCGAGGTGTCGACGCGTCTCACCTATATTTTATGCACTTAACTATCGTTTGATTGTAACAAACTTATTTTGGTACCTTGGAAATCTATTGGGACCTATGTTTTGTAAACTCGATTATTTCTTGAATCAACGATATTTTCAAAACGACACTTTAGGTCGTTCGATATAACTGTAACTTTGATGCTATGACAGTCCTCCCAAAGGTATTCCATTCCAAAGCAGGTAATTTGGGGTGTGACAATTTTAGGTCACACGCCGATCAATCAAAGATTCTAATGTGACCTCATCCAAATTCAAGGTAGTATTTATTTCTGGTTCAACTCTAGCTCTAGCTTAACTCTTGCATAATATTATCACCATTAGTTTGATTTTGAGTTTGAGTTTCGGGCTCATGAACAACATCTTTTACGAGCTTGAAAAGAGTCTATTGTTCTCTTTTCTTCTCATGAGTCAACCTAAAAACATAGATGTTCTGTAACAAAAGTAATCAACAAGTCAATAATCAATTTTTTTTTTAAATTATAACTTATAACTTAAGTAATCTGTTACTCTGTACTAACTTGCTACATTAGTTTTAGCCTTTAGGAACATGTAAGTATAAAATAAATTGTCACGATGAAACATGATTCACTCAAACTGTGATGAAGTAATCATACATACTAGATTTTTATTAGAATTTTGACAAATGACAATTGATAAAACTACAACTTGACAACTAATCATACATTACTAGTTCTTTATTGATTATTAGAATTTAGGCAATTAGTGAAAACTATAGCTTAACAAATAACAACTAATAGTAATAAGCAAACAAGTAATGAAGAAATTAATAGTTACTTCGTATCATTTATTTAGAATTCAATTGATCATTAATTTGCACACAAAAAAAAAACACTCGATTCATTCATAATTCATTTACCCCCAAATATTCTAAACCCAAATAACTAATTTTGATCATTACTAAAGAGTGGAAAACTAAATAATAAAGAGCATATGGTTGGTCTTGATAATTGAGAGAATGATAGTTGGTCTTGGTCAGTCACCTAATTGTTCGCTTTCGTCTTGTGAAAATAACAAAACAAAAGTTGACTGGTATTAGATTGGGAGGGCCGACTAAGTATTTTCTAAAAACTAGGCTTTTGGGCTATATAGTTATAAGCTTCGTTTTTTTTTTTAGGGGCATAGCAACCACTAGCCTTCCCCATCCCTCCCGCCCTTGCCTTAGGCTACTCTTGATGGTCATACAAAAACACATTCCACCTCAACGTCACGTCAATTTTCTTTCTACATTTATCTACTCTCACTACTTCTCACTTTTCAACCATAACGCTCTATTCTAAAGTCTAAGGGCATGTTTGGTTGGAAGTATTAAAAGGTGAAGAATAGAAAAGATAATCATTACTTATGCTTGATATACTATTATGTAATGGATCATCACCTAAAACAAAGTAATAGAGCATTACCCTACAAATTGGGGGTTATGAAAATTATGAGTAATGCAATACTCATTACATTTCTTAGCATTCCCTTTATCTTTCCTATTTCTATTCCTATATTTGAATCAAGTCTAAATTTTAAAAATAAAAGGGGTGAGATAGAAAAGGCAAAAAAAGAAAGGGCAAATAACTTATTAAAGATCATATTTGTCAAGTTAGCGATTCGGGGCGAATAAAAAAAATAACCCTTTTGGCTACTAAACCCGACTAGTTTGTCCTTTACTGGGCATTTTACCACTTGCTAAACCGGTATCTCGCCACATACCCGCATTTCACGCGTCGATTTCCACCTATTAAAAATATTAAAGTTTTTTTTTTTTTCACCTCACTATACCTAACCCTTACCTCTTCCACTTATATCCCAAATCCTCCCAATAATAAGAACCCTAAAAACCCCCTTCAATTGACCTTAAATTAGTTACTCAAACTTGTATCCCATTTCAATTGACCTTAAATTAGTTACTGCTTTTTTGTGATTCCATAGTTGCATCTTTGTTTTGTCTTGTTAGTGGCTTCTGACGCCAGACCATGTTTCTTATCTTTCACTTGTACAATGCTCTACCGACACCACCTTTTCTTCATCGACTGAGCATCATCATGAGCACAACCATGGTTTTGTGTTCATGTGCCTCGTGTTTGGCCTCATTGACCTCATCACCATCATGACCACAACAACCATGGTTTTCGTGTTTATGTGCCTCCTGTTTCTCCTCATTTTCATCATGAACACAACTGCCATGCTTTTCTTGTTTATGTGCCTCCTGTTTCACCTTATTTCCATCATGAGCACAACAACCATGTTTTTCGTGTTTATGTGCCTTGTTTCACGCATCTCCATCATGAGCACAACAACCATGGTTTTATTTATTATAAACCTCGCATAACACTTCCATATACGCCAGAACGAGGATATGGAGGCGCGTACGCGGTGGTATTCTTGGTTTGAGGTGCGAGGTTTCGCGGTCGCTGACTTGGATGTTATGAAAATATATTAAACCGGATACCGGTTGAGCAAGTGGTAAAATGTCCAATAAAGGACAAACTAGTCGGGTTTAGTAGCCAAAGGGCTATTTTTTTTATTCAAGCACGCCAAACGCTTTTTGTGACAAGTATGATACTTTAATAGGTTATTTGCCTTAAAATAACACTATAAAGAAAATGATTTTTAATATTTGTATTTTTAAATTTGTATTTTTAGTAGTAAAGAAAGAATTAGAAAATTAACAAAATTACCAATAAACCTTGAAAACTATATAGATTAATTCTTTCCTGCTACCTTTGCTTTTGTTGATACCTCGGTCAATGTAAAATATAAACAACTCATAAATGGGTGTTTCTTTGTAGTGAATGGACCTCATTTTACCATTTAATATGGGAAATGATAAAGAGCTTAGTTTGTAACCTAGCTAAATGCATCATCCTGACTACATGCACAGGACCCACTTATACTACAACCCATCAAGATGAGATGCTACTTGAAATTAAAGGCCCTTTTGAAGCCTAACTTTAGGCATCTCTATCATTTCCCTTTAGCCATTTATCTTTATATATTTTTCACACTTCAAAAAGACAAAAATAGATGTCACTATTATGTAAGAAAAGCAAAATGTGAAGTTACTACAAAACTCTGTCCTCGAACAAAATTGATAAGATAAAGATTGATAACCATAATTCTTTATTATCATTGGTGACATTAATTAAAGCACATTGGGATTTGATGATGAACATTTACTCATGTATGTTTGTAAAAATAAATGAGGATATAATTGTAATTTTATACAAGCCTTAATAACCTACTTTTCTTCGTAATATTTCTAATATTGAAAGGAACAAATCTACACAAAAAGCTCATAACTTCCTTCCCTCCCCCTTCCCATCCTCTACTCTTTCTACTTACAAAAACTTAAAAACACCAATATTTTTTATTTATCTTCTCATCCCTTTCTATTCTTAAATAAAATAAAATAAAATATAATGGTCACACTACTACCTTTCAACCCATATTTTTATTTATTAAAATCCAAAACTTTAATTTATTAAAATAATAAAAACGTTGCATTGATTAAAAAAAAAGGTAAATATTGCATACATGTTAAAATGTAAACTAATATGGTAAATTCCACCTCGCTTTGATCACCTACCTAGGTCGACCGATCAGACGCATTTTTCTTCTTCACAAGTGATCAATAAGTCAAATATATCATTTTGTCTTTTTGACGTTGCTCCATTTCTCGGATTATTAATTCTTGTTCCTTTAGTTCCAGCTCTTTCTTTCTTATCTCCAAAAATGCTTCAACGTTATGTGACTTTTACGCCGTACTGGCTTGTTGATACTTCATGCATATTCACGACCATCAACCTAGCCAACATTTCCTCATTGCCAAATCTTGAAGATACCGACGACGCCGCCCTTCTTTGCTTTTGCTCGTCCTCGCCCTAATGGAAGTCGAATTTCTCGCACATCCTCTTCTCGTCTCCAGATGCACATTAAAATTAAAACTATCCTCCATCGACTGCGTCGTGTTGATCAAACTAGAGCCCAAAGACTTGTATCTCTTGTTCTTTTCCCACAATTTGCTTCAAAGTCTGAGAGTTCCACTTGCTTTCATTTCGGACAATCTTTTAATTCAACACAACAATGCATAAGTGTAAACGGGCCCATATTCGATTGCATATTCCAAAAGTGCTTGTTGGGTGTAATCCGTCTCCATCCAAAGGCAAAAATTGAGCAACTTTTGGACCACAGCTTCCATTTTCCATTTGCCATGTTGTAGTTCCGACGATGGGTTATAGGACAATTTTTGTGCATGTTATCTAAAATCTTAATCCATAACCCAACATCCTTTCTCGCATTACCAGCAATGCTATCTTCAATACACGAAAGCTTTGCACGCAATTTTTTATTCAGTTGTCTATGGAGTACACCGTTGTTCCTCGTCATTTTGAACCGCCTTCTTTGGCATATTTTGTCGGCTTTTCCGTCGGAAGTGGGGGTTTCTTCAACGGAGAGCCTCACCAATGGGAGGTATGGACTCAAAATTGAGAGTACCATTTCTTCGATATCAAATTGATGAATGACATACATAGGTTGGTTCGTATTTGGTTGTGATGACGAACCACCCATATAAGTTTGTGAGACATAGTTGGTGGTGTTGAATGGGAACATATTTTGTTGTGGGTATCGGGTAAATATGTTTTGTTGTGGGTATGGGTTTCAGAATGGTTGATTTTGGGAAGGGTAGTTGTGGTAAACGATTAGGGTCATAAGTTCGTTTGTTAGTTTGACGGTGAAGTATTTTCGAGACGAAATGTTTCTTCAAGTGTTGGGGGAGTGTTTCAGGTAGTATTTCGTTGTTGACGTTTGTGCTTGAAAGGATTTTTTGAAATAATTTGTAAATAAAATGATACTAAAATAGTAGAGAGGTATTAATGTATATAATGTGAAGTTGTGTTTAAAAATGATCAAGTTTATGAGGTATATATAGATAATAAAATGATAGTAGGTAAATTTATACTTTTTATTTTATAAACCTATAGTATCCGTCGGAGGGGGCCCACATTTTCACTCTTACCTATTGGGTGAGCAGGTCACCGTGCGTCTCACTTTCCTCTCTCACGCAGTAAGGTATCCCATATCCCCAATAGATGCCGCGTGAGGATGCCAAATGGTCGAGCTCCTATTGGAGTAGCCTTACATCGTGTTTCACATGAGAACTTATGATCCTTCAAAGTGTTGATATACACATTGTGATGACGTGTTTTTATTATTGACATGCCTAGGAGTCTTAAAGCGGGTTGCACTGCTATTTTTCTTCCGGCAAAATTAATAAAAATGAACCTTTTAAGTGAACTTCGTGACCTGAATTGATTATGTTTGTGTCACACACGACACCCAAGTGGTTTTGTTCACATGTGTGTCATAATGCCATACGTCATCAACATGTGTGCATTATAACGTTTTCTAAAAGTTGATAATATTGAGTGAAAAAAATACTCAATAATTGTTCAAATAATGATATTTCATAACCTACCACTGGGCATTGCTTAAATAGTATCGCTTCCAACTGCAAACATACAATTGATTGGCCAACGAAGGCTTTTGAAGAAATAGGTCATAGGTTTCAATCCCAACCCCTGTTGTCACATTGAATATGTCATTGCTAAGACTAGATCATGAAGAAAGATCAATGGCACGCGAAAAATGAATACACGAGGTCAGAGTTTCTGACCGATTTAAACCTTTTGGAGAATGATATATATTAAAGCCTAGGCAATTAGATATCTAACAGTTAAAATGTATCTTTTTGTACAAATAAATTCGTTAACTAGTAAAAAAAAATAACATTCTTGTAACAAGTTTTATTTAAACAAAAACCATTTAGCTATGTGAAAATTTGCTTTTGTAAAAATTTAAAGCACACAAAAATAGAAAGACTCACAATATTATTCTAGAAAACTTTAGTCAAAAAAGTAAACCCACCGAAAATGATTTAATGCAAACTTTAATACACTTTTCCTTTCAATTAAACATGAGAAACAAAACATTCCCACTTTATAAATTCCCTTTTCTGCATTTTCCATGTTCCATTTTCATTTTTGCTACTCTGTGATTCTTTCTTTCTTATATTTTCCAAATTAAATAAAACAAATTTTTAAAAATAAAAAAAGTAAAAACACAAGTACTAGCCAGTCTGCCACTATCTAAACTAAACTAATAAACCAAACTAAACCTGTCTTTGAATCAAAGTTTTCTTGAATTGGGTTTTGCTTAAATCTTTATAACAACTTCACCAACTTTGATCTTTACATCTTTTAATTTCTGGGTTTGTTTAAACATTCCAAAATATTAATACCCTTTTAATATTTCTTTAAAAAGATTCCATCTTGAACCACCATTTTGCTCTCCTTCATTTGTTCAAGATTTAAAAAAAATTGATACCCTTTTGAAATTGGAGCAAAAAGATTCAATCTTGGATGTGTTTAATGGTTTTTTAGTAGTTTTTTTAGTGTTTTAGAGTGTGAGAAGATGAAGAGATTAATGGGTTTTGTTTGGTTTAAAGTGTTGCTTGTTAGTTCGGGAATGTTTATGGCTACTTGTCATGCTAATCAACCAATTGAAGGTATGTTTATTATGTCATTTTTATAGATCTTGAAGTGTTTTAAGTAGTGAATTGTTAAAAATAGTTTGATAATTTTAGTAATGTAGTGAGTGATTTGATTGAATTTTTGTGGGTGTGTAAGATCTTGAACTACTTTAACTATTTAGATTAAAAATAGTATTAGTAATGTAGTGAATAATTTGATTTAAGAAAGATCTTGGTTTTGTTCGTTTAGGAAGAATTTGAAAAACTTTTATTATGGTAAGTTGAAGATAGTATTAGCAATGTAGTGAGTAAGTTGTGTAAATATCGATTTATGGATTGGTAAATTTTCTTGAATTTTGCAGTTCATGCGCTTTCGATGTTCAAAGAAGGAATATTTGATGATCCGTTATTGGTTTTATCAAGTTGGAATGCTTTAGATTCAGATCCATGTAATTGGGTTGGCGTTTCTTGTTCTGGAGATCAAGTGACAAAACTGTAAGTAATTGTCTCTTTGACTTTTTTGTGTTATGATGTAATTGCCTACTTTACAATTTTTAGTCCAGTTAAAATAACCATTTGTGAGTGTAAACAAGAGGTAGTTGTCTCATTTCACGAGTTTGACTCGGTCTCTATGCAATTGTTTGACTATTGGATAGTGACATTTTTGTGAAATATTAGCCAAAATCATGAGAGAGTGGTACGATGAACAACTACGTAGTAGTTAATTAGATGAAACTTTCCAAAAAAGGATAACTTAGAGAAATATATTTGGGAGTCGGAGTATGTGTCGAAATTAGGAAGTATGCAAAAATATGATTATCCACTATGAGTGTCAAAAATGTGGGAGACTCATCTAACTTCTTTTTTTTTTTTTTAACTAAATAAGATCGTTATTTTAGAGCAACTCATTATGTAAATTTGGAGTTTAGTTGCGGAACATCTAATATTAACATCCTCACCGTCAGTGGACCGACCATATTCTGTTGGTGGACTATCAATTACTCCTCACCAAGTTTGTTGTTATTCATTTATTTGGAACGATATGCCGTTTTGGGACCATGCATTTCTTATTGTGGAACAAACATTAGTGCAAAATGAATCGTAATTAGAAATTAGAAGTTTGTACTTCAAATTGTATGGCTAGGTATGGTTTATGTAACAAATCTAATAGGGTCATAAATTTCTTTCTCCAGGAACATTTCTGGCTCATCTATAACGGGATTCATTGCTCGTGAACTTTTTCAGCTTGCTTCCTTACAAGAACTGTATGTCTCCTTTCACCATCTTATGTTACCTCTAAGAACATTATAAAAGCAAAACTTTACGCACGATTAAACTTTGCAGGATTTTACGTGGCAACAAACTCATTGGTTCAATACCAAAAGAAATTGGATTGCTAAAGAACCTGAAAATTCTAGATTTGGGGATGAACCAGATCTCTGGACCGATTCCTCATGAAATTGGGAATTTGGTTAGCATCGTTATAATGTGAGTTTATTTCATTATTGCGAACAACAATATTTTTTTTCTTATTATTTTCAGAATTTCTCTTACATGTGAAGCTCATTTCTATTGATACAGAAACCTGCAGTCAAATGGGTTGACTGGTCAACTCCCTTCAGAGCTTGGTAACCTTAAGAACCTTCAAGAGCTTTGGTTGGACAGAAATAAGTTGCGTGGAGGTGTTCCAGGTGCCAATGCTACAGGTCTCGTTTCCAACACGCAAGGAATGTAAGTTGATAATTTCTTTCTATTGGTGCCTTGATGATGCCATACTTCCCGATTTATTTTACCGCTGGTTTCCTTATTTGGAAATTTCCTCTTTTGATTAGTATACTTGACTTTTACTCCATTCATCCATTGTTTTTACCTTCTTATAACCATTGGTAAAATACTAAAATGCCATACCCAACTCAAAAATTAGTATGTAATCATTTTGACATTTTCTAGAAACCTTGATAAGTCCTTGAAACTTTATAACAAATAATCCAACTAGAAAAATGTTTACTTTTTAATTGATTTGTAACGGGTCATTTGAGTTCAATAAAAATAGCTAAATACTTAGGAAATAAATCGAACACGTTGAAACCTGCCCAAAGTGTATTGCTTAAGCATGCGACCTGCTAAATCCTTTTACTGAAAAAGGTATTTTCTTATGGTAATAATATAGTCTTTCCGATAAAGTTAAAGACTCTAATTAATTACAAAGTTTAGTCTAACAGTGATGTGGGTCAACTTGACCCGAACACAAATTACCAGTTACCCAACCTGTCTCACTGACTTGCCACTTACCTCTAATCTTTAAGCTGTATTTAGAATTTACAATTAGTAAACTCGATCAACTACAAGTTTCTGGAGTGTTGCTTTCATTAGCCATTAGCCATTCCAGTATATACATCTGATATGACGCTTGGGCTGGTTTAGGTTTGCTGCAAATGCGACAAGATTGGGATTTTGTCGTTCGTCTTCCTTGAAAGTGGCAGATTTCTCGTACAACTTTCTTGTTGGAAGCATACCTAAATGCTTGGGCTACCTTCCTCGGTATATATAAACCATCCATTCTTAGTGTATTAACTCCATTGCATGCTCTCTATCTCTCTTTTCTCATTCTTATATTTATCTATGCAGGAAGAGCTTTCAAGGGAACTGCCTACCAATTGAAGATATCAAGCAGCGAACTCCCGAACAATGTGGTATGTTTTTTAGTTGTTTGTTGAATGAATGATAGTATATTTATTTTCTTGCAAGTCTGTAATTTATGTTTCGAAGGGTATGTTTGGATGTGCGTCATCGAATTGATTATTACCATTTAAAGAATCGGAAGACTAATAACATTTTGTAACATTAGGGGGTAAATGTACATTTCTTCTCAAAAAATTTTTTTTTTCATTAACTCCTCGGTGTCTCCAAATCCTAGTATCTTGGCCTAAAAAATAAGCCAAGAATAGTTTTCTTGCACATTCCAGGATTGGGAAGTGTAGAAGAAAAAATTTGTTACTGTCCGTTCCAATATTATGTTATGATATTGCATGTTCTAGTCCAAAGTTAGTAATAGTTCGGTAATATTACTTTTTCTGTGTACAGCTGGTTCTCCACCAACTAAACCTAAAACCGAGAGACGGCGCCATCCTACTACAAATGGACACAATCAGCAGTCTTCTTCTTCAAAACCAGCATGGCTTTTAGCTCTAGAAGTAACAACTGGAGTAATGGTTGGTGCTCTCTTTCGCTTGCCATCCTCACAACTGCTCACAGATGCAAAAACAAGTCTTCTATTATTATCCCGTGGAAGAAATCTTCAAGCGATAAAGACCATATGGCATTCTATGCTGGTAAGGAAGACATTCCCTTGATGAAACTATAACCATAGTAATATAAATGTTTCTTATTTATGTCTGTTGGTGTTTGTATGCAGATCCTAATATGTTGAAGGATGTGATGAGATACAATCGACCTGAACTGGAAGTAGCCTGTGAAGATTTTAGCAACATTATTGGTTCCTCATCGGATAGTCTAGTTTACAAAGGAAACCTGAAAGGTGGGCCCGAAATCGCAGTGATATCACTCTGCATTAGAGCATTGGAGTGGCTATCTTGAACTCTATTATCAAAAAGAGGTACCTTAAATAACAAGATTCGAAAATCTTTTTAGAGGTGGCAAAGTAGGGGTTTGGGACTGGTAGACTTGTCAATACTTCTATTGAAAGGTTTACTAATTTCTAATGTATTTAAATATGATTACAAATATTTAGGAGGTTTGTAGCCATTAAAATGCACTTTGAACAGCTTTTGACCCGTTTCTTTTTTTTGCTAAAGTAATGTATTTGACAAGTTGGAGATAAGTTATAACCCAAACTCCCAAAGAAACCCATTTTTCGGTGAACTAAACAAAGCTGCCACCTTTTACTTAGCTCATTGTTTTTTTGGCTAAAATTTTGCAAATTTATACAGGTGGCGGATTTAGCAAGGTTAAATCATGAGAACACAGGGAAACTGTTGGGTTATTGTATAGAGAATGCTCCATTTACAAGAATGTTAGTCTTTGAATATGCATCAAACGGAACGTTATACGAGCACCTGCATTGTAAGTCTGACTCTCCATGACTCCATCTCCCTTCTGTCCACTTGCAATGTTATCTGGCTAAAGCTTTATCCTTTTAATTTACTATAGATGAAGAAGGGTGTCAACTAAGCTGGACTAGAAGAATGAAGATTGTTATAGGCATTGCAAAAGGTCTAAAGTATCTGCATACGGAAATTGAACCACCATTTACTATTTCCGAGTTGAATTCTAGTGCGGTATACCTCACAGAAGATTTTTCACCTAAGGTATATACTATTGTTATCAAGTTTAATACTTATGAATGGTTTAATCCTCAAACTTTCATATATTTGGCGGTTTACCCTTAAACTTTGTATGCAAGTGTTTTTATCCTTAACATTATTTTCATATATTTTTTGCTTATAACCAGGTTGGTCGGTCAAATTTTCTTTGAGTTGGCATTTTTTAGTTATCTCTTCTTTTTTCAGATGTCATTATTAGAATTATAATTTTTTTTATTTTTATTTAGAAAGGTAAATAGTTAAATGAAACAAAAAAGTGTCACTGGATGAAAAGTTGAAAATTATGCGACAGGAAAATTAAGGATACAAACAGAAGAAAGTTTGAGGATTAGTTTATTATTGCACAGTTGGGCCAAATGGATTGTAAGAGGATATTGACATGTGTTTTCCTGGTTCTTGTAGCTCGTTGATTTTGAAAGTTGGAAATCAATTCTTACAAGATCAGAAAATAACTTCGTTGTATTAGCAGTGAGGGTGCTCTTTGTGTTCTTCCAAGTTCATTGGAAGGACGACATTTGGATATCCAAGGTAACATTTACGCGTTTGGTGTTCTTCTGTTAGAAATAATCAGTGGACGGCCGCCACTATGCAAAGACAAAGGTTGCCTTGTAGATTGGGTAAGAACTGAGAACTCTTCTTGCATTTAGTACTTAACGTTGTGCATGTGTTGTTGCTCTTCTTGTTAGATTAGCAAAGTGGTACCTCAAGTAAAATAGATACAACCCCAGTTGGATAGTGTTTGGATGTGCGGTTTATAAGTAATAATTGTGCTTAAATAAGCATTAATTCGATGTTAGGGGTAGTTTGGTAATCTTATATTAAACTTTGAAATTTTAGCTTTCTTTTAACAACTTTATACTTGCATCTCTAAGTTTGTGCTTGAAATTTAGCTTTCTTTTAACTTGCAATGATGATGTATTTGTAACTTCTGCATGTAAAACTGATACCTAAAGTGAAAAGGTCACAACTTTAGTTCAAAAAGAACTCATTATTTCATGTTCCTTAACGGGCTATCTTTCTTTTTGCTTACAGGCTAGAGATTATCTTGATAAACCTGAAGAGATGGCTTCTGTTGTCGACCCTGCACTGAAACATTTCCGAGAAGAAGACCTGAAGGTGATATGCGAAGTAGTTTCAATTTGCATCCATCTGAGGCCTCGAGATCAAGTCTCTATGCAAGATTTGTGCGCAATCCCAGCAAAATCGACACCTCGGTTGCATCAGAGCTCAAGGCATCTTCTTTAGCTTGGGCTGAGTTAGCGCTTTCCTCATGATACGAATTCTAAAACCTAACATCTTGTAAATTAAAGATATACATATGTGACATTGTTAATACCCCATTAAAAATCGTGTTTGATTGATCGTTGGTTGAGTTTATGTAAATCTTTGCGTAATGTAAGAGTATAGAGTGAGTTTCATGCTGACAAAACTCGTTGTCTTTGTATTCCTATTTCTAGTTTGATGTTCCGAAATGGATGATGAGTTTCTGAAGAGGGTTTCACTTATTGTTAGTTCATATTCATACGTTCATTCTTGTCCTTTTCATAACATGTAAAAACTATTTTTAGTTCATATTCATACATCACTCACACGATGTACAACTATTTTTATTGATGAATAGCGACTATGACAAACAATATTTTTTATTTCGTTTCTTGTATGAAAAATTCACAATTTTTATTTCTTTTTGATATATTAAATCAGTCCTTTTAACCTTCTAACAAGCCGCATCCAACAATGGATGACACCTTTGGGCAATAGGCACGGCCGCATTGGTACTTCTAACTCATCACTCACACATACGATTTTTCTTTTGCCTATCAAAAGTTTATGGGTACAATTTTATTTCCATGCCCATGCCTGCGGGAACCCATTGCCGCCGGTAAACACGTGAGTTTGTGAAACGTAACATTTACACAAACGTTTACGAATATTTTGAAAATCAAACTTTATTAGAAAGTGCATAAGTTAAGATAAAATATGCACACAATTAGTCAATTATATATTACTAATAGCATTAATACATGAAAAAAAGTATAAATTCTACTTTTATGAGTCGTGAATTATTGACTAAGATTTGTTGTTAAAGCCGAACTTGGCTTGAGAGTTGAGATATTAAGTATATATACTATTTGGAGTTTTTGACCAAGTTATTATCTTTTAAAAACTTATTTACCAATATATAGCTAACTCAAAAATATTGACTAATGTATTGTGCTACTTTCCACTCTTAATAATACAAAATCTATTCCCTTCAACCCCTCATCGCTGCTACTTCTACTGAATCTTCATCTTTAAAAAGTTTTTACAAAGTTAAAGATATAATTTTATATTACACGCTTGACGCTTGTATTGAATTTAATTAGATGATCATTAGTATCATTTTTATTAGTATGGATCATTCTTTAAACGCCCCATATGCCGTCAATGTTTTATCTTTGGTGCTTATTTAGTTTATTCACGACATTGATGTTGTTTTAGTTGATTTGTTATTGATATTTTATTATATTTATGACTTTAACTACGAGATTAGTTGTTCGTTTATTGTTGTTTTAATAGGTTTGCCACAAGAAGAAGGACGAGTAATGCGAATGTCGTTTTAGATATGATTCGTAATGTTCATTTTGGCATATTGTCGCGAATTGATTTTATTGAACTCAATGACGGATCTTCGATGAATATATGAAGTTATAGATAGTTGGAGAAAAAATTGAAGCACTATATATGGACAAAGATGAGATTAGGCTTGATAATTCGATGACGAATTGTTGCTACAGACTTTTGGATATTATCATTTGCATGAATTGTTTTTTAAATTTTGTTGGTCTTTGTGTTTTGAAACCAATTTATTGTTTCAGTTTGTTTTTGTGCGCATTATTGATAATTATGCATATACTTACTTTTTGTTTGATAACTTTTAAATACACTTTTTGACAAAATTTAAAATTGAAGGAAACACCATATAATTGTCAATATATTTGAAGAAGCCATATAATGGTAAATAAGTTTTTTAGATACAATTAGTTGGTAAAAAACTCTACTATTTGATACTTTGATGATTCATATTCTTTGTATAGTCTTGAATCTCAAAATGAACGTTTAATATGCTCTGTTTTAATAGCTTTAGGTGGCTATTAAATATATTCAGTAATTAATAACTTGACAGATATTTAAGTAATATAATAAATGTAAGTTTAATAGGAAAAAAAAGGTTTACCGGGTATTTTGAAAAATATATCTACAGGTATTTTAAAACGGTTGATAACTCATTATTGGTATACATTACCCGTCGCCCGCTAGCAGGTTATTTTTTTCGCTCACGACCATTCATGAGTAAAAACAAGCTAACTTGCTTTTACGCAATTCCCAATATTCACTATGACAATTTACGCGCCTATTTTTGTTTTCGATTTCGGAAAAGGGATCTCCTATAACCCACCCTCGGCCACATGTTTTGTACCTTTCTTCCCTTTTCCTCTCTATTAACAGTAAAACACAGTTTTATGAGTTTTGCTCCATGTTTTCTGTCAGTTTTAAGTTTTTGACTTATTAAACTTTATATTTTCTGTTCCGTACTTTCAGATTTACAGTGTTTTTATATAGACAAAATTATATTTAAAAAAAAAAGAAAAAAAGAAAAAATAAATAAAAAATAAACGGGTGTGGCGATTGTAGAAAAAGGGGAGCACAGTTTACTCCACTCCATCATAAACCAATAAACCAGGTCTTGACAATAAACCAAAGTGTGTCGGCTTACTAATGTTATTGGCTATAAGTTTCTTTTAGTTTAGCACAAGTAACATGAAACAAATATATGCACCTCCTTGTTTGTTTATGCTTTTTAGTTAGCTTTTTTTTGGTTGAATATTCTCATGTAGGCCCCGTCAACCGATATAGCTGTAGCAGAGTTAACACATGCATCAGCAGAAGTTAGTGAAATAGTATTTTTCTTTCTTGGTGCAATGAAGATAGTGGAGTTAATAGACGCTCATCAAGGGTTTAAGCTGGTTACGGCCAATATTATTACTCGCAAGCCACGTTCCCTCCTTTGGGTGGTTAGTAATTCTGTTTTAAATTTTGAAACGTTGTAATAGTCATATATAATCTTTCTGTTATCTTACAGCATTTATAATGATTGCAGGTTGGTTTTGTGACTTTCTTTCTAACCTCGGTGCTTGATAACCTCACATCTCCAATAGTCATGGTTTCATTATTGAGGAAACTGGTACCTCCATCAGAATGCCGAAAGTATGTAGCTGTAATATCTTTTAATATATCGATATGTTTATTTTATTCGTTAATATGTTTTGCGTCAGAAAATGGATATTGTTATGCAAACTGATAAGTGCAGCTTTAAATAGGTTTCTTGGGGCAGTAGTTGTGATAGCAGCAAACGCTGGTGGTGCATGGACTCCTATTGGTGATGTAACTACTAACCACATTGCCAACCATGACAGTATTTTTCTATTCTAAAACCTGCTTCTTGTAAGATGTATAATTAGTTGCTATTCATGCACAAACGAATTTCTTGATACTACTTATCTTATAACAGGGCTTATTTGTGCCTACTATTGTTTCCTTAGCAGTGCCGTTGGCCCTCATGTCATTCTCAAGGTAATGTTCCCGGTGTGAAGTCACATAAATGATGTAAAACTAACACAAAGAAGATAACGTCTTAGAGCATTTAGGGGATCAGCATACTTTTCCTAATGGCCTGATTTGGTAACTTTCAATATTATTTTCCCATAGAGCATTTACGGCGAATTTTGTCAACTTTTAAATCTCTTTTTAGACTTTTTATTATTTTGATACTTTTCATTTGATCGGCAACTTTCCCGCTTCTTTTCTGGTTCTTTTAAAGCATATAAGAAATTATTTTATTTGAAAAAATTTGGGTTTTTTTGCTGTGACTCAAAATAATTTATGTTTTCCATTGATTTATATTCACAGCCTTTTTTTTTCCAAACCAGATTCATCCAATGTTGAGTTTCTTCAAAACTACCAATCCCCTTTCTTTTAAATTCTATCATCATAAATTCAGTTTTTCAGCATTTGAAGCTCAAACGAAATTGTTGTTAATTTGATTGTGCACAATTTGTACATGCATCCATGCCCGCTTCATTACGGGTATAGACCTTTGATTTCTTTTTCTTGAAATTTGATTTTAATATCATATGGTCTTAAAAATGTTTTGCAATTGATTATAAACTGCTTATTTTTTGGAAATTCACGGTGTTTAGAATTCGATATCATATTCATATAAATGATGATTATCATTTCATTTTCATCATTTAATTGTCAAAATATCGATTTTCTTAATAAACATTGGATATATATTGTAATGGTGTAGGTGTGAATTATTTTAGAAGAAGCAGAAGCTTTTGATTTTGGAAGGACAAAAATAGGAGTCAGAAATGATCTTACCAGCTTTATTGACTTCAGCTGGTTTCAATATAGTGATTTGTGTGGGCTTTATGTCACTATATTCCATATTGAGAAAGCAACCATACAATTTAAAAGTTTACTTCGGCCAGAGGCTTGCTCAGCTTCAGCCGGCCAAAAACCACTACTTCTTTGATAGGATGATCCCATCTGCTGGATGGTTGGTCAAGGCATGGGAAGCAACAGATGAAGACATCTATGCTTGCGGAGGGGTAGATGGACTCGTTTTTATCAGGCTCATTGTTTTCTGGTCAGACACTATCTTATTTACCATTTTGTCAATATGATAAAACCCTCATCTTATTGTTATCAAAATAACATATATATAGTGACGAGATACAAAATTGGAATGTTTTTATCTGCCTCTCCAAAATACCCTGCTTTAGAGAGGCAGGTTCTTCTCATCTCATTTTTCTTAAATTGGGCATAACCTAATATCAAATTAAACCAGCTAAACCATATCTCAGTATTCCTAATTTCAGACATAGTAGTGATACCTATTTTCGTTATAGAAATGCTATTACTATCACCTAATTTGAGTATGAAATGCCGCACTACGTAACTCACAACTACTAATGTTTCTTTATTGCTACATCAATTTGTATAACTAATGGCAACATAGCGCCCTCTATCTATCATCTCTAAATTTTAGATGACTTTGTGGTGTTGATGTGTTCAAACTAGAAGTTGCTTGGAAACTTTGTTTATGTGAATACTATTCGTGTGCCAATTTGGCAAATATACACAATTTTAAGGATTTGATAGTGTTAGGAGTTATCGACGGAAATAAGGAGAGTAGGAGACATAATCTGCATATCTTTCTAGAATGTGCATTTCTCGTTTTGTCAATAGTTTTATGTACCAGTATCATGACTTATCCTCGCTTAAATTCTAAAGCAATCTTCCTTATCCTTCATTTATCATAATGGAATTGTTATGTTTTGTTTTGTTTGTTGTGCAGCATTCGGATGTTTACAGTTGCTTCTGTTCTTTGCCTATTTATTGTGCTTCCTGTTAATTTGCTCGGGCGAGGGATAGAAGTGATTGACCCTGAGACACAGATGGACTTATTCACTATTCGGAATGTGCAAGAAGGTTCTAGAGGGTATGCTTGTTCTGTAAATGTGTGTGCGTGTAATGTATAAACTGAATTTCAGAAACTTTACCTTTCATTTCTTTTTTCATCAGGCTATGGGCTCACTTTTTGCTATATGTCATATCTATATGTGCTTATGCTCTTCTATACATTGTAAGGATGTCAATACGACATATTAATAATATATGTTATAATGATATGTACACACCCATTATTATTTATATATAATAACATTTAGTGGTGTGTTATACCTTAGGAGTTCAAGAACGTCGCAAGGATGAGGCTGGAGCAAGTAATTAGGTTTCCAACAAAGCCAAGTCATTTCACAGTTCTTGTTCGAGGTATCCCCTGGTCTACAGAAGAATCATACAGTGAGGCTGTGAGAAAACATTTCAACAGTTATAATAATTCAAGTTACCTTGCGCACCAAATGGTTTATCGATCTGGTACAGTTCAGAGATTAATGGTAAGTTGCTTTTCAAATATCTTTATGAGCAAGTACTCGCATCCTTCGTTTGGTAGTTTGCCTAATTATATTTAAATGTGGATTCCATGCCTTGCACCATGTTAAGGGTCATGTGAGCTACCTCGAGGTCGCAATTTCAATCTGTTTAACTGAAATGAGTTTTGGGTTACAGTTGACCTTTATCAGGTCAAATGGGTGAACTTTTAAAAGTTGACCTTAATTTCTCCGAAATCTGGAAAGATCATTTTCAACAATACCCACCAACAAATGTAGAATAATAAATTGGATGAAGTATAATGTATGTGTTCGGTGCTTAACTTTGGCATTTTGCGCTATAGATGGAAACAGAGAAGATGTATAAGGTGCTCACGGAGACTACTATAAATCAATATGTTCAACCAATTACTGTGGGGATTGGAGTTCCTACAAACCCCTTTAAAATGGGTACCAGTGAATCAGAAAGTGCTAGCAAGAAAGATAAGCATGAAGCTAAATCACATAAAAAAGAGCAGGTCACAAGTTTCTCCTCAACATTCATCTTCTCTTTAATGTTTCAATTTTATATCCGATATCTCATTCTCATGATTTATTAAATTAATGCAGGAGGAATGTCCAGCTGCATTTGTGTTTTTCAGGACCCGATATACAGCCATGGTAGCTTCACGCATCATCCAATCAAAAGATCCTATGTTATGGGTCATAGACTTTGCTCCAGAACCACATGATGTTTATTGGCCAAACCTTTGTGTACCTTATAGATTGCTTTGGATCCGTAAAACGTTGGTGTATATTGGCTCTATTCTCTTTAGTGTGTGGTTTCTGCTGCCTACAACATTAGTTCAAGGTTTAATCAATATCGCTAGCCTAGAGCGCACATTTCCTGTCCTTAGAGGGATATCCACATGGTTTGGATCTTTCTTTCTTTCTTTTTTATTTTTTATTTTTTTAAATGTGTAACATATTTGTAGGATTTCAAAAAGAACAAATAGCAATCAAGTCTTATCATTGTTCCACTTAGGCCACCCGTTACGCTCTTTTTTGGGTACCATGGTGTGACCTTTTGGGTGACTAACGCACAGGCTTTGAGCCCGATGCCACACTCCTCTTTTTTATAGCTGTTACATCTTTAACAGATTTGGCCTCTATTAATTTTTGCTTACATATGGCGACGAGATGTGGCAGTTGTGTAAATTAGCTAATGTGACATCCATATTGAATAATTTTAATGACATGGATAGTCATTTTGTAAAATAGCTGATAAGAGTCACTTAGGTGGAAGTTTGGAACAATGGTTAAACATGGTAACAATTTAATGACATTTGGTCATTAAATATGTTTATCATGACTAATAAATCTATTTTATTGGTTGTTGCAGGAAGTATGTAAACATTATTCAAGGGTATCTACCAAGTCTGGTGCTGATGTGTTTTGTGTTACTTGTGCCACCTGTAATGATGATGTTTGCCACACTTGAAGGATCCGTCTCTCGTAGTGGGAGGAAAAAGAGTGCTTGTTGTAAAGCTATAATTTTCTTCTTTTGGAATATATTCTTCTACAACCTGTTCACAGGTACTTGGTGGGATCGTATGGGTAAACTTACTGTTACAGGTATGAAAGACATGGCTACTCTTCTTGGAAATTTGATTCCTGGGCAGGTATTGTCTTTTTTTAAACTCCTTCCTACATATTATCGTATCCATATTTATATATGAAGTGAGGCTGTATGACATAAACGCGCAACATACTTTTATAAAGTAGTTCTAGCTGTATGAAGTGTCTCATGAAGTTGCATCACAGTTCATTAACAGTAACTTTAGTTAGCATTTAACTAGTTTGAGTCTTAGTAATCTTTAATCCGCGGGCTCGGCAGAATTGGTTATCCAACTTTGTGCATCAATTTTTTAAGTTGTGCACTACAAAATCTAAAGAGATGCATAAAATTACCTTTATAATATCTTATGATTTTGCAGGCACCCTTCTTTATGACCTACATTATGACATCTGGTTGGGCAAGTTTGGCATATGAATTGATGCAACCATTTGTCCTTATAGTTAACTGGATCTTTCAATTCGTTCTGATGAGGAAAGAAGGTTATGGTGACCTTTACACTTTCCCCTATCACACAGAAGTTCCAAGGGCTCTTCTATTTAATCTCCTTGGGTTCACGTTTTGCATTTTGGCACCTTTGATATTACCTTTCTTGCTTGTCTACTACTTCTTCGCCTATTTTGTATACAGAAATCAGGTTGACATTTTTAACCATCTATTTTTATCTTATTTATTATTGAGAATGTCTAAAAGTTAAGGTATATTATGCTTGCAGATCTTGAACGTTTACATCACAAGATACAATACGAATGGTAATTATTGGCCTGTTGCACATAATGCAGCGATCTTTGCTTTAATAGTGATGCAATCAGTAGCTTCAATAATATTCTCAATGAAAAAATTTACCACCGCATCAACTATGGCCTTCATACTTATCATCTTCACATCACTTTTCAACTTGTATTGCCGCCATAAGTTCTTACCACTTTTTACAAACAAGGCAGTACAGGTACTGGCTCAAAACAGACACACACACAGTCTCTCCCTCTCTCCCTATTTCTCTCTTTGATGTGTCGTTTGTGTGTAGGATCTTATTGAGATGGATCGGCATGATGAGCATGCTGGAAAAGTAGAAGAGATTCTTTCGCGATTGCTATCCTCATACAATTATAAGGTTGGATCATACTCTGGCAATCATCCCACTGATCTACTTGCAGCCGAGTACAAAAAAGTATAGCTATTCGCTAGATTCAAGGAACCTAATACCAATCCCAGGTTTGGATCTATTCCTGTTTGTTATTACTAATAAGTGTATTCAAAATACTGGTTGTGTAATGTGTCAAAATGGGTACAAAACTTCTTGGGTCGAAATGGGTAATTTCCAAATTATTTTAGTTTTAGATGGTTTATTGCAACAAACATACACTTTGGGTGACTTTCACCCTGTTTAAACAATTGTCTTTTATGCTTATTTTCTTTTATCCTTTTATCTGTTTGACATGCTCATAATTTAAATATGTCAAATTGCGAAATCAAGTTATGAATAGCAGCGTTTACTAAAATGCCATCTAATTTTTTCAGTTAGGACCGGTGATCAGGTGCATCAATTAATAAACCTCCGGCTCAGATTTGATTTAGAGTAGTTCCTCAACCAATGTATCGGTCGATTTGTTCATATCTTATTGGAGGATCTGTTGTATCACAATTTCTGTAAAGAAAAAGGCAAAAAAAAAAAAAAGTCTCTAGTGAGAAAAGCCTTATATATAGAATGGTCCTCCTGGAACTTTTACATGTAATATACTATTGTTTCAGAATGTTTATTAACATCTACTTGTGTCACCCAAAACTTTGTTAAAAATTATCCCTTTCTTTACTTTCTTTAGCAGGCTTGGGACTAAAAGAATGGTTGGGACAACAAACATCCATCTCGAGCAACACACAACTTAACAATAAAGATATAAATTTAGTATAACAGCTCCATCAGTAAACTAAAAACAACCCTTTAATGACCGATTCGACCATTAGCATCGGAACAAAAACTCTTGATCAACATTTTTATGATCATACGACACGATTGAAAACATCCAATAAAAATCTAGCACCGAATAAGTTCCTGTCTTTAAAAGGTGTTTACTTGCCCGATTTGATGTTAGCCTAGTATGCAACAACCCTAGGACTCATGCGAACTCGTGTTGCTTATTTTTTTACATATTTTTTTGAATGACAATTCATAATAAAAATTAGCAAGATGCTAAAAGTTACAAGGGGATGATACCAAAAGAAATTGGATCGACAATCCATTCAAACCGTTATTACCTCTATAACTAATCCAAGAATGAAAGTACACCTTAATTTCTTTCACAAGAGTATCTTTTCTCGGTGGTTTTAGGTAAAAAAAAAATCGGTTTCTATACCTCCAAATAACCCAAAAAGTAGTTTGAAAAATATTATTCAAATAATAGGAAATTCACAATGAAGAAAAAAATCTCGAATTAGATGAACTCGGATTTGTTATTGATAGCCGAAGGTTTGTTATAGAGTAGTAGAAGATTACAAATCAATAGCTAAATGAAAATGATCAACTAACACCGGAACATGTAAAATGGTTTTTGGCGGAAAAAGTCGTTGGTTTTGTTCTTGCTAGATATTTGACTTTTGTTGATATATCAATGCATTCTTCTTCAAATGTTGCTTAACAACAAGCAACTGGCTAACCACTTCCAGCATTGAAATCAACTGAGGAAATCTAGTAGCAATCTTATCATATGGTTTTCATGTAGCATCTGCAACATCACCATTGACCCAATGTACTAGAATATACACTAGTGTAACATTCCCTTTTTACTAGTGTTGGGATTTAATACTCATAACAATTATATAAAATCAAATAACATCATCAAAGCATGCAACGGAAGTAATTAGGAATAATACATGTAGATTAATTAACCGAATAAGAAAACGCTGCATCTTTTAGCAATTCAAGAATCAAACGGTAATTAGAACAAGAACCAAAACCCAAAACCCTAACTTTAGGGTTTTACAATTCGACCACCAAGAAGTCGACCACCAAGATTCACAAGCACAAGCGTACTTGTTCTTCGTTCTTATACACACGTACTATTAGTTAGCATTTGATGTGAAAAGCTAGGTTCTTGAATCACAAATAAAACCAAACACTTGTTTCTTTAGCTTGGAAAAATTGATCCCTTGAGGAGGAGGGTTACACCGATCGCCAAGCCAAAGAGGGAGGAGGGAGAAGAGAAATTAGGTTATTGGTGATCCAAGATTAAGTTGTGAATGAATACAAGGGTTTGTATTTATAGGTAACTTAACTTGGTGACCAAGTTTGAATGGGTTAGGGTTTGGGAACCCATAACCGATCGGCCAAAGCACCCTCAGGGGTTCTAGAACTTTCCGACTTGTAATTTCATCTCTAGTCCCTTTAGTTTATATTTAACGACCGTTAACCAAACCTCGTTAATTATTTAACTATCGTTATGTTTTATTTTGTGACTAATAATTAATAATAACATTTTATATATTAATTATTAACATCAACTCATATCGTAATGTGTGCAATCCAGTCTCGAAGTTCGAATCCGCATACTAATATTTAAATATCCATAAAACCTTTCAAATTCCCTTTGGATATTACTAAATATAGTAATGACATTGGTTAGTCTAGCTTTAACACGCTAATGCCCCTGATCGAATCGGTATGGTCTCCTGAAAAACCATATAATGATTCATCATTTTTACTTATCCTTTTGTTACTAATACTACATTAACTATGAATATGGATCAAGTCATTTCATAAGTTAATATTATGTTTCTCGTTGTATTCGATTGGACAAGATTACCAAATCATCCGAACGTATTCGATAGATCTGGGTATGGCCATACAAACATCTTGTCAACCTACTACGGGGCCCAAATATAGTATTATGCTTTGAAACAAATTCAAATGAACAAATTCTCTTGACTACAAACATAACTCATGAACTTTGTAACACTGAAAATAGCCCTTATAACTACCGCTACGGATAGCGTTAGACTATCTTACATAAATGCACTACATTCATATCAGTTATCTGGTATCTCAAGTCTGAGGATAAACACTTCATGATATAGTTAATGACAAAGATCCATAAAGTATCATCATGTAAAGTTGGGATGAGTCCTATATTCAATTCATTGAATATCATGTGAATCTGGTATGTCCCACGCATCAATATACTTTAAAAGTATATTCTACCAAAACTCATATTTGTCTTAATTCAATGACATTCCCACATCATTGATCGTCAACGGACTATTTAGAATAACATAAGTTATTCACGGATTAAACATGCAAATATAGGATATAATATTAAGAAAATGAAAAATAAACATAAACAACTATTTTATTTCATTAAAGTAATATTTGTTCATAACATCCTTTATCCAAATACTAATCACAGATCTGCATGAAACTACTAGCTAAACGCAGTCCTATCCCATCAGATGATGGTCGAAGTTTTTCTTTGGCAAAGGCTTCAGAAAGGGATCACCTAGATTATCATCTGTATGAACTTTGAGTAGATTGATTTCACCTATTTCGACTTGTTCTCGAACATAGTGATATTGACGAGGAAAATGTCCGCTTCATGACCAGTGCTCATTGCAATGTTATTGCGCAGAGAGTTGTCAACACACATTTAAAGGTAATTCGATTGAGAGCATTACTCTGAGTCCCGAAATGAATTTCCTAATCGAAACAGCTTCCATCGCAGCTTCGGCAGTTTATAAACTTCGCTATAGACATCGCAATTTTTTGCTTCTTGCTCTTCCGGTAACTGCTCCTCCATTAATGACAAAGACATAACCCGTCTGAGACTTCGTATCATCTTTATCGGTTTGAATTACGCATTGGAAAACCCGTAACATCAAGTTCGCATCGGATTTCCTCCATACACTAGAAACATGTCTTTAGTAGCCCTTAGATACTTAAGAATGTTCTTAATAAACTGCCGCTGTTTCACACCTGTTTCTGTTGATACCGACCGTGATACTGCAGTAAAACATCGTGCCTTGTACATCTTACAGCATACATGATAGATCCTACACCCGAAGCATAAGGAACTTTCTTCATGTGTGCCACCTCTTTAGGTGTTGACGCATAGTTTATTACTTAAGCCATGTTCAACTTGCATCGGCAAATATCCCTTCTTGGAATTTTGCATACTGAATCTCTTCAATATTTTATCAATGTAAGCACTTTGGCTTAGTCCAATTAACCGCCTTGATCTATCTCGTAGATCTTGATTTAAATGCCGCTTCCTAAGTCCTTCATAGAAAAGCACTTTCCAAGATAAGACTTTACATCTTGCAAACTTGGAATGTCTTTTCCCATGATCAATATGTCATCAACATATAAGATAAGGAAAATAACATTACTCCCACTAGCTTTGTGATACACACATGGCTCATCAAGATTTTGAGTGAAACCAAATTTCTTGATTTCTTCATCAAACTTCTTGTTCCATTGCCTTGATGCTTGCTTCAACCCATAAATGGATCTTTGAAGTTTGCATACACGCTTCGGAAACTTTGGATTCACAAACTCTTCAGTCAGCCATATAGATGTCCTCATCTAGGCGACCATTTAAGGCATTTTGACATCCATTTGCCATATCTCATAGTCATAGTACGCAACTATGGCTATAAGAATTCTAATAGCTCTAATGCCCTATATGAGAAAATGTCTCCTCAGATTCGATCCCAAAGGTTTGAGTATACCCTTGAGCTACAAGACGAGCTTTATAGGTGTGTGCATTGCCATCTATGTCGTTTTATCTTATAGAGCCGCTTACTTCCAACTACCTTAGCATTTGGAGGTAAGTCAACCTCTATCCAAACTTCGTTATCTTTCATGGATTGCATTTCCCCATTCATTGCAACTAGCCATTTTTCCTTTTCGGGACTCATCATGGCGCTTTATAGTTGTGTTCACCAAGATCCCTAACATATTTTCCTCGCCTTCTACGTTGAGACATAGACGCCAGTGCACGCAGCGAGCCCTTGCGGATCTACGAATGGGAACCACTTCAACTTCGTGGAACGCCACTTTCGTGTTCTACTTGAGGTTGGCTAGTGTTTTCGAAGGTGTTGTATCTTCTTGATCATATTCCGGATCATAAACTCTCCCATCAATTCATGAGATATGAGATCCCTTTCAAGGAATTCTCCATACCTAGCAACAATTACTTTGTTTTCCGGTGGAAAGTAAAAGTAGTAACCCATAGTTTCCTTTGGGTATCCTACGAAGATACACTTAATAGATCTTTGTTGTAGCTTATCAGCAGAGTCACGTTTAACAAACGCCTCACAACCCCCGACCTTTAAGTAAGACAAGTTGGGAGCTTTCCCATACCACACTTCATAAGGAGTCTTATCAACCTTCTAAGTTGGAACCATATTCTATCAATATGCGAAGTAGTTTCTAAAGCATAATCCCAAAAGGATAAGGGAAGAATTGTAAGATTAAACATTGATCGCACCATGTCTAACAATGTACGATTCCTTCTCTTAGATGCACCATTTTGTTGTGGAGTATATGGAGATGTGAGTTGTTGGACGATACCACACTCAGCAAGATAATCTTTAAACTCTTGGCTTAAATATTCTAACCTCTATCGGATCGAAGAGCTTTAATCTTCTTTCCTAGCTTCTACTTCACTCTTAAAACCTTAAATGTTTCAAAGACTTCATGTTTATGTTTAAGTAAATAAACATAACCATAACGACCGAAATCATCGGTAAAGGTTAAGAAGTAGCTAGCACCCTTTCTTGACACATGTCTTAGTGGTCCACATACGTCAAGATGAATCACACCAAGAAGATCAGAAACCCTTTCTAAACTATTTGTAAAAGGTTTCTTGGTCATCTTCCTAGATATGCAAGATTCAGCATTTATCAAATGATTCATCATTGATGTCTTAAAAAGCCCATTGGGTACTGCTTGCATGCTTTGCCTATATGAGCAAGTCTACAATGCCAAAGAAATGAAGAATCCAAATCACCTTTGATTCTTTTATTATTGATGCTAAAGACATAATTGTTTTTATCAATCATATTATCATGCAAATCAATTTCAAACACACCATTTACTGGAATAACATTAAAGTAAAAACACCATTTAAAGAAACCGAAATTCCATAATCAGTAAATGTATGAACGAAACCAATATTTTTTAACAAGGAAACGAAACGACGCCCTAACAATGGAAGGTGCGTAATGACAATCGTTTAATGACAAGACTAAACCAAGGTAAAACTAAATCAACGCGTTATATCTTCAACGACCGCATGTGCTCCATTACCCACGCGTATGTATTGTCGTCCATAGGCAAGCTTCCTTGCTCCTCTAAGTCCCTCGCATAGTACAAATGTGTGAATAGCACATCCAGATCATATACCCGTGAATTTATTTTATGAGGAAAAGCAAATAATTATATCATCAAAAGAGTACCGAAGTACTAGCCATGTGATTTTTATACCTCTTATTGCAACTCATCAAGGTAGAGTGGACAATTCCTCTTCCAGGTGTCCTACCCTGCAAAGGATGACAAGCCATATCCTTCTTCGGATTCTCACGCTTTTGGGAGGGTACTTGGGTTCTTGCGATAAGTCATAACTTGTTTTCCCTTATCAACTTTACTTTCCCTTTCTTGTTCGCTAGCGGCTTATTAGGCTTAGAAATCCTACCCTTCGGATGGTCGAACCGAGGTGTAGGGGCCATGAGCATTGCATGTACCTCACCGATTGTCTTCCCCGTGCAATGCATATTGTAATTGCACTAAAACCATCAAACTCCTTGTTAAGGGATCTGTTGATAAGGCCAATTTGTATGTCATTGGGGTAGACATAGTTGAGTCGCCCAGTGGTCCATGTAACTCATCATTTCCGTGCAAAGTGGCCACGGGTTTCCCTTCTCCTTGCTTGCAACTATGAAGAGCATCTATCGATCATACAACTCTACAGTACGGGCTTTTCAAACAACCTTTGCAATTCTTCAAGCATGAGATTAGGGAAGTAATTCTCAAACCGCTTTTGCAAGTTTGAGTTCATACTTCCGAGCATAATGCAGGTGTTAGGTCACTAGATTTACCACACAAGCTTAATAGAAAGAAATAGAGAGGCGGTTGAACAACAAACCAAACACACACACACGTTAAGAATGTAACCGGTTATGCATATATATGTGTGAAAGAGAATAAATTGAACAACCAACCTTCAAATGAAGGTTTACAAGGGGTATTTATAGGAGGGAAGCTAGGGAACACTCCTAGTTCCCATCCTTATCCTTATTGGACATGGGCTACATAAGCTTAAGGCTAATAACAAACATAAAGGCCATAATTAAGCTAACTATTACATATAAATTACTAACACTTGATTATGGTTTAGGAGTGATTCCAACAATCTCTCCCTAAGTGTTAGTGATGAAAAGCGGTGGCGTTGATGTAATAGAAGCTTTGACGTCTTCTGACATTCTTCTTTCTTGTGAGAAGAATTGCCTTGATTCAAACAATCTCCCCAGTGTAGAGAGATAGTTTTCTTTGAACAGCTTATGCTTTGACGTCATCTTTAACTTTGTTCTTTGATCATTGTTCTTTGTGATGAAAGTGTTAGTATGTTGTTATCTCATGAAGTTCCGCCTGCTCCCCGCTTCTCGGCCGCTCCAGGTCTTCGCATTCTCAACATGCTCACACTTTTAACGTTGGAATTCAGATCGATGAAGTTCTTTAAGTCTTTAACTTTGTAGATTCTTTGGTTTGACGAAGAATCATTCTGACTTTGTGTTGCTTTTAAGTAGAACTTCCATTAGTGATGATGTTGGCATGAGCATGTGAAGAATCTGCACTATCATTCCGCTCCAGAGCTTCCATAAGAAGAAAACATGTAAACGGTTAGTAATAAGCGGATTCCAGCACTTACAAGTTTGAACTTCGAGATGGTTAACAACATAGTGTGAAAACACAACTCTAATCACAAAGGCCGTTCCGAACCGAGTCCCACAAGTGAGATAACGCTATGTACCGAAGTGGTACACGGTTCAGATGAGCCGAGGTACACCAAAGTATCACCACGATCGTAGACCGCTTGAGACCACTAAGCGTAATCCACGGGAGTTACCGAAGCAACTGCCGCCGTGGTTGTTTGATGTTGACCCGCAGAGTTTCCATTCAATCATCGAGGATCACGATGTGAACCTCTCATAAATGTTCTCAGTGATTGCTAAGATCTGTGAAGGACTCGATAACCACCACCGATGTTTCATTTTTGAACATCAAGTGATTAAATGTCAAGTGTACCTAAGAGATCTTTTGATGAATCGTGGCTCTAGACTCAATAGTGCGTTTTGGTTTTCCGAGCGGAGACGGGAGAGGGTCTCCTTCTTCAATACCAGCAATCTCTAAGAGAAAGCCGATAGTTTACGTAGGGTTCCCTGAGAATGAAACAAGCTTCTGTTGAGAGAAACTTGAGTGGCTAAGAAGGTTTAGTGCATGCGCCACTGGGTCCATGACGACTTTTCTTCTTCAATGGTGTATCTAGTGACAACCGGTAGCATATGAATTGAACCCTGTCCGCCTCTAAGTTGAATAATCGGAGCTATTTCTTTTCACCCTTTTCTTTGCTTTTCTTTTTAATTCTTCAACTCCTTCTTTCTCCGATTCCCATTTCTCCTTTTTATGATCATACCTAAGGACTTCTAAATTCTAACTATTTGTGGTGTCCTTGGGTAGATCCTCCCGACTCGGGCGGATCATAGAACGGTTATTCCTAACCTTAATCACCTTATAACTCCATTGCCATAAAACCATTTTCAAGAAAATATCTCAAAGGGTTTGTAAATGAAAACATGTTTGAACCACTGTGAGAGTTTTATCTTTTAGCGGAAATACTCCCCCTCCACATGTGCTTTAGAGTTTTGACGGAAATCGATAGTGAGGGAAGAGCGCACTTTTTGAATTGATCGACTCAAGATAGACATTCCCCGCGAGACACGGTTACGTGGCATAGTTAAAGAGTTGCATTGTCAGCTTTTAGGTGAAAACTAGCTCTAATAACTATCTTGAAGGTGTGGACAACCCCAAAAGGTTGTCAAACCCGTCAAGGTTCATATCTACCAAGAGTTTCTCGAATGGTACATTCTGCTCGGACAAGTCCTTTCATGCACATCACTAGCGAACTAGCTTGAAATTATTACCCGTCCCGGACAAGTCTTTTCGAGTTACTAACTGTTAAGATCTCGTCAATTCATGGGTTAAGTCTATAGCACAAAGATTCATTTGCATTTACACTTACATATTTTCTCCCCTAAAATGGCATATTGTTATGACCAGTAAATATGACCCCTCAACGAAGTGATATAAATCCAAGTTGAGTGATATTTTGAAAATCATAAAGTACTTGTTCTTTTGAGCAAAACCTTGAAAAGTGAAAGGTTTGATAGGTTTTACTCAAAAGTAAGAAGCTTTCGCCCCTTATATAAGGATTGTGGCATCAAGCGCACGGTGGTCCTTTCTTGACAAGAACGGGTTGTACATTGTAATGTGTGCACAAGCCATAAACATAATAAATCATACATCCAATATTTATAATGAAAGAAGCAGTTCAAGAGGTACCAGGTAGTCCAGAGATGTTGCTGTGAGTGTGAATCGGGCGTTGAAAGCCGGTGATGTTAATCCCTGGTCGACCTCCAACATAGCTTTCCAATCTTCTGAACTGATCCCTTCGATACAACCGTTCATCAATCATCGCGGATGATCCTCTTTACATCCCTTCTATCCTGAGAATTCCATCGCTTAGGAGACCCAATCTTTTGATGTATATCCTTCAACCGATAAGCCAATCCGTCCCTAACCAACTTCAAGGTGTGATCCCTAAATTTGTGAAGATCTCGCGACGCCATCAAGCAATTGCGTTGAAGTTCACTGCGCGTAAACGACGCCAAATGGTTTGCCGATGAGTGTACATTGTGCGGTTGATGTCGGGAAGATCAAGCCGCGGTGGAGTGAAGTTGACACGGTCGATAAGATTCAACAAAAAAGTGGAGATCTTCTACACGTTCGTGATGACTATGCGCCCGATGAAGATGAGCAATGACTTGATGAATTCACGTTGTACTCGCTGGAGAATTGTCTCATGTGACCCGTACTTTGGCAAGGTACATGTCTTCAATGTCGTTGATAGACAAATTCTCAAAGTCAGCTCCAGAGAATGCATAATCCCTTTCGTCTTGCCTTTTGACCACAATCTTCTTGAGAAAAGTGTAGTCCCATTTGGACGAAAGATCAGCGTGTATGATGGCAACGATACTCTTTGTACGAACACTTCATGTTGATATTTGAACTGGCGCTTCGGTAGTAGATTCTTCTGTTCCGCCAATGGTGAATCCCATACATTGCATCTCGGTTGTACTCTTCCACTGCGTTGGAGAACAAGTGGTTAGATCTTTCCTCGAAGGCTATGCGGTTAGAGTATATTGTCGGGAATGGAAGTGTCAAAGATGTAGCGATTTCCTAAAACCATCACCACCGTAGAAGGAAATCTAAGTCTTTGTTGAAAAATAGCGAATGGAATTCGAGGCCATCCGGTTGGCCAATTGTAGGTAGAGGTTTAGACCAGTTGGTGTAATATGGAGGGTTGTCCCGTTTGGTGAAGTCGATGTTTGCTTCGGGTTGAGCCAATCCATGTTGTTAGACATAGCTCGAGCAATGTTTTCAAGGTGATATTCGACCTCGATGGCACTTTTTGAGCTATCTTTTAACAAAGGCTTCATTCTTGATTCGCCTCAACTCGCATTTCTTCATCTTCTTTATTCGGAATTTTTCTTGCAGTAACTTAGCATGCTCCAATGTATTACCGTCTACCGGATCTTGACCTTCATTCAATCGCCTAACAATGGTTTAGGAGTGTTTGTGTTTGTTTTGAAGTTTTGGTACCATACGCGTAAAGCTCTCGCTATACATCTTTAACACGCTTAAAGCTTTGATTTTTATACTTAAAAATTCGAGATTCTTGTGGTTTAAGGTTTATTTGGAGTTAAAGTTTTAGTTTTTGCAAAAGTTCAAGCTTTACGTGTTTTTAATCATTTTTACACTAGTAAGAATTGGGTAGGTCATTTCTACGCATAAGCTATCTAAGCACTTTGGGTGAAAAAGGTCAACATTTTTGGGTTATTCGAGTGTTTTAAGGTCTTGTGCAAGAGAAATTGTTTGAAATGGAAATTTTTACTACGAGGTCAAAACCCTAGTTCTACGCTGCAAGAAAAGTCAACACCCTAGTTCTACGCGTAAGAAAAGTCAACACCCTATTTCTACGCATAAGTTTCACGATAAGAGTTTTGTGCGTTTCTTCGAGAGTATAACGGTTACCGGGCTTCCTCACTTGGATAAGTGTGTGAACACTTCGACTTGTGGATATCTTTTACTGTGACGTTGTAAAGGATTTTTGGTTTTAAACCTAAGTTTACGATAAGCATAAATGCTACGGTAACACTCACGATAAGCTCACTTTACGTAAGGTTTCTACGAAGTAAGTCTGTTTACGCGATAAGCCCGGTTACGAAAATACTTTCTACGCATAAGATCCTACGCCTCAAAGTCTACGCCTAAGCACCAACTCTACTCGTAAATTCTTCGGTCTATCGCCTAAGCTTGAGTAAAATTAAATTTTTGAGGAGACTAAACGTTCAATTTTTACGCGAAATTCAAATTTTGGTATAACTTGAAAATTTTGGTCAAAAATTCAAATTTTGGGCCCAAATTCAAATTTTTCGGTCAAATTTGGCGTCAAAATTGTCATAACTCAAATTTTTCATACGACCTTAGAATTGATTTTATAGTGAATTTCAAATTTTGGGAGAAAAATTTTACCTTAAGAACCAAGTTACGAGTACGACTTTCGAAAAACTTCAAAGCCAATATCTTACTAAACACAACTCCTTTATCGTTGAATCGATCCTACATCAACTTTATCGGATCATACCTTCATCAATGGCAACTCAACAAGACATTCATGCAGCCGGTGCCGAAAACCATCCTCCTATGCTTGAAAAAGGTGGTTATCTTCAATGGACAAGTCGAATGCTTCGTTACATCAAGACAAAACCTAATGGAAAATTAATGATCAAATCCATTTCAGATGGACCCTTCATACCTCGACAAGTCCAAGACCCCGGAAATGCTTATGCAACACCTCCGCCCCACCATTTTTTCGTCTTCAAAAAGAATCGGAATACTGAAGAGGATCGTAAACAAGTCGAAGAGATGACATAATTCATATTGTCCAACCGGGTTTACCAAGAGACATCTTTTGTGCCAGAGACAATTGTGAAACCGCCACATGTGGGAACGTGTTATTATACGCTTTGTCATGGAACTAAAATTGGTCAACAAGATACGGAGAACAAGTTGCGCTTGGGAGAAGTTTACATCTACCGGTGAATCCATTGAATCCTACTATGGAAGGTTCTCACTTTAATGAATGAGTGATAAGAAACAAGTTGACACCCGAACTATCGTGAGCAACATCAAGTTCCTAAACAATCTACCGAAGAATGGGGACGATATGTCACTATTGTCAACCAAACAAAAGACTTACATCAAGTGAACTTTGATCAACTCAACGATTTTCTCAAACAAAACCAAAATGAAGTGAATGAAGTCGGGAAAGAAAGATTAGCAAAGAATCATGATCCATTGGCACTCATTGCAAAGACTCAAACTCCAGTGAATACACAACAACAAGCTTCATCATCTTCCACAAACAACAACTTGCAGCAATACATCCCTCAACAATAAAACTATCCACCTGCACAACAACAGGAACAAGGAATCACCGATCTTGAAATGGAAACAGGAAGAAGTCACAAGCATTTGCATTCTTGGGTAAAGCTTGAGGTCGCTACTCCACACCAACTAAGAACAACCAAAGGATTTCATCAAACACTCACAAGGCAAATTGCACGTACCGTGTAAACATGGGTAATCAAGGACAAATGTTTGGAGTTATTGGGAATTAGCAGGATATGCTCTCTGGATTTCGATGGATAATCAGCGGTTCGAATCGCAATCGGGGTCGAATGTTGGGAATAGAGCAGGGTAATCGAATGGGAATGTTGCTCTTAGTCGTTGGGAATTATGGAAATGTGAATCGGTAATCGGTTAAGTGTTATAACTGTCAAGGATTGGGTCACATGGCAAGGAATTGTCCAACTAAGCCTAAAAAGAAGGATCTTGCACTTCGAAAGCTATCATGTTGGTACAAAAGGAACAACTGGACTTCAATTGAGTTTGAGGAACATGACTTCATGGCTATTATGGATGATTTGGAATACCTCGAGGAACTCAATGCAAACTGCATCTTCATGGCAAATCTTCAGGAAGCTAAGTACGACACCGATTCTCGACGCACCCCTGTCTATGATGCCAACGCAGTGATCTCGAGGTACCAATCATTGATCCACGCTATAACAATGTTATATTTGATGTGTTTACTCATGACAAACAAGACTGTGACATCGCCACCTACTTATGATACATACTGACAATCCGAAGTTGTAGCAATACTAACTCAAACTCCGATGTGGATCCTAGTGGAGACTGTGTGGCACAAAATATTGAGACTGATGAGGAAACACGTGCTTATTTTGAATCATTAATCAATAACTGCGGCATTGAAATCGAGAAAGTTAGAACGGTCAATCGCGTTAAGGCTAATGCCAAATTGACCGCCGAGCTTGAGAGTTACAAGGAGAACGCAAAAGCCTTTGAATTTCATAAAAACAAAGAATCAAAATTAGAAATTGGTTATCGAAATTTGGTTTCTAAAGAAAAGAATTGCAAATCAAGTATAACACACTTGATGTGAATTCGACTTGAAAATTAAATCTTTAAACAAGGAAATTTAGGATCTAAATGACCAACTTTCAAAACAAAAATCATTGTTTTCTGATCTTGAAAAAGAAAAGAAGCAGTTGATTACTGATTTTTCAAAACGAGAAGATTCTCTTCTTGATAAAATTCTTGACAAAAATGAGAAAATCAAATCCTTGGAAAATTTGCTTCTTACAACGTCGGGTCGGCTAAATCAAACAAGATGCTTTCAAATCAAGTAAATCCACGTTTTCATACTTCACATAGAATGGCACTTGGTAACGACCCTTCTTCGCTCCTCAAGAAAGCTCAGAAAGAACGGAATGTGTTGAACAATGGAAAACCTTTGCATGAACCCATAATTGTTCGTGATTCTCTTGAAACGTTAGAACTATCTAAGGAGAACAGAGAAAGAATGAAACAAAAAGGTCCGGAAATCAAACCTATTGACTATAACAAATGAAACACACTTTCTGGAATCACTTTTGTCAATCAAAAGAAAAGTCAAAGTTCTCCATCACACAAAATGTTTCAAACAAAGAGTCAACACCTTTTCAAAATCGTTTCAAAACCGTCGTTGTCTCAAAATCTCTTTCGAACATTGAACAAATGTCTTCAAACAATCCTTTTAACTCAAGTGATGCGAGAAGTATTTTAGACAATGTGAAAACGAGAATTGAGGATCTTCAAGAAACTATTAAAACTAAAACCACTATTACACCTAATAACTAGTTCTCTAGTTTTGATATTGAACAGAGAAAGTTTTTGAAACTCAAATTGCCCCTCAGCTGAATGCCATCAATGCAAGGGTAATTCATTTTGAACAAGCATTTTTGAAAGAAACAACTGACTTTGTCAAGGACCATAAAACCTGGTAAAGCAAGCTAACGACTGTGTTGAACAAATCAAAGTTTTGGAAACTTTAAATGACTCTCGAAGATGTTCCGACTATCTGATATTATGTCCATTATTTTGCAAACATATTCGTTGAAGATCATGAAAGACTCCAACCAAGACCTCCGAAATTGTTTCAAAATATGAAAAAGCTCTTGAAAAACTTGAAAAGAAAATGTGTCATATTTTAAACAACTTGATCGAAAAACTGAGGAATACAAATATGAAAAATTGTCATGATCGCGTGCCTACAATGACATGAAAGCGAAAAATGATCTTTTGTGGGCTCACCGGAAAGTCAAAAGGAAAGGTAGTGGAAACTGTGAGTACAAAACCATTGGATGAGGAAAAGCAAATGTTCCCAAACCGGTTTCCAAACCAAAATGTTTGTTTCTATGCCTCCAAAAGTCAATGAGAAAAATGTTTCATCAAAACCAGTCACTCCACCTGCCTTACCTAAACATAATGTTGATAAAGGAAAAGCGGTTATCGAGAAACCAAAAGTTTTAGCACCTGGCCTTTTTAGGATTAGTACCACTAATGCGCTCTCCACATCTAAAACATATGGAACAAACGACATAAGTTTAGAAAAGCACTCTAAAGAGACTAGGAAAGCTGAAACCACCTCCCTTGATAAAAATGTGAATCCTAATGCGTGTGCCTTACCTTCTACAGGACTAGAAAGCACCTCTAGGAGCAGCAGACAAAAGCCTAAGAGCAATACAAGGAACAATAGAGTCTCGCATGCCTCTAAGAGTAGTAGCTTGAATAAAGAGAAGAAAGTAGAAGAATACCCTAGGAATTTACCGCTTTTGAATAAGAAAGACATTTCATCTGAATGTACTGAACCTATGAAACTTGCTAAGTCTAATGAATGTGTTGAATCTCTCTGTCTAACTTGCAAGAAATCTTTAATTAATGATCAAGATGATTGTGTTTCTAAGAATGTGAATGATAAGCCTGTTAAGAAGAACATTCCAAAAAGATCTTACGCTAAACGAGTAGGAAGACTAGTTTCATAGACAATTAAGATATGTGCCCCGTGATATTGTATAAAAAGAGTAGGGTCAACGAACCTTGGTGAAATTATTGGCAATGAGGAAAGATGATAGCTTATCGTACCATGCCCGAGGAGCTTGTTTGAGACCATACTGAGCTTTGTTCAGTTTGTAGACATGGTTCGAAAGCGGGATCAACGAATCCTTCGGTTGGTGACATAAACCGTTTCTTTTAGTTGTCCATTTAGAAATGCAGTTTTGACATCCATCTGAAAGACTGTCATATTCATGTGAGCCGCGAATGCGAGAAATATCCGAAATGACCTCAAGATGAGCAACCGAGCAAAAGATTCTTCAAAGTCAATACCCTCTTCCTGACGATAACCCTTAGCCACCGGACGTGACTTATTTCTGATTACGTTTCCTTCAACATCCAATTTTTTTTTCCAAATCCATTTGAGACCAATGACGTAGATCCCTGTTGGTCTTTCAACCAATTCCCATACTTCAAGACGTTTGAATTGGTTAAGTTCTTCTTGCATGGATTCGATCCGGTTGTCTTTTGTCATTGCGTCTTTGATGTTTTAGGTTCGTGATTGGCGGATGTGTGAGTGCATAAATGCAATGTTCACCATCTGAGTGAAGACGTTGTCTCGTAACCATCTGGTTGATTGTTGCCAATAATGTTTTCCATAGGATGGTCTTTTGTCCATCTATGTGTGGAGGGATGTTGGTATACATTGTGCATATTTTGAGGATTCAAATGGCTTGTTGAAGATTCACACATCCGTGCAGCATCTCATTAGCAAACGGGTTAAAAATGCATTTGGATCAAAATCTGCGGGGGTACTTCCATTAACATCATCAGCCGGTTCATCATTGTTGGAAGCGGTTTGTTCAACTGCTGTGGTGGAGTCAACTGGTGGTGCTTCTGCAACATTAGTTGTTGTAGGTGTGTATCGTATATGAGTATTATCAGTTGAGCAGCGGAAACAAATGATACACCGAGCACGTTCATCAATATCGCCACCGAACGCAGAGCAAATAGCCTTTCCATTTGTTGACGAGTAAGTCGAGGGCTTGTTTCAGTGATGATGGGGTTTGGGGAAGTTTAAACGGTTGTGACCAAGTTCGCTGTTATACTCGAAGCCATTTCCGTAAGTTTATCAAAATGAGCATGAATCGTTTCCATAACCTCCTTTGTTCGACGATTCCAGATTCAGAAATCTTTAGAATTATCACAATATCCAATAAAGACTCCAATGTCGCTTTGGCTTTGCTTTCCAAAGTCATCACGATCATTATTCTGATAGCAAAGAGATCCAAATACATGAAAGTGTTTGAGATTCGGTTTTTTGTTGTGGACAAGCTCGAAAGGTATTTTGTTGTGGTGTTTTGTAATCATAGACCGGTTTTGAGTGTAGCATGCAAGAGATACAGCCCATAAGTAATCTCGGAAGTTTAGCATTGATTAACATTGTTCTTGCGGCTTCCACTAACGTCGGTTTCGCTCTTCAAAAACTCCGTTTTGCTGGTGTGCGCAATAGATGTCCGATGTGAATTTCCACTTTCTCATAAAATTCACGAAGAGTTTGGTTAACAAATTCGATTGCCTCTGCTCTGCCGATTTGTCGAACGGTGTTTCGTAAGGAACTTGTATTTTCGTGAGAAAGGTGATGATCATCTGTGGATCTTGATCTTTGCTTCGAAGAAAGTAGACCCAAGTCCAGCGTGAATAGTCATCAACAATTACTAAGATGTAGCGTTTGCCGTTGATCGTTTGCACGCGCATCGGGCCACACAAATCTATGTGAAGAAGATGAAGCACATGCTGAGAGCTGTGTTCTACCTTTGAAGGAAAATGAGCACGAGTGCTTTTCCCTTGTTCACAAGCTGAGCAAAGGTGATCTTTAGAATACCGAAATCGTGGGAGTCCTTTAACTAGTTTGTGTTGAGCAAGGTTGGTGATGGTTTGAAAGTTTAGATGTGAGAGACGACGGTGCCATAGCCATGATTTTGTTGATGTTGCCTTTGAAAGTAAGTAGATGGGAGATGAAGCAACCATGTCTTGCATAGAGATAGTGTAAAGACCGAATTACGAGCCGGACATAAGGTCGTTTCCTTGTAGATCACGAATGAAACAAGATTTCTCCCTGAAAACAATCTCCAAATCTCTATCACGAACCGACCTATCAAAACAGATTGTGACCGAGGCCTTCCACATAATAAACTCTGCTAATTTTGATGTTCCCATTGACATAGTCTCCGTAGCCCATGATAGCTGCGAAGTGATCATTCCCATCGACAGCAATGAACTTTGCAATAAAGTTTGATAACAGTTTGTTGCTGTCATGTGTCGGGAACATCCGCTATCAACAATAGAGAATGATTCAGTATCCGATGCATAACACGACTAATACAGATGGAATAGAAGTAGATGTGGAACCCGAAAAGTAAGAGTTCCGGAGCAGGTATAGTAGACATACATACATCAATTGCTTTGGGTATCCATTTAAATCCTAGTGTGTTATATATCCATTTTCATCTCCAACTAGTATTTGCTTTAGTCTTAGTGAATGCACTAGGTGGTACTACATTCCTAGGAGGTAAAATTGGAGCTACAGGGAGAGCAACGCGGTTTCTTAGAATTTAAAGGGCGGTCTACCGGACTTAGAAAGATTAGTGGGCCTAAAGGTATTGATTCTTAGGATTCCTTAAACGATAGATGATAGCTTTAGCAACACATTTGTCATGACAATCAGAATGCATACTTTTACGACAAATAACACAAGGTGCATCGGTGAATATCAAAAGTGCTTAAAGGTTTAGCATTCGTTACATCACTATTTCTATTACATTTTGCATCGAATATCTATAGTGGAAGCAACATGAGTCTTATTCATAGTCCTAGGGTGTTCTTCTACTTTAGCATTCCTTATTGATCTTTTCTTAGGTCGTAACTTCCTATTCTTCATGTAGTGCTCTAGGTGTGAGAAGTGGACGTTTGGAAAAGACGCAACTATTCTGTTTCAAGTAGAAGGAAGCACGTTAGCAACTTGTGATTTGGCAGTAGGGATTCTAGGTTCATGATTACTAAGTGTTACTGGGGCTATTCTCTTAGTCACGTAGGCGGAAGTTGTTCATACTTTCTTTCCTAACATTCGTAACTTGAAGATAGTGTGAATCAAATCTTGATTTTCGGATCAATATTTCCAGAAAATGCATAACTTCTTTAGTGTGTGCAAGATAATGATCAAGTTCATTTGATGCTTCATCACGAGTCTTTTGAGTAAATCAAATATGACACCATATTCCTTTTAACTTTTACAAGTTCTTGTTCATATTTTGAGATTTGACACTTAAAAGACACGTTTTGATCATCCAGTTGCTCAATTTTAGTATCAGAAGATTTTGCACGAATCGGGCGATTTTGTGTTGAAAAGCAAGTTATTGATCGTGAATATCTTTTTGACACCAATTAAGACGACGTATTGCATTTTAAAGTTCGTTTGACAAACGTTTATTTTCAACTTTTAAGGACTCGACCAAGCACATTATCGTGTTCTCAACATTTACCACGAATCAACGTATCGTAGAGATATAATCAAATGCATATGACAAAGAATTCAATAACACAAAGATTATGGGACATCGCAGATGACATCTTCCAAGAGTCGATCAACATCTTGTCTCAACATTTTCTTTTTACGTTTAGTATTAGAAATAGATGTTTCTACTTTCGAAAATGACCTTCATCAATCCAAGTTCCTTATGAAAGTCCCTTTCCCAAGATAATGCACAACTTTTCAAATTTTTAACATTTGGTAAAAGATTTTTCTGAAAAATATCTCTTTGTTCTCTCGCTAGAGGCGATTGAAAGTGTTGAACTTTGATTTCAGAATGATATTCTATCTCATGTTGTAAAGTTTTGAGGTCAGCCATGAAAGGTCAAAATATCGAAGAATTTTATTTTCGGTTTTGAGTTTACTTCATCGATGGAAGGTAAAGGACCATAAGTTTGTGCATAATCTTGTTTGAGATTAACATTAGAAGACTCCTGACGCTTTTATGATAATCCTGGTGTGTTAGAATCCTGGTGTGACTAAAGTGACCGCTTTTGAATAGTTAAAAGGTTTGTTGTAAACAACTTTTTCTAATTTTGATCGACACTCGTCTTCTGCATCTAATTCCTCTTGACGATGATATTCAACAACACTCATAATAGAATTATCAATTTTATATTCGCTGACTGGAAACTTCGTGATTTGGTTTGAATGCTTTGGTTGAAAGCTTAGGTTTGTAATCGGCAGAAGATTTGGTCCATAGCCATTTGGATTTGGTTTTAAAGTAAACTTTTCAATGGCTGTGACCGACTCGCCATGTTTGTAAACAACCATTTTAAACTCTTTAAGTTTGTTTTGCAAGCCGATGATTTCTTCAAGATGATCATCTATTCATTTCGTTGAATGCTTGTTGTATGCAGAGAACTGTTTTTGACAAGTTAACAACTCGCACCTTAGTTTTTGATTTTCCAAGGTGAGCGCTAATTTGCTTTTTATGTTCATGTTTAGGTTGTTATATCTCGCACAACAAAGCATTCTTCGGCTAGATCAGCGATCTGTCTCTCTAAATATTTTTCATTTTGATGAGATTTAGCAAAGGCCTCTTCAAAACCTTTTTCACGTTTTCTTGAATTTTGAAAAGTTGAGTTGCTTTTGTAAACATTCAAAATCCTTGGTTAACAGTGCATTTTTACTTTTCAAGTCCCGATTAATTGCACGACATTCTTCCACTATGGTTGGTTGGTCTTGTATTAAACGAGCAAAATTTGGATGAGGCAAAAGTTTGCGTGTTCAACGCGGAGTCACAACATGATCATTACTGAGATCCTCAAGAATAACCACAGAGTCAATTTGATTATCAAGGACACCATAAGGTCATCTTGATCGCCAAATGTGACTCACGGGGTCTATTTGAAAATCGTTGGAATGAGATGTGGATCGACTCATTTTGAACATTCTCGAGCCTTGCCGGATTCGGATGTTGGCGGAGATATGAGATTAGAGATAAACATGGTTTGTTCGGTACTGAGACAAGCCATCGTTGTCACATCGGGCCTGTCATCGATGTGTAACTCATGCATATTAGCCATCAACATAACAAATGCATTGGCCTGCAAATCCTCCATATCATCATCTGAGTCTGCATTTGCCATAAAGCTCGTTCTTGTCTGTGAGAGTTCCACCAGCTTCATCCTTAAGAGCCATAAGAAGAGCCTCTTTGTGATAAGCACGCCTCTTGTCCTCGCTTTGGGCATGCATTAGCCAGTGTCCCTTCTCATTGCAGTTGTAGCATCGAAGACCATTCAACCCATTCTGAGCATTTCACGGTCCACCACTTGAGCTCTATTGTTATTCTACCCACAAAGATTAAACCCTTGACCACCGCCCATCGGACGACCATACCACGATTTCAACTTCAACGGCCCATTGTTCACAACAGCTTGATTCTTTGTGTTAGATGAGGAACGAATATGATTGTTGGATTTGTTGGTATAACGGCTAAAAGCATTAGCGATCATAGCAAATCCTTGTTGCAATGTCGAATGGATCGATTCCTCATTAGCTTCCACAAGTGCTTGAGCATTGTTGTTGTTGTATGGAACCAATTGAGTTTGTTGAGATTGATGCTGTGAAGGATCATATGGTGTGATTGTAGCAGTTGGTTGAGTTGCTGGTTGAGGAGAATAACTATTTTGAGCATATAAAGCAAGTTGTTGATTTTTCGGTTGTGAAGGTGAAGCAATTTGAGCACGAAGAATCCTTTCTCTATCAACTTCCTTTTCACGAGGCTTCAAGTAATCATACAACAATCCGTATGTAGAATGATGCATGTTCTTCGCTTGACGGAGAAAAATGACATACTTCTCCCGTTCAGAACCAAGACTACTCGGGAACTTAGTAATTAAGCAATTCTTGGCATGATGATGTTGTGTTTATCCAAATCATTGATGATGTCCGAGAATCGATGATGATAAGACTCTAGTGTCTCTCCGTGTTCAATCATGAAGTGTTCATAAGCCAAGTAAATTTTGGATTCCATATCCTCTTGATTGAGTGCAGATCCTTCCATAAAAAGATGAATATGTTCCCACATTTCCTTTGCAGTCTTTTGAGCATCAACACTTCAAAGAATTGGGTTAGGTAATCCTAAGAGGATATATTGCATTGCAAGCTCATCAGCTTCATAGTGTAGAATTTCTTCTGCATTCAGTCGGCAACAATAGCAATGTTGGATTGTTCATCTCTTGGTGGATTAGCATTTGGATTGGCGGGTACAATGACAGTAGGCATCTGAAATGGACCTTCCAAGATAACCTTCTTTAAGAACTTTCCGTGTGGCTTCTTTATATCACAAAACCTAAAGAACCTTATCACCCATTGATCGTAGTTTCCTGGAGTGAGCATTGGAGGTCTATCAAGTGATCCGGCCTCATGAATTGATTGTTGTTGGCTTAAAGCTTCACACATCTTTGCAAACCAAGTGGGTTCCTTCATAGTGTTCCTTGATGGATGTTGATTAAATTCGTTTGTGTAGGGTTGAACTTGAAGACTTGGTGGTGATTGAACCATTTGAGGTTGTGGGATTGCAAGAAGTTGTGGAGTATGTTGTTGATTAAATTGTTGTTGATAAATTTCTTGTTGTTGATTCCATTGTTGATGTTGTGGAGTTAGTTGTTGTTGACGTTGAGAATAAGTGTAAGGGAAATAGTTAGATTATGGTGGTTGTGACATGTTGAAAACTTGTGTTGGTAAAAATGGATCTTTGTAGTCGAATGAACCTTTGTTGATGAAGTATCCTTAGGTGTAGAAATCACAATAAACCAAGTAGGACTTATGCGTAAAAACACCAAAGTTACAGAATAAGGAGGGTTACGCCGTAGTTTTAGCTTACGCGTAAGTAGGGAAAAGACACTAAATTTATGCGTAGACACAAAGTTAGGCGAGAAACTTATGTAGGATTACCTTAGGCGTAAGACAAGGCTTAGGCGTAAGATAAATCTTATGTGTAGGATTTCTACGCCGAAGTTTATGCTTATGCAGTTTAGGTTTTAGTTTGTGATCTTTTACACTATCACGGTAAAAGATATCCCAAGTCGACGTATTTTCAAGCTTATCCAATCAAGAAAACACAGAGTAAACCACAAAACTGAAGATCAAACCAAGGAGTGAGTTACGCGTAAGTTTAGAGTTTCACTTACGCCAGAACTACTCGTAAGTGACTTTTGCCCAAAGATGTTTCTAAACCAGATTTTTGTGATGAGGTAGCTTCAATATCACCAAAATAACATAAAAGTATGAAACTTGATGAACCAAAACGTCTAAAATAGTTACGAGTAGGATGAAACCCTCGAACAAAAATAAGCTTAAAACGTAAATCCACGCGTAAAGTATGAAACTTTTTGCCAAAAATAGTTATTTTAACACCTTAAAACATTGAAAGTACAAGAATCTTGGATTAAAAGTGTAAAATCGTGTTTTAAGCGAACCAAAGTATCATTCGCTGTTTACCGCTGTAGGACCTTAACCCCACTTCAAAAACAAAACGTTCACCCAACTAGTAGGCGATTGATACCACCTAGGTCACTAGATTTACCACACAAGCTTAATAGAAAGAAATAGAGAGGCGGTTGAACAACAAACCAAACACACACACACCTAAGAATGTAACCGTTATGCGTAGATATGTGTGAAAGAGAATATATTGAACAACCAACCTTCAAATGAAGGTTTACAAGGTATTTATAGGAGAAGCTAAAACTCCTAGTTCCCATCCTTTCCTTATTGGACATGGGCCTAAGCTCATGGGCCTTCTACATAAGCTTAAGGCTAATAACAAACATAAAGGCCATAATTAAGCTAACTATTACATATAAATTACTAACACTTGATTATGGTTTAAGAGTGATTCCAACAAAGAAGCTTAACCTCATTATACTTGTCATACTTTTGACCTAATTAATCCATGGTTTGAATCCACCATCACAAATAGTCAAACCAGGTAAAGCCCTCCCTTTTTACGAGGTTGGCGTGGCCACTTAAATCATGGAAACATTTTGATATACAAATGGAAAATACAAGCAAAGATTGATATGTTGTTCACACGTAAATGCCGCAAACATCAAATTCTTAGTAAGAAAGATGGACGGTCAATCTAAGCAACGACTCAACGCCATCAGCAACAACCTCAGCAAACCCACAAACATGCAAATACTTCCCAGCGTCACCAGTAATGGAAAGCCAAGACATTGCACTACCAATGTGATATACTCCAAAGAAGTTGATACCATCTCCATACTCACCGCCTTCCATCATGGTTGTGAATGTCATCATTTGTCTACTTCCGTCTGCTGAACTTGCTAGGTAAACACCTTGTGCTTTTCCTAACCTTGTGCTTTTCCTAGAGTCTCAGGAACCTAAATGTGGGTCGACAGTCAAGAAATCATCACTCACTGTTATAGTTCGGAATCCAAGTCCAAGTCAACGATAGTCAATTGACTCAATCATCATAGTTTAGGTTCGATGTTAAAGCTATGGTAATCCAATATCATCTTTTTATAAACCTAACTCGATTCGCGATTTTAATAACTATTGGACCCCTCAAAGATTCTCGCTATCACAGTTGTAATAATATTTTGCAAAGAATATGCTAAATGGTAACTTGTCTTGTACTAGAGTTGATTGATAAAAAATATTAAAGGATAGACATTAATTATAGGTTGGAGCTTGGCTATGAGGTTAATGTAGCCTACCCCTAAAGGGTAGGTCCTGAGTTCAAACCTCATAGCTCTGCTTTCTTTTTTTCTTTTAGTTTTTCTTTTATAGTTATTGGTAAGTAGTTCATAAAATTGTGTCATGGATACCATGAAGTGTTGAAAGTCCTCAACAGTTTGTACCTACTTGTTAGAGTTTAACAACTTTAAGATAAATCATAGAAGCATCTATATACTATCTATAAAAAGAAAAATGGTCAAAATAAGGGTGAGCATCGGGTCAAAACCGACCCAAACCGACAAAACCAAAACCCGGCTTGAAAAACCCAAACTAAAACCGAAACCGAAATTATTCGTTTTTTCGTTCGTTCGGTTTTGTCCGCTTTGCTTGAACCGACCAAACCGCACCGCGAAACCAAACTCCGGTAAAACCAGATCAAGTTTTATCGGCCGGTTTCGTTCGGCTTGGTTTTGTCGGGTTTCTCGGTTCGTTCGGGTTTAATTCGTTTTGCTCACCCTAGGTCAAAGTGAAAAGTTAAAAAAGTTATATGTTGAAAATATTAAAAAGAAAATGTAAATGTTGAAACAATTGATTATAAGCAATTCCAACTATTAATACACATATGCTTCAAAAGGAAACTATTAATACACATCTAAAACCGGTTGACCCGACGCCAAACCCAACCGGTTAACCCGTTTAATTTGACCTTTTACCCAACCCGTCGGGTTGTCCCGTTTAACCGACACGCTTTTTCGACCAAAGCCTTCAACCGTTGAACCACTCGGGTTGAGGGTGGTTTCAAAACATTATGTTTAATCCCCAAATCCTCAAACTTTTATTATTTTTAGTTTATAGGTCATAATTTTTTTTATCACTAAAACTATGTGCCGCTATAAAATTCCGTTGCTATACAAATGGAGATTACAAACAAAGATGGATATATTGTTGACACATAAATGTCATAAACATCAAATTCTTAGTAAGAAAGATGGACTGGTCACCAACAACGACTTAACCCCATCAAAAAACCTAACCGTCGTATCAATGATCAAACCTTAGCGAACCCACAAGCATGCAAATACTTTTTAATGCCCCAAGTAATGGAAAGCCTAAACATTGCACTACTATATCCATACTTACGTGATCATCATAGTTTAGGTTCGATGTTAAAGCTAACTCGATTAACCACTTTAAGAACTTTTGAACCTTTTAATCAAAAACATTATAGTATATATCAAAGAGTTTTATTGAAACACATATATTATTTTGTCCTGTTATAACGTGTCAATTTGTACTACTTTGTTAGATTCTAAAATAGTAAGAGTTTTATCACCCAAATAAATAGATATGTTCATGATATTGCGGTTGTAATATTTTGCAAAGAATTTGCTACTGGTAAGTTAGTTGCCTTGTTCCAGATTTGATTTGAATAAAATAGTAAATGATGGACATATACACTAGGGGGTGGAGCTTGGCTTAGAGGTTAAAGTGGTATACCCATTAAGGGTAGGTCATGAGTTCAAACCTCTATGTTCCTCGACTCTTTTTCTAATTTCACTCTCGTTTTGTTTTTTGTTTTTTTTTTGTTTTTGATGAGTGTGTAAATACTCATCATTTTAGTTAACTGAATCGAAAACGTTTAAAATGCTCAGAAATGCATCAAAATATGAAAATATCTTAAAATGCATTTTATATGTTTCAGATGCAAAATGTTCAAAATCGATGAAAATGAGCAAAGTTTTAATTGGCGTCAGTCCCCAAGTTTCAAAAGTTGTCAAAAACACCTCGAGCACAAATTTCAAAAGAAAAGTCACCAAAGGTCCTTTTAAAATCATAACTTGTCAAATTTAGTCCTTTGGTGAAAAATGTCAAAAGTTTGAGAAAATTACAAGAATGGTCCTTCAAGTTTGAAATTTGGCAGAAATGGCCCCTGGAAAATGTGAAAATGGCAAGTTTGGTCCTTGTACTTTGTGAGATTGTCAATTTTAGTCCCTTGAAACAACTTTGCTTAATTGGCAGCCATGGTCCTTGCAATTTTCAGAATTACACATTAAGTCCTTATTATTTAATCCATTTTGACCCTTGAACCTCAATTGGACCCCTGCCACAACCTTTGTGACCCCCCTGTCATCTAACCATTTTGACCCCTTGATTATTAATACATATCTGGTCAAACCACAGGTCAAACAAACACACCATTACTTTTCTTCCCTCCCCACTTGACTTCTGTTTCACCCTGCAACACTCAACATATCCACCCCCTCCTCACCTTATCTCCTTCCATGTCCCCCCTCCTCCACCTCACTCCAAAATGCATTTAATGCAATCTTTAACCTTCCACTCAACCCCACTGTCAAAATTCCCATTTCCCGCCAAAATCAATCTATGGCTAAAAACTGCTTAAAGCCATCCAAGGGCCAGGATTTGTGGTGGGATTCAATCAAGGATGTGAGAGAAAGCTCCTGGAGCTATAAAAGAGAAAAAAGAAGCAAGTTTGAAGAGTAGTTAGTTTTAGTTCAAAATATGTATGTCGACTTTTAAATTGTCATGTCTTAAGTAGTTTGTAGCTGTGTTTTCAAGTTTGTTTGTATCAATTATAAGTACTTTAGTGTATCACAACTTATTTCAATCATCGATTTAAGTTCATGTTCAGCCAATATTTTTGTCCTTTGTTGAAATCATTAGTTTCTAAATCCTATGTACAAGCTTCCAACAAATTATTTCTTAGCTAAAAAGTGATCATTCAAGCTTATTTAAGCTTTTTATAAGCTTACATTTTCTCAAGTGAAGTGGTACATGGTCGACAAAAGTCAAATTGGACCAAGAATGGCTTTGGTGCTGATAATGGGTGTTGCAGATCTGTGAATTGGGTTAGAATAGCTTCATTTAGATTAGGTTTGGGTTTGGTATTGGCCTGCAAACAAGATGGACTCATTTGAGTAAGTTCCTAGATTTTCATATTTCAAGCCAAATTTGTATTATTTGCTTGTGGATGTATCTGTGGTCTTTATTAGTTTAAACATGTTTATTTAGTTGTATTAAACATAATTAAACTCGCATCTTGGTCCAAGCTAGTGTGGTGTTTCTATCATTTTAGTTGTTAATCAGTAGTGTAAAGGGGTGTTTGGATAGCTTATTTAATCTGCCTTCAAAGCTGTTTTGGTCTTAGGTTTTGGTTGCTTTAGCATCTATTATCACTGGTTTACTCATTCTAGGAGTTATTTGCATCAAAATGGTTTAAAAGTCAAAAATTTATAGTCACCTGTCTTGATTGGTTCACTGTTGAATCAGTTAGTGTAGAAGTAGCTTATTGGCTTTAGAATAAGTAGATTTAGCTTGCCTTAATCATCATTAGCCTTTAAACATCTAACGATTAACTACATTGGATCAAATCTCATAAAGTCAAAGTTACAAAACTAGTATCAAAAGTCAAATTGAAAATTCGCCACCCAAACTAGGATGATTTTTAGTAGATTCATTTCGCTCAATCTAAGTGAAATTGTGATTCAATAACTTCACTGGTCTAGTTACTTGTCACCATTTTAGTAAATTATTGCAAATTTTTATAAAAGCTTCAAATGATGTCACGGGCTAAAGTGCCTGCAGTAATTCACTCGTGAACACTGAGTCTGACAGGTCTTCATGTTTTGTAACAAGCTCATTAGAGCTCATCTTTGGCTCATTTTTTATTTAGGCACTCAACCGGTCTAAGTCAGGTTCCACTGCTTTCCACTTTTCAAATTTAGGAAGCTTGTGCTTATTCTCCAAAGAAGCACCAAAACCTGTTTTAGCACATTAACTCAAAACACCTAATATGTGCTAGCTTGTAATCCAGTGGTTAAGAGCAGTTGAGATTGGTTGTTTTTAAGTTCCTTTAGCATATTGTAGCTTGTGTTTCAGTTTGGTAGCTTTTGGACTCCATTTGATTATTTAAGTGCTTATTTCAATAAGCACTTACTCATCAGTTTCAATATCTTGCACACAACCCCATGTTTTTCCATTTTTCCTAGCTTCCTTATATTATTTTAGACTTTCCCTGAAATTTTCAGATTTTTCCTAGCTTGTTTGCTATTTTTCTCAAGATTTTAATTACTTTTTGCACTTTTAATTAGCTTTAAATACAAATAATTAAGAAAAGCTTCTAAAAAATAATTTTTCAATTTTCTTAAGTTTAGATAAATATAAAAAGCCAAAAAAGTATTTTTCCAGATTTTTCATAGTTTATTTTGTAATTTTTAGTAATTTAATTAGTTTTAAATAGTTTAAAATTCATAGAAAATAGAAAAATAATCATAAAAATACAAAAATAGTTTTGAAAATTCTAGTTTATTATTTAAGACTTTTCTAAGTCTTAATTTTATTTTTCTAGCTTTATTTCCTATTTTCTTGTATTTTAGTTAATTATTAAATAGTTAAAAATAGTTTTTAATTAATAATAATTAGATAATAAGTTATAAAAATAGTTTTCTTTTTCTAAAAATTTTCTTTTATCATTAGGTTTGTAAAAACATCATTTTCATATTTTTAGGGTTAATATTGATGTAGTTTCACGTTTTTAGTTGTACGTCACGTAGTTTTTAAATTCAGTTTTATAAAAATATAAAAGCAAAAACATCATTTTAATTATAGTGATAGCGTTTATTTAATAGATTTTATCTTTTTAATTTCCTTTAATTTGCATTTAAGCCGTTTTAATTTGTTGGCTTTTCCTGTAGTTATCATAATTCACAATCTCCTTTTCCGTCCAAATCTCCCGATCACTATTCGTTTGATAATCCATTGCATAGCTCGCTGGGACATAACGACCCGGGGAAACAATGTACTCCTCAGATCTTCATTGATTTCGTTCCTGAAAGCTTAAGTGGTTACGGTCCGCCATTCACAAGTGGCGGCTTGTGTGATAAAGCTTGACTGTTTCCGAGCGCAATCAAATTTTTGCAGCGCCGTCTGAGCCGGTGTCGATAATCTTACGTCTAGCAGATTAGTTATTTGGATATTCACTCTTTGTTCATACCATCCATCTGTATATGTTTATATTTTCTTATCCAAAAATACCAAAAATATTCTTCTCATTCCTCTTATTCGTTGATTCTATTTCTCTTACCCTCTTTTGCCGTTTAATTCTATTCTTCGTATCCTCTCAACCATTTGATTCTCCTCTTATCCCTCTATATGTTTAATTCTAATGGCGGACATGCGTTTATGTTAGAAATGCTCCAAGTACCCACCGAGGGTTACGAAGATGCTATCGTTGTATCGAGATTCTTCCTAAAAATTTTCGAGATACAAACCGGTTTAATTCAACTAATTATGTCAAATCCATTCTATGGTTTCAGAGGACGATCCCTATGCTCACATCCCATGGTTTGATAAGTTAATTTCGACGTCAAATATAAGGATGTTTCGTGACAATTAAGTTGATGTTATTCTCATTTTCTCTCGAGGGGTAGCCCGGAATTGGCTCGATAAAGAACCCCCTCGATCGATCACTACTTGGGAGGATCTCGTTTCAAAATTTGTAAATCATTTCTTTCCTTATTCTAAGACGAAAAATCTTAAGAACGAGATTACAAACTTACAGCCAGTGTTAATGAAAGTTTTGGTGAGGCATGGGAAAGATTCAAAGATCTCCTATGGAAATGCCCACATCATGGTTTCTCGGAATTACTCCAGATCGATATATTCTACAATGCTTTAATGCAAACCGATCAAGATTCACTCAATACAGCCGCCGGTGGCAATATCTTGTATCGCACTCGAGGATATATTGATTATCATCGATAACAAATCAGTTCGACATCAAGAAACAAACCGATTGAGATGGCTGAGCTTACCGATGATATTCGATGCATGAAGCAAAAATCAGAGCCCGTTGATTCCGTTACCGAAAGATGTGATATTTGTGGTGGTCCCCATCCTTTTTACGATTGTCAAGCCACCGATGACGCGGTTTATAATGCTACACCGACCCAATATCGCAAGACTTTCATTTTCGATGATGACAAGGACTCAATTCAAATGAAGGAATATTATGAGAGCTTGTCAATGAAATCACACACGAAGAACCTAGAACTCTAAGAATGGGGACGAGCATCTTAGCACCATTCCGAAACGGAATCATCTCATGCTGAGAACCTCGTCCCAACCCCAAGTGAGTCCGAGGTTATCTCCGGTAATATGTGTGATGAGCCTCTTGATGATGATTCTTACCCTCCTCTTGAAATTCCAAACGATCATGTTGCTATGTTCTCCGATTCTGACAACGATTGTACTTCGCTTAACTTTATCTTATGGAGACATTGATTATGTCGAGACTTACCTTCGAGCTAGTTAGCTTAGAGGATGCAGAGATTACGATGATCCGAAATTGAGGACGAGATACTTCATGAAAAATTGTTCAATATAAATCTCCTCGTTTCTAAGATCGAATCATTCTGTGCTAAGTCACCAGCCCTATCCCTCAGTAGGATAGTGATCTATCTTGAAAAGCCCGAAACATCTTTGAGCTTGAGGCTTTTTCCAATGATTCTTCCGAATTTGAAATATTCCGCTTTGATGACGATTATACTAAAAAGGAGAGTAGTGGCAATCCCACTTTTCATCTTTTTCTTCCTCAGTATGATTCGTTTTCTTTGATCTAGATCCTGAGGAGTTCTCCGGTGAACTCTCTCATATCATATCTCCTCCGGAGTATGATCATTTCTATTTTGATCTTGATCTTGACCGGGGGGAGACATGCTCTATCATAAGAGTTTTCTCATTGAGGACACTACCCCGTCTCTTCCTCCTGAGGTTTTTGTTAAAATCCCTATGAGCTTAAATGATCAAATTCAAATTAAAGATGATGAAGAATGGATCCTTATTGTTATCAAAATCTTCATTCCATTCCTCACACATACTGTGATTTCTCTTCATCTTCACTCCTTCGGAAATGAAGACACTATCTTTGACCCCGGCATTTTCAATTATCATTTTTGAGCCGGTTCTATGTATATCTCATCGGTGTGGAACTTTCACGTGCTTCAATGTTTATCCAAACATCTTAAATGAAAGTCCGATGAGAGATTCTTTTCCACTTACTTCCCATGAACAAATTAATTGGAGTCGCTAGCTAACTCGGTAATCAAAAACAAGAGCATGCCATATGGGTTTTCACCCATATTCTGACTTCTTTCTATTTTCTACCAACCCTAGTGGGTGCCCACATGTTTAAAAAAAAAATCTTCTTTTCAAAATAATGGCCGTAATATTTCCCTTTTACGTTTTTGTTTCGCATAACCGCTGTACTTTGAATATTGAGGGCAATATTCATTTCTAAGTGTGGGGGGGAATTCTCACGAATTTCATCATATAATTATACCACCCCCGCTTTTGGCCAAAATTTTTTTGGAGTAAGTGTTTTACACTTTCATTGGGTTATCATCCGCCATGTTCTAAGACTAAAGGATTGGCTAATCCAAGAGCAAACGGCTCTTGGTAAAGATTTCTCAAATCCGTTTATATGGCTTGCAATATGCCCAAAATTGTATGGTTCTCAACTCACCATATCCTAAAAAGTGAAGAGTTGGCTAGCCCGCAAGATTATGGCTTGTGGTAAAGGCCGTGGAAAATCCATAATTGGTAATCAGCTCACCAAAGATAATATTGATAATTTATCTAAGAGTAGGCTAGTCCAGAAGGTACGATGCTTCGGTAAAGACAAATCAAATCCGTTGGAAGTCGGTGGTTTGCTCAAAATCACATGGTTATCTGCGGTACCATGGTTCTTACTTGAACCTGAAACATTTGGCTACCCGAAGTAATGGCTTCACGGTAAAGAGATCAAAACCATTAAGTTTTTCTCAAAGATTGCTAGGGACTAGCAATAGTTTAGTGTGGGGGATTGATGAGTGTGTAAATACTCATCATTTTTAGTCAAATTGGAACTGCAAAACGTTTAAAATGCTGAAATGCATCAAAATACTGAAAATATCTTAAAAATGCATTTTATATGTTTCAGATGCAAAATGTTCAAAATCAGATGAAAAATGAGCTATGTTTGCATAATTGGCGTTTCAGTCCCCAGTTTCAAAAGTTGTCAAAAATAGTCCCTGAGCACAAAATTTCAAAAGAAAAGTCACCAAAGGTCCTTTTAAAATCATAACTTGTCAAATTTAGTCCTTTGGTGAAAATGTCAAAAGTTTGAGAAAATTACAAGAATGGTCCTTCAAGTTTGAAATTTGGCAGAAATGGCCCCTGGAAAATGTGAAAATGGCAAGTTTGGTCCTTGTACTTTGTGAGATTGTCAATTTTAGTCCCTTGAAACAACTTTGCTTAATTGGCGTACCATGGTCCTTGCAATTTTGAATTACACATTAAGTCCTTATTATTTAATCCATTTTGACCCCAGAACCTCAATTGGACCCCTGCCACAACCTTTGTGACCCCCCTGTCATCTAACCATTTTGACCCCTTGATTATTAATACATATCTGGTCAAACCACAGGTCAAACAAACACACCATTGGCGCCCTTTTCTTCCCTCCCCACTTGACTTCTGTTTCACCCTGCAACACTCAACATATCCACCCCCTCCTCACCTTATCTCCTTCCATGTCCCCCCTCCTCCACCTCACTCCAAAATGCATTTAATGCAATCTTTAACCTTCCACTCAACCCCACTGTCAAAATTCCCATTTCCCGCCAAAATCAATCTATGGCTAAAAACTGCTTAAAGCCATCCAAGGGCCAGGATTTGTGGTGGGATTCAATCAAGGATGTGAGAGAAAGCTCCCGGAGCTATAAAAGAGAAAAAAGAAGCAAGTTTGAAGAGTAGTTAGTTTTAGTTTTTAAAAATGTATGTCGACTTTTAAATTATCATGTCTTAAGTAGTTTGTAGCTGTGTTTTCAAGTTTGTTTGTATCAATTATAAGTACTTTAGTGTATCACAACTTATTTCAATCATCAATTTAAGTTCATGTTCAGTTTCAATATTTTTGTCCACTGTTGAAATCATTAGTTTCTAAATCCTATGTACAAGCTTCCAACAAATTATTTCTTAGCTAAAAAGTGATCATTCAAGCTTATTTAAGCTTTTTATAAGCTTACATTTCATTTTCAAGTGAAGTGGTACATGGTCGACAAAAGTCAAATTGGACCAAGAATGGCTTTGGTGCTGATAATGGGTGTTGCAGATCTGTGAATTGGGTTAGAATAGCTTCATTTAGATTAGGTTTGGGTTTGGTATTGGCCTGCAAACAAGATGGACTCATTTGAGTAAGTTCCTAGATTTTCATATTTCAAGCCAAATTTGTATTATTTGCTTGTGGATGTATCTGTGGTCTTTATTAGTTTAAACATGTTTATTTAGTTGTATTAAACATAATTAAACTCAGTGTGATCATTGGTCCAAGCTAGTGTGGTGTTTCTATCATTTTAGTTGTTAATCAGTAGTGTAAAGGGGTGTTTGGATAGCTTATTTAATCTGCCTTCAAAGCTGTTTTGGTCTTAGTTTTTGGTTGCTTTAGCATCTATTATCACTGGTTTACTCATTCTAGGAGTTATTTGCATCAAAATGGTTTAAAAGTCAAAAATTTATAGTCACCTGTCTTGATTGGTTCACTGTTGAATCAGTTAGTGTAGAAGTAGCTTATTGGCTTTAGAATAAGTAGATTTAGCTTGCCTTAATCATCATTAGCCTTTAAACATCTAATTCAGTTAACTACATTGGATCAAATCTCATAAAAGTCAAAGTTACAAAACTGTTATCAAAAGTCAAATTGAAAATTCAGTTTTCACCCAAACTAGGATGATTTTTAGTAGATTCATTTCTGGCTCAATCTAAGTGAAATTGTGGATTCAATAACTTCAGCTGGTCTAGTTACTTGTCACCATTTTAGTAAATTTTTTCAAATTTTTTATAAGGCAAATGAGCTTGTCAAAGGGCTTAAAGTGCTCACTCTGGCTCACTCGATGAACACCGAACCGCACATTGTGGTCTTGCGTTTTGTAACAAGCTCATTAGAGCTCATCTTTGGCTCATTTTGGTTTATAGGCACTCAACCGGTCTAAGTCAGTTCCAATTTCTTTTTCCACTTTCAAACTTAATAGGAAGCTTGTGCTTATTCTCCAAAGAAGCACCAAAACCTGTTTTAGCACATTAACTCAAAACACCTAATCTGTGCTAGCTTGTAATCCAGTGGTTAAGAGCAGTTGAGATTGGTTGTTTTTAAGTTCCTTTAGCATATTGTAGCTTGTGTTTCAGTTTGGTAGCTTTTGGACTCCATTTGATTATTTAAGTGCTTATTTCAATAAGCACTTACTCATCAGTTTCAATATCTTGCACACAACCCCATGTTTTTCTATTTTTCCTAGCTTCTTAATAGTAATTTAGACTTTCCCTGAAATTTTCAGATTTTTCCTAGCTTGTTTGCTATTTTTCTGCATTTTAATTACTTTTTTGCACTTTTTAATTAGCTTTAAATACAAATAATTAAGAAAAGTCTCAAAAAAAAATAATTTTTCAATTTTCTTAAGTTTAGATAAATATAAAAAGCCAAAAAAGTATTTTTCCAGATTTTTCATAGTTTATTTTGTAATTTTTAGTAATTTAATTAGTTTTAAATAGTTTAAAATTCATAGAAAATAGAAAAATAATCATAAAAATACAAAAATAGTTTTGAAAATTCTAGTTTATTATTTAAGACTTTTCTAAGTCTTAATTTTATTTTTCTAGCTTTATTTCCTATTTTCTTGTATTTTAGTTAATTATTAAATAGTTAAAAATAGTTTTTAATTAATAATAATTAGATAATAAGTTATAAAAATAGTTTTCTTTTTCTAAAAATTTTCTTTTATCATTAGGTTTGTAAAAACATCATTTTCATATTTTTAGGGTTAATATTGATGTAGTTTCACGTTTTTAGTTGTACGTCACGTAGTTTTTAAATTCAGTTTTATAAAAATATAAAAGCAAAAACATCATTTTAATTATAGTGATAGCGTTTATTTAATAGATTTTATCTTTTTAATTTCCTTTAATTTGCATTTAAGCCGTTTTAATTTGTTGGCTTTTCCTGTAGTTATCATAATTCACAATCTCCTTTTCCGTCCAAATCTCCCGATCACTATTCGTTTGATAATCCATTGCATAGCTCGGGGACATAACGACCGGGAAACATACTCGTGATCTTCATTGATTTCGCTCCCTAAGCGCTTTAAGCTGGTTACGGTCCGCCATTCACAAGTGGCAGGCTTGTGTGATAAAGCTTGACTGTTCTGGAGCGCATCATTTTTGTTTTTTTTTTTATCGGTAGTTATGATTATTTATCATCGTCATAATGGCCTAATCAATCCATCTAACTAAAATGCAGGAAATAAAAGCAGAGTAATAAAACAACACAACTAGAAGATTTTATTACTCCTTGATAAAATTAAAATGAAATAAAGAAAACATTTTACACACATAATCTATAGATGATATATAACTAATACTCATGAAGTGTTGAAAGTTTCGACATTTTTTTTACTACTTGTTATTTAAAATATACTTTGTTAAACATAGTTTTAAAAAGTTAAAACTAATAGTCTAACAACTTTAATAGCTTAAAATGTTGTTGGAGGGAGTTTTTCTCACTTTTTGGTGGTTCATTTGGTCCTTTCGCAAATGTGTCTATCTTTGATGACTCTTTCCGGTGTTCATTATTGTTCGACGATATTGTTTTGTTCTCTTTTAATTGGTTTGTTAATCGTTGTTCTAGTTCTTTTCTCGTGAGTCTTGGTTTAAAAACCCTTATGTGATTTCCTTGTAATGTTTCTAGCGCCTTACTAGTTTTTAATAAAAGTTGCCGTAAAAAAAAAAAAAAAAAAAAAACTTTAATAGCTTGTAAGTCTGCTTTTAAAAAGCTAACTTAATTAATAGGTTACATTATTCCTCTACATCAATTTAAGTTTGATTGTTACTTTATTCTAACGAGGCTACAAAAACCCGTGCGTTGCACCGATTGGTTAAGAGTTGAATATATACGTGTTTTTTACGTAATATTGTATGCAAGTAGTTACATGTAAGGTATTGCAATTGATGTTATCATAAGTTTTGTATTTAAAGTAGTTTATTTAATATTTTAATATAAATTATGTATATATTCAAGTATTTTCCTCGTATTTATTTGTCACTTTTGTTATGTTTTTGGCTCTTATAAATTGCACGATTTTATGCGTTTATGGTTTGTGCAATAGGCACGTGAAGATGATGTATTCTAAAAATTGCTTTTTTTGTTTTTTTATTTTTTTTATTTTTTATTTTTTGTTTTTTATTATTATTATTATTTATTTATTTTTTATTTTTTTGTTATTTTCATGGTATTTTGTACAACATGTGCGATACACGTGCTATTGGTCTAATAATTAACTAATTTTTCATAACTAAATGTTTGGTCATTAGGTTCCTATTATTTTAGTTACATAAATTATTTTTTTTCCTATTTACATAAACTATTTAAGATAGTTATTTAACACCGAATAACACCACTTTTTGGGACTCACGTTTTTTATAATTATAATTTACAAATTTTGCCCTCAACAATTACATTCATTAAACAATCTAATACTTCATTAATAAAATTAAACATTAAAAATTAAAAAAAAATGACATAAAAAATTACAAAATGAAAAATACTTAAATTAAATAAAATAAGTAAATAAATTAAACTATTCGGTCGGTGGTGATGGCAAATTATATAAATTTCAATTACAAAGATATGATCTTACAAAGATATGATATTTCCGATCAATGTTTGGTGCAAAAACTCGATTGCTAGTGTAACTACACATTTTAAAACATTGTTAACAATATAATAGCTAGATCAAAGTAACATAAATGATAAAGATCCATTGAACATAAATGACTAAAATCCATCAAAACAAAAGTCACATGTAACCATCAAGACATATATAATCATGGATCTTTAAAGCAAGGTTTCATGCACTCCAATGTCTTCACTTCAATGTCATCATCAAACTCTGGCACTTGCTGAGGTAGCCGAAGGATCTCTCTTAATAAACTGAGAAATCATATCAATATATAGTAAGTAAAATAGGTAAATAGAATGCACTTGGCAACGATGATGAATTATATTATATATTATACATAAGAACATTTGAAACCACTTCCGTGTTTACAAATTCTCTACACCATACTTCTTTCATCGATATCATGTGCACCGAAAATATTTACACATATTACCAAGATGAAATGCAAACTAATTGTTAAATAATTAATCATTTAATTAGAATTATCAACAAAGCATGGAAACTCATACTAAATACTTAACGATCATATATTAACATTCCTACAAACCACTAATAGCAAACAATCAATGAACCATTAAAATTAATATGAACCATTTAATGTGAATAAGTTGAATGGAAGGAAAATATATGACCGTTATGGACTATTGAGATATCAATCGAGCTTCTTGTTGTCGAGCCACTTAACTCTCCAAGAGGAGGGACTGAGGTGTTTGGGTAAGTTCTATAAGCAAGATTAAACCAGATGAGTTTATTAGCTGTTTATGATTAAAATGTGTGTGTCCATAAGCTGTCACAATGCATCAATTGTTAAACTCACCCCGCTTTAACATGCAGTCAAGTTCAAGGCAATTTGAGAAAACATATTAGGGAAGCGCATTAAAGTGATTGAGATGCTTATGAATAATTCATTAGGTATAACAAACTACCTAAAGCTGCATGCCAAGTCATTGTCAGAATACTAATCCAATCCCCACTAATAACATTTATTATTCCAACTATCTTGAATCTACCAGCTTATCAGACATTTAGTATACTGTATAAAACTTGCATTATGTTTATTGGATTATTTGGTATTCAAGTTCCACAAATGAGCAATTACAGAACCAAGAAGGAACATTTCAATGTCTATTCATTACATTTTACAGCCTAGAAAACAAAGGACAGTTCTTAAGACCATGATAAGGAGCTTCATTGTGCATACCACAACCATATCAAATTAGGAGCGCGTCAATGTTTCTTTTACCATTTGGACCTTTCGTGTACCATGATTTGACATAGTCACCATATACAACTTGATTATACCGAGGGGGTTTGAATGTTGGTGATTCTATTGTCGTTTTGGCAGGGTCATGGAATGTAGCAACTGAAAGCCTTGCTTTACTAATCTTCCTTTTACGTGCTTGCCATCCAAGGGTAAATTTGGAAAGAGTCTTGCAAAGAATTCGTTTTGGAAAGATCGATGAAGCCAACGTGAAGCAGGTGTTAGTTGTGTCGATGGGGACAACCTTTATGGTCCATCACGACACCTTCCCCTCTTACTTTTTAATGGTCCGCGTGTTGATGGCCAGTGATTCTTTTGTTGCAGTTTCTGGTTAGACTTTGCACCTTTAATTAGAGCCTTCATAAAGGTTTGTCCTTAAAAAAAAAACATACTCACAAAGTTTTAATAAAGAGATAGCAGGTCTTTCTAAAAAATATTTAGCACAATTTGAAAGACTTTGCACCACTATCACCACCCACCACCACTCGCTGCCCAAATCCATCCATTGTCGTTGTTTCTGTCGTCCTGACACCACCACCAGCCGCGACCCACCACCTCTATAGGTTTGTTTTGTTTTTTTAATTTGGTTTATGGTTTAATTTGGTTTGTGTTTTAAGGTGTTTGTATTTATGGTTTTGATGATTGTGTTTAATTTAGGTAATTTGGTTTATGGCTTGTGTTTAGTTAATTTTTGTTTGTGCTGTCGCCGTTACGCACTACCCACGCCATCGCCACCACATTCACCACCACCACCGGTGATGCCCTTGTTCACCACCAACAACATGTATAATTTTGTACATAGTTTTTCGGTTTTTTCTATGGTTTTTGGTTTTGGTTTATGGTTTTTGTAAATCAGAAAGCAATGTATATAGTTTTTGGTTATTATGTTATATGGAAAAGTGGTAAGAAATGTAGCTAAAAGTATTGAACATTTAAACCGCTTGTGTATATAGTTTTTGGTTATTATGTTATATGGAATAATGAGGAAACAATAGATGGTAATATATATGTTTTTTTTAATTTATTTATTGAAACATAAGAATTGGTTTCTAAATAGTGATGGTGTGTTGTCCACGTGTTGTACATGACAAAACCCTACATGGAAGTTTATTAATAGTGTGTCCACAGGTATGTAAATATGTGACACTTGTTGACATGAATTATATAATTGATAAGTAATTTTTTAGTTATAACATCAGTTAGATATGTATAAATGATGAGTCATATCCGCAAGTTTTATTGACTTATATACCACTCTAGATATGTATATATGATGCACACGTTTAGGCTAAAACGGGTGAAATGGGTCAAAACGGGTGAAACATGTACTAATAAGTAAATTAGATGTTTATATTACACTTATTTCACCCATTATAGGCCGAACATGTATGAATAAGTAACTTTGTAGTTTATTTGAGTCATTTCGCTCGTTTTGACCCATTTTACGCATTTTAGCCCAAACATGTGCACGTTTAGGCTAAAAGCGTGAAATGGGTCAAAACGGGTGAAGCATGTACTAATAAGTAAATTAGATGTTTATATTACACCCATTTCACCCATTATAGGCCGAATATGTACGAATAAGTAACTTTGTAGTTTATTTGAGTTATTTCATTCGTTTTGACCCATTTCACTCATTTTAGCCCAAACATGTACACGTTTAGGCTTTAACGGGTGAAATGGGTCAAAACGGGTGAAGCATGTACTAATAAGTAAATTAGATGTTTATATTACACCCATTTCACCCATTATAGCCCAAACATGTACTAATAAGTAACGCTTCATTTGAGTAATTTACTGTTTTGACCCATTTCACCTCATTTTAGCCCAAACATGTACACGCTAGACTAAAACGGGTGAAATGGGTCAAAAGGGGTGAAACATATACTAAATGTAAATTAGATGTTTATATTACACTTGTTTCACCCATTATAGACCAAATATGTACAAATAAGCAACTTTATCATTTATTTGAGTCATTTCACTCGTTTTGACCTATTTCACCTATTTTAGCCCAAACATGTACACGTTTAGACTGAAACGGGCTTAAACGAGTATGATATAAACGACCAGTTATTTATTACTTTACGTTTGGGCTAAAATGGGTCAACTATAAGTTGTTTTCAATTTTGTGAAATTAACTTCATTATTTTGTGACTTTATAGAATGAGATGATCAGATACGGAGAGCCAAGAAGGACAAGAGATAAGGATGAGTGATCAACAGATTATAAGCCAAGTGTTGGGAGTCAGTTGAGCGCTCTACCCGTGGTCGAGGTAGGCGCTTGTCGGTCGGTTCATCCTTCTTCGGGTCCGTAGCTTCCCACAACTCGAACCACCGATATCTCACCGACATTCACTAGGTATGTTGCGGCTAGTCAGCTTCAAGTTCAATAGATGAATGATAAATTTATGAATAATAACAACAACACCCCATAACTACATCCCGCCGTTCTCGACCCAAGTCAGTTTTTAGATGTCGATGAAGATGCTCTTAACACGGACGATGATGTCGGCCCTTCAGGTGAATAGAAGATTTTGTTATTGTTAGGTTGGTTTGTGGAACGTTTATGCTTTTGAACAACTTATGTCGGTCGTTGAACAATTTAAGTTTATGTTGTTGAACAAGTGATCGTTGAACTTTAAGTGAATGTAATTTGTATGTTTTAAGTTATTATTTGTGTTGAATTGATTTATGCTGAAATTCGGAAAACTGCCATGAATGGGTCGAAATGACCTGGTAAAAATAGAACAGCCTGCATTGGTTTGTGTAGGTAGTACCTTTAGCTTACTACATGTAGTCGCTAAAGGTAATTGTTACATTATGGGTAGAACCTTCTAGCGACTACATGTAGTCACAAAAGGTAGTCGGTGAAAGGATCGGAGAAAAAAATGAAAACATATAGCGACTACAAAATAGTCGCTACAAATGTGTCGTTATAGTTTTTTGGTCAAACTTTAAAAAGTCAAAGTCAACAAGTAGTAGTCGCTAGAAACGAAGACGGTAGTCACTACAAACCTATAGCGACGAGGTATAAGAGATGGTAGTTTTTGAGATTACATGTAGTCGCAACAGGTTTATAGCGACTACATGTTGTGCTTTTAGCGACTACTTTTGTAGTCACAAAAAGCGGTTTTTGTTGTAGTGCATTGCATATAGAATATTGTTGACTATTCCAGTCACAGTTGCATCTGCAGAAAGGAGTTTTTCTAAGTTGAAGTTATTGAAATCTTATTTACGATCAACAATGTCCCAAGAAAGACTTAGTGGATCGGCCATGATAGCTATCGAGAACGGAATCTTAGAGGATATAAACTGTGAAGAGCTAATCAACCAATTTGCTATGAAGAATGCTAGGAGAGCTTCACGGATCATTGGTTAACTACGATGGTATGTATTTTTAATACTATGATTTGTTATGGATATAATTAATTGTTATAACATTAGTTATCATTTATAAAAAAAAGAAAATTTGCTATGAGTTAGGGGCATTTTTTTCTTGGCTCGCACTGGGTACTCAAATCCTCAGGGCCGCCACTGATTATGACTATCACCTTCCAGATCAAATCGAGATAGCAGCTAAAATCATAGATTACTCATATATTCTAAAATCCAAAAGATGCTTCAAACAGTAGTTCAACACTACATAACTTCTAAGTTGTAAAGAAGAAACAACTCAAAGTTGTGAGATGTCAACCAATCTGTAATAAAACAACAAAATCGAAATACCTTTGATAAAATGGCTAACCTACAAATAGAATATCCTAGAAATTTGTAGCTAAACAAAAACTACAAAAAGGAAATCATCCCCATCACTACACAAATCAAAGCTAAATAATAATGTCCATAAATTTAAAAGGCTTATCACCTTTATTTTCTTTTTCTTTTTCCTCTATTATCTTTTTGTTTTTCCGAAGATGCATTATTTATTACCACCATTACTACACAAATCCAATCTCGTATAAGTAAATGACATGCACATGAGAAATAAAAGTTGATCATACCAACATGCAGTATAAGTAAAAGTGGAAACAAATTCTTTCATTCAAAAGATTTGATCATACCAAAATGCTATAGTATAAGCAAAACTGGAAACCAATTCTTTCGCTCAAAAAATTAGATACACGTATTGCATTAAAAAAGGAAAACCAATAGCAATAAAAGGTTAAATCAACCAAATCCATAAGCCTATGAACGAAAGCATCAAAACAAACACACTCGCAATATAACAACTTACTAACTTTGTAAGCAATGCATAAGATCTATATCATGGTGTGGAAAGTTTAAGAAATGCATGTGTTATTTATAGGCTCCTTAAGATGAATATGAAGTGTTGCAACAACTAAATGCAGTGTTTCTTTGTATACCTCCAAGTAATGATCACAATGTAACTTTATGTTTCTTCGTATACCTCCGATTAATGATCATATATGAATGTTGTAGCCTTCAAACATGTGCCAAATGCACTCTTTTGTGTTTTGAGCCATCCCACTAGCTCAAGCCAAATGCATCTTTGTGTGTGTGTGTGTGTGTGTTTTTTTTATTGTGAGTGAGTGGTATATTTGGTGGGGTATTTTGTGGGACTTACAAGTGATGTGTTATGAGGGAGGGTTGTTTGAGTTATTGGTGTATTATTGGAAGGTGTATGATGTATACTGAGGTGACATACCAATAACATGTTATTGGGTCCTTGCATACCTTGTGCTCTAAATAGTAGATATATGTACATGTGTTATAATAATATTTTGCAAATAACATGCTAATGGTAATTTGTGTTATACTACCGTTCAAAAAAAAATTTGGTCTTATACTAGAGTTGATTGATATAAAATATTAAAGGATGGACGTGTATAATGTATTGTAGCTATGGTTAAAGGTTAAACTGGTTACTGGTATACCTACTTGGGGTAGGTTGTGAGTTCGAACCTTCAAACACTATGATACTATTCATCCCCATATGATACTTGAACAACTTCACACATCAAAATCAAATACTTTTTATTTTTCCGTTTGGTTTTTCTTTTACAGTTGATTGGTATAAAATACTTTTTATTTGGGGTAGGTTGTGAGTTCGAACCTTCAAACCTTCAAATTTGTCTTATACTAGAGTTGATTGATATAAAATACTTTTTATTTTGAGAAATTTTTTTAAATGACCTATAATTGCTAGGTGTTTACGAAATAAGACTTCGCACATAAAATTTACGAAAATGAACTTTCGAATGTGTTCTGTTAGATTTCTTGAAACACAAAATCGCAACCCTACACGTGTATTATGTGATTTTCTGGGCGACATAATTAATTGGAAATGAACAAAAAGCGAGGAATGGGCGATGAATTTAGGCGTTTGCACTGTAATGAATCTAGGCGAGGCGTTTGGGCCAAGGTACGAGATGTGGGCGAGAGGTTGGGCGATGAATTTAGGCGAGAGGCCGGTTGGGCGATGCTTTTGGAATTGGGGCGTAGGGGGAGAGCATGTAAATTGGGTGAGGTTAAAGCTTATGGGCAAGAGCATGTAGGCAAGAGATTGGGCAAGAGGAGCCTCAGAGGCGGAGGTTGGCCGAGGTAGTATCTTTTAGCTGAGATGGTTCATCAGAAACAACTTCAAAATGCTATTGCTACTGCTTCATATCCACATTATTGGTAAGTGAAAGAGTTGAGATTGTGATATAAAGAATAGATGATATCATTGATATGGTTTGTGTTGGGATTTAATACTCATAACAATTATATAAAATCAAATAACATCATCAAAGCATGCAGCGGAAGTAATTAGGAATAATACATGTAAGTAATTAACCGAATAATAAAACGCGTAACTTTTAGCAATTCAAGAATCAAACGGTAATTAGAATAAGAACCAAAACCCAAAACCCTAACTTTAGGGTTTATACAATTCGACCCAACCAAGAAGTCGACCACCAAGATTCACAAGCACAAGCGTACTTGTTCTTCGTTCTTGTACACACGAACTATTAGCGATTTGATGTGAAAAGCTAGTTTCTTGAATCACAAATAAAACCAAACACTTGTTTCTTTAGCTTGGAAAAATCGATCCCTTGAGGAGGAGGGTTGTACCGATCGGCCAAAAAAGAGGAGGAGAGGAGAAGAGAAATTAGGTTATTGGTGATCCAAGATTAAGTTGTGAATGAATACAAGGGTTTATATTTATAGGTAACTTAACTTGGTGACCAAGTTTGAGTGGGTTAGGGTTTGGGAACCCATAACCGATCGGCCAAAGCACCCACAAGGGGTTCTAGAACTTTCCCGACTTGTAATTTCATCTCTAGTCCCTTTAGTTTATATTTAACGACCGCTAACCAAACCTCGTTAATTATTTAACTATCGTTATGTTTTATTTCGTGACTAATAATTAATAATAACATTTTATATATTAATTATTAACATCAACTCTCGTACGTAATGTGTGCAACTCAAGTCTCGAAGTTCGAATCCGACATACTAATATTTAAATATCCATAAAACCTTTCGCTTTTGTTGGCTACAAGAAGTGTATGTGAAGAAGAGTAATGAGGATAAGAAAAGGAAAGGGGCCATGCATTTTTTATTAATAACGAAGTTAATCAAGCTCATTTGATGTGCACGTGGATACGGGTGGTACATTGGAATGCGTTAATTTATTTTGGTAATACTATGAAAAAGAGTTTGTTTTGGTAAATGAGGTGCAGAAAAGGTTCATATTGGTAATTGACTTTTTATTTTTCCGCTTTGGTTTTTCTTTTTACGCTTGGTAGTTATAATTATTCATCTTGAACAACTTCATACATCATAAGAGTTTGGACTAAGGGTGCTTTGATTCGCAGATGTTTTGAAAGGAATTGTAATCACAAAGGAATTGTAATTTGAATGAATTGTAATTTAAAGGGTTGGAATGTGTTGTAATTGTAATATGTTGTAATTGTAATTGATGTATTCTGTCATTTTGTTTGCTTGGATCTCAACGTAATTTAATTCAAGAAAACTAAAAAAAACTTAATAATAATAATAATAATAATAATAATAATAATAATAATTAAATAAATATTAACATAATAATAATAAAAATAATAATTATTATTATTATTATTATTTTATAAATATTATTATTTTAATAATTATATTAAATATTTATTTTTATTATTATTATATTGTTATAATTATTTTATTTTGTTTATTATTATTTTATTTATTATTATTATTATGTAAATATTAGTATAATAATAAATATTTTTATTATTATATTATTTTATTATTATAATTATTATAAAAATATTATTATAATGAATATTTATTATTATTAGTATTATTATTATATAAATATTATTATTTTAGTATTTATATTACATATTTATTATTATTATTATATTATTATTATTTTATTTTATTTTATTATTATTATTATTATTATTATTATAATAATAATAATTATAATTATTATTATTATTAATATTATTATATAAATTTTATTATAAAAAATATTTATAATTCTTATTATTATTATTATTAAATTATTTTATTATTATTATATTTTATTATTATTATTATTATTATTATATAATATTATTATTTTAATATTTATATTAAATATTTATTATTATTATTATTATTTTATTATTATAATATACATTTTATTATTTTAGTATTTATATAATAATAATAATAATAATAATAATAATAATAATAATAATAATAATAAATATAAAATTCTGAATTACAACGTAATTCAAAACTTTCCATCCAACATCCTATGTAATCTGAATTCCCTCCTTGGATGTAATTGGAATGACTGAATTACAATTACAACGCAAACCAAACAGCCTACGTAATGTAATCTGAATTACATTCCCTCCATTCTCAAGGAACCAAACAGACTACGTAATGTAATCAAATTACAATTACATCCAATTACGGTGGATTACGGCGAACCAAACACCCCCTAAGTGTTACAAATATAAGTCCTTCGGAAACATTGATATACAAATGGAGATTACAAACAAAGATGGATATTTTGTTCACACATAAATGTCACAAACATCAAATCCTTAGTAAGAAAGATGAACAGCCAGCCTAAGCAACGACTCAACCCCATCATCAACAATCTGGCCGGTTGGTATGAATGACCGAACCTCAGCGAACCCACAAGCATGCAAATACTTCCTTGTGCCACCAGTAATAGAAAGCCGAGACATTGCACTACCAATGTGATATACTCCAAAGAAGTTTATATTATCTCCATACTCACCGCCTTCCATCATGGCTGTGAATGTCATCATCTGCCTACTTTCGCCGCCTAAACTTGCTAACGAAACACCTTGTGCTTTTCCTAGAGTCTGTGAATCTAAATGTGGTTAAGAGATCATCAATCACTGTTATAGTTCCGAAGCCAAGCCCAAGTCCATCTGGTCCTAGTTGGGCTCCAATATGGTTTTGAACATTGTTTTGGTTCAAGTTTCCAGCAAATTGTGTCCTAACTAAGCCAGTTCCTAGTGGGATGTCGCTAGCATTTACAGCTGGGATGGCACCATTGGTGTTAGGAATGGCTACACCACCTTGTGGTGAAAACAAACTTTTATACATTCTTGAAATCAAAAGCCAATTCATTATTTAAGAAATTATCCATTTTGATAAATACCGTGTCTTGAACATGTGACAAGGTTGCGTTCAAACATCATAAACAATTTGGCTACAAAAGTTGGTAGCTATCCCAAATAGCTTTATAAAAATCAGTTTCAAATGTAACTATATCTTTAGTAGTAGCTATCTTTAGCACGAGTCTTACTTGATCATCATAGTTTAGGTTCGATGTTATAGCTATGGTAACCCAATATCATCTTCTAATAAACCTCACTCGATTCACCCCTCAAAGATTCTCGTTATCAAGAGTAACTAAAGTCTAAAACCAAAAAAGATTAACGGTTGTAATGGTAAGACTATGGTAACCTAGTATCACAAAGAATTTGCTAATGGTAATTTACTTGCCTTGCTCCAAAATTTGATTGATATAAATTTAGGGCAAATGATAAAAGAAAGTATCATACTTGCCATCATTTGCTTTTGTAGGCAGCGAATAATTTTTTTTGCTTTTGTGGGTACTATACTTTCAAATTCATCCTCTTTAGGGTACTATGTGACATTTTTGCCCTTCAGGAAAAAAAAAATTCTATTAGCTAAGAGGGGCAAAAATGTTCAAAAATTTCGCAAAATACCCTAAAGAGGATGAATTTGAAAGTATAGTACCCACAAAAGCAAAAAAAATTGTTCGCTACCCACAAGAGCAAATGGTGTCAATTATAATACATTTTTTTATCATTTGCCCAATATTAAAAGATGAACATACACAATAGGGTGGAGTTTGGTTTAGAGGTTAGAGTGGTATACTCGATGATAGGAGTTCATAAGTTCAAACCTCTTTTCTTATACTCCACTCTTTTTAATGTTATTTTTTTTTCTGTTTTTCTTTTACTGTTATTAGTAATTATAACTATCTTCAACACTTTTTTTAAAAAAGAAATTCGGTTTTACATTTATTGTTATTGGACTTTTTTTAAAAAAGAAATTCGGTTTCACATTTATTGTTATTGGTAGTTATAGTTATTCTTCAACACAACAACAATATATACAATCCCGCTGGTGCAGGGAGGTAGATAGTAGACAAAATCGATTTCAACTTTAGAATAAACCCGATAGTAATGAGACTTCAACAATTTATTCTTTCTTATAAAAAAGTTTTTTTTTTTTCTTTTTCTTTTTTTTTTATTGGTAATTATAAACATTTATCGTCATATTGGCCTCGCCAATCTATGTAACTAAAATGCACGAAAATGTAAGTAATAAAACAGCACAACAACAAGATATCATTAATTGTTGAAATTATCCATCATCATACATACACAAACCATTGATGATATATAACCAGTTACTATATTAGTCAAATAAAATATAGTACTAGTATTTTACAGAAGTAAGTTATGGATGCCATGATGTGTTGAAACTTGAAAGTACTCGACATAAATTATTAAACTTTTTGATAACTAACGATTATGATCGTAAACGAATCAAACTTTTAGTGAAATTATGTTCTTTTATTTATTAAATGAACGAACATAAATAAAAGTTAAGTCCGTTAATTTACGTTCGTGAACATCAGATTATGCATTTTTCAACCTTTGTTTATGTTCATTTATAAGTTTATGTTTGTATATGATATTTTTTTAATTGTATATTTATAAAACTAATTTGTTTAACAAAACGACACTTATAAAACGAAATATATGTGTATGTGAAGAAGAGTAATGAGGATAAGAAAAAGGGAAAGGGGGCCATGCATTTTTTTTATTAATAACGAAGTTAATCAAGCTCATTTGATGTGCACGTGGATACGGGTGGTACATTGGAATGCGTTAATTTATTTTGGTAATACTATGAAAAAGAGTTTGTTTTGGTAAATGAGGTGCAGAAAAGGTTCATATTGGTAATTGACTTTTTTATTTTTCCGTTTTGTTTTTCTTTTACAGTTGGTAGTTATAATTATTCATCTTGAACAACTTCATACATCATAAGAGTTTGGACTAAGGGTGCGTTTGATTCGCAGTATGTTTTGAAATGAATTGTAATCTGTCAAAGGAATTGTAATTTGAATGAATTGTAATTTAAAGGGTTGGAATGTGTTGTAATTGTAATGTGTTGTAATTGTAATTGATGTATTCTGTCATTGTGTTTGCTAGGATCTCAACGTAATTTAATTCAAGAAAACTAAAAAAAACTTAATAATAATAATAATAATAATAATAATTAAATAAATATTAACATAATAATAATAAAAATAATAAATATTATTATTATTATTATTTTATAAATATTATTATTTTAATAATTATATTAAATATTTATTTTTATTATTATTATATTGTTATAATTATTTTATTTTGTTTATTATTATTTTATTTATTATTATTATTATGTAAATATTAGTATAATAATAAATATTTTTATTATTATATTATTTTATTATTATAATTATTATAAAAATATTATTATAATGAATATTTATTATTATTAGTATTATTATTATATAAATATTATTATTTTAGTATTTATATTAAATATTTATTATTATTATTATATTATTATTATTTTATTTTATTTTATTATTATTATTATTATTATATTACGAGAGGCCCAAATATAGTATTATGCTTTGAAACAAATTCAAATGAACAAATTCTCTTGACTACAAACATAACTCATGAACTTTGTAACACTTCTGAAAATAGCCCTTATAACTACCAGTTACGGATAGCGTTAGACTATCTTACACAAATGCACTACATTCATATCAGTTATCCGGTATCTCAAGTTCGAGGATAAACACTTCATGATATACTTAATGACAAAGATCCAAAAGTATCATCATGTAAAGTTGGGATGAGTCCTATATTCAATTCATTGAATATCATGTGAATCTGGTATGTCTCACGCATCAATACACTTTAAAAGTATATTCTACCAAAACTCAGATTTGTCTTAATTCAATGACATTCCCACATCATTGATCGACAACGGACTATTTAGAATAACATAAGTTATTCACGGATTAAACATGAAAATATAGGATATAATATTAAGAAAATGAAAAATAAACATAAACAACTATTTTATTTCATTAAAGTAATATTTGTTCATAACATCCTTTATCCAAATACTAATCACAGATCTGCATGAAACTACTAGCTAAACGAAGTCCTATCCCATCAGCATGGTCAGTAAGTTTTTCTTTTGGCAAAGGCTTCTTAAAGGGATCAGCTAGATTATCATCTGTATGAACTTTGAGTAGATTGATTTCACCTATTTCGACTTGTTCTCAAACATAGTGATATCGACGAGGAAAATGTCCCTCTTCATGACTTAAGGCTCATTGGCAAATGTTATTGCATCGAGTTGTCACAATACACATTTAAAGGTAATTCGATTGAGGGCATTACTCCGAGTCCCGAAATGAATTTCCTAATCCAAACATCTTCCATCGCAGCTTCTCGGCAGCTATGTACTCACTCGTAATAGACATCGCAATCATTGTATGCTTTTGCTCTTCCAATCAACTCGCTCCTCCATTAATGACAAAGACATAACCCGTCTGAGACTTCGTATCATCTTTATCAGTTTGGAATGACGATCGCAAAAACCTCAGAACATCAAGTTCTCATCCGGATTTCCTCCATACACTAGAAACATTTCTTAAGTAGCCCTTAGATACTTAAGAATGTTCTTAACACTTGTCGTGTTTCACACCTGGTTCTGTTGATACCGATTGGTAATATTCTGTGCAAACGCCACATCAGGCCTTGTACATCTCACAACATACATGATAGATCCTACAGCCGAAGCATAAGGAACTTTCTTCATGTGTGCCACCTCTTCAGGTGTTGACGCGCATAGTTTATTACTTAAGCCATGTTCAAATTGCATCGGCAAATATCCCTTCTTGGAATTTTGCATACTGAATCTCTTCAATATTTTATCAATGTAAGCACTTTGGCTTAGTCCAATTAACCGCCTTGATCTATCTCGGTAGATCTTGATTCCCAGAATAAATGCTGCTTCCCCAAAATCCTTCATAGAAAAGCACTTTCCAAGATAAGACTTTACATCTTGCAAACTTGGAATGTCTTTTCCCATGATCAATATGTCATTGACATATAAGATAAGGAAAATAACATTACTCCCACTAGCTTTGTGATACAAACATGGCTCATCAAGATTTTGAGTGAAACCAAATTTCTTGATTTCTTCATCAAACTTCTTGTTCCATTGCCTTGATGCTTGCTTCAATCCATAAATGGATCTTTGTAGTTTGCATACACGCTCGAAACTTTGGATTCACAAACCCTTCAGGCTGCGCCATATAGATGTCCTCATCTAGGTGACCGTTTAAGAAGGCAGTTTTGACATCCATTTGCCATATCTCATAGTCATAGTACACAGCTATGGCTATAAGAATCCTAATAGCTCTAATGTCTGCTATAGGAGAAAATGTCTCCTCGTAGTCTATCCCAAAGGTTTGAGTATACCCTTGAGCTACAAGACGAGCTTTATAGGTGTGTACATTGCCATCCATGTCGGTTTTATCTTATAGAGCCGCTACTTCCAACTACCTTAGCATTTGGAGGTAAGTCAACCTCTATCCAAACTTCGTTATCTTTCATGGATTGCATTTCCCCATTCATTGCAACTCGCCATTTTTCCTTTTCAGGACTCATCATGGCAGCTTTATAGTTAGCAGGTTCACCAAGATCCCCTTATGTGCCATGTAATATGCGTATCTTGGGTGATAATTGTTATGCGGAATCCATGGTGGAACATGCATGTTTTGCCATAGAGTATTGTTTGTAATAAATTGTTTAGTTGATACACACATGTTCTATTTATTTAATAATTATTGAATTGGGGAAGACCTCAATTATAACTAATAAAAATTTGTTACGTGCTAATTGGTATATTATTAACTTTGGCTTACGCAATCGACTTGTCGATGTATGTGGCTCATCTACCTTGTAGTTGAAAGCCCTAGTTAATGTATGCATTTATTTACGCCTAGAATTGCTTATTAGAGTTTATTGAAATAATTATGCATGTGGCTAATTGTTTTTTTTACATATGTTAAAATTGTTTAGTTATATGTTTATATTATTTGAGTGTGTTTAATTTTTTATTAAAGTGCTTTTTTGTTTATATATTGTTTGACATGTCAGTAAGCAAAAAGGGTTTTTTTTTAATAGAAAAATTAAATTGACTAAATAATGGCGAAACTGATTTATTATCTAAGTATTATTTTTGAACTTTTAATCGATTGATGCGACTGTACTAAATGGTTAGAACGGCTCACCCACTAGAACAAACTATAAAGGGGTTAATTAAGAAGTGCGCACAGTCACACTGAAAGGATGTCTAAGGTTATGCTTTTGCTCTTACCTGGTCCTCTGCCCCTTGTGAGTTCGATTGGAGCTACCTAGTATAACCATTCAATGTACGAAGCATCTTAGTGCAAAGTTGTAAGTTTCTCAACGCATCGATTAAAACTTTGTTGAATTCAATCTTAGCAATTAAAATCTTATGTAAGTTCTTCGAAAATATTATGCTATAAAGTTGTATGCATGCTTCTTTATACATAAGTTTTGATTACACGTCAAAAAAAAATTGTACCCTTTAAAATTTAAGTTAATGCCATCTAATGATATGAAACACTTGAAGTTGTAATTTAGTTATGTGAGACCTTGATCTAGATTACAATAACAAGGTGAATTATTTTGTTGTGTGAGACCTCAGCTTAATGATTTGCAGTTTCTAAATTAGACAACTTAATTAAGTTAGTTAGTGAGACCTATGACTTAAGGCATAAGATGGGATAAAACATGCTTACGTTTTGCATTAATTGTTTTGGCAAAATTGTAAATCCCATAACTTTTGGAATTGAAAACTTGTTTGTCAATTATTGTTTTTCAACGATTACCTATTCTATACTTTCACCACTAGCAGATCAACTGATGTGGTGGAACTATGATAATGAGGATCCAAAATTCAAGGAAAATTCTATGGTTAATATGAATATTGACCAAAGGGTATTTTATTTTCTTGAATGTTTACTTATCGAAAGTACTAACTTTTGAACTTTTATTTTCTGTAGAAATGGCTCAAGCTGAATCTACTGCACAAGCCTCGTCGTTCAAATCTATGTTTGATCGAGAGAAATTGACTGTAGCTAATTTCAATGATTGGTATCGGCAACTCAGAATTGTCTTGAGGGTTGCCAAAAGACTAGATTATTTGACTACGCCATGTCCTCCTGAACCTCGCAGAGGTGCTACGCTGAAGCACGTAGCTGCATGGCAATCTGAGTATGACAAGTATAATGAGGTCGCCTTTGCATTATGCTCGGAGTATGAACTCAAACTTGCAAAAGCAGTTTGAGAATTACTTCCCTAATCTCATGCTTGAAGAATTTCAAAGGTTGTTTAAAAAGCCTGTGATTGTGGAGCTGTATGATCTGATAGATGTTCTTCATAGTTGCAAGCAAGGAGAAGGGAAACCTGTAGCCACCGGAAATGATGAGTTACATGGACCGCTTAGGGCGTCTTAACTATGTCTACCCAAATGACATACAAATTAGCCTTATCAACAGATCCCTTAACAAGGAGTTTGATGGTTTCGTGCGCAATTATAATATGCATTGCACGGGAAGACGTCAGTGAGGTACATGCAATGCTCATTGATTACGAGAAAGGTTTGCCCAAGAAGGCTCCTACACCTGCGGTTCTCGACCATCCGTAAGGGTAGGATTTCTAAGCCTAATAAGCCGCTAGCGAACAAGAAAGGGAAAGGTAAGGGTAAAGCTGATAAGGGAAAACAAGTTATGGCTTATCAACAAGAACCCAAGAAGTACCCTCCTAAAAAGCGTGAGAATCCGAAGAAGGATCAGGCTTGTCATCACCGCAGGTAGGACCGGAAGAGGAACTGCCCACTCTACCTTGATGAGTTGCGCAATAAGAGGTATAAAAATACTGGCACTGTGGCTAGTACCTCATGTACTCTTTTGATGATAGAATTATTTGCTTTTCCTCATAAAATAAATTCCTGGGTATATGATATTGGATGTGGTATTCACATTTGTAATACACTGCAGGGACTTAGAGGAGCAAGGAAGCTTGCCTATGGACAACAATACCTGCACGTGGGTAATGGAGCACATGCAGTCGTTGAAGCTATAGGCACGTTTGATTTAGTTTTACCTTCGAGTTTAGTACTGTCATTGAATGATTGTCATTACGCACCTTCCATTGTTAGGGGTGTCGTTTCTGTTTCCTTGTTAAAAGATATTGGTTTCGTTCATACATTTACTGATTATGGAATTTCGGTTTCTTTAAATGGTGTTTTTTACTTTAATGTTATTCCAGTAAATGGTGTGTTTGAAATTGATTTGCATGATAATTTGATTGATAAAAATAATTCTGTCTTTAGCATCAATAATAAAAGGACCAAAGGTGATTTGGATTCTTCATTTCTTTGGCATTGTAGACTTGCTCACATAGGCAAGAAACGCATGCAAAAGCTGCAACACGATGGGCTTTTGCAAGACATCAATGATGAATCATTTGATAAATGCGAATCTTGCATATCTGGGAAGATGACCAAGAAACCTTTTACAAATAGTTTAGAAAGGGCTTCTGATCTTCTTGGTGTGATACATACCGACGTATGTGGACCACTAAGACATGTGTCAAGAAAGGGTGCTAGCTACTTCTTAACCTTTAATGATGATTTCAGTCGTTATGGTTATGTTTATTTACTTAAACATAAACATGAAATCTTTGAAACATTTAAGGTTTTTAAGAGTGAAGTAGAACTGCAACTTGGAAAGAAGATTAAAGCTCTTCGATCCGATAGAGGTGGTGAATATTTAAGCCAAGAGTTTAAAGATTATCTAGCTGAGTGTGGTATCGTCCAGCAACTCACATCTCCATATACTCCACAACAAAATGGTGTATTTGAGAGAAGGAATCGTACATTGTTAGACATGGTGCGATCAATTTTTAATCTTACAACTCTTCCCTTATCCTTTTAGGATTATGCTTTAGAAACTGCTGTTCATGGTTCCAACTAAGAAGGTTGATAAGACTCCTTATGAAGTGTGGTATGGGAAAGCTCCCAACTTGTCTTACTTAAAGGTTTGGGGTTGTGAGGCGTTTGTTAAATGTGACTCTGCTAATAAGCTACAATAAAGATCTGTCAAGTGTATCTTCGTAGGATACCCAAAGGAAACTATGGGTTACTACTTTTACTTTCCACCTGAAAACAAAGTAATTGTTGCTAGGTATGGAGAATTCCTTGAAATGGATCTCATATCTCATGAATTCAGTGGGAGAGTTTATGATCTGGAATATGATCAAGAAGATACAACGGCTTCTGAAAACACTAGCCAACCTCAAGTAGAACCTGAAAGTCTGGGCGTTCCACCTGAAGTTGAAGTGGTTCCCATTCGTAGATCCGCAAGGGCTACGCGTGCACCTGAGCGTCTATGTCTCAACGTAGAAGCTGAGGAAAATATGTTAACCACATAAAATTAGCATGCAATCCTAGGGTTTCTACAAGTTTTACAAAATTAAAACCTAATTAAATAAAATAAGGGTAATCGACCCTATAATTAAAAAATTTGGGTTTCGAATTCAAAACCCTAGAAACCATAAAAAGCATGCATATAATCATAAAGATTCAATTTTTATGTGTTTCGGTAATTAATTACATCATATTAACGGCTCGTGATGCCACTGTTGGGATTTAATACTCATAACAATTATATAAAATCAAATAACATCATCAAAGCATGCAGCGGAAGTAATTAGGAATAATACATGTAAGTAATTAACCGAATAAGAAAACGCGTACCTTTTAGCAATTCAAGAATCAAACGGTAATTAGAATAAGAACCAAAACCCAAAACCCTAACTTTAGGGTTTATACAATTCGACCCAACCAAGAAGTCGACCACCAAGATTCACAAGCACAAGCGTACTTGTTCTTCGTTCTTGTACACACGAACTATTAGCGATTTGATGTGAAAAGCTAGTTTCTTGAATCACAAATAAAACCAAACACTTGTTTCTTTAGCTTGGAAAATCGATCCCTTGAGGAGGGGGTTGTACCGATCGGCCAAGCAAAAGAGGGAGGAGAGGAGAAGAGAAATTAGGTTATTGGTGATCCAAGATTAAGTTGTGAATGAATACAAGGGTTTATATTTATAGGTAACTTAACTTGGTGACCAAGTTTGAGTGGGTTAGGGTTTGGGAACCCATAACCGATCGGCCAAAGCACCCACAAGGGGTTCTAGAACTTTCCGACTTGTAATTTCATCTCTAGTCCCTTTAGTTTATATTTAACGACCGTTAACCAAACCTCGTTAATTATTTAACTATCGTTATGTTTTATTTCGTGACTAATAATTAATAATAACACTTTATATATTAATTATTAACATCAACTCTCATACGTAATGTGTGCAATCCCGAAGTCTCGAGTTCGAATCCGGACATACTAATATATAAATATATCCATAAAACCTTTCAGTTTTTTGGCTACAAGAAGTGTATGTGAAGAAGAGTAATGAGGATAAGAAAAAGGGAAAGGGGGCCATGCATTTTTTTATTAATAACGAAGTTAATCAAGCTCATTTAATGTGCACGTGGATATGGGTGGTACATTGGAATGTGTTAATTTATTTTGGTAATACTATGAAAAAGAGTTTGTTTTGGTAAATGAGGTGCAGAAAAGGTTCATATTGGTAATTGACTTTTTTATTTTTCCGTTTGGTTTTTCTTTTACAGTTGGTAGTTATAATTATTCATCTTGAACAACTTCATACATCATAAGAGTTTGGACTAAGGGTGCGTTTGATTCGCAGTATGTTTTGAAAGGAATTGTAATCTGTCAAAGGAATTGTAATTTGAATGAATTGTAATTTAAAGGGTTGGAATGTGTTGTAATTGTAATGTGTTGTAATTGTAATTGATGTATTCTGTCATTGTGTTTGCTTGGATCTCAACGTAATTTAATTCAAGAAAACTAAAAAAAACTTAATAATAATAATAATAATAATAATAATAATTAAATAAATATTAACATAATAATAATAAAAATAATAATTATTATTATTATTATTATTTTATAAATATTATTATTTTAATAATTATATTAAATATTTATTTTTATTATTATTATATTGTTATAATTATTTTATTTTGTTTATTATTATTTTATTTATTATTATTATTATGTAAATATTAGTATAATAATAAATATTTTTATTATTATATTATTTTATTATTATAATTATTATAAAAATATTATTATAATGAATATTTATTATTATTAGTATTATTATTATATAAATATTATTATTTTAGTATTTATATTAAATATTTATTATTATTATTATATTATTATTATTTTATTTTATTTTATTATTATTATTATTATTATTATAATAATAATAATTATTATTATTATTATTATTAATATTATTATATAAATTTTATTATAAAAAATATTTATAATTCTTATTATTATTATTATTAAATTATTTTATTATTATTATATTTTATTATTATTATTATTATTATTATTATTATTATTATTATTATATAATATTATTATTTTAATATTTATATTAAATATTTATTATTATTATTATTATTTTATTATTATAATATACATTTTATTATTTTAGTATTTATATAATAATAATAATAATAATAATAATAATAATAATAATAATAATAATAATAATAAATATAAAATTCTGAATTACAACGTAATTCAAAACTTTCCATCCAACATCCTATGTAATCTGAATTTCCTCCTTGGATGTAATTGGAATGACTGAATTACAATTACAACGCAAACCAAACAGCCTACGTAATGTAATCTGAATTACATTCCCTCCATTCTGTGAACCAAACAGACTACGTAATGTAATCAAATTACAATTACATCCAATTACGGTGGATTACGGCGAACCAAACACCCCCTAAGTGTTACAAATATAAGTCCTTCGGAAACATTGATATACAAATGGAGATTACAAACAAAGATGGATATTTTGTTCACACATAAATGTCACAAACATCAAATCCTTAGTAAGAAAGATGAACAGCCAGCCTAAGCAACGACTCAACCCCATCATCAACAATCTGGCCGGTTGGTATGAATGACCGAACCTCAGCGAACCCACAAGCATGCAAATACTTCCTTGTGCCACCAGTAATAGAAAGCCGAGACATTGCACTACCAATGTGATATACTCCAAAGAAGTTTATATTATCTCCATACTCACCGCCTTCCATCATGGCTGTGAATGTCATCATCTGTCTACTTTCGTCAGCTAAACTTGCTACGTAAACACCTTGTGCTTTTCCTAGAGTCTGTGAATCTAAATGTGGTTAAGAGATCATCAATCACCGCTATAGTTCGAAGCCAAGCCCAAGTCCATCTGGTCCTAGTTGGGCTCCAATATGGTTTTGAACATTGTTTTGGTTCAAGTTTCCAAAGAAATTGTGTCCTAACTAAGCCGCCTAGTGGGATGTCGCTAGCATTTACAAATGGGATGGCACCATTGGTGTTAGGAATGGCTACACCACCTTGTGGTGAAAACAAACTTTTATACATTCTTGAAATCAAAAGCCAATTCATTATTTAAGAAATTATCCATTTTGATAAATACCGTGTCTTGAACATGTGACAAGGTTTGGCTTCAAACATCATAAACAATTTGGCTACAAAAGTTGGTAGCTATCCCAAATAGCTTTATAAAAATCAGTTTCAAATGTAACTATATCTTTAGTAGTAGCTATCTTTAGCACGAGTCTTACTTGATCATCATAGTTTAGGTTCGATGTTATAGCTATGGTAACCCAATATCATCTTCTAATAAACCTCACTGATTCACCCTCAAAGATTCTCGTTATCAAGAGTAACTAAAGTCTAAAACCAAAAAAGATTAACGGTTGTAATGGTAAGACTATGGTAACCTAGTATCACAAAGAATTTGCTAATGGTAATTTACTTGCCTTGCTCCAAAATTTGATTGATATAAATTTAGGGCAAATGATAAAAGAAAGTATCATATTTGCCATCATTTGCTTTGTAGAAAATAATAATTTTTTGCTTTTGTGGGTACTATACTTTCAAATTCATCCTCTTTAGGGTACTATGTGACATTTTTGCCCTTCGGAAAAAAAAATTCTATTAGCTAAGAGGGGCAAAATGTTCAAAAATTTCGCAAAATACCCTAAAGATGATGAATTTGAAAGTATAGTACCCACAAAAGCAAAAAAATTGTTCATACCACAAGAGCAAATGGTGTCAATTATAATACATTTTTTTATCATTTGCCCAATATTAAAAGATGAACATACACAATAGGGTGGAGTTTGGTTTAGAGGTTAGAGTGGTATACTCGATGATAGGAGTTCATAAGTTCAAACCTCTTTTCTTATACTCCACTCTTTTTAATGTTATTTTTTTTCTGTTTTTCTTTTACTGTTATTAGTAATTATAACTATCTTCAACACTTTTTTTAAAAAAGAAATTCGGTTTTACATTTATTGTTATTGGACTTTTTTTAAAAAAGAAATTCGGTTTTACATTTATTGTTATTGGTAGTTATAGTTATTCTTCAACACAACAACAATATATACATGCAATCCCGCTGGTGCAGGGAGGTAGATAGTAGACAAATTCGATTTCAACTTTAGAATAAACCCGATAGTAATGAGACTTCAACAATCTATTCTTTCTTATAAAAAAGTTTTTTTTTTTTCTTTTTCTTTTTTTTTTATTGGTAATTATAAACATTTATCGTCATATTGGCCTCGCCAATCTATGTAACTAAAATGCACGAAACAGAAGTAATAAAACAGCACAACAACAAGATATCATTAATTGTTGAAATTATCCATCATCATACATACACAAACCATTGATGATATATAACCAGTTACTATATTAGTCAAATAAAATATAGTACTACTATTTTACAGAAGTAAGTTACGGATGCCATGATGTGTTGAAACTTGAAAGTACTCGACATAAATTATTAAACTTTTTGATAACTAACGATTATGATCGTAAACGAATCGAACTTTTAGTGAAATTATGTTCTTTTATTTATTAAATGAACGAACATAAATAAAAGTTAAGTCCGTTAATTTACGCTCGTGAACATCGATTATGCATTTTTCAACCTTTGTTTATGTTCATTTATAAGTTTATGTTTGTATATGATATTTTTTTAATTGTATATTTATAAAACTAATTTGTTTAACAAAACGACACTTATAAAACGAAATATATGTGTAAATTAATGAAGTTTATGTTTGTTTTTTTTATGTTCATTTATGGTTCGTTTAGTGTCTTATTGCACGCACATAAACAAACATGAACAACTCATTTTCTTAATAACGACATGAACAAGAAAACTCGTCCGCTATAGCGTTCGTGGCCCGCTTGCTTCTCTATTGTCACAAAGATCCAAGTGTGGTGGGGGCTTCATGTTACTAGGATCCCTTCGTACCATGATTGGCTAAATTGGTTAGATGGTTTGAAGTTTAGGCGGGAGGTGAAGAATATGTTAATACAAGTAAGCCGTAAAAACGTTTATTTATATTTTACGATCTTCTAATGTTATGTCAATAACAAACGTAAAATCATTGATATGTGCTTAAACACATATCTTTTGTTTATCAAAACTAACCCAAAATAACCAAGAAAGAGCCGTTTATTGCTAATATTTGTTGTTTTCTTGAGTTTGTACTTGTGCAAGTACGGATATGTAAAAATACACAAAAAGAAAGCCAAAACCGAAGAAAAACCGAGCACGAGAGAAAGAAGAGAGCAAAAGCCGATGCCGGGATGCAGATTTATGGGATTTGGATGATCAAAGATATACTTTACGGAGTTCTTGTCAAGATTGGGAGTTTTCACTTTAGGTCCTTCATTGTACCACATATTCACAATTCACCTCAACTTTCACATAATTACACTTTTTACCCTTCACTTACCCAATTTACCATTTTTACCCTTATCATTTCCATAATTCCACTATTGGCCCTTTTGATTTAAAAGATTACATAAATGGACCATAGTGTTATTTTTGGATACAAAACAAAAATAAATAAACCAAATCCATTACACCCTTTAATCCAAAAGCCCAAAACCTTCCTCAATATTGCCCAAGCCCAATCTAAATAAAAACTACACCCGACCCAATATCCTACCCATTAATACCAAATCCCATTTAACCCGCCGGTCAAAGCAACCCTTCCCAAGTCAAAATATCAATAAAAAAAGTCCCACCCCAACACCAGCGCGCCTAAATCCTTTAACCTCTAATTACTGTTTACCATCTTCTCCCATTTTAGCCAGTTACACCCCATCATTTACCCATACTTATGAGCTTCTGGAAGCCTCTGACACACGTGTCAGAGGTCTACACGCCTGGATCGCCAGCATGGCAGAAAGGAGTACTCTCATTGGTCAAGCCACATCAACAAATCGATCCAAGGGCTGTGGGATAAAGTGGTGATGCTAATGATGATCGAATGGTGAAGATTAGAGCTTCCAGGACTTTCTAAGATCATCCCAAGCTCAAGGCTCAGCTTATAAATACCTCTCTCTTCACAAATTATTAATGGGTCCATTTTTTTGAAGTAATTAGAAGAATGTTACCATTTTTTTTATTTCTGTCATTTAAATGTTTTTTTTTAGTTAAATTGTTTTCAATCTCAGTTGTAATTTGTGATTTTAGTTTTATTAGTGCAATTGTAATTTCAAAGTTCAATATCTTGTTTTACTTTCAAGCCTTAATTACTGTTCCATTAGCTTTACTACTCGTTCAATTAGCTCACATAAGCTCATTTCAGCTTATGAAAGCATATTGCTGTTTAAACCTGCTCCAATTTCAGATTTCTCATTAAAGTCAAAGAAAGTCAAACTTCTAAGTCAAATCGATTTCAGTTTCAATTCTGGTTTTAAGTAGTTTATTGGTTCAGTTTTAGAGTTTATCAAAGTTTTACAATTCAATGTGAATGAGTTTACATCAAGTTTTGAGTTCTAATTGCATTGTTTGAATTTAAGAGGATGTTTGGATGAGCCTGTGATTCTGTGTTTAAGACTGCATCAATGGCTAATGGCTATTTATATAGCTTCATAAAGGCTAGTTTAGTTTGGTTCTAGCATAACTTACCTTTGTTACACATCAGGTAGTCATAAGTCTGTTTTCATTTTACCTTCAGTTCTGTCCTGTTCATATCAGTAGTTTTCAGCTTAATTCAGCAATCTGCATACCTATCTGTTGTAGACTGCATGAGTTGGTAGTTGAGATTTCTGAGTTATATTGTTATTTAAACCTCTTCTATTAGATGTTAATTTGTTAGTTGAATCTGAGTTGTAGTTAGTTATGGTGTAGATTTAAGTTTTGTTGCATTTAGTCTCACATCAGTTAGGATTTAGGATGTTTGGATTAGATCAGATAGTTAAGATAGACATCCATTTAGTGCTCAATTTTGGTTGCAGTGGTCACTATTAGTAGCATAGGTTCTGAATGAAATCACTTTAGAAGTTCTCTTTAGCTTCTTTAGGTACTCAAATTCAAGTCTGCCAAAAGCTTATCAGATTATTTCACTAGTTCTGCACTTTTGTCACTATATCTATATGTTCTAAATTTGAAATTCTGCTTACGGACTTGAGCTTATGGTTTGCATTTTAGCTTCCTCAGTAGTTAGTCAGATTAGATGTTCCTTAGATGCTTATTAGTTAGCTCAATCATATCTGTTACTGCTCCTAACTCCCTTTTTAAATCTGCTACATCAGCCCTTCAGTCCTAAATAGCTTTTATTTTTTATTTTTAATTTCTTCATTTTAAGTCAATTTTAGCTATAATTCTGGTTATAATAACTTGGATTGGTGGTTGTTTACAGGGTATTTTTAGTTTATTTTTGCAATTTTTTCTTAGTTAGCTAATTAGTTCTTAAAGTGGGCTAGTATAGGGCCGTTTGGAATTAAGACGTAGAAACTGAATTTGTGCTCACTTGACTTCGTCTTGTGCATTTTTAATTCATATCAGTTGCTTTAGGTTATTTTTAGTTAGTCTTAGCCGTACCAAGTGTTTGGTAACTTCTGGTACTTTTTCGTAGCTTATAGCTTATTCTATTTAGGCTTTTCACATCAAATTCCATAGTTATTATCCATAGTTTCTTTTGATTTTTAATTTCTTCAATCTAGATCCTTAGACGCTGAAATTATGGATATAAGACCTCTGGTTGGTTGTCTATTCCCAGGTCATTTTTGCTTATTTTTGTGATTTTTCTAGATAGCTTATTATAGGGCTTGAAGTTGATACTTGAGGGCCGTTTGGAATTTAGAGCTAGAACCTGAACTTGTGCTTAAATTTCTATAGCTTGAGCTTAAATGACCCATTTCTGTTGCATGAGTTTAGAATCAGTTAGAATATGGTAGTTTTAGCTTTTGGTAGCTTTGTGTAGCTTATTGAGGCTTATTGCTTATTTCAAGTGCTTATTCATATTAGTAGTGTGCCCAAATCATAGTTCTTGCACTCCAAATTGGTTTCTGTTATTTTTCCCTAGTTCTTTATATTATTTTATAGTATTCTGGAAATTTTCATATTTTTCACTGTTCATTTGGTATTTTTCTGCATTTTATGTCATTTTCTAGCATTTTTAATTAACATTTAATCCAAATAATTTAGAAAATGTTCAGAAAAATGCAATTTCAATTTTCTTAGGTTTAGAAAAATTAAAAAGTGATAAAAAGTATTTTTCCTGAATTTTCTTAGTTTAAATAGTATTTTCTAGCATTTTAATTAGTTTTTAATAGTATTAAATTCATAATAAATTCATAAAAAGTAAAAAAAATGTGATTCCAGTTCTGAAAATTCTCTTTAGTTATTTAAGATTTTTGAAAAATAATTTTGTAATTTTCTTGCTTGTTTTCCTAATTTTTAGTATTTTAGCTCTATTTTAAATGTCTAAAATTAGTTTTTAATTCAAATAAATTCCATAAAAATCATAAAAATTAGTTTTAACTCATAAATAGTTTTTAAATATAATTTTTAGTTAGAAAGTAATTTTAGATTATTTTTAGAACTTAGATTAGACATAGTTGCATTTTATTTTCGTTTCTTTTCATACGTTTTAGTATAATTTGCGTAACTTAGGATTCCCCGTAGTGTAATTTCCCTTTTATGCTTCCCTTGCTCCGTAGTTTAGAAAACTTCATATTATCCCCTTTTCCCATTCAAATCCCGATAATCGCGACGTGAGTTGGAAACTCCATTCAACCCTCGTTCGGAACGATCTCGGTGCTCAAACCTAACACGTTTGAGTTACCCACATACTACACACTTCTTCTATTATTGATTTCTCAGCGAATCAATTTTTGGCGCCGCTGCCGGGGAGGGCTTGTAGCGAGTTTTCTTATTCCGTCTCGAATCGTGCATTTGAAGATCCTTCCCCGAGTGAAGTTACCGTCGTTTTTGTATATATATCTTTTTCAAAAACCCAAAAACATCTAAAAAACCAAAACATTCTTCCTAGAGTGTTTACAAAACCATAAAAAGTTAAAACCAACAAAACAAACCCGAACGTTAATTGTTACGTCGGCTCACCTTGAAGGTACAACCTATACACGGGTATAAGGAAAGTCTTGACATTAAATTGCAGACTGAAGAACGATCCACTCTTCGTTCCGCCATTTCGCCGCGTACTTTTGAGAGCTACCGAGCACCGGTTGACGTGAAGGTTACAAAAATATTGTGTTTTCAACATTTTTTTATAAAAACCCAAAAAGATTTTCCTTTTCAAAATTTGTTTTAAAAACCCAAAAATATTCTTCTTTTATCCTCTAACCCGATAATTCTTTCTCCTTAAACCTCTATATGTTTAATTCTCATGGAAACAATCAATTATCGTCATTGTTTTCATTGCAAAGGCCGTATGGAAGAAGATCAGTATTGTTGTTTGAATCCTGAATGTGTATGTGAGCGATGTGGATACCCCGGTTCTAAAAAATCTTGCTATTGGTGCGACTTAGCCGACAAACAATCTCTAGATGATTCTAAAAGTGTTTCTGACCATCCGCCACAACCCGAGATATGTTCTTATCGTCGTTGCCTTCATTGCCAAAGCCGTATGGAAGAAAATCAATTTCGGTGTTTGAAATGTATATGTGATTTGTGCGGAAATAATTGTCGGAATGGATTTTGTGATGTATGCCAGAATTTTATCAATCCAAATTCAGATCTCGCTCGTCTTTATGCACGGCTAGAACAAAAGAGTGCTCTAATTGAAGAACCCTCGATTCCTACTCCCTCTCCGGTGAGGAAAATGGAATATGTTTCTGAGCCCGAGATGAATCCCGCTCAAGAATCGAGCCTATCACGGAAATGGTGGAAATAGCTAACTCTTATCCAGATAATTCTACGATTTATCAGCTCTTGTGCATATGGTGCATGGACCGAATATGGTGGGAATTGTTCCGCTTGTAGCAATGGAAAATATGGAACCGAGTTTCACCACAATCCTAACTATGAGACAACCGATTTTCCTAACCAACCTCTGTACCATGAGCCGGAATCATACTCTTGTGAGTACTGTGGTGGTCCTCACCAAGGTTTTCAATGTCAAGTTCAATTTAACAACTCAACTTTTGGTTATGAACCTTACCCTTATTCATCACAACAATCATACTGTTGTGAGTATTGTGGAGGTCCGCACGTTAATTCCGATTGTCGATACTGAGAATCCGATTGTTTACGAGCAAGTTCCTTGTGACAATTACGATTATTCTTATAACCCACCTCCACAATACCAAGAAATTCAACCACAACCTTCACCATGTTCTAAAGAATTTAATCAAAAATTTCTGGAAATGATGAGTGATCTTAAGAATCTTCTTGATAAATTTACCCACGGGAAAGAAGATCCTCATCAGAAGACCTATCGTGAATCATTAGCTGAAGAAGCCGCGAAAGTGATCCAACATCGTTCAACCACCTATTATTACGATTCTGATTCTGATGACGATTATACTCCTCCGAGTGGCAATCCCACTCCGTTTGAGCCGTTAATTTCCGACCCTTCCCCTTCACTCACGCCGGTTGAGAGAAGTGACGTCGTTTTGGAAGAGGTCGATGATCATATTTCTACGGACATTGTTGAACCCGTTGATTCTCTCATAATGGGGGATGAGCATCTTAATACTATTCCGGAAACGGAAGAGACTAATGTTGAGATCCTTATCCCAAGCCCAAGAGAGTCTGGGGTTGTTGTTTGTGATAAGCCTTCTTTTGATATTACGAGCGATCATGATGAGATGTTCTCCGATTCCGATGATGATTCTTATGGAGACATCGATTTTGTCGACGATTTACCATCTGAGCCCGTCATTATTGAAGAAGAAAACGATTTTGAGCCGGAAGTTGAAGAGATTGAGCCTAATGATATAGAGATCGAGGATGAAGCATTACGTGAAACATTGTCAAATGTCCATCTTCTCATTTCTAAGATTGAAGCCCTAAAAGATAATTCAAGTTCGCATCCTATCTCCGTTAAAGATAATGATTTCTCTCCCGAGCTTGAGATTTTCCGATTTGATGAAGAGATGAGTGGCAGTCCCACTATTGATGATGTTTATCCTCCGATTCTTGAGCGATTCTACTTCGAGGATGATATGAGCAAGGTTTTGAACGATATTTCCGATACTCCGACAAATGACCCGATCATTGAGGATGCGATTGATGACCCAATACCACCGGGTATTGAGGATGTTGTGAATGATCCTGATGAGGATATGGTTGTTCTTGATGGTTTTATTGACTCCCCTTTCTCTGATGAGTCGACTATCCTTTATCCCGTTGAGCCCACATGTGAAGACAAAATCTTTAAACCCGGGATATGCATAGATGAGCCTTTTGTTAAAATCATTTTTGGAGAAAAGGATCCTCGGATGGATGCCTTCATTTGTGAACCTTTGAGTCACACCTTTCTATATCATGAGCTCCCGACTTCTTTGGAGTATTCTTTTATCGATCCTTCATCCTTTCGTCCGCCCGCAAAACCGCCGGATGATGGATCGATCTTTCATATGCCTTATGTGAGTTTGGGAGGAGTTATTCCATTTGTGCTTGAGCCCGACAATTTCTTCCCCTCCCAACCCACCCAGTCTCATTCTTTCAGGAATGAGGACACTATTTTTGACCCTGGTATCTCTACCACTTTCTTCCCCAAGAACAAATGAATTCGGGGACGAGTCAGGCTAGCGACTCGTTGAAGAAAAACAGTAGCGCTTCGTGGGAGGCACCCCATGCTTATCTCTATCTTCTTTCTATTTTCTAATAAGTGATGTGAAGGGGTTAGCCTTTTCGATTTCTCGTGTTTGGTTGTTTGTGATGTTATGTGTAGGATTTTCCCGATATGAAGACTCTCGTGCTCGAAGTTTGTCTTTTCTCTACTCGAGTTTCATGATCGATGCTGATGGAAATCCGATATCCGAAATCTTATCGACTAACGTTTATCTTTGAGCATACTTTATAAACGGCTTTTAGATTTTCGTTGATACCCTTGCTTTTAAACATTGAGGACAATGTTTCGTTCTAGTCTGGGGTAGGGTAATCTTCGATTTGATTTGACCGCACTTGCTTTATTTTTGTCGTGTACTCTCGCAACCCCGTTTTTCCGTAGAAAAATTGTGCTATAAATGAGAAAATTTAAAAAATTTTAAGCTTTTGTTAAGTCTTTTTGATTGAAAAGTTTTCTAGTCTCTTAGATAAGAAGCTATAAAATGCGAATTCTAGCTCACAAGGCCAAGAATTTGCAAGTTTCCCTGAGTGATTTTAAATATGCATGACTTAATTTCATTTAGACAAAGCATTTGCTAAGTTAATATATGTTTTGACACCTTGTTGACTTTCCGCTGGTGAGAGTAGGAATAGAATTCTGACTTGAATGGGCGTGTTGAGCCTAGCTTGTTCCCTTAACCATAGATAATTTAATTATCGGCTAAGCATCCGCTGATCTCATTATTTGGGATTTTAAATTTGCGGAGATCGAGAAATGATAGAGTTACTTATGAGTTTAGATGCTAAGCGTGGAGTAGTTGGTTCTCTTTAGAGCCCATCGAAGGTACTTATGGCTTTTTTGTTCCCACAAAATTGTTTCACCCCATATTTGTCAAATAATAATTAGAGATGTTGAGTTTTTGGCGATAGTTAGTTCTTTGTCTTCTTTAGAGAATCCTTGCCCATGAGAGTTGGGTACACATCGAGGTACCTGTCGTGTTACGGTGTAATAGACAACTGATTCATGATAGTTTGCTGCTATTGTTTCTATTGTTATAAAAGCCGTAGGGTTTGGAGTTTGGCACAAAAATTAACATGAAATAAAGCCCAAATGTTTTATAATTAAAAATCCAAAGCTATAAAAGTTGTCATAGACTTCTATAAAGGCAGAGGAAAATCCAAAGTCATAATAAGACTTCTGATAAAACGGTAATTCCGTTGAGTTAGTAGTTTAAAAGACCAAGGGCCTAAATTGCAAAAATGCAAATGTACTGAAATAGTGTTAAGCCAAACTTGGATCCGGAGATGTCTAAATAAAGCTTCGCTCTCGACTCGTAGATGAGTTGTCTCGGTCGCCATAAAAAGGATATTCTCCCTAAATCGTGTGAAATTAGGACCTTGATGTGGACCTCATTCTTGTGTGCAATGGTTTTCGATGGAAGATGGATAACAAATTAGCGACTAAGCTTTATATCTTTATCTGAATAAAAGTTATCGAAACGAGAATTATGAAGAAATTCATGTCTCACAAAAATAAAAAAATCTAGAGGCAAATAGGAAAATGGGAGCAAAAGGTAATTACACAAGTAACTTCCATGGGTAGTGTTAGCATCTAGAGTCATTTGTAACAATGATTTCGATTTTACGCTTAGTTTGGGAACTTGTGAAAAATCAGGGACGATGTATTCTATCCGTATGGTCACTTCACGCTGTGTTGTGTTTCTTACTTCGTGATCCTAACATGTTGATTGAAAAATGTTGGAGTTATTGATCGACATGAAAGTTCAGCAAACCGTCACTCATAGCCGGAATGTGCTAAATCGTAATATCTATACAAGTGTATTAAAAGGTAAACGGGGCATTTTTAGAATTAAGGTTTTCTTAATCTCTTTTGAGGAATCTTTGCTACTTCTTCATAGGTTTAGTAGAAAGAGATTGAAATCCTTGGTTTTACAAGTGTGAGTTGATTGCATTGCGTGGGGACACGACAATGGTCTCGTCTGGGGTATTTTGATATGTGCTTAAACACATATCTTTTGTTTATCAAAACTAACCCAAAATAACCAAGAAAGAGCCGTTTATTGCTAATATTTGTTGTTTTCTTGAGTTTGTACTTGTGCAGGTACGGATATGTAAAAATACACAAAAAGAAAGCCAAAACCGAAGAAAAACCGAGCACGAGAGAAAGAAGAGAGCAAAAGCCGATGCCGGGATGCAGATTTATGGGATTTGGATGATCAAAGATATACTTTACGGAGTTCTTGTCAAGATTGGGAGTTTTCACTTTAGGTCCTTCATTGTACCACATATTCACAATTCACCTCAACTTTCACATAATTACACTTTTTACCCTTCACTTACCCAATTTACCATTTTTTACCCTTATCATTTCCATAATTCCACTATTGGCCCTTTTGATTTAAAAGATTACATAAATGGACCATAGTGTTATTTTTGGATACAAAACAAAAATAAATAAACCAAATCCATTACACCCTTTAATCCAAAAGCCCAAAACCTTCCTCAATATTGCCCAAGCCCAATCTAAATAAAAACTACACCCGACCCAATATCCTACCCATTAATACCAAATCCCATTTAACCCGCCGGTCAAAGCAACCCTTCCCAAGTCAAACTATCAATAAAAAAAAGTCCCACCCCAACACCAGCGTGCCTAAATCCTTTAACCTCTAATTACTGTTTACCATCTTCTCCCATTTTACCCAGTTACACCCCATCATTTACCCATACTTATGAGTTGAAGCCTCACACACGTGTCGAGGTCTACACGCCTGGATCGCCAAAGATGGCAGAAAGGAGTACTCTCATTGGTCAAGCCACATCAACAAATCGATCCAAGGCGTGGGATAAAGTGGTGATGCTAATGATGATCGAATGGTGAAGATTAGAGCTTCCAGGACTTTCTAAGATCAACCCAAGCTCAAGGCTCAGCTTATAAATACCTCTCTCTTCACAAATTACTCTTGGTCCATTTTTCAAGTAATTAGAAGAATGTTACCACTTTTTATTTCTGTCATTTAAATGCTTTTTAAATAGTTAAATTGTTTTCAATCTCGCTTGTAATTTGTGATTTTAGTTTTATTAGTACAATTGTAATTTCAAATTTCAATATCTTGTTTTACTTTCAAGCCTTAATTATCTGCTCCATTAGCTTTACTACTTGTTCAATAAGCTCACATAAGCTCATTTCAGCTTATGAAAGCATATTGCTGTTTAAACCTGCTCCAATTTCAGATTTCTCATTAAAGTCAAAGAAAGTCAAACTTCTAAGTCAAATCGATTTCAGTTTCAATTCTGGTTTTAAGTAGTTTATTGGTTCAGTTTTAGAGTTTATCAAAGTTTTACAATTCAATGTGAATGAGTTTACATCAAGTTTTGAGTTCTAATTGCATTGTTTGAATTTAAGAGGATGTTTGAATGAGCCTGTGATTCTGTGTTTAAGACTGCATCAGTGGCTAATGGCTATTTATATAGCTTCATAAAGGCTAGTTTAGTTTGGTTCTAGCATAACTTACCTTTGTTACACATCAGGTGGTCATAAGTCTGTTTTCATTTTACCTTCAGTTCTGTCCTGTTCATATCAGTAGTTTTCACTAATTCAAAGAATATGCATACCTATCTGTTGTAGACTGCATGAGTTGGTAGTTGAGATTTCTGAGTTATATTGTTATTTAAACCTCTTCTATTAGATGTTAATTTGTTAGTTGAATCTGAGTTGTAGTTAGTTATGGTGTAGATTTAAGTTTTGTTGCATTTAGTCTCACATCAGTTAGGATTTAGGATGTTTGGATTAGATCAGATAGTTAAGATAGACGTCCATTTAGTGCTCAATTTTGGTTGCAGTGGTCACTATTAGTAGCATAGGTTCTGAATGAATTCACTTTAGAAGTTCTCTTTAGCTTCTTTAGGTACTCAAATTCAAGTCTGCCAAAAGCTTATCAGATTATTTCACTAGTTCTGCACTTTTGTCACCATATCTATATGTTCTAAATTTGAAATTCTGCTTACGGACTTGAGCTTATGGTTTGCATTTTAGCTTCCTCAGTAGTTAGTTAGATTAGATGTTCCTTAGATGCTTATTAGTTAGCTCAATCAGATCATTCTATCGCTCCTAATTCCCTTTTCAAATCGCTACATCACCCTTCAGTCCTAAATAGCTTTTATTTTTGATTTTTAATTTCTTCATTTTAAGTCAATTTTAGCTATAATTCTGGTTATAATAACTTGGATTGGTGGTTGTTTACAGGGTATTTTTAGTTTATTTTTGCAATTTTTTCTAAGTTAGCTAATTAGTGCTTAAAGTGGGCTAGTATAGGGCCGTTTAGAATTAAGACGTAGAAACTGAATTTGTGCTCACTTGACTTCATCTTGTGCATTTTTGATTCATATCAGTTGCTTTAGGTTATTTTTAGTTAGTTTTAGCCGTAGCAAGTGTTTGGTAACTTCGGTACTTTTCAGTAGCTTATAGCTTATTCTATTTAGGCTTTTCACATCAAATTCCATAGTTATTATCCATAGTTGCTTTTGATTTTTAATTTCTTCAATCTATATCCTTAGAAGCTGAAATTCTGGATATAAGCTCATTGGTTGGTTGTCTACTGCCTGGTCACTTTTGCTTATTTTTGAGATTTTTCTAGATAGCTTATTATAGGGCTTGAAGTTGATACTTGAGGGCCGTTTGGAATTTAGAGCTAGAACCTGAACTTGTGCTTAAATTTCTATAGCTTGAGCTTAAATGACCCATTTCTGTTGCATGAGTTTAGAATCAGTTAGAATATGGTAGTTTTAGCTTTTGGTAGCTTTGTGTAGCTTATTGAGGCTTATTGCTTATTTCAAGTGCTTATTCATATTAGTAGTGTGCCCAAATCATAGTTCTTGCACTCCAAATTGGTTTCTGTTATTTTTCCCTAGTTCTTTATATTATTTTATAGTATTCTGGAAATTTTCATATTTTTCACTGTTCATTTGGTATTTTTCTGCATTTTATGTCATTTTCTAGCATTTTTAATTAACATTTAATCCAAATAATTCAGAAAATGTTCAGAAAAATGCAATTTCAATTTTCTTAGGTTTAGAAAAATTAAAAAGTGATAAAAAGTATTTTTCCTGAATTTTCTTAGTTTAAATAGTATTTTCTAGCATTTTAATTAGTTTTTAATAGTATTAAATTCATAATAAATTCATAAAAAGTCAAAAAAATGTGATTCCAGTTCTGAAAATTCTCTTTAGTTATTTAAGATTTTTGAAAAATAATTTTGTAATTTTCTTGCTTGTTTTCCTAATTTTTAGTATTTTAGCTCTATTTTAAATGTCTAAAATTAGTTTTTAATTCAAATAAATTCCATAAAAATCATAAAAATTAGTTTTAACTCATAAATAGTTTTTAAATATAATTTTTAGTTAGAAAGTAATTTTAGATTATTTTTTAGAACTTAGATTAGACATAGTTGCATTTTATTTTCATTTCTTTTAATACGTTTTAGTATAATTTGCGTAACTTAGGATTCCCCGTAGTGTAATTTCCCTTTTATGCTTCCCTTGCTCCGTAGTTTAGAAAAATTCATATTATCCCCTTTTCCCATTCAAATCCCGATAATCGCGACGTGAGTTGGAAACTCCATTCAACCCTCGTTCGGAACGATCTCGGTGCTCAAACCTAACACGTTTGAGTTACCCACATACTACACACTTCTCTTATATTATTGATTTTTAGCGAATCAATCATTTTAACGAAACAAATAAAATTCGTAAATGGTTTGAGCCAATAGTTTACTAACACACTTACGTTTTAATATAAAATATTAAACAAGTAATAGTGTTTTCATGTTATAGTAATGCATATGTATATCAACTAGTGTTCACATAATGGGTATATATATACATACTTAGTATGTATTGTATGGGGTAATATAATGGGTAGAAGTCTAAGTATTTGACCCAATGACTTAATACATTGAATGTAGTTGGGTAAAGCCCAAAGTCCATGACCCATACCCATAGAGCATGATCCATAACCCATGACCCATTGCATGACATCCTGCATAAGTCATAATAGGTATTATCCATAACCCATGGAGCTAACCCATGACCCATTGACTAGATGCATTGCATCTTCTAGATACATTGTATCTATTTGGATACCCATGGTTCAAAGTCTACAACCCATGATCCATGACCCACAACCCATCTAGGGGGAGCGTCCCATGGATTCCTAGGAATACACTAGACGGATCCCTCAAGCGAGAGATCCGTGGGATAGTAGTGATTTTTGTCTATAAATAGTTGTTAGGAATTAGAAATTCCAGGTATTAAAGAGTCGGTCACCTCAAGTATATGTAATCGTTAGAAAGCTCGTAGTCATAGTAATATTAAGTTAAGTAGTATTTAGTTAAGTAACACCGTAGAGGACGGACGGGTCTTTACCCACTGTATGCCTGATCCACAGCCCGATGTGTGGCGTTTTATGTAAGACTATAAATACTCTCTACCTCCCAAGGTAGAGAGTTGGAGCTCATAATAATATCTTTCACTTTCTCTCACTAAGTTCCCTAAACCTCTAACTTTCTCTCTCTAGAATTCCATCTATATGCTACCTTGTGTTAATGTTATGATGTGTATGTGAAAAGTTATATCTTACAATTGGTATCAAGAGCCATGGTTAGATCATATCTTACACATCTTTGGATTTCTAGTGGTTTTAGGTGGTTTTGAGTTTGAAAAAGTTTAGTGGTTTTTGCATCATTTGATTGATTTCTAGTGTTAAAGTTTTGATTTTGGTTGTACTTTTATGTTTAGAATCATCAAAAGTGTTTAGGTTTTCATTTGGTAAGCTTGAATCATCTTGGTTGGGTTGTTTTGGATTGAAAAGTGAGGTTTATATGGTGTTTTCAAGCTAGCGACTTAGCTCACGGAATATTTTCTTGGTAGCGACTTGCTTCACATTTTTGTAGCGACTTACGGTGTTGGAGCTAGCGAGTTAGATCTAGCGAGTTAAAGTACAAGTAGTGGATTCTCCACTACGGGTAGCGACTTTTGGTAGCGACTTGGTCGATGCGAGTTGCTCTTTAGCGACTTGTGTCTCTAGCGACTTGTGTAGCGAATTCTTTGCCAAAATTTGGTTAGCGACTTGGTGCGTAGCGAGTTACTACTTAGCGACTTGCTTTTCTGTTAGCGACTTGGGACTCTAGCGACTTAGGGGTGTAGCGAATTAAGGGTTAGCGACTTAGTGCATTAATTTCTAGCGACTTAGTGCATTAATTTCTAGCGACTTAGTGCATTATCTTCTAGCGATTTAGTATTTTATCATCTAGAGTCTTGAGTGATTGTTTAAGGTTTTCTCTTGATTGAGTAAAATCCGTGAAAGAATCCATTTCGGTTTAATCATAGAGCTATAAAATCCGTATAATCTGTTAACATGTCTACCAAGCGTTCCCACTGTTATCTCCATGTTGCGAAGATGTTCAAGCGGTGGCTCGGATACTCGATCCACCCATGCTTGCCTGACTACGACTCTTGGGCTCAAGCGAATTAGGCGTATTGCCTTGGAAAGGAAAATGGTGTCAACATTCTCAAATCCATTGATGAAGGACCATATCGAGTTGAGGCGACTAGAGACATACTTGATACTAATGCAGATGGTACTCCTGTTTACGGAATGGACAGACCTAAGATGTATGATGAGCTTGATGATAAGGATAAAAAGAGATTTGATGCGGATATCAGGGCTTCAAACATTGTTCTTCAAGGTCTTCCTAAAGACATCTACAAGCTGATCAATCATAACACGGATGCTAAAGGCGGTTTGGGACAATGTTAAGATGCTTCTCTCGGGTTACGAATTAACTATGGAAGGCAGAGAATCCCAACTCTATGGCCAATTTGAGCATTTCAAGATGAAACCGGATGAGAGTGTCTATGAGTACTATGTGAGATTTCATAAGTTAGTTAATGACATGAGGAACATCAGAATGACTATGCCTAACATTCAGTTGAACTCAAAATTTGTGAACAACATGAATCCCAAATGGCACAAGTTTGTTACCTTTGTGAAGCTCACTAAAGGATTGAAGAATACAAACTATGAGCAACTCTATGCCTTCCTCCTTGAGAATGAGAGACATGCTATGTTTGAAAAATTAATTCTCAATCAGTTCAAAACCAACGAGGGAGAGACAAGCTCGTCTAATGACTCTCTGACTTTCTACTCAAACATCGGAATCACAACCAAAGCATCACAAGTCATACCCTTGGGTAATGGTAATCACAAACTCATTCTTGATCCTATGTACAAACAAGGCGATCTTTGATACTCACGTGGGTAGCTTCATTAATCAACTAGCTCTTCTCATCAGTCAAAACATGAATACTCTCCCACCAACCAACAACAACCTCGAGCGCATCTAACCCACACAATCAAGCCACTATTAAAGATGGAAGGATGGTGGTGCAACCGATTCAGGAAAGACAGTATGATCGAGGGGCGAGGTGGAGCTGGGAGAGGTTATGTTGGAAACGAGAATCGAGGAAGGAATGGTAACCAAGGTCAAACTAAGCTCATCAAATGTTATAAGTGTGGTGGAGAGGGACACATTGCAAGGGCTGTACATCTCCAAAGCGCCCTGAGAATCTTGATTACTTGAGAGAAGATCTTTTGGCTCAAGCTCGGGACAATGGTGCTACTCTGAATGAAGAGGAATTGTTGTTTCTTCTTGAGGGCAATGCCAAGACCTATGATGCGAGATGTGGATGGCGGCCTATTAGGAGATAGGTCACAATCATCGAATGCCTTTCAAGTCATTTGTGATGCATCACGACTCGATGTGGATGATGGACCTACGGCACACACAATTTTATGGCTAGCATTTCTCCAATGGTTTCTCCCAAGGTCTCTTCTTCATCACTAGCTGGGCCATCCCATGACAAGCTCATCTTAGAGGTATTAAAACTATCACGATGATCTTGATGTGCACGGATGCATGACAAAGTACAATCAGCTGAAACTATTGAATCAAATATTGAAAATATGGGTAATATCAATATTGTCCCATATGATCAATACGTGAAACAAAGTGAAAGTGAAGTTGTACCAAGTGATGCATCTTCTGCGGTCAACAATGACTATGTTTTTGATGAATACCTTGCATGTGCCTGATGATTCCATTATTTCTGAACTAAATGCCTATAAAGAGCGTGTTGCTATTTATGAAAAACGTGCAAAATTTGAGTTGACCACTCGTGGCGAGGAAATGGATAACCAAGTAAGTACAGTAATTAGAAAAAGTAAGTTTAGATAAGAAGTATTGAAACAAGAATTAAATTCCTTGCAAGAAAAACACTCTAAAACATCTAAACAAAAACAAGAACTTCAAGAAAATGTGAAAATGCTTAAGCAAGAATTTAATGCAAAGGAATCAAAACTCTTGAGAGATTTTTCTAATCTGAAAACTTTGAAAAACAAACTTGAGAACAAGTTGTACAAACAAGGAAACACCATTGATTTGCTCACATGGTCACTAAACATGAGTCTTAGCGATAAGCATAGCATTCCCCTTGTTGAGGAACGAATCGGAGGTAATTAAAAGGCTAGAAATGCTCATAAGGTGCTTTATGATGGTAATGAAATTCTTAAGCCTAGGCGGAAACCTAGTTGCGTTGAGTGCGAGGAAGATAAGAAATCGGATGAAGTCACTAGGGAAAGGATGAACAAAAACTAGATGACCGAAATGCAAAGAGAAAAAGATTATTATCACTCCCCATGACTACAAGAAGGAAAAGTGGATTTCCTTGAACATGTTTAAGCCTCAAACATTGTTGACCCCGAACAAGTGTTACGGAAAAGGATATGGACTTGCAAAAAGCTGAAAATCTTGTTGAAAAGAATCCCCCTTGTAGGAAATTCCTAAAGCGTGTGTATCCTCCAAATACACCAATGCATTTAGTTCCTAGAACTATTGCCACTAAAAGCAAGACCTTAATCAGTCAATATGTTATTCTTCAACTATTTGTTGATTTTGAGAAAACTTGTAAGAAAAGGATCACACCTTTGGGATAGCGAAGGGAAAGGGGTTTTGAGCAAATGAAAGAATGTTATTTAAGTGAGGTCATGCCTTTCTTTAAACAACTAAAAGATCATTTTGAGAGTATTAAAAAGGGGACAAAATCGAGATATTAAAGAAATGGAAAAGGAATTTGATGCAATGGTAGTTGAAGTTAGTGATTATGGGCGTGCACTAAAATATAATGAGATTGAGAGGAAGAACTTGCATACCTTAAATGAGACTCTTATTCCTGAATGTGTTGCTCAAGATATCTTTTCCTTTGCTTCAAATTGCTCTATTAATGCTTCCAAATTTCATGAACTATCTGTGGCACTGAAAGTCTCCCATGATCGTGTCATTGAGCTTGAAAAAACTAATTCTGAACTAAGCGAGAAAATTGAACTGGATGATCACAACAATTTGGTTAAACATTTTTCTAAACTGGAAGTTGAGCATTTTAATTTACAACTAAAATATCAACATCTTAAAGAAAATGTTAAAACTTCAGATATCAAGACATCGTCGGATGCTCGAGTTTGATCGAGTTTTCAAATTAACAAGCGTGATGAGCGATTCAAGCTCATTGCAACACGATCGAGAAAGTTGAAAGCCCAAATCTCTCAATTAAAGGGTCAAACGAACAATAAGACAGGCTCCCAAATCCCTCCTCCTTTAGATTCTCGGAATTCTCAAACTTTTCATCTTCAAAACTTAGTTGATGCCTTACAAAAGGAAAGCGAGAGTTTTCTAGAAGAAAATGAAAAAGTTAAGCGACATTTTAAAGAGTTATATGATTCAATGAAAGTCACCCGTGACCAAAACAACGAAAAATAACGTCTTTACAAAAGGAAATTGAGAATCTAAGAAGTCGGGAAATGGGAAGCGCCACTTGTTTTCAATAAGAATGTTGTCTCAAAGTCACCCTTAGGCTGCAAATACCTGTGATTAAATATATTCCTCCTCATCTTAGGAATAATGAACATGCTTTTCATGAATCCTGTGCTCACCTTAAGGATAGTCTAGAATGTCTCAGTGAGATTGTCGAAGAGGATTTCATTAACAAACCTCTTGATAGTGAAATTAGGTTTGCTTGCCTCCGGGCCAAACGATCTCAAGAGTTGCTAGAATGTGTAATTGCCACATGTCCAAAATCCTTAACCTTAGGTGAAAAAGGCAAAGCTGTGATGCCTTGTTCTATGCCTAGTGCCAAGCGTGAAATCCGTTCTATGCCGTCTTAAAAAGGAAACACTAATGTGCCTTCAAGTAGTTCAGATTCGAGATATGTTAGTGCTAAGAAAGTGAACTTTAGTGTGCACGCAAAAGCTCAAATCACAGTCTTAAGAAAGTATACACTAATGTGCCTTCTAGTACTTGAGATCCTTGCACATCAAGTTCAGGAATGCAAAAATTAGATCAACCAGCTAATGTTCCCATTCCCTCTGAGGAGTAATCGGTGACTTTAAAGCGGCGGTCAAAGTCTCAAGACAATACAAGGAATGATAGGACCTTGCAAGCTAAGAATGTGCATTGGAAGAGAGTAGAAGACCAATCTAGGAACTTTAGGCTTGAGTTGAATAAAACGAATCGTGTTGATTCTAGGATTAGCCTTAGGCGTCTTGTAATTAATTGAATTCGATACTATCTGCAAACCTTGTAATCTTTGCATGCTTGAATTCATTTGCTAATCATGAATGTGGTGTGAATGCTTTGTCTAATCTTTGTCAAATGCCCGATTAAAATTGCTAATGCTAATAATCGTGCAAATAAGGCAAAAGGCAAAAGCGAAAATTGTTAGAAAGCGATTGGAAACCCACGGGAAGAACTTTTATAAAGATAGGTTATTATTGGATACCTTTTGGTCATAAGAATAATCAGTTTTGTTCTCACACTGCTAAGATTATGCCCACTAGAAAATGGATGCCTATTGGTAGAACTATTCCCTTAAGAAGTAAACATACTTTGAATAGGTCAAATCTGACACCGACATTGCATCTATTCCCAATGATTCCATTGCTTCTACTTACGATATGGATGTTTCGATTACGATGTGGGTGTTCCAATTCCTGTTACTAACCAAGTGGACCCCATTCTTGCATGGGGATCCCAATTATCGATTATCCATTTTTATGCGTGTTCAAGCTGCGGATCGTTCAAATCGTTACGTGGTACACGGACTCAGTTTGTTCCAAGCATATATTTGGAGACGGTCGCGGCTCATGAACTTCGTGAGCAAGTTCATCGGGACTGTTAGATTTGGTAATGATCATTTTGGTGCTATTATGGGTTATGGAGATTATGTTGTTGGTGATAGTGTCATCTCGAGAGTCTACTATGTTGAAGGGTTGGGTCATAATCTTTTCTCTGTTGGTCAATTCGTGACTCGATCTAGAAGTTGCCTTGAGAAAACATACACCTTTGTTAGAGATCTTAATGGTAAGGAACTGTTAAAAGGAACTTCGTGGGTCAAACCTTTACACCATCTCTATCGATGACATGATGAGGGCTTCTCCAATCCGCTTGTTATCAAAGGCTTCAAAAACAAAGTCATGGTTATGGCACCGACGTCTCAATCACTTGAACCGGCACCATCAAGCGATCTTTCGAGAAAGGACCTAGTTGTAGGTTTACCTAGACTAAAGTATGAAAAGGATCATCTTTGTTCACATGTCAATTGGGAAAAAGCAAGAAGTATGCCCATAAACCCAAACCTACTAACTCATCACGAAGTTCTTCATATGATTCATATGGATTTATGTGGACCAATGAGGTCTGAGAATATCTTTGGGAAGAAATATGTGTTAGTTGTGGTTGATGATTACTCTAGATTCACGTAGGTCAAGTTCTTAAGGACAAAGGATGAAACTCACGATATCATCATCAAACTCATCAAGCAGTGCGAGTTCGACTTAACAAAACCGTCGGAATTGTCGAGCAGACAATGGGCGAGTTTGTCAACAAACAACTTAATGAATTCTATGAAAGCGTTGGAATCGGTCATCAAAGAAGTATTTCACGAACTCCTCAACGAGCGGTGTAGTTGAAAGGCGAAATCGGACTCGGTTGAAGCCGCTAGAACAATGTTGATTTACTCAAAGGTTCCAATGTTTCTGGTGAAGCAATGCCCTTGCATGCTATACACAAAATCGTTCCCTAATCCACAATGAACATGGAAAAACTCCATATGAACTTGTCCAGAAGAGAAAACCTAATCTCTCTTTCCTTCGTGTGTTTGGTGCATTGTGCTATCCAACTAATGAGGGTCAAGACTTATGGAAACTTAGGGCTAAAGCTGACATTGGAGTATTTGTAGGATACGCACCAAACAAAAGGGGATACCGAATCTATAACAAAAGAACCTGAAATATCATGGAAACCATTCACGTTACGTTTGATGGTGACCGGTCAAATGGCTCTGGACAATCCATTCGGGACCCGCACTTCAAAACAGTCCCATTGGTTCATCTCTTGTTCCAAACTCTACTCAAGAAACTCCATATGTACCTCCATCCGAAGATGATGTAAAGAAATTGTTTGATCCTATGTTTGATGAACTGTATGATTCAAACACAAATGAGGTGATGATTCACCTTGAGAGGATGCTCATATTCACGTGAATGAAGTCAATCCTTGATCTCAATATCTTTAAGTCAAGAAGCACCTGCTGCGATCCTTGATCTCATCAACAAATCATCATTCTTCAAATGTACATCATGGAAATGTTTATGGCATCAATGATGAAGTTAATCCCTTTGCTAATCCTGAAGATGCTCCATTTGAAAACATATTTGCTACTCTGAATCATCATCGAACCATCTTCTTGAGGAGACATCGACTCGGCTACCTCGGTTCCTCAACAAGCGCCACATGAACACCTTAGAAAATGGACTCACGATCATCCATTAGACAACATCATTGGAAATCCCTCTCGTCCTGTATCAACCGGAAACAACTTGCAACCGATGCCTTATGGTGTTTCTTCAACTCCGTACTTTCTAAGATCGAACCAAAAGATGTTATTACCGCCATGAATGAAGGCAATTTGGTTCAATGCCATGCAAGATGAAATTCATGAGTTTAATCGACTTGATGTATGGGAGTTAGTACACTCGAGGCGTGCTATGATTATAGCTCTCAAATGGATCTTCAAAGTAAAACTTGATGAGCATGGTGATGTGTTGAAGAACAAGGCTCGTTTAGTTGCTAAAGGATATCGTCAAGAGGAGGGTATAGACTTTGAAGAATCTTTTGCTCTTGTTGCTCGAATCGAGGCAATCAGAATCTTTACGGCTAATTTGCTAGTAAGAACATGGTAGTGTATCGGATGGATGTGAAGGCGGCATTTACGAGCGGAGATCTTAAAGAAGTCGTCTCGTCGGCCAACTGAAGGATTTGTGAATCAAGAGCATCCTACTCGCGTTTATCGTCTGAAGAAGGCTCTCTACGGTTTAAAGCAAGCACCAAGGGCATGGTATGATACCTTTGTCAAAGTTTCTTCTATCATCGGATTGATAAAGGAGCGATTGATCCTACATTGTTCACCAGGAAGTCGGGCAAACATTTAACTCATGTTCAAATTTATGTTGATGATATTATTTTTGCCTCGACTGACCCAATGGAATGTGATCAGTTTTCTAATGAAATGAGTTCTAAGTTTCAAATGTCAATGATGGGACAAATGTCATTTTTCTTGGGATTACAAATTTCACAAAGTCACCGGAGGCATTTTCATAAATCAATCTAAATATGCAATTTTAAAGAAATTTGGATTTGATTCAAGTGACCCTGTTGACACCCCATGATTGATCGAACCAAACTAGATGAGGACCACTCGGGGATCATGATTGACCAAACGAAATATCGTAGTATGATTGGATCCACGATGTACCTCACGGCTAGTAGACCGGACATCTTGTTATTTGTTTGCATGTGTGCTAGATACCAGGCTAAGCCTACTAAAAAGCACCTTGAAGCGGTTAAGCGGGTCTTTCGGTATCTCCAAGGAACCATCAATATGGGACTATGGTACCGAAAGACACCGGTATGTCACTAACGGCCTATCGGATCTTGATCATGCGGTTGTCAAGATACGTCGAAGTACATCGGAGGTGCTTTCGGTTTTTGGGTGATAAGCTTGTGGTGGTCTTCAAAGAAGCAAATGAGTACTTCTATATCCTCTACTGAGGCTGAATACATAGCCATGTCATCATGTTGTGCTCAAATCTTATGGATGAGATCTCAATTATCTACTATGGCTTTGAATTCAACAAAATCCCTACATCTTGTGATAATAAAAGTGCTATTGCTCTCTCATGCAACAACGTTCAACACTCAAGAGCAAAGCATATCGACATTCGACATCATTTCATCGGGGAACAAGTGGAAAAAGGTGTGGTGGAACTATATTTTGTGAGGTGCGAATATCGGTTAGCGGACATCTTCACCAAAGCTCTTCCAAGAGAACGTTTTGAGTTTATTCTTCCCGTCTTGGCGAAAAGCCTTCAACGAATACTCTCAAAGCGTCTTGAGGAGGAAGGCGAGGAGTAAAGGTCTATCTTCATCTATCTCTTGTAAATACTTATTCGAAAAACAAAATACAAAATTATAAAAACCTATAAAACCAAATAGAAAAATATAAAACTTTCAAAAATCCATAAAAATCGAAAAATTGAAAAATCTTCAAAAATATTGTCTTTTTGTCATGTTTTTTTTTCCGGTTCGAAAATATCTACGGTCTTTGTTTTGTCATTCAAAGAATGACACGGGACTTTAGATGTTGTTCGAATTCTTAAAAAAAAAAAAAAATCAAAAAATATTTTTGGGAGAAAGAGAAATAATGGTTTATTGTCATTTTCGGGCAATAACCGGTTTTAAAAAGAAAAACGAGCCATGTTTTACCATGTTTTCAAATTCCATGCTCGATTCTATAACATTTATCTGCGAAAACTAAATGCTTTGAAAAATAACTCGGTCTCTATTTTTGATAATCATCAGGACTTATCTGTCAAAATATCTATCTCTCAATCAACAACCTATGTCATTGATTGAGGGAGAATGATTTCAATTAAATTAAAAAGTTATTTGGCATTAAATTGTTTTCAAAAGATGTACATGCATGTTTAACCAATGGAGTTTAAAATCTCAACATCAGATCCTTATCAGTTAAAGCGCTTTCATAATCAAGTCACAATTCTCCTTAAAAGCTTTCAAAATCAATTTAAATCTATAAGAGATCACAAATCTCAAATGTTTTAATAATTGTGATCGGGGGAGAAGTTGTGATTTAAATAGGATTTAAGCGATAATTGATAAATGGTTTCTTAAGTGATTAGCATGTTTGCCTCCCCGTAAGTGACAAGCGATTTCAAATTTTCCATGCACACATTGAGGGGGAGCATCTATATTAAACCACAATGATTTGAAGCGTGATCACTTATCTCAATGTGCAGGTTCCCTCTAGTATGTGCAAAACTCTTTTCAAACCTCGAGGCACATATTGAGGGGAGCAAAATCATGAAAACCTCATCCTTCCCCAAAATGCTTTATCTACTTGATTTGATTAAGGAAGTGATGTTGATATTTTTTAGAAAATGGTAATCAAAGAAGTTAATTCTTTCTCTTGCCTCCGTGTGCAAAACAATTTCAAATACTTGATGCACATGTTGAGGGGGAGTTCTTATTCTAAAAATATCAAAAACAATTCAGGTACAAAATGCTTTGATAATATATCACAAGTATCCGGATTGATTTTCAAATGGTTTTCAATTGGTTCCAATGGCAGATGAACAATACCAAAAGACCGACCAACTTTACTTTATGTATGGTGATATAAGGATGATAAGGTTAGGTATTTTTTTTCCCATGATCCGCCGAGCGGAGGGATCTACCGGGGACTATCCACTAGTTAGTGTAGAGTTCTTAGGTATGATGATAAAAGGAGAAAAATGAGATATGGGAAGAGTGCGGACTAAGGCTGAGCTAGTCTTGGAATAAACCCAACAAGGTTCTAGCTATGAAGTCTCGGTAAGCTTGAAGGGGTTGAAGAATTAAAAAGAATTGAATGAGAAAAGGGTGAAAACAAATAGCCCTTCATATATTCAACCTTAGAGGCGAAACGGGTTCAATTCATATGCTCTTGATGGTAACATCGGTATTGAAGACAAGGCGTCATGGACCCGGTGGCCTTGCACTTCAACTTTCCAAACCACTCAAGTTCCTCTTAAAAGGACTTGTTTCATTCTCACGAGGAACCGACATTATCTATCGACTTTCTCTTAGAGATTGTTGATATTGAAGAAGGAGACCCTCTCCTAGTCTCGATATACGGGATCCAAATATGCACAAATTGAGTCTAGAGCCACGAGATCATCAATAAATCTCATTAGGACACTTTCAATGAAGACTCTCTGTTTCACACAATGTGGAAAGAGATTATATCTTGAGTCCTACGCATTATCCTTGTGGTATTGCGGAACATCGAGTGATGTGTTTACATATTCACAATGTGAAGATGGAAAGCCTTACGGAGCCAACATCTAACAAGCTCTGGTAGGTGGCATGTGAGATCTATTATCTGAGATCAACCATGTGACAAGCTGAGCGAAACAATGGGGCGATTCAATCTTTTGAATCAATCACAGTTCGAGGTTATGGATTGGCGGATACCTTTGAAAAACGGTCTTTGTGCTTTAAAACTCTTTTCATTAGCACGTCGACCGTGTACTAATTTTCAAATCAAAAGGTGTTTATGATTGATAATTGATTTTCATTAAAACCTTAGTTGTATTGCAAAAACAATTTCTATTGAGCGATACACGATTGTTTTTCAAATATCTTTTCATCAATCGGTGGACTCAAATTATTTGGTTCACTCACTCCGTGTTGTCTTCTTTGAGATGTTCGGTTTGAGAACGGCTAGAGCATTGCGAAACCTGTCAAGGAAATTCTTGAATTATACGATCCGCGAGCGTACTTATCTTGATCAGCGAGGAACCGTGGGCGTGTACCTCAATTCAGCGAAAGTGATCAAAGACACTTTCGTGCGATTTATGCTAAGCTTGTTGTATGCGCCCGGCGTTTCGCGGTGTTCGAATGAAGCGGTCAATCCATAGCCGCATGCTCACTTAACACATTCATCTCAAAAGAAATCATGATTAGTGCATCAATGACTCTGATATTTCACTCCATGCTTACGCTTTCTGGCTGCCAATATCATGAATCAACAAATGCTTCCGCTACTCTGATGAGAAGATATCATGATCGAGAATGTGAGCATGTCGGTCCGAAAGTCACAACATCACATTATACCAACACCACAAGGATGTATCGAGAGATTTTTTATGGTGATGATCTCAAATGATGGCTCAAAATTATTATCCGTGGATCGATAAAAGACCTCCACTTGAAGTAACCAAACATGCAATGTGAAGAATCAATGACTACGAGCTTAGGAACCAAGGACTACATCAAGAATGCAAGAACAATTGTTAATGTCATATCTGTTTGTATTCAATGTAATTTTAGTGCATGATTGAGGTGACCTCCCTTAGGGGAGATTGTTAGGAATTAGAAATTTCGGGTATTAAAGAGTCGGTCACCTCAAGTATATGTAATCGTTAGAAAGCTTCGTAGTCATAGTAATATTAAGTTAAGTAGTATTTAGTTAAGTAACACCGTGGAGGGCGGACGGGTCTTTACCCACTGTATGCACGATCCACGGCCGATGTGTGGCGTTTTATGTAAGACTATAAATACTCTCTACCTCCCAAGGTAGAGAGTTGGAGCTCATAATAATATCTTTCACTTTCTCTCACTAAGTTCCCTAAACCTCTAACTTTCTCTCTCTAGAATTCCATCTATATGCTACCTTGTGTTAATGTTATGATGTGTATGTGAAAATTTATATCTTACAATAGTGAGTCATTTCTTCATTATAAGTTGCCACTTTCACACATACTTTCTTCTAGTATTGTAAACTCTCTAACCTTTGATTCAAAGGATCTTTCTATGTAGTTTGTGTTTTGTTTTGTGTGATTCTCTAGGTTTCTCTTAAAGGCGAGATCACCACCTCTTGAAGTCGAGCAAGCTCAAGTCCATAAGTTGTCTAGCTTCGTCATCATCAAGACTATTGAAGTTCTCTTGTTGATAGTTCTTTCTTCCTCTCTAGAAGTGTTGTGTTGAAGGAATTAGTGAAGGATGTCAAAAGGGTCAAGTCAAAGGCATTAGTGAAGATGCGAGCGTTCGTGTCTAAGGCATTATTGAAGGATGCCAAAAGGTCAAGCGAAGGCATTAGTGAAAGGTGCCAAAAGATCGTGTCAAGGGCATTAGTGAAAGATGCCAAGGGTGTACAATCGATATGGTGCATTGATGTACAAATATAGATAGGTTTTGTCCAAGGATATTCATATCCTTGAATATGTTGTAATAAAAGAGTGGTCTCCTTTGGGATAGGGTGTTGTGTAGTGTTGGGTAGTAGTTCCTCCTTTGTAATGGAACTCGGTATCTAGCATTGTACAAGAATAAAGTGTAGGCGACGTTGTGATAGGTTTGGTTCTACCTCATGGAAGAACGGTTCATCCTTGTACGAAAAAGAGTAGGAGACATTGTGAAGGCTTCCCGCATAAGAAGTTTGTGTCATGTAGTGCTAACGAACTCTCGAGTAGGTGACTCGGGGAGTGGAGTAGGCCAAGGAAGGTGTCCTTGTAGCCGAACCACTATAAACACTCGTGTCGTGGTTTTGTGTTTCTTACTCTTTACCTTTGCATTACATATTTACATACTTATCTATCAACATCCAACATACACATTTAAATAGATTGACATAAGTCTATCCAAATTTTTTATAACAAAGTTTTAATCGGTAAAACTATTCAACCCCCTTCTAGTTTTCCACAATTGGTACCAGAGCTTCGTTACCAAGTTTCTTAAGAGTATATTGTACTTTTAAAAACTTGATATGATCCATGTATGATTGAAAACTACAATGAAGGAAATTTGTTAAAAACAAAAGGTCACGTTTTAAAAATATCGTATTTTATAATGTTGGATAATGATAGATCTTTCTAATATTTTAATTGTTGAGAATTCTCCATACTAGAATTTGGGCATCCTAAGAAGATCATGGAGAATTTCTCATTAATATTTCTTTTCTCAAAAAGAATATATAGCAAAGGTATGATCTTTAATAAGTTACTTACAAATAAATTATTTTCATATATTTTATAGATGAATTAATAATGTTATTTTGTATAAACTTGATTAAAGATTAGTAGTCTCATTATGCTTGCTTAAAAAATCACTAAAGGTGTTATCTATATTGAACTCGTCAAGAATAGTATTCTTCGTTGATCTTGTTAATACAAATAAGTCGTAAAAACGTTTATTTATATTTTACGATCTTCTAATGTTTTGTCGATAACAAACGTAAAATCATTTTAACGAAACAAATAAAATACGTAAATGGTTTGAACTAATAGTTTCTAACATATTCACATTTTCATATAAAACACTAAAACAAGTATAAGTGATTTTATGATTTAATAAATATATATGTACAACAACTAGTGTTTACATATTTGGGTAAAATATACACATAACTAGTATGTAGTATATTGGGTAATATAAATGGGTAGAAACTGAAGTATCATAACCCATTGGGCAAATACATTGAATGTAGTTGGGTACAACCCAAAGCCCATGACCCATGGAGCTTGACCCATAACACATTGCATGACATCATGCTTATATCATACATGGATAATATTCATAACCCATGGATCAACCCATACCCAAGTGATTAAGTGCATTGCACTCAAGAGATACATTGTATCTAGTTAAAGATCCATGGATCAACCCATGACCCATAACCAAAATACCCATGGGTAAAAGGGAGCGTCCCACGGATCCCTAGCTTTACGCTAGACGGATCCCTTGTGGAAGGGATCTGTGGGATCCGGGGAACAGTAGATTTTTTCTTTTATAAATAGTGAGCCATTTCTTCATTGTTTCTTACCCCTTTCTAACACACTTTCTCCCTGAGTTAAAAACTCACTAACCTCAGATCCAAGAGATCTATGTTTGTAGTTTTGTTTTTATGTGATCTTTTAGGTTCCTCTTAAAGGCAAGATCACCAACTTTGAAGTCGAGCAGGCTCAAGTCCATGAGTTGCCATGCTTCCTCATCATCAAGGCTACTGAAGTCCTCTTGTTGATGATTCTTTTCTTTCTTCTAAGAAGTGTAGTGTTGAAGACATTAGTGAAAGATGTCTCAAGGGTCAAGACGAAGACATCAGTGAAAGGTGTCGTTCGCCCATATTGTAGGCATTAGTGAAAGGTGCCTAGAAGCCAAGTTACAAGACAATAGTGAAAAGTGTCTTGAAGATCTAGCCACAAGACATTAATGAAAGGTGTCTTGAAAATCTAGCTAAAAGCATTAGTGAAAGGTGCCTTAGATGTACATTCGATATGGTGTGTTTTGATGTACAAGATAGATTAGTACTAGATCCAAGGATATTGATATCCTTGATGATGTTGTAAAGGAGTAGATCTCCTTTGGGATTAGTCGTTGGTGTAGTGTTGGGTAGTAGCTCCTCCATTGCAATGGAACTAGGTGCTTAGCCTAGTACCTAATAAAGGGTAGGCGACGTTGTGTAGGTGTGGTTCACCTTGGTGTGAAAGAACCCGGTGGTTAGCCTAGCACCGTATAAAGGGCAGGCGACGTTGTGTTAGGTGTGGTTCACCTTGGTGTGAAAGAACTCGGTATTTAGCTTTGTACCTGAAAAAGGTGTAAGCGACGTTGTGAAGGCTTCTCCGCCACAAGGAGTTGGTGTAGTGTTTACGAACTCTCGAGTAGGTGACTCGGGGAGTGGAGTAGGGCAAGGAAGGTGTCCTTGTAGCCGAACCACTATAAATACTCGCGTTGTGGTTTTGTGCTTCTTACTCTTATCTTTTCATTACTTACCTTTATATGCTTGTTTATCAACAACCAACACACACATCCAAATAGATTGACATAAGGCGATCTAAATAGATTAAAAGGAAGTTTTAATTGGCAACACTATTCAACCCCCCTTCTAGTTTTCCACAGATCTCTATAGATAAAACTACAAACTAGTGATAATGATATCTCGGCTATTCGAGAGCCTTGGTCATCACTCCTCACCTAAGGTTACTGACATTTCATCCATGTCAATAAGTATCCATGTGAAACTCCTCATATTATGATAAAATACGATTGTATCATAATCATTAAAACTTCCCAAAGAATTATGATTTATTCATAAAAAGGGAACCTCGTCAAATAGGACTAGTAAAACACGTCAAACCCCCAAACCATAAGTTATAGAGCATAAACATCAATCGTAGCCAAGATTAGAACTCCCAAATCAAAATTATCAAAGATTACTTAAACTGATAATTGTTGATATGCCGGATCCCTAAGTTTACACTAGCCGAATCCCTCATTCAAGGGATCCGTGGGAACTGGCACATCAGAAGACAGTTTAAGTAAAAATGATCACTGTGGAGTTCTAGTCATCACTTTACTCTTTCAAACTCACGAACATAAAACCCAATTTACTGTTCACATGAGTTAATTCATCATCTTCTCTAAAGAAACAATCACTTGTGTAAGTATAATCTTCACTACATTGTTGTTACCACATTGTTTTCTAAGATAAACTAAATCAAAGAATCAATATTGTTAACACAAATTAAACTCATTTTTTGAATTCAATGAAGATGTATTGAGCAAAATTGTGATGAATCCCATTAGGTTACTATTCACACAATTAACACCACATTGTGGTTTTGATGTTTAGGACCAATCATGCCTAGAAATCGACAACAATATTACCAAGATACCGCACATTACATTCCCATGTACCATCGAAAGGATGGGTTGAGCCCGACTGACCGAAAAGCCTTCAAGATGTTAGAAAAGAGATTATTCCACGAAGGACGAGTAGTTGAACCCTCATTCATCAACAACACCAACATTCCCCAAGTGTTTGCGGGAATCAACTTCCATTGCCTCTTGAACATTAATGAGCAAATTTGTCCGGTGTTTGTACTAGAGTTTTACAAAACCATGAGAATCATTCGAAATGAAGATAGAACCATTTCGATAGCCTTTACCATCAATGAGCACGAGTTCACCTTCACTCTTGAAGAGTTTGCTAGGATACTTTGTATCCCATGTCAAGGAGTATGTATGTACTCAAATGAATGGTCATTAGGAACCGTGACAAGGTGGATCACCACGAGGTATACTTCACAGCCATCCCGGAAGCAACTACGGTAAGGGATACCGTCTTCATGGAAAGAGCCTCTCCATCAAGAGTCACTAGAAAATCCAAGGTGATCTATAGAGATCCGTTTCAAATGGAGCTTTCGGAAATGTTCACATTATACAAGAAATGGGAACTAGTGCTAAGGGAGAACGTCATTTGCTTGGGAGGAAACAAGGATCATCCCAATGCTTGCCTAAGCTTCATGATCTATTGCTTTGTAACCGGCACTCATTTCAACCTCGCCTATTACATGGTAAAACGAATGGCAAGTGTGAAAAGGACGGACAAGATGGTACTCCTCTATGCCATGCTCTTGACTCGCCTAGAAAACTTCGTCTTTGCTTTAGATCCTTCTTCTTATTCCTATGACCACACTTTTTGCAACAAGTTTATGGTGCCTCTATTCGATGGAAAGACTACAAGGATTATGGTGGATGGCAAGAGACCTCACCCACCAACGGACTCATCGGATAAAAGAGAAAGAGAAGAAAAAGGTAGCAACCCCATTGGCAACGTCCAACTCGACCCCCTAGCATACATTGACCAACTGCTAGAAGTCCCGAGCCCTTCACAAGAGTTCCAACAAACCAAGGGCATGTTCAAGTGTTTTGCTAACTTCCTCGTGAAGAAGAAGAAGTAGGGGTGGAGGGGTAAAGAGTGAAAAGTAGAGGCGATGGAGATGAGGATAGAGATGGAGATGGAGTAGGATGTTGAATGGGAGGAAGGTAAGGTCGTAGACCTTAATTTGTGAACAATTTATGAACAATGGTCTGTAAACAATCTAAACAATATTTCTGTAGTTTGGGACGTATCTCGTTGTAGATGGCATGGTATAAACTAAAACATTCTAACTTAGGAACCCGAAAAAATGAGAATTTTACGACAACTTGATCACCATCAAAAAGTCGATCCCACTCATTTTGCTTACTTTCTAGTCGCCCTTACTTACTATGCGTTATATTTGTTGCTTGCATATGTTTATAGAATGTAGAAATGATTAGGATAAGTATTTGCTAAAGAATGCAAAAACTGCACATTTGCTGCGAAGCTACTAGTCAGCAGTAGCCGGATCCCTGAGCTATAACTAGCCGGATCCCTCAACTGAGGGAACTGTGGGATCCGGGCAAACAGACATTGTATTCTCACACTTTCACTTCAATCCAATCCTCTAGACCTTATCACACTAGCTACACATGATACTTTAGGACCACTTAAGTCTTCCTCAAACTCAGTAGGTCTCACATTCACTCATAACTAACATAGGATCACACACTAGGTATTTTTGATTTATCAATTCACCTAAACTCACCATATTTTCGCTCCATTGCTCACACATTGTTCCTCACATCTCATAACACTTAGTTTGATATTTCTCTCAATTTTAGCAAATTAATTTTAGTCATACTTACCTCAAAATAGGCTTAAAACTAGTTTTTCATTTTTTTTTTTTTTTTTTTTTTTAAGAATTTTTCAAATTTTTCTTAAGCCACCATCTGATCTCTAGGATCATTTATCCTCATTTTTCATCCTCAAATCAATAGTATTATCCTTAAATACTTAGTTGCACTCTCAAAAAGTCTATTTTCCTATAAAAAAAAACCATCATTAGGTATCCTCACTCCATATGGTTGGATATTTAAGTCGCATACCATTTAAGATATCTGAGGAAAGTCAAACCCTCAAGATTTATAGGTACTAGACCTTAAAAGAGGATAATCACTTCACCACTTTGCTGTCTGACAGACGGATCCCTAGTTTATAACTAGACGGATCCCTAATGAGAGGGAACCGTGGGATCCGAGTGTACAGAACAGCTTATAATCAGCTTTTCTTCCAAATTCAAACTCTCTTTGGTATTCTAAACACTTTTGCTTACCATTTAATGACTCCCTAGAGCAGAACAACACCATAGTTGACCTTAGTGCATGCCAAATTTCTTAGTGGTCAAGAATTTAATTCTTTAACCCAACTTCAACCTTTATAAACCAAGAACTCTTAGGAGTTTAAGCCACTATTCATACCACAATCCAAAAAATTAGTAGTTAAGACGTCTACTACACCCTCTCCTTCATTATGACTAAAGCATCTAGCAAGAACTCTTCAACCAAAGGTTCATCCAAAAAGAATGCTCATATGATCCATGAGATATTATCCACCGAGTCATCACCCGTAAGAAGTCCAAGTGCTAGAATTCCCCCCTCAACAAACTCAATCAACAATAGCTAAAAGAACCGCTAGAATTAGCATTCGACCTTTTGAGTTGGAAAAGGCTTCATCAAGCACTAAACCAAACGCTCCTGGCTCTAGTAAAACACCCGAGTCTTCATTTCTAGAACCTAGACTATATTCCTTTACCGAATCTCTTTCTCATCCAAATCTCTACTCATTAGAAGACTCACCACCAAACTTCCCATTCACTAACCTTCATGAAATAGGGAACCACCTTCATCACCAAATGGTCCATCTTTGGAGACAAGGAATCATCAAAGATCTAATCATATAGAGGACTTTCCATCACCACCACCAACTCGTGCATCATCACCCTCACTCTTAGTGGAACCACATTCTATATTGCTCAACTCACCTTCACAAGTTACACCATTCTTTATGGAGCCTCCTCAAAACATCCCACCTCCTCCGACTCCTAGTCGTGACAATAATTGCTCTAATTATCAAATCACCCAAGGACTCGTTCAAGAAGTACTAAATGAGTTGCATTTAATGTTTAATCATCTCCTTGAAAGATTGGACCAAATCAACAAGTCTACTCATCCTTAGATTTCAAGCACATTAATGCTTTTTAGGTTTCCGTCACTTCTTAGAATTAGTAGAAAATGTATTACATGTTTGAGTCATTCTCTTAGTTTTAGAGATATGTAGATCATTTCTCATATTTTTATTGAATGAAATCACATGTTATATCTCATATTGTCTTGAGAATATGTTTGGTGCCTTAATACATATCTCATTTTGATGTTAACATCACATTTTACGTCACCATTGTTGTCCTAAGCTTACAGGCAGACGGATCCCTCATGTTAGCCTAGACGGATCCCTCTAAGAGAGGAACCGTGGGATCCGTGCAACAGAAGACTTTTTTACTACTAACTTGAGTCTTATTTGCAGGAAATTATGCAATATATACTTGTTTTCTAACCTTTGTTTTGTAGATTTTGAATATACACATGAAGACTTTGACACCCTTAGCTAGGGGGAGTTTCTTGTCAAAGCAAAACATTGCAAAATCATTTGCAATACTTTCACATTGGTTTACATTACTTGATGTCCTCCTCACAAAGGAGCACTCGTCAAGGGGGAGCATGTTCGTCAAAAAGACGAAGCCATTTGCAAACAAAATTGCAAAGCACTCACTTAGTCTTTCTAATTACTTGACGCCCTCACAAAGGGATGGACCGGTCAAAGGGGAGCTAAGACAAGAATCCTTCCCTTCTCTTACACTCTAGCTTTCATATTTTTCTAGTTTCACATGTTTTTCTTAAATCAATGTGTTAGTTTCTTTTCGACACTCTTTTTGTTTCGACAAAAAGGGGGAGAAGAGAGTAAAAACTCCAATTCAAACTTTTACGAATTTTAGTTTTTCCTTAAAATAATATTATGTTTTGTCATCAACAAAAAGGGGGAGATTGTTAATACAAATAGTCCGTAAAAACGTTTATTTACATTTTACGATCGTCTAATGTTTTGTCGATAACAAACGTAAAATCATTTTAACGAAACAAATAAAATTCGTAAATTGTTTGAGCCAATAGTTTACTAACACACTTACGTTTTCTTATAAAACACTAAAGAAGTAATAGTGTTTTCATGTTATAGTAATGCATATGTATAACAATTAGTGTTTACATAATGGAATATATATATATATGTATATGTATATATATATATATATATATATATATATATATATATATATATATACTTAGTATGTATTGTATGGGGTAATGTAATGGGTAGAAGTCTAAGTGTTTGACCCATTGCCTTAATATATTGAATGTAGTTGGGTAAAGCCCAAAGTCCATGACCCATACCCATAGAGCATAATCCATAACCCATGACCCATTGCATGACATCATGCATAAGTCATAATGGGTATTATCCATAACCCATGGAGCTAACCCATGACCCATTGACTAGATGCATTGCATCTTCTAGATACATTGTATCTATTTGGATACCCATGGTTCAAAGTCTACAACCCATGATCCATGATCCATGACCCACTACCCATTTAGGGGGAGCGTCCTACGGATCCCTAGGAATACACTAGACGGGTCCCTCAAGCAAGGGATCCGTGGGACAGTAGTGATTTTTGTCTATAAAGTGAGTCATTTCTTCATTATAAGTTGCCACTTTCACACATACTTTCTCCTAGTATTGTAAACTCTCTAACCTTTGATTCAAAGGATCTTTCTATGTAGTTTGTGTTTGTTTTTGTGTGATTCTGTAGGTTCCTCTTAAAGGCGAAATCACCACCTCTTGAAGTTGAGCAAGCTCAAGTCCATGAGTTGTCTAGCTTCGTCATCATCAAGACTACTGAAGTTCTCTTGTTGATAGTTCTTTCTTCCTCTCTAGAAGTGTTGTGTTGAAGGCATTAGTGAAGGATGTCAAAAGGGTCAAGTCAAAGGCATTAGTGAAAGATGTCGAAGGTTCGTGTCTAAGGCATTAGTGAAGGATGCCAAAAAGGTCAAGTCGAAGGCATTAGTGAAAGGTGCCAAAAGATCGTGGCAAGGGCATTAGTGAAAGATGCTGGGGGTGTACAATCGATATGTTGCATCGATGTACAAATATAGATAGGTTTTGTCCAAGGATATTGATATCCTTGACGATGTTATAATAAGGAGTGAGTCTCCTTTGGGATAGGTGTTGTGTAGTGTTGGGTAGTAGTTCCTCCTTTGTAATGGAACTCGGTATCTAGCCTTGTACCAAATAAAGTGTAGGCGACGTTTTGATAGGTTTGGTTCTACCTCGGGGAAGAACCCGGTGTCTAGCCTTGTACCGGAAAAAGAGTAGGCGACGTTGTGAAGGCTTCTCCGCCATAAGGAGTTTGTGTCGTGTAGTGCTAACGAACTCTAGAGTAGCTGACTCGGAGAGTGGAGTAGGGCAAGGAAGGTGTCCTTGTAGCCGAACCACTATAAACACTTGTGTCGTGGTTTTGTGTTTCTTACTCTTTACCTTTGCATTACATATTTACATACTTATCTATCAACATCCAACATACACATTTAAATAGATTGACATAAGTCGATCCAAATATTTTAAAACAAAGTTTTAATCGGTAAAACTATTCAACCCCCCTTTTAGTTTTCCACAGGATATTTGGATGGTACTGTGTTCGTCTTTTGGTGGATTATTTTGTGTTATCGTAATAAGCTGATCTTCTCGTTAGATGTCCAAGCAAAGGCATCTCTTTATGATCTTATTGTTTATGATGCTTTTGTTTGATGTAATGCTAAAGCTAGGAGAAAGATAGATTGGATTGGTAGGCTTAAATGCCCTTTGATCGAACTTTTGTAATTGTGTTTTTGTTTGAGTCCTAGCTCTTTGCTCAGCTCGTTTTATTAATATATATGTCGTTCTAAAAAAATAAACAAACGAATTAAATGAACAAACATGAATAAGAATTGGTTCATTTACACCTCTACCAACGATGGTCTATATCAAAGAGTTTTACTAAATTCATATATTATGTGCTGTTATAGCGTGTCAATTTGTAATGGTAACATTATTTTTTGTATTACTTTTGAAATTCTAAAATCGCAAGAGTTCTATCACCGAAAAATATATAGATTTGTTCATGATACTAAACTTGTAACATTTTCTAAATAATATGCTGATTGATAGCTTACTTGTCTTATTCTATCTTTGATTGATACAAAATATTAAAGGATGGGCATGTACAATGAAATGGAGCTTAGCTTTGAGGTTAAAGCATTATACTCTTAAAGGTAGGTCTTGAGTTCAAACCTTAAAGCTACGTTTCCTTCTTTTTAATTCTCCTTTCGGTTTTTCCTTTTATAGTTGTTGTTAAGTAGTATTTTAAAAAATTGAGTCATGCATACCATGGTGTGTTGAAAGTCTGGCTGAAGTGTTACAAATATAAATCATGGAAACATTGGTATACAAATGGAGATTACAAACAAAGATGGATATTTTGTTAGCACATTAATGTCACAAACATCAAATTCTTAGTAAGAAAGATAGACAATCACCCTTAACAACGACTCGACCCCATCAGCAACAATCTAGCCTGCTGGTATCAATGATCGAACCTTAGCGAACCCACGAGCGTGCAAATACTTCCCTATGCCACCAGTAATGGAAAGCCGAGACATTGCACTACCAATGTGATATACTCCAAAGAAGTTGATACTATCTCCATACTCACCATCTTCTATCATGGCTGTGAATGTCATCATTTGTCTACTTCCATTAGCTGAACTCGCTACGTAAACACCTTGTCACCAGTAATGGAAATACTTCCCTATGCCACCAGTAATGGAAAGCCGAGACATTGCACTACCAATGTGATATACTCCAAAGAAGTTGATACTATCTCCATACTCACCATCTTCTATCATGGTTGTGAATGTCATCATTTGTCTACTTCCATTAGCTGAACTCGCTACGTAAACACCTTGTGCTTTTCCTAGAGTCTGTGAATCTAGCTAAATGTGGGTCGACGGTTAAGAGATCATTATTAAGTTACTACTTCCGTCCCAAATTATAAGTCCATTTTGACTTTTCAAAGTTTTTTTTCGACTTTGACCTTAATTATTTTTTTTTGTTATATATATCTTGATGAAAAATATACAAATGAAAATGCATTTAAATCACATATCTATTTATATATTTTACAACAAGTATTATATAATGCTAAAAGAAATAATTAAAGTCAAAGTTGGTATAAAATAACTTTGAAAAAGTCAAAATGGACTTATAATTTGGAACGGATGGAGTATCAGTTATGGTTCCGAAGCCAAGCCCAAGTCCATCCGGTCCTAGTTGGGCTGCAATCTGGTTTTAAATATTGTTTTGGTTCAAGTTTCCTACAAATTGAAGAGATAGCCAATGTATTTTAAATGTCAATTTAAGCATAGATGTAAACTTTGTTTAGTTGACAAACCTTTTACTTTTAGGAAAACAAGCTTTCATTATTTAAGAGATGATTCATTTTGATAAAAATCAGTTTTATCTTTAGTAGTAGCTAATTTTAACAAAACAACCAGTACTTTAATTTCGCAGCTATGCTTTTGCCTTCCATAATAATGGGTCGATTATATCCATACCGTAAACCCATTTTAACATGTAGAAAGCCTGTCATAGGGAACTCAAGTCACAAAACGATAGTCAATCTTTAGCAAGAGTTTTACTCGATCATCATAGTTTAAGTTCGATGTTAAAGCTATGGTAACCCAATATCATCTTTTTATAAACCTTACTCGATTCACCATTTCAAAAAATTTTCGAACCCTCAAGATTCTCACCATCCTGAATAACTAAAACTGAAAAGTATTAACCATTTCGATAAGGAACGATGGTCTATATCAAAGATTTTTAATAAACACGTGTGTTATTATGTCTTCTTATAACGTGTGAATTTGTAATAATAACCTTAACAATCCATTTTTTGTATTACTTTGTTAGATTCTAAAATGGTAAAAGTTTTATCACCCAATAAATAGATATGTTCATAATATTACGGTTGTATTACAAGAATGTACTGTAATATTTTGCAATGTAATTTACTTGCCTTGCTCTAGATTTGATTGATATAAAATATTAAAGGATAGACATATACAACATGGTGTAGCTTGGCTCAGAGGTTAAGGTAATATGCCGTTAAGGGTAGGTCTTGAGTTCAAATCTCCTTGCCTTGTTACATCTTTTTAATCTTCTTTTCGGTTTTTCTTTTATCTTTATTGGTAATTATACATATTGATCGACATACTGGCCTCGTCAATCCATGTAACGAAAATGTACGAAATTATTTTAGTCAAATAAAGATTAGTATTTTATAGAAGTGAGTTATGGATACCATGATATGTTGAAACTTGAAACTTCTCGACATAAAATAGTAGGAGTTAATAAATAGATAATGTTCATGATTGTAATAATATTTTGCAAGAAATTTGCTAATCGTAACTTACATGTCTTATTAAGGATTTGTTTTCATATAAAATATTAGAGCATGAATATATACTAGTAGGGGTGGAAACGAGCCGAGCCGCTCGTGAAAAGCTCGGGATCGGATCGTTCGAACCAGCCGAGCCTCGACGAGCTAGCCTAAGTTTGGGCTCATTTAATAATCGAGCTCGAGCCGGGCTCTATACAAAACTCGTTAGGCTCATGAAAGCCTAAACGAGCCCTAGAACTATCGTATATATATTTTCTATGTATACCCTGTTAACGAGCTCGAGCCTTGTGTTAACGAGTCGAGCTTTGAGAAAATTTCACGAGCCGAAAAGCTCAATATAGGCTCGAAAAACGAGCTCTCGAGCTGCGATGAATATAATTTAAACGAGCTCTAGCTGCTCGCTCGTTTTCACCCTCTATATACTAGCTAATAGCGCACGACGGCGAGTATCCTGTAACTAAAATTTTCGGCTTCAAAACTTCTCGATTATACGTATTTTATGATAATAACATTACAGATTGCTAAAACTTTAAGTCGGAATACATTTAATGAAAAGCAAACTATATACAAGTATGATATTATATACTTGTTGGCAAATTAGTCCGAGTGATATACTCGTCAAACAAAAAAAGTTGCCAAATCATGTTGAAAATCTGAAGGTGATAGTTCATTTTAGAAATAATAGTACGATTGCAGATTGCCGTGTACTGTAAGCAGAAAAATTCATGTAAGTATTTATTGGTGGGTATTTTCTGAGAAGGATATTACATACTCCTTGACAAGATATTCCACCCTCCCTGGGCTTTTTATATTCACCACCCACCTTACTTTTTGCATTTTTTTTATTATTACTATTTTTTTTAATTTTTATAATTTTCTTTATATCAAAAAACTATAAACCCTGAAAATGCGAACGGGAAATATGTTTAAAGTTTAATAAGTCAACGATTAAGCTGTCAGAAATCTAAACTCGTCGGAATCAGAAATGAGAAATGTAAAACTGAACTATTAAAACCCATTGTGAGAAAATGTGTTGTACTAAAACAAATGGGGGACAAAGGGAATAAAAAGTACAAACCCTCCCTAGGAGGGAGGGTGGGAATAGTACATCCCTTTTTCTAATTGTATGTTTTTCGTAACAATAACTTTACTAATACCGATAATATTAAATTTAAATAACTTCAAATAATGTTGATACAAAGAGGGAAAATGTAACAAAAATGTAATCTCATGTACTTTTACTTGATAATATATACCTTTCATTGTTGTCATATTAATAGTAACTTTTCAAGTTTTGGGCATTTTGCCATTCAAAATTAAAGTCTCTTAATCATATGAGTTACATATGTTTTATTACTTATAAATTACATGATTTCAATATTGCAACAAAAGAAATTCACTGAGCACCAAAGATTATAATAAGAGCCAATAGTAAAATACATAAATATAGTGAGTTCAAATGTTTATTTTTGAACCATTGCATTTAAAGATGACGTCGATAATATCGGCATTAATATGAATATAACGCCATAGTTTATCTCAAAGTGCAAGTAGAGTTTGCAACTTTGTAACCAAAACCATCATATACAATTCATAGACTTACAACAAACTAAAGGGTCCTTTGAGAAACTAAGCAATATATGAATATTTTTGCCTAAAAAGAATAAGGCCATGCCCGATCATTTCTTATGTCTCAAGAGAATTAGTAAGTTTTGATAATCATATTTACCTAATTCATTCACATTTCTAGAAAAAAATCATTGTTCACAATTGAAGTTCGCATCCAAGTCTAAAAAGTGTACTTTACCCGACTAGTCATAATCTCTATCTTGTAACAATGTAAACAAACAAAGAAGAGTTCCGCTTTGATCACGCTTATCTTTCTCAGAAGCCATGCACTTTTATTTCATATACCTTTCGATAAACTTCAAATATATAAACTCACACCAAAGCATAAAGAAAAAAAATATTCTAATAACCAGTGCATCACCATTTTCCGATAATTTCTCGTGTTTTGCTCATATCCGAATCGATTCGGCCAATGATTTGCAACAATCATATCCAAAACATTGCCTATACTTCTTGTCAAACACATTTTTTAAAAGTAGGTCGAGCACATTCAATTTTTAACATTCTCAAGGCATGGTTTTGGCCTTTGCCATATAAATGTCAAATCATTAATATAGCGAATATAACGATATGACCCATTTTTGTAGGTCTCAATATATCGCTGACTCCATTTCAAGGTACCTGATTCTACAGTTGCATAGCTACCGTTACCAAAAGTGATTCCAACCCGATGGCAATGTTGATCTAAGAAGAAAACACGCCTTCAAAGAAGGTGAATCATCCACAGTTTGAATGATATGACCCATCGATAATAGCAAAGCTTAAGTCGCAATATTTCGAACCGTGAATGTAGTGTAATAAGTTTCACGATAACATAAAAAAGAGCTTCATTTAAGTGGTTAGGGCACCATTTAAAAAAATGTATTGATTTGAAAGATTATCAACTACTTATGATTATAACTATAATTTTATGATGTAATTTATTTTGTGTTCCACTTGACAATATTTCAGCAATGAAATAAAACTAATAGAGTATAATTCTAGTTAATAAGTCAAACAACCATTAACAACTTTGTTAATATTTCAAGCAACTTTTGTTAATATTTCTGTTTGTGAATAAGAAAGCAAACCCACATGTTCCAGTGAGATGTTGACTAAGTTATTAGATATTCCATTTGAAAGCCTCAAAATGTCGTTGCTTCTCGTGAATGGTACAAACAATTTTTTGCATCAAACATCTATCCTACTGTGGCACAAACAATTGTTTTTCACATGTTTGATGCCCAAATCTCAAAATAGCAAATACAAAACAAACGAATGTAATAAAAACAGGAAAATGAAATATCAAAAACAAAAGAAATACCATGATAAAACGGCGCGATATATCATCCACTTTCCTCCCTTCACACAAATCAATGCACCGGAAACCCTTGAGCCGCATCGCCAGGCGATCGGTAAGGATGCTCATTAATAGTTATTCCTCCCAGATTCTAATAAAGCAACCAACAACACCTAGAGGAACTACGATAAACCACCCAAGAACCCATCCACATCAACGCAAAGCCCCAACCAAATCCCTAATAACGACATCGTCGGCACACCATCCTCTTGTAAGGAAACGTAAACACCGAACCATCTTCTAAACCGAATGTGAGCTTCATCATTGACCTACACCTAAACACCTACATCATCATGCAACCCATACCTACAACTATTTTACGTTCTTTAGTTTTCATTTCCTATAGACATACTTATAATCATAAGACACCAATCTCCTAACAACGACAACGCAAACACGCGGCCGCAATGTCACCATACCACAAATCGAGACATCAAACAAACACAAAAAGCAATTACTAATAATGAACCGCAAAACAAACCCACGTATGATTATCAAAGAGGACTGAACCGAAGATAATAAACGACGCGTGAAACGAAGAAAGCAATATGGCGACATCGCTTCAGCAGTAGTGTAACGTATAAGAGAAGTAAACAGGCCTAAAAAACATGGGAATGTCAAAGAAATTAAAGCGCCAATAACGATAAGTTTCAGAGTTCATAATATAAATTCTAAAAAACAAACTTTTATTGTACAAAATACAAACACAAAAAAGGAAATATTGGGCCAAAGTAGAAGTATTGGACATTTTATGAAGTATGGTACTGGGCCAAAGAAGTTTTAGTGATTGACTCATAACAACTTTTAAGTTTTAAAAACGTATTCTAACCCTAAACAAAAGACATTTTATAAAGGCAGCCGCTTTATCGCTAGAAAAATAGGCTGCCTCCGATAGGCATCGAGATCGACATACATGATCTATTACCTCTCGATCTTCTTTCTGCTGCAAATCGATCGTGGGTGATTTTTATTCGCACTTGGTCGTGCAGAGGATCGATATAACAAACACACACACACACAATTTTTGTGAATAGATTGTTTATTGTTTATGGTCGCCTTTACTGGGGTACCCAATCACGTGAAGGTCGTTGGAGAGAGAAAGCTGACGTGGCATGGAAAATAGGAGGGATTGGCTTGCCTTATTAGGGCAACCTTAACCCTTATGTATCTTTCTGCTACCAAAACTGAACACTAAATCTTTTAGTTTCGCTCGAACATCAATCAAACACTTTTTAGCTTTTAGTTTTTCTCAACACGAAAGACACAAACAAAAACCAAGCTTGGGTTCTTTCTTTTGTTATTTTCAGCAAGAACAAAGATTAACAATACTCATGAATGAAGTGTATTTCGTCTTCGAGATCTATTATAAGGTCTCTGGTAGCTGTGTTGTTTTTTTATTTTTATTTTACCTATAAGATCGAGGAAGAGATCGTGTTTAAATTTTTAAAGATTTCGTATTTTATAATATCAAACACGAATCTGAGATCTTTAATGTTTATCGGGTCTTGGTTGTTGTGAGATGGTGTTGAGATTGTCATGTGTTGTTGTAGTTTTGTTAAGTTGAATGTTGTTGACGGGTTAGAACATGAGTTGTAGTTGGAAAGCCGAGACATTGCACCACCAATGTGATATACTCCAAAGAAGTTGATACTATCTCCATACTCACCGCCTTCCATCATGGCTGTGAATGTCATCATCTGTCTACTTCCATCAGCTGAACTTGCTACGTAAACACCTTGTGCTTTTCCTAGAGTCTGTGAACCTAAATGTGGGTCGACGGTCAAGAGATCATCAATAACTGTAATGGTTCCGAAGCCAAGCCCAAGTCCATCTGGGCCAAGTTGGGCAGCAATCTGGTTTTGAATATTGTTTTGGTTCAAGTTTCCTGCAAATTGAAGAGGTAGCTAACGTATTTTAAATGTCAATTTAAGCATAGATGTAAACTTTGTTTAGTTGACAAACCTTTTGCTTTTAGGAAAACAAAGCTTTTATACACTCTTGAAATCAAAACTCAATTCATTATTTAAGAGATGATTCATTTTGATAAAAATCAGTTTTATCTTTAGTAGTAGCTAATTTTAACAAAACAACTTGTACTTTAATTTCGTAGTTATGTTTTTGCCTTCTATAATAATGGATTGATTATATCCATACAGTAAACCCATTTTAACATGTAGAAAGCCTGTCATAGGGAACTCAAGTCACAAAACGATAGTCAATCTTTAGCAAGAGTTTTACTCGATCATCATAGTTTAAGTTCGATGTTAAAGCTATGGTAACCCAATATCATCTTTTTATAAACCTAACTCGATTCACCATTTCAAAAACTTTTCGAACCCCTCGAAGATCCTCACCATCATGAATAACTGAAACTAAAAAGTATTAACCATTTTGATAACTAACGATGGCCTATATCAAAGATTTTTAAGAAATACATATGTTGTTCATGTCTTCTTATAACGTGTCAATTTGTAACAGTAAAATTAACAATCCATTTTTTGTATTACTTTGTTAGATTCTAGAATCGTAAAAGTTTTATCACACGAATAAATATAGATATGTCCATGATATTATGGTTGTGTTATTTGCAAATGGTAACTTACTTGCCTTGTTCCATATTTGATTGATATAAAATATTAAAGAATAGACATATACACTAGGGTGTAATTTGGCTTAGAGGTTAAAAGGGTATACCCATTGAGGGTAGGTCTTGAGTTCAAACCTATTAGCTTCGTTACATCTTTTAATCTTCTTTTCAGTATTTTTTTTTATCATTATTAGTAGTTATAAATATTCATCGTCATACTGGCCTCGTCAGGTATTATTTTTTTAAAGGAAGATATGTTGAAACTTGAAACTTCTCGACATAAAATCGTAGGAGTTAATAAATAGATATGTTCATGATTATAAAAGTCTTTTTCCTTAAAGTAAGCTCTAATAAGCTTTTGAAATCAAATTATTTCAAGTCACTTATCAAAATAAGCTTTAAACTCCAGATACAACTCGACATCGATTGGTTTTGATAAACACATCTAATACCTTAGTCTATGGATAATCTCGGATTGTAGTTGATCTTAGCACAAGTCTTTCTTAATCATCATAGTTTAGAGTCGAAGTTAGCTACTTTTTTTTTTTTTGAACGGCGACATATATATATATATATAAGAAACTAGCAAGGAGCTAGCAACTACAAAGGCGATTTCAGCCAATCAGTCCAAGTAATACATTTTTTGCTTCTAAACTTATACCAAGAAAAAGAATAAAGACGAATAGAATCAAATATATCACATATCCTCATAACTTGAGAATTGAAAGCGATATTATTCCTAAAACGCCAAATGCTCCAACATGAAGCCGCGAAAATGATATAGGCTCGGTCCTTCTCGTCTTTTGGAGCTTGAGACGCCAAAAACCAAGAATCCCAATAGTTGCTAGAAGCAAACTCCGGGAACTTTAAGTCACACCAACCACGGACTAACCTCCAAATATCGAGCGTAGCACATGAAAAGAAAACATGAGAATTGACTCAAAGAAATCCATTGCAAACCGGGCACATAATAGACTCGATTTCTAAACCCCTAGAGGAGAGGTTTAGACGATGAGGGAGCTTGTCGAGAAACAACCGCCACATAAAGATGTTAACTTTCCGCGGGAGAACCTTAAACCACCTCGTGCATAATAAAGACGAAGGGAGCATGCATTCATCTAAAAATTTTCGGGCAACACTAACTGAGAAGATGTTATCCGAGGAGAGGGTAAAGACGAGAGAATCACGGTCGACAATAGTATCCAAAAAACTGATTTCAATCAAAAGATTATTGAAATCAGCCTGCGTTCTTCCAGAAAGCATAGGCCTACTCCAATCCCACGACCAAGATCCATTTGCAATTCGATCACTAATTAAGCAGTTTTGGTTTCTCTCGAGACGAAATAACCGATTAAACCTGGTATAAAGAGGAGAGTCCCCCAACCAAGTATCTTTCCAAAAGCGAATCATAGAACCATCCCCCACATTAAATCGAAAGGAATTCAAAGGGAGGTATCCACTTGAATGAAGGTGATAAATTGAACCAACGATACGAGCCCATAAACCATTTGTTTGACAGCCTTTTAAATCGAAGCCCGCTTCTTCACCATGAATCGACTTTAGAACTTTAACGCCAAAGCGTGATGGAGATTTTAACAAACGCCATCTCCATTTAAGAAGGAGCGAGAGGTTGAAAGCTTTAAGGCTTCCCACACCTAAACCTCCTTTATCGAGAGAAGCTAAAATAGAAGACCATTTGATCCAAGCTAACTTCCTTTTATCACCAGACGCACCCCAAAAGAAAGAAGCACGGATACTTTCGAGAGCCTTAATGACCGCATAAGGGGCTTTAAAGATAGACATAAAATATAAACCAAGGCTTCCAAGCACGGATTTAATAAGAGTGAGGCGGCCTCCTGAAGATACCATATTAGCTATCCATCCTGATAACCTAGCTATAAAACGATCAATCAAAACATTCCAATTCGAAATTCGGCCCATGTTCGAACCTATAGGTAAACCTAGGTAAGAGAAGGGAAGAGTACTTGCCGAACAACCAGTACCAGCAGCTAAACGAGCAACTTCTGGAGGGGGGACACCCACTCCATATAGGTTCGACTTGTTGATGTTGATTTTGAGGCCTTATGCGAGGTAAAAAATGCTAAGGATACGTATGATATTATCCATATCAATTTGGTTCCAGTCAGACATAATAATAACGTCGTCCGCATAAAATAGGTGGGATAAACGAATACTAGGAGATCCAAAACAAGCACTCCTGAACATATTTTCCATCAAACCGACCCTAAGAGAATTGTGGAGGCCTTCCATAACTATAATAAATAAAAAAAGGCGACAATGGATCTCCTTGCCTCTACCATCTTCTTAGCGAAAATTCTGACGTAGGACTTCCATTAATGAGGATAGAAGCCCTAGAAGATGCTAACCCTGCTCTAATCCATCTGCGCCAATTACTACTAAAACCCAGCTTATCCATGACGTGATCTAAGAAACACCAACTTACAGAATCAAACGCCTTTCCGAAGTCAACTTTAAACAACAACAGTTTCTTCTTTCGCTTCTTATACCAATCTATAACCTCGCTAAGGATAAGAGGGCCATCAAGAATTTGACGACCCTCAATAAAAGCCGATTGCTCATGACTGATGATCGAGTCAATAACCTTTGAAAGCCTATTTGCCAAGATTTTCGCGACAACCTTGTAATGAAAACCAATAAGGGAAATAGGTCTGTAGTCTTTCATATAAAGGGGATTAGACACTTTTGGGATTAAGGTAAAAAATGAGGAATTCACACCTGATGGAAACGCGTCTGTTGAGAAGAAATTAACCACGAAAGTTTGAATGTCGAGGTGCAAAAGGTCCCAATACTTTTTAACGAACATAAACGTAAACCCATCCGGACCCGGGGCTTTTTGGCTCCCACAATCCCAAACTGCACTTTTAAATTCCTCCAAGCTCACCATGGAGTCTAAATGAACTCGATCCAAGTCACTTAATCGATATGCCGCGGACATGGGGGGAAAATTAACTGATGTATCATGACAAGAAAACTTGTCCTTGTATAAGTTGAGAAAAGCCGACTTAATGTCTAGAGGATCTGATATCCAAACTCCTTCATGCAAAATGCCTTTGATCATTTGATTGTTTCTTTTAGAATTAATGATGCCATAAAAAGATAGACCAACCGGTATTAATGACCGAACCTCAGCAAACCCATAAGCATGCAAACACTTCCTTGTGCCACATGTAATGGAAAGCCGAGACATTGCACTACCAATGTGATATACTCCAAAGAAGTTGATACTATCTCCATACTCACAGCTAGGGATGGCAACGGGACGTGGAATGTCGGGGATTGTATTTACCATCCTCATCCCCGTTTTCACTCTCCATCCCCATCCTCGTCCCCATCCCCATCGGGGAATTGCTTTACATCCCTATCCCCGCCCTCAATGGGGATCGGGGATCCCCATGGGGATTCGGGGATTTTCAATCCTAATGAACTAACTTAAATTTTCCACCAACTCATAGAAAATATAAAGAATTTTAACTCATAAAGTGTTTCAAGAAACGTGCGTACATCACACATAGTTGGATTTATTATGATTTCAATTCAACTTTAAAGCATCTTTAACATTGTAACATTACATGTAATTTGAAAACAATATGTATCATGTGTCTCTTCAGTCAAAATAATAAGTGATATGTAGTTGGTGCTTATGTTTCTAATTATAAAGGTACTTGATTCTATAAATATCACATATGCATCTAAATATACATGTCGATACTTATAAACATATATACATATACATATACAAGTTAATCGAGTATGGATATAACATATAAATTCTAAATACTTATACACTAGAAAGATCGGAGTCGGGGTCGGGTTCGGGGATTTATGTTATCCCCATCCCCGCCCCATCCCCGGTTTCATATTTCGGGGATTCCCCATCCCCGGTCAACTCAGGGATTCCCCAGTCAAAATTGGGTTTGGGGATCGGGTTCCCATCAGGTACTGATTTTTTTGCCATCCCTACTCACAGCCTTCCATCATGGCTGTGAATGTCATCATTTAATTTGTCCACTTCCATCAGCTGAACTTGCTACGTAAACACCTTGGGTATGTTTGGCGCAATGTTCTGGGGCTGAGGATGGGGATGGGGCTTATATTATAATCCGAAAGATGAAGTTTATATTTTTTTAATAAAGTTGTTTGGCGAATTAGTTTGAGCTGGAGCTTATTAATAAAAAATCACATAAAAATACATCAAATTAATTTCACATACATTTTTAGCTTTTATGTAATAATTCATTATATTTTAAGGGTATTTAAGTAATTTAACTAGTCATAAGCCCATGTAATCCCCTTTTCTAAGGGCTTGGGCTTATGGAGGCTTATGGCTTATTTTATAAGTCATAATCCTCCATAAACATGTGTGACAAACGAGATTTATTTTATAAACCAACTTATTTTAAAAGCTCAACTCCCTATAAGCCTTCATAAGCCCTTCGCCAAACATAGCCCTAGTGCTTTTCTTAGAGACTGTGAAGCTAAATGTGGGTCGACGGTTAAGAGATATCAATAACTGTTATGGTTCTAAAGCCAAGTCCAAGTCCATCTAGTCCTAGTTGGGTTGCAATCTGGTTTTGAATATTGTTTTGGTTCAAGTTTTTAGCAAAATTGTCCCAACTAAGTCAGTTCCTAGTGGGATGTTGTTAGCGTTTACATTTGGGATGGCACCATCGGCGTTAGGAATGGCTACACCACCTTGTGGTGCACAAAAGCCTATACGTCTCGTGATGATGTTGGTGTTGGGTTCACTACTGCTGTTACGCTTAAGATGCTCGCACAACGTTGCCTTACCACTTACTCTTTTGAGCTCAAATTTTATGTTTCGCTATAAAGCTTGTAAAAGTGTTTCTTATAAAATAAGCTTCATAGCCTTTAAATTGTAAAGAACTTCTAAATAGCTTATAAAAATAAGCTTTAAATTTCAACTATCGTTCATACATCAACTAATTTGTCAAACATACTCGGTATTTCAATTTGTTACCTACGTTGTCGAAAAGCCATTTTAACAACTACAAAGTTAAGAGGAACCCAAGTCACAAAACGAAAGTCAATGAGTCTTATTTAATCGTCATAGTTTAGCTCAATGTTAAGGCTATGGTAACCCAATGTCATCTTTTTTATAAACCTAACTCGATTCACCATTTCCAAAACTTTTAGAACCCCTCGAAGATTCTCACCATTAGGGGTGTCATAAATCCCGACCCGACCCGGACCCGACCCAGACCCGAACCCGAATAAGGTTACTCGGGTCCAAAATCTAACTCGGGTCAATCGGGTCAACCCGATTAACCCGGTTACGAACTAGGGTCGGGTATCGGGTTCAAAATACTTGCCTATTCGGGTTCGGGTCAACCCGACTAACCCGACTTTTTTTTTTTTTTTTTGGTTTCATGTGATGTGCAAGTGCAACTGTACTCAATTTATATTTATTATAGGCCCAAGCTATCAATTAGTCCATTTGGTAGTTCTTGACCCATTTTTATTCACAATTTGATATAAAACATATAGTCATACCATTTGGTAGTTCTGTACACGTTATTATCCAGGTTGTCAATGGTTTCATTTATGGTTTAGCACCTTATTACTTGATATATGCTTCTGGAGTTTGTATTCTCTAAAATGTTATCCTAGGAATCATACGGTATCTAGATTTGTGCATGCTGGTTATGTGGTTTTTCATATTTTAGCCAAGTGTTTGTTAGGAAGATTTTTGAAGGTTAAACGTATTTATATAAATGATGTTCTCTTTGATGTATCAAAGCATACACATGAATAATAGCAAGGAAAACCACTTTCGTTTATTGTTCCACTCATTCATGCTTGTAAACTTATCTAGTTATAGATAAACTTCATGACATTATTAGCTTGTTCCCATCATACCATGCATGGTTGCATGCATTTGCATAGTTAGAATTAAATGGCACAGACCCGAACCCGACTTGACCCGACCCGACTTGACTCGACCCGAATTGACCCGAACCCGACCAACCCGAGTTCAAATAGGGTCGGGTTCGGGTATGTTTTTTTAAGTCTTGACCCGACTTCACTACAGAGCCGCCCAATGACCGAACCCACTAACCGACTAAATCGAATGACCCCTACTCACCATCATGAAAAGTATTAACCATTTTGATAACTAACGATGGCCTATATTAAAGATTTTTAATAAATACAATGTTGTTCATGTCTTCTTATAAGCACTGTCAATTTGTAATAATATTTTGACCCGTTACTTTGTTACGCCGCGATTCTAGAATCGTAGCCAGTGTCGAACTTTATCACCCAAATAAAGATATGTTTATGATAGAGTGGCTTTACATACACTAGATAATGAGGTACCCGTAAAATGCGCTAAATGTAGTTTTAGCCGCAAAGTTCGGACGATCTATAAGTTTCTTCAATAAAACTGTATTTATATAGTCCAGAGAATCAAATACTACAATTTGATGCGTGGTTACAAAGCGGTCATAAATATATAGTTTTTAAAAAATTATGTGGAGTCATCTAAGTGTGGTATATTTTCTTAATAGGATTGTTTTAAGTTATTCAAAAGATTTTTAGTAATAATAGATTCAAGCACATTCAAAAAAACCCTTCCCTCACTATTCAATCTTTACTTCTCCTAGTTAATACAATATTATAATTGTAGTTTAGAGGTATAAGACCTATAGCTTTTAATCGCTTTTCTTTGCATTGGCAAGGATCCTAACGGTTATTTTTTTACATGTGTAGCGTTTAACATTTGGTGTATGGTTTTTAACAAAATTGTAACTTGCAAATTAGATATCACCATATAAGATTATTTTTGTACCTATCAATTTGTATAGATATTTATCATTGTTCAAACCTATTTGTTTGATCCAAATAATTATCAAGATAACAATACTATTTATTTTGTGATTTTAATAAAACATGCATTATTGTTGGACAAAAGGAAATATACAATATATATTAACTTTTAAATCCGACCCCGAAACCAACCAATTCATATAGGTTGTTGCTATTTCAATCGCTTAAGTAAGCAGAGAACAACATTTTTAAAATAACATTATACAAATGAAAAAGGTGTTACATTGTAATGAATCAAAATAAAGTGCCAAAAAACCTACATACTTGGCTCCCTTTTAAAAAAAAAATCACGAAATGAGTTCCACAACTACTTTTACATCATTTCTCATATAGGAATTTTGTCAAATTTGAAGCGATTTCACAGAATGGTTCAACTGGTTGAACCGTTCGATAAAAAACTCTTGTTTCGGCGATTTAAACGGAGTCAACGGCCGCGTCGATAGGTGCGGATTGGGCCGAAAACATGGTATCTGAAAAATTAAAGAGCACTGTTGGTCTCGGATGACGCGATGTTTTGCGTCCCATTCCCTAAGAAACGGCGACCGGGTTTTAAACGGGTCCCAAGCCAAATAACGAGGATTTTTTGGATGGCTTTAATTGGTTAGCGAACCAAGTAAGCGTGACACCAATCCGACACCAACACAACAAGACCGGGAACAAGATCGGGGAACAACACGTTGGGAACGGTCGGTGCGCCCTTCCAATTTTCACGTAAACTATATGCAACGAAGTTTAGCGTGTCAAACGAAGCCCGGTTTAAATTCGCCGCAGAGAGACGTGTTTTATTAATATATACAATGTGTATAATAACATCGCTTTTTTTGAACACGTTGGTCGGTCTGGGTCCAATTTTCAAAACTATGATCAACTTTTTAGCTTGTATGCAATTGTGTTTATTAATATCCTGTGTATAATAACATTTACTTCTAATTTTAGGGTGTTTAAAAAATAACATTAATTAGTGTGTTTAATTATTTTATATTTTTTATTATGTGGTAGCTTAACTTTAAATTCGTATGCGTTATGAAAATTTTATTGTACTTTTTTAGTAAAGGTGTTTTTAATTGGTTGTTTTAATTTGGTAGATGTGCTGTTTTTAGTTTAATAAATAAAGTTTGTTATTGTTTAGGTTGAATAAATTATTAAAATACTTAGTTGTCAGCGATGTTATGGGGTGTTATGGAAAGAGTGTAATTATATTATTTATTTATATCAATGTTAAAATGTTTTACATTCAACTTTCACATTTTCCATTTTTTACTTTGACCATTTTCCATTTTATATATAGTATAGATCTCCTAAACTTCAATTTGTAATTACATATTTTGGATTCAAAGCATGCTTTAATTGCATTTACATCATGCGTCATTAAAAACTTCGAGGTGTTTTCACCCAAAGAAATATGTTTAATTTTTGATAGAAGTATATATGAATTCCCAAACTTTCATGATAATTACGGTAATATTTTGCAAGAATTTTGCAAAATGCTTTAATAGTCCATTTTAACTTTGTCAAATCTTTTATTCAAACTTTGACCATAATTATTTGTTGTTATATAATACTTGTCTGAAATATAAAAGAGGTTTTAAATGTATTATCATTTGTATACTTAGATCAAGTATTATATACAGCAAAACTAATTGGTACAAAAGAATAAAAGCTTTCAAATGATCAAATTTGAACATATTTTAATTTTGCAAGACTGAGTAAATTTACTTGGCTTGTTCCATATTAGATTGATACTGTATAAAATATTAAAGAATAGACATATACATGTGTTCTCAAGATTAGAAAAGGGTAAAGTTCAAAAAATATTAGAAAAGGGTAGAAAGCAAAGAAAAGTGGAGGGTGAGAAAAATTATTTATGTTCTCGAGATTTTAAAAAGAAAGAAAGTAAAGGTAAATGGTTGAAAGTGAGTGATTTTTTAGTCAAAAAGCTGCAACCCATAACTTTTTTTTTTTGTTTTTTTTTTTAATTTTTACAGTTAAACATTATTCATAATGCTGAATCAACCCACTCTCATGACATGGAGAAGGCCAACTCAGAGCGATGGTCGGTTGTCTGAACCGGGTCCCGTCACACTTAGGTGGTGTTTGTTTTTTAAGAGAATTTCCTAACTGAACCAACCGCGACATCCGAATCAAGATGAGGCTAAATGTCTGAACCGACCGCATCCGAACGGGAAAAAAAAAACTCATGTTTGAACCGCACATTTGCTTGCTTGTTTTACTAATTTTTTTGGTCTTTTTTGTCGTCAGGAGGCAACAAGAGGTATTCGAGACACACCTCTCAAGACCATTAAGATCTTACGCCCCTAAAGCGTCTCAACGGAAAAAAAAACAAACCGTCTGAACGACCAAAATGTCTGGGGACCGCGTCAACGCTTGGATTAAGAGGCTGTTAGAGCCTCTTAACTTAAAAAAAAAAAAAAACAAACACCACCTTACTCTAATTTGAAATACCAGGAGAAACCATGACATACGTCATCACATGCACCCCATATCACCCTCGAAAGCATGGGATTGGCAGAAACCGATTGAAAGTGAGATGAGAGTAAAATTAATTACCAAATTGCCCACTTGGTTGCATGTATTTATTAAAATATAAAAGGGCATTCTTGTAAATGTGTATTTTTTAATTTTTCTTGAAAACATAAGAAATGTAACTTTCAATACCTTTCATTCATTTTTTTTTGGACTTGAGAACACATCAAAACATTATGGGAATGTCTAACCAATGCCCTAAGGGCATTGGTTAAGATTTGTTTTTTTATGGTTATTAATTACATAAATGATCCTTGTAGTTGACATAAAATTGCACATTTTGGACGGGGACCCACATAAATAGTTACTAAAAACCACAAAAATACAAATATTAACCAATGACCTTATGACATTAGTTAGACATTCCCAAACTTTATAATTTTACTCTCCTATTTTCTTTTTCATCTTCACTTTCTTTTCACTTCCTTTTCTTTTATAAAAAATCTAGAGAACATAGGGGTGAGCTTGGCTTAGAGGTTAAAGGGTATACCCGTAGGTCTTGAGTTCAAACCTCTTAGTCATAAACTCTCTTTTTAAAGTGCACGAAATAAAAGTAGAGTAATAAAACATTTTTTACCTACATAATCTATTGATGATATATAACCGGATAATGAGTCTCATGAAGTGTTGAAAGCCCTCGAAATTTTTTTACTACTTGTAATTTAAAATATACTGTAGTACTTCGTTAAAAGGTAACTTAAGGGTGCGTTTGGTATGCGCCTATCGGAACGCATCTATGGATTTCGTTCCGATTAACGGTGTTTGTTTAGTGGGCCCAGAAATGAAATGAGTATATCATACTCATAGATTAATTACACACCAATTTGGTGTCTATGAAATCGATTTCCGCGAGCCCTTCTCTTTTCCACTACAAAATTCAAATATCTATACATATAAAAACACTACACAAATAAATACACTATACATATAAAAACACTACACAAATTAAATATATTACACAAATTAAACACTAAACAATTAAATATACAAAAAAATGTACAAAGTACGGATGAGACCAACATGAAGGGACAAACCTACATGAGGTGCTTGGGAAGTAAAAAATGGGATGAAAAAAAATGTACAAAACATGAAGGGTCAAGCCTATATGAGGTGCTTGGGAAGTAAAAAATGGGGTGAAAAAAAAAAGCAAATTACCCAAACGAACCATATACACATTGATAATACGAAACTGAACTTTTTTCCCACACTTTACCAAAGTGACCAAAAAATGTCATTTTCAACCCCGTGTGGTGTCTTTGTCTACTTTTTGTATGCATGAAATCCAAAACGAAAGACTCCATTTACTGGTACAATGAGCCACATCTTCCTCGCTCACCATCTTCAAGCTTCAAACCTTTCTACTGCTACTTTCTTAAACGAACACTCTCACCATCTTCCTCGCTCACCATCTTCAAGCTTCAAACCTAGCTCACCATCTTCAAGCTTCTCACCATCTTCCTCGCTCACCATCTTCAAGCATTCAAGAAGACCTGCCACTCAGGCCTCCCCACGCCCAGGCCACGCCCACGCCCAACTCACTCCCTCGCCCAGGGCACGCCCAGAACACGCCCTGGTTTGTATCACACCCAAACTTCTCGCCTCGACCACGCCCAGGGAATTGGTATACACGTATACGGTTTAAAACATATTATGCTACAAATCTAACGTGTAATATTGAAAAGTTCATTTTAAAAAATTGTATAAACAATGTTTATATGTGTAAAGTAGTAAGTGAAAGTGTTCATTTCAGAAATTTTCTCAAAAAAAAAAAATGTACAAAGTTAGGATGGGACCGACATGAAAGGACAAGCCTACATGAACTCATAAATACCAAAAGGAAAAAAAAAAAAAAAAAAAAAAAAAAAGCCATAAATCAAATAAACACAAAAGACACACACTACTCAAGTCACACTGTGTGAAAAAGAAAAAAACCCACATCATATCTCTCATTTCTATAAATCTAAGTAAACCCCCATAAAAACCCAATTCATTTTAATCCTTTTGAAGCTTGTTTAATGTTTTTTGCTAAATCAAATCTATAAATTCCATTATTTAATTTGTGGGTTTTGTTTGTTTTAGCTTGAAAACATGGGTAAAGAAGAGTTTATCACGATCCGGGTACATTTCTTAAGTGTGTGTAAAATAAGGTGTAACACTGTGTGTAACATTAATAAATTTTCTTGTTCTAATTTATATAAAAGAACCAAATTTAATAACTTTTTTATTTTTGTGGGATTATTGTTAATGGTGTTTGATAATTGGAATTTATGGATGCAGACATGTCATTTGAAAGTGAACATTAATTGTGCTAAATGTAAGAAAAAAATGAAAAAAAGACTTCAGAAAGTTACAGGTAAATCTGAAATGCATGGGTTTTGTTTTAATTTTAGTATTTGACATGTTTCTTGAATTAGTTTTAATTTTTAAGTATTTCTTGGTTTATACAAGTTTATATAAAGTATGCATCTTTTTGTTAAATCTGAAATGGGTTTTGTTTCAATACAAATTTTTTATTGTTTTCTTGGATTAAAACAATACAAATTTTGTGTAAATTATAGTATAAAGTATGCATCTTTTTGTTAAATCTGAAATGGGTTTTGTTTTAATTTGAATATCTGATAGTTTTCTTGGATTAATTTTTATTTTGAAAGATTTTTTTTAATGTTTTCTTGTATAAATATATAAAGCTTGCAAATTTTTGTTAAATCTGATGTGGGTTTTGTTTAAATTTGGATTTTTAATATGTTTTTGTAATGTATTTTGAAACAGGGGTTTATATAGTGAATATAGATCGAGAACAGAGTAAAGTTATAGTATCAGGAGAGGTTACTTCAGATACTTTGATTAAGCAGCTTGCAAAAAGAGGCAAAGTAGCTGAAGTTTGGGGTGTTTCTAAGCCAAACCCTAATCAGCATATCAATAGTCAGCTTAAAAACCTGCAGATTGAAGGTGGTGGTGGAAAGAAGGCTGTGTGGTGGAAGAAGATGTTCCTGTGAAGAAACCGGTGGAGGGCAGATGGGTTTGAAGATGATGATGATGATATTTATGATGTTCCTGTAAAGTAAGCTCTAATAAGAGTGCTAGGTGAGGCACGCCATTGGCATGCCATTGATACCAATGGCAAACCAATAACACGTTATACCATAACCGTAATGTGGAAAATTCGGAGGTGGTTATTCAACACTTCCGTTTCAATGGCGGTGACGCCGGTGGAGGTGGTATTCGGTGGTGGTGGAAAGAAGGCTTATACAAAGATTTAAATTCATTTTACGACAAAAGTGTGTTTGTTTTAAATAAAGTAAAATGAAAAAAATGGGACGATAATGTTATTGGTGTGTTATGAAGGAGGTGTTTTAGTTATTGGTATGATTATGGGATGATGATGTATGATGTGGTATTGATGATCTGAATGAACGTTCCTGTTAAAAGGTTTTCACCTCACCTAGCACTCTAAGCTTTGATATCAAAGTACTTCAAGTAACTTATCAAAATAAGCTTTAAATTCTAGCTATATAACTCGGCTTTAAATTCTAGCTATAACTCGACGTCGATTGGTTTATGTAAAAAACCATTTTAGACAAGTTCAAATCCCGTTATAGAAACCCAAATCACGAATTAATAGTCTATCTTAGCACGAGTCAGTCTATCTTAGCACGAGTCTTGCTTAATCATCATAGTTTAGTGTACAAGTTAGCTAGTGTAACCCAAGATCATCTTTTTATAACCTTTTTGGTAACTAACTAATGATGGTCTATCTCAAAGATTATTTTCAAATACATGATTTATTATGTAATGTTATAATGTGTCAATTTGTAACAGTAAACTTAACAAACCATTTTTTGTAATACTAGAAATGTACATGATATCACAGTTGTAATAATATTTTGCCAAGAATGTGTTATATGGTAGCTTGTCTTATACTAGAGTTGATTGATATAAAATATTAAACGAGGGACAAATATAATAGATTAGAGATCAATTAAAGGTTGAAGTAGTATACCTACTGAGGATAGGTTGTGAGTTCGAACCTTTATTCCGTGCTACAATCTTTTTTATTTTCCTTTTGACTTTTTTTTAATAGTTGCTACGGGTGAGCATGGGGCGGTTTTTGTTTAAAACCAAACCCGAACCGAAAACTTTGGTTTTTGAAAATTGCAAACCATTTGGTCTCGGTTTTACCGGTAGTTCTCATTAAATCGATTCGGTTTTAGTTTCTTTTTTTTTCCCTCGATTTACTGATAAACAAACTAGTTAGTTATTGACCATCATAACTGCTAACATATTTCATTATTATTTCGTTCAGATTTCAATCAATAAAAGAAATAATTACTAGCAAGTTTCCCATCAAACGTAAAAATTATGTGTTCATACAACTTCATTCAAACGAGATTAATAGTAGAGGGAATTTTTTAAATGACCATTATTGAATATGGACTACGAAAATGAACCATCGAGAGCAGTCTTACAGAAATCGACATAGCAAGCACACTCAGGGGGCGAGCAAGTGTTTGCTCGCTATGTTCGTTGTCGTCTAGCACTTTGAACATCGACGAGCAAGAGGGACGAGCGCTAACTTCGTTGTCGTCTAGCACCCGCATCATATTCTTGATATTTTGATCGGCTAGAATGAGATAGCGAGGGTTTTTCTCGCCAACTTCGTTGTCGTCTAGCACCCAATGAGATAGCGAGCAAGAATTTTCTCGCCAACTTCGTTCCCTTGTAACGTCTTCTTCAACTCATCCGTAGACGAATAAAACCCCGAAAAACCAAAGACGAAGCCCCAATAGACAATTGCATCTCCATCAGCTTCTCAACATTATTACTCCTCACAAAACCATCATACTCCAATCGTATTGTTGGTTTATACTCGTTATATAGTTTATGCACATATATATGTCTTCAAAGAGAATATTAGTAGTGATGTGCTAAAGAAGAATGGGGTTTTATAGTTTTGTATGTTATATTACTTTCAGGTTTGAGAGGACATGTGGGTATGTTGGAATACCAATCATGACCATGTGGCAAGGGTGCATGAAATGATAGCATGATGCACATATTACAAAAAAGTTAAAAAACAATTATAGGTATGTTAGACATGGACAAAAGAGATGTCTTTTATGTACGTGTTTTTAATAGGAAAGCAACGAGCAAATGGAAGTGGCAATCAATATCAATTACTCGATGTGTAGATTTTTGTAATTCCTTCTTAAAGTGTCCGTTTTTGTAATCTAATGTGGGATGTGTTTATTTAGGTAATTGATTTTTAATAGTAACATAACATCTAACAATCCAAAACTATTAAATAAAGTACAAAATAACAATATAAAAATCTAAAGAAATATAAAATGCAACCCTTATCATTTTAAACAAGTTTTGCAAAAATGTAAAAGATATATTGAATTTATACATGTTTTTCTTTCGTTTCGTCATTTTTCTTTTATACTTGTTGGTAAGTATTTTATAAAATTGAGTCATGGATACCATAAAATATTGAAAGTCCTCGACATTTTGTACCTCCTTGGCTACTTGTTACAAATACAGTATAAATCATTAAAGTCTGGCTGAAGTGATACAAATATAAATCTTTCAATCATGGAAACATTGACATACAAATGGAGATTAGAGGAAGAGGTATCGTGGCATGTCAAAACCCAAGCCGTTGTGGCATCTCAGCGTCACATCAGCTTTTCACTTTTCACATACCACAAACACCTCTTCCTGGTCACATGCCAAAACCCAAGCCGTTTGCATCTTTTTTTTTTCACACAAACTAAATTTTCATTCATAAAAAAATTTATAAATACGAAATTAGAAAATACAATACTAAATAAATAAAACGAAAAACGAAGAAAAAAAACTACGAAAACTAATTCGCAATAGATTTTATTGTTGCTTATAATTTTTCATGATTTCAATTTTTTGCCACTCGATGAACCTTGCTTGTTTCCGGTGGCAAACTCGGGTTTGTTGGCGTGTTGAGAAACCGCAACTCTTCCATTTTCATTATCACCTCGTCTTTTCTCATCGCCGACTCGTACGTCATTTGAGCGGATTCTCGTTTGATTCGATACTCATGTTGCATTGTAGCCGCAAGCTCCGTGGGGCCGGACCCGTCGGTACTCGATGAGGTTTTGGATCTTGATTTTTTCGAGGGATGTTTTTCCTTATTGTTTCAATATTTCCCAAGCTTGCTCTTGCGTAAACTTTTGATTTCCTTTAGGAGACTCTTCAAGAAATGTTTGCTTTGCACGCTTCATAAAATCCGCTTCATTTTCCCCACTTTTAGCTCCAAGACGTTTTAAACGTCTCACGATACCATTGAACCTCGTACAATTAGCGTTCAAAGTTACCCACTTTTCCGTCATCATATCCTTGGTACGCTTGTGATGAGTGGAGTGGTTGTACTATTGTGTAACCCCTTTCCAAAAAGACTCGTCTTTTTGGTCATTTCCGACTTGTTGATCCTCGGAAATGGCAACGTGACACGAGGCTAACAACTTCTCTTCCACCAGCGTCCAACGAGAATGACTTCGTACGATTTCAGATTAGTCTTCGGATTCGGTGTCGGGAACATCGATTGAGGTAGGTTTTGCCATTCGTTTTTTTCGTCCGCCTTTGGACGACGATGGTTTTTTTTTCCTTTTGGGGTCCAGTTGATTTTCTTGAGGTTCATTTTGTAGAGGTGGATTTTGTTAGAGCTTTTAAAATCATTGGTTAAGCATTTAATTTTCATAATATTGAAATTGATCGGTATTGACCATATTCGGCCCTAAACCTGACACACCTAGAAAAGAGTATTGGGTACCAAACGGAGGATATTGCGAAGTTGTCGAAAAGCCGGACGAAGGTGTATTTGGGTTAGACGAGGACGATTGTTGTAACATATTTAGTAGATTTTGGAAAAAAATATCGTGAGGATTTTGAGACATTTTTTTTAGTGAAAGTGAAAGTATATATTTTTTTGAGTGTATAAAAAAGTGTTGAATGTGTTTATATATAAAGGGTTAAATGTATATTAGGTTTATTTTTTGAAAAATAAAAATAAATAAATAAATTGGAATATAGCCGTTGGATGGCCAACGGTTAAATTTTTTGAAACAAGACAAACATGGCGCGACGCTAGTTTACTAACGCTGGTAATGGCATGAGGTGGTTGTGGTGTGATGGCGCACCATTGACGGCGTCGTTGTGCTTGCCACATCGGATTGGCGCTGGATTTGAGCCATTATACCCCTTCCTCTTATAAACAAAGATGGATATTTTGTTCACACATAAATGCCATAAATTAACATCAAATCCTTAGTAAGAGAGTGACTAGTTGTTCCATTTAATATTTGATTTTTTATGATCTTTGTTGAACCAAACTTATGAGTGTGAATCTAATAATAGTTGGTGTGTGAGTGGGTGTGTTGATTTAAAAGGTAACTTACTTAATAAGTTGCCTTATTCTAATTTCCTTTTAACTAAGAGTATGTTTTGTTTACAAACTCTTAAAAAGTAGGAGTTGTACCAGCTCAAATTCTATTAATGTATCGACATTCACATAATGACGGATCATTTAACTCGCAGTAATAAAATTATTGAATTAGTCTCACTAAGCAGACATATAAACACACACTAAATCCATCTTGTTTTAATAACTTTGGCAAATAACTTCGTATATGACACCGAACTTTGTGTGATAACTTCCATGTTATTCACGAAGAATGCTAGCACAATGTTGTCATAGCACTTTTACTCCTCTAATGTAAAGAAATGAAAATAAAGTAAATTCTATTAATCCTTCTACGAAATAGCGCAAGAGGAGTATGAAGTGGAACTAGACGAGGCCCATTGTTCTCCCGCAATGCAAAAGAATGCTTATATTGAATCGTCAAAAGACCTCTTGAATAGTGCGCTCAAAAAGAGCGCAAAAGAGGTTCTCGATAAACATAACCTCTCCCGAAAATCTTATGTTCATTTAAGAAAAATAAGCTATAGTTTGAAATAGAAACTTTGTTTGACTTTAGAGTGTTTGTAAAAGTCTTTTTCTTAAAGTAAGCTCTAATAAGCTTTTGAAATCAAAGTACTTCAAGTAACTTATCAAAATAACCTTTAAAACTCCAGCTACAACTCGACATCGATTGGTTTGCTAAACACATCCAGTACATTAGTCATGTCAAAAAACCATTTAGACAAGTTCAAATCTCGTTATAGAAACCCAAATCACGAAATAATAGTCGATCTTAGCACGAGTCTTACTTAATCATCATAGTAGAAGTTAGCTACTATAACCCAAGATCATCTTTTTATTATAATAACCTCTTTGATAACTAACTAATGATGGTCTATCTCAAAGATTATTTTCAAATACATGTTTTATTATGTAATGTTATAATGTGTCAATTTGTAACACTAAACCTAACAATTCATTTGTAATACTATATATGTTATATGTACATGATATCACAGTTGTAATAAATATTTTGCCATGAATATGCTAAATGGTAACTTGCCTTGTTCCAGATCTGATTGATATAAAATATTAAAGGATGGACATATAAAATAGGGTGGAGCTTGGCTTAGAGGTTAAAGTACTATAACCATTAAGAGTATGTCTTGAGTTCAAACCTCTGTGGCTTTGATTCACTCTTTTTAATTTTTTTTCGGTTTTTCTTTTACTGTTATCGGTAGTTATGATTTTTCATCATCGTCATACTAGCCTCATCAATCCATCTAACTAAATTGCACGAAATAAAACAACAGCATTTAATTTTATTGTTCCTTGATAGAATTAAAATGAAAGAATGAAAACATTTTACATACATAATCCATTAGTCAAATAAAAAAAAATACTTGTTATTTTAAAGAATTGGGTCATGGATATACCATGAAGTGTTGAAAGTCCTCGACATTTTTTACTACTTGTTATTTAAAATATGGTTTGTTAAACATAGTTTTAAAAACTAGGTTTAAAAAGTTAAAACTAATACTTAATTTAACAACTTTAAAAGCTTACGAGTGTTACTTTATTAATAGGTTACCTTATTATTCATCTACATCAATTTAAGTTTGATTGTTACTTTATTCTAATTTCCTTTTAATTTAACTAAGAGAATGTTTAGTTTACAAACCCTTAAAAAGTCATATTCTATTAATGTATCGACATTCATGACGAATCATTTAACTTGCAGTAATAATATTATTGAATTAGTCTCACTAAAACACACGTATAAACACACGCTAAATCCATCTCGTTCCAATAACTTTGGCAAATAACTTCGTATATAAAACCGAAGTTTGCATAATAACTCCCATGTTATTCACGAAAAATCAAGGTTGCAAAAATCGTGAATCGGTAGTTGGGCGGTCGACCTCCCTGTAGCTTGTAATCGGTCAAGGCGGGATTAATCGGTGATTAATCGGATTGGCATTTTTGATAAGTTTTGGGTATTTTCGGCAAGATTTGGGTATTCTAGACAAGAATTTCCTTGAAAATCATCTTGTAACAGATAAAAACATCAAATATAATTGATTAAAACTTGTTCAAGACAAGTTTTAGGTAATTCCGACAAGATTTGCAAGTTTCCGGCAAGTTTGACCACCGCTAACAGTCGTTGACCCCCATTGACCGTTGTTGACCGATTTGCTTGACCCAGTTACACAAATCGGCAAAGTTGGTGGCCTAGTAGCATCTAATCGATGATTAATCGGCCTTGTAGGCCTTGTTTTGCAACACTGCGAAAAATGCTAGCACAATGTTGTCATAGCACTTTTACTCTTTATATAGGTTAAAAAAATATGGAAAAAAAGTAAATTTTATTCTGCTTGAGACTCTGAAATCCTTCTGTGAATAGTAAGAATGCTTATTTTGAATCATCAAAAGACCTCTTGAATAGTGCGCTCAAAAATATCGTAAAAAAATTCTAGATAGACATAACATTCTCATCTTATGCTTATTTAAGAAAAATAAACTATAGTTTGAAATACAAACTTTGTTTGACTTAGAGTGTTTATAAAAGTTTCTTTCTTAAAGTAAGCTCTAATAAGCTTTTGAAATCAAAGTATTTCAAGCAAGTTATGAAAATAAGCTTTAAATTCCAAACCACATGATTTGTGTCCTAATGGTATCTCAAGTTATGTGATAAGCTCCCCAATTAAATAGTTGTGAGTTTAAGTCCTGCTTAGGACATCAGAGATAGCTTTAAATTCCAGATACAACTCGACATCAAGTGGTTTGCTAAACATATATCCAATACATTATTCTATATTTCTATTACCTATGTTTTGCAATCTATAACAGTGGATATGTACATGATATCATAGTTGTAATAGTATTTTGCAAAGAATATGCTAAATGGTAACTTGTTTTGTACTAGAGTCGATTGATATAAAATATTAAAGAATAGACATATACAATAAGGTGGAGGTTGGCTTAGTGGTTAAAATGATATACCCATTGAGGGTAGGTCATAAGTTCAAATCTTTTTTTTTTTTTTTTTTTTTTTTTTTTTTTTATCTAATTTTCCTTTCGGTTTTTCTTTTAATGTTATTGGTAGTTATACTTATTCATCCTTTTGGCCGACTAATCCATGGGGTTTGAACCCACAATCACACAAACTCAAACCAAGTGAAGTCCTCCCTTTTTAGGAGGTTGGCGTGGCCACTTAAATCATGCAAACATTTTTTATATACAAATGGAGTTTACAAACAAAGATGGATATGTTGTTCACACATAAATGCCGCAAATATCAAATCCTTGGTAAGAAAGATAGACAGTCAGCCTAAGCAACAACTCAGCGCCCTCAACAACAATCTGGCCTACTGGTATCAATGAGCGAACCTGAGCAAACCCACAAGCATGCAAATAATTCCCAGTGCCACCAGTAATGGAAAGCCGATACATTGCACTACCAATGTGATATACTCCAAAAAAGTTGATACTATCTCCATACTCATTACCTTCCATCATGGCTGTGAATGTCATCATCTGTCTACTCCCGTCAGTTGAACTTGCAACGTAAACACCTTGTGCTTTTCCTAAAGTCTGTGAGCCTAAATGTGGGTCGACGGTCAAGAGATCATCAATCACTGTTATGGTTCCGAAGCCAAGTCCAAGTCCCTGGTCCTAGTTGGGCTGCAATCTGGTTTTGAATATTGTTTTGGTTCAAGATTTCAGCAAATTGTGTCCCAACTAAGCCAGTTCCTAGTGGGACGCCGTTAGCATTTACTGTTGGGATGGCACCATTGGCGTTAGGAATGGCTACACCACCTTATGGTTCACGGAAGCCTATACGTCTAGCAAATGGTACTTGACCGCTGTATATGTTGCCTAATAGACCTGTTACTGGTCTAGCGACTAGCTGTTGGGTAACTGCCACCTAGAATATCATGCATGTAAAGCTCGAAAACATGGTCTCCTGTTTCTGATGGCGCTGGATTCACCACTGCTGTTACGCTCAAGACACCGATATGTAACAAGATCGTGAAGACTGATAGTAGAGATTGCTTCGACATGCTGAAAAAATTTCAAGCTTTGGGGAATTAATGCTTGTTGCTTTGTTTTGGATGGTTACAGAAGCATGTCGATGGTGCTTATATACCAACTAATGATACTTTTAGCAAGTATAGTAAGAACATGGAGTTGGTTTAATAAAGTTGTCATATATTTAACTGCAAATCCATCTAAACCATTCATTATTTATGTTGTAGTGGTTCTAACAAAACCATACATATCCTTTTGACATTATTCTCGAGCATACTAAAAAATGGGAATCAAATTTATTCTGTCAAACGCTCCTATCGTACAAGCTGTCTTACAAGACTCTACGTATCATTGCTGATCTTGTTCCATAGGTTCTTCATGATTCATGACCTTAGGTTGTCTCACAATTGGCCAAATCAGTTTCCATACTGCAAAAAGTCAAATAATTATGGAAGTCAAAGTCAACCGCAACCAGAAACAGCCTAATGTGTGCTGATAAGTGCATACTTACAGTATATTGTGGCTGCAAACCATTCGTTAACTATTTTAACCCATGTACTTGCCCAGCCGACATCGATGCTCCATCTGTTATTTCACAAGATTACACAAAAAGGGTTCGGTATAAAGTCTTAATTTTGGACTTTGTTACTCAATAAAAGGGCGTCTTGATCTTACTTTCTGGTTGAGCTATCAAGATTCCAGCTGATGAAAAGCATAGCAAAATACATAGCACCCAAGGAGAATATCAGGTGAAAGAATCCGTAGTTATAGGGGATATCGTCCTCCATTTGATCTACTTGTTTCTTTAGCTGAACAAAATAAAAAGTTTTGTGCATACACATTATAAGCTAACGATCATACGTTAACATAAAAATTGATGTTTTTGGGATTAGTCGTGTTAAATGGAGGAACCTGAAATGTTTCTGAATCGATCCCAGTGGAAAAGGTTGCCATGACAATGGCGGAAACTCCGATTAGGAACCCCTAGAAGCACAAGAATAATGACAATGGCGATGTAAATAACCAATATCATAGTTTGATATATTGAGGTCTAAAATAGAGGGTGTTAGCTTGATTACTAGCACGGTCATCCAGTCGACATGCTTGTTATCATGTTGAGGACTGCATTTTTCATGGGCTGGCTCGCTGTAAAACGTCAAAGTTATTATGCCAAAACTTGAAAATTATTTAAAGTAATTTGCACTTTAACGACAAACGAACCTTCTTAAAGCAGACCAGCATAAGAAAACAATATAAGATGCCATGATCCCTGATGACAAAAGACCTCTATTCACCTGTACCAAATGCCGTGATAGTTAGTGTTTCCGATAACATACAAGAACTTTTTGGCGTAAGATAGTGTTGAAGACATGTATACCTTTGAATGCAAGGATATAACCATCATGACAAGAAGCAAAATTGCTGTCCATGTTATGAAAAATATGTTGAGAGTGCATGAAGGTTTGGATGCATAAATTGCATACATCGCAATGATCCCACATAACGAGGCCATATAGAAGATTGTCGACATGAATAATCCAAAAAACGAGCTGCAAAACATAAGGAAAGGTTGGATATTTGTGACCTTTGACGATGATGAGGATAATAAGACATAAAATCAGACCTTCGTTTCTTCCTTTCATCGGGCATCCAGTAAGCATTCCACCATGCTATGAACTCGATTACACTTATAAGCTGTAAAACGAGAAAGATCCTGATCATAGGTTTAGCCGTTTTAGATAAGAGCTGATTTTTCATGAGAACTATCAACACTCCATTTAAAAGAAGGATTATAGAAGATTACCCTGCACCAACTCGAGCAAGCTCACCTGCAAGAAACTTAGAGATTTAGATTATACATAATGGTGTCTATAGGTTCATGTACTTTTATTAACTTACCATATAAATGAACATAATCCGATGGGATGAAGAACGAAAACACTAGGGCGATCAACAATATAGCAATCTTCAAAGTCCACCATCCAGAATGCCATGTATTCCGAATGTTGTATAGTTTTGTCGTTCCACACGTTGTCAGAAACATTATAAAGAAGAATATCTAGAATTGTACGTTAAAGCCACCACAATGGATTAATCACAAACCCAAACCAAATTTCAGGGGCACATGAGACAGCAAGAAAAGGCAATAGACTATTCACTTTTTACTGATATATACAAATAACTTTATTTAATAGCATTTAACTAAATATACCATTTTTCCATATTATGCAACTTACAAGTTTCATTTTCATACTTTGGTAAGAAATAGTAACTATGGTGTATATAACGGTAAAATGTGCATTGTGCATTGAAACCTTTTTCGCTAAAGAAGGATACGAAGCATCCCAAACTCACACGAAGAACTCCCATTGTTTGGAAACATTCATGGCCCTCGGGTCCACAACTTTTAAGAACTGCAATAAAAAAATAAAAAAATAAAATTAAAGAAATGCAACCCATGCGGAACCATTGAATTTGGTGATGACTAACATTAGAGGAACTTACCGTGGAAATGAAGTGTGACTCTTTGGCCATAGTCGCGCAGAAACCAAGCTACAAGGTTTACTAATGAAAAGATAATGCCATAGGTAAATCGGGCTCTTAATGATTTCTTCTTCCTCAATAAGCACTCTATGCTCCTCTGCTGCATAAATTCCCATTGAATAATCTCATCATCTGTTAGTTTGATATCTACAAACACTCCGTCTTCAATCATTTCGCCAGACTCAGCCATCCTGAGATTAGTTTACTAGCTCAAAATCTATTCAAAATCCAAGAAAATGGAACTTAAAGCTGTATTTTGAAATGCAGGTAGGAAGCAAAGCACTGCAGCATGAACCAACACAATTATACATTTGGAACGCTACTAAACGAGCTTAATGTATAATGCTGATGCAGAACATTATATAATCAAGATGAAAGAAGTGATACAAAGGGTTAGCAGACCTTAAAAGTTTACGTATTTGGAGCCAGTGACGGTTTCTTGGATACTCAGTAGATCAGTGTGGCTCCTTATGCTGAAATAAGGTGGAGACGAATCCTGATATCGTGTAAAGTATTGATTAAATAAAGAAGAAGAAGGTAGCAAGGATCCAATGTGTCAGGTTTGAGTAATAATTGAACTAAAGTCAGCCCAACAACTAACTCTCAGTAAGTAGATACTGTTAGCAGACACTCCATTTCTTGAACACACTACTATTGTTTATGTTTTTTACTTTTAATATTTTATAAAAAAGAAAATAAACCCATGTTTTAAAAATGAAAATAAATAAAACCCATTAAGGAAAAGAAATATAAATGAGGAAAGTTGATTGCTTTTCATACTGATAACTGATATACAGTAATATTTCGGCGAAACTGTCTATAGCAAAGTTTTGTTACAATGCGGTAAATATGTTAATGGTAAAAGTAAAATATCCGGCTGCTTTCTAGAAATGCAGATGGTATAAGTTAACAAATTGTATACTTAACCAAATGTTAGGAAGATTAGGTCCAAGAAAACAAGCAAAAGATAGACAGATGTCAAAAACATATGCATGGTAAAAATTGAAAAAATGGTTTAAGGGTGAAGTGAGAAAAGTATACATGTGAAGATGAAGAATGCTGGTTTGAGTACAGATGAAGCCACAAACAAAAAACCAAATGCAAGGTGACAAAGATGGTAGGTCCTAATAAGTTGACACAATGTTAAAAAGTTCATTAAGGTTAATCACGCGTAAAGGACCGTTGTTAGGAGCGGAACGGTGCTCGAGAAATGAAATTAAATATTCACTAATCTTGTGCCACATGACAAGTAATAGTTTGGAATGTGATTGTTACTTGCCTCCTTTTTTGCTGTTTTTTGTTTTGACCCTCTTTGTTCATAATATCATATATGAATCATGCTGTTATGAGTCATGCACCCAAAAATAATCATATGAATCATGCAAATGTTGGTTCTACTTTTAGGTGTGGTATGATTGAGTTTATGTTTGTCCTTATGAGCAAGTACATCACCAAACCATGACTCACTTAACCAACTCGCCTTCAGTCGAACACGAGGACTAGTCATTTCAGATCTCTTTGCTACATGTTTACTCTCTTTCACTGTGGTCGAAAATGGCTTCTAGAATTACCCAAAGAAATCACATGTTTTTTTTATGTTATCTTTACTAAAAAGCAAAACTTGTAACATGGAATTGGTGGGTAGTAGGCAAGACTTGTAACATGGAAATGTACACCGAGAGGTTGAGTAACGCAGATGATATTCAAATGGTATCAAAATAATGATCAAGAATTGTTCAAAAACCTGCCCTTAAACAAAATTCCGCATGCTAATAATGTACTAGTTCTCACACTGTAAACACACTTACGCCTTTGTTTAACTACCAAGTGTCGCACATACTGAGCCAAGCTCATATGTGTTTATTCTGTCAGTAAAATGTATGTCAATCTTTTTTGCAATCACAGGGCTGATCAAAAGTCCATGCCACCCATTCCGCCCATTCCACCCATGCCGCCGCCCATTCCTGGAGCTGCTTCACTAGCCGGTTTTGGGAGTTCAGTCACAATTGCTTCAGTAGTCGTCATCAAAGAAGAGACGCTACAGACAGAAACGAAAACGAGAATTAGAGGGAAATCAGTTCAAAGTGTCTTTAGATATATAACAATAATAAATATTCAACCACGGTTGCTTCAACTAACCTTGCTGCATCGACCAAGGCTGTCCTTATCACCTTCAACGGGTCAATAATACCATTTTTCACCATGTCCACATATTCACCTGTTTATCAAGAAACTTTAATTTGCCAATTCCTATAGGTAATAACAAATTATATAAGCGGCAAAAACCATCCCCTAATAAACCGGGTCAACTTGGATAATATTTCATGCATAATGGGTCGAATTGATTTAACAGGAAACAGGTTGGGAATCGCCCACTTTAACGCGTTACCCACCCTGCCGTTTTGCCACCTCTGAACTATATTATACATCTGCTTAACCATATAACAAAAAGATTAGCACAAACCTTTAGCTGCATCATATCCGAGATCTGGGTCATCTTGCTCTAAAAGCTTACCAACCACAACCGAACCTTCCACTCCAGCATTAGATGCTATTGTATGAACGGGCATCTGCAATTAGTCAAGCAAAACATGAGCATATATACCACTCATTAGATTAACATTTTTATGCTAGTAAAATAAGTGTCTTGTTCTTGTGTAAAGAATATAGAGTTGACCTTTAGTGCATTCTGAATAATCTGAACCCCGATTTTCTGATCGAAGTTGGCTGTTTGCAATTTGTCCAATTCTTTAGATGCATACAGAAGAGCAACACCACCACCTGCATTACACAAGATTTAGTTTATACGTATAATCACCTTCGATACTTTGACTAATACATGATATGACGATTTGTCCAATTTACCTGGTACGATTCCTTCCTCAACAGCAGCCTTTGTGGCATTTAGAGCATCAGTAACTCTGTCTTTCTTTTCACTTACTTCAGTGTCACTGGCTCCTCCAATCTGGGCAAAATCACAAATTTTTATTATATCAATGTACACGTGAAAACTTTCAGTTATAAGGAAGTCGGATTAACTGTAACAAGGACGAACCTTTAGTACAGCAACACCACCAGAAAGCTTAGCCAACCTCTCTTGGAATTTCTCTCTATCATAATCAGATGTGCTGGTCTCGATTGCTGACCTAATCTGCCATTTTTCAAGAAGATAACAAAACACAACACCATGTTAACATTGTTTCAAATATGTAATTTAGCGTTGGAACTTTTAAACGAAACATTAAAAGATATGTACCTGTTCACACCGTTCTTCTATCGACTTCTTATCACCGGCACCGTCAAGCACAACTGTGTCGTCTTTCGATACAGTAACCTACAACAAGAACACTCATTATACCCCCAGAAACAAATATCAAGTCACTATTTGTTATTCATGACTGATTTCGTGCAACAAACCTTTTTACACGAGCCCAGCATTTCCAACTCCACGTTGTCAAGGTTCATACCAAGTTCTTCTGTTATAACCTGCAGGTCAAACAAAAGGCCCCTCGTAAAGGATCTACGGATCGACACATAATTAAGATGGCAATTTCAACTCATGTACTTAATAACGGGCCGCCTTTGGGTCATATTATCACAATCTGAAAACTTAGTGAACTATAGACAGGTCAGACAAGGTCAAGTGTGTATTTCATATGCTTACCACCTCCTAAATCACTTTATTCATGAAAGTTACATTATTAATATGACGATATAGATTTTATAACCTTTTCTTACATTAATCATCTACAAGATTTTTACTAAAAATGTCTCTTGGAGCACCCGGCCGTCTCAAAGAATAACCCTTTTTTAGACCGTTACACAACCTATCAGTATTCAAGAATAACCCGTTTTACGCCATTAAAACTAGGAAACATCACAGTAACTAAAAAAACAGCAAAAACTGACCTGGCCTCCAGTGAGAGTGGCAAGATCTTGCAGGTTGGCCTTTCTGTTCTCACCAAAACCAGGAGCTTTTATGGCACAAACCTAAGCAGAAAACAGAAAGTTTCGTAAGCTAAGATATAATGTTATTACAGAGAGAAGTACCTAAGCATTTATAGAAACAACTAAAACCTTAATGCCGGCACGGAGCTTGTTCAGAATTAAGGTAGCCAACGCTTCACTTTCCACATCTTCAGCAACGATTAATAGTAGAATAAAAAAACAATCAGTAATATACATTCACCGCACATCCAAAATGATCGCATAACTAAAACTAAAAATGGAACAATTAACTTGAGCTCATTAAGGAATCTACCTTCAGTGCCAACTCTAACACTTTGATCACGGAATTAATGTTTGAAATCTTCTTCTCGTAGATTAGAACAATAGGGTCATCCAGTTCCTGTAGATCATCAAAAAGTTGACCATTTTCAACATACATACAAGTTTGAATAGATCCATATAACACAATTAGTAGACTAATAAGCGCATGGACTTACGCATTTCTGATTCTTGGTGTTCGTGATAAAATGCGGAGATATATATCCCCTGTCCAACTTCATTCCCTCAACAACTTCTAGTTCATTATACAACGTCTTACCGTCCTGCATCCGTTCATAGAGCTTAGCAAATTATCCGCTATTTATGATCAAGATAATGAGAGTAACGTAAAAGCAAGCTTACTTGAATGGTGATGACACCCTCTTTCCCAACTCTTTCCATAGCCTTAGCAATTAGTTCACCGATTTCACGTTCTCCATTTGCGGAAATTGTACCCACCTGTTATTTATATTACAATATACTACATTTAGCCTCCCATTAAAAAGTTACTTTATATAAAATTTAATTTAATGTTACTCCGTATATACTAGCCTGTGTGATTTCCTCAGATGTGCTTATCATACGGGCTCTACTTTTCAAGTTTGTTACAACCGAATCAACAGCCATCGTAATACCACGCCTGAGGTCCATTGCATTCATACCAGCTGCAACTGACTTGCAACCCTCTGAAAATATGGCGCGTGTAAGAACTGTTGCACAAGTTGTACCTGAGACAATAAAAAGCAAAAAGCCCATCAAAACAACATTACAAGATATTACTAAAAGATTCACAAATCAATCACGGAGTGAACATTACCGTCACCAGCCACATCATTTGTAGCGTTAGCGACCTGTTTCACAAGACTCGCACCAACATTCTTCACCTTATCGTTAAATTCAATGGCTTTTGCAACCGTTACACCGTCTTTCGTTACTTTTGGCGCTCCGTAACTTTGTTCAATAACCACATTACGCCCCTGTAACGTCATCACCAAATAGCATGTTATTAAACTGATAATAATAACCATATTGCGATCTCTAACTAACAAGCATATATTTAAAATTTTACAGGGGTGTTTGTTTTAGTTTACATTTAGGCTTATTAGCTTATTTTGTTCAGCTTATTCCTCATAATCCCATTTTTTCATCATTTCTGTGACTTACGAGTGTGAGCTTATCATAACTTAAAAAACCATAAACTAACACCATAAGCTATAATATAAGCCGAATAATACGTGCTTACGAAAAATAAGCCAATCAAATAAGCTCAAAGACCTACATTTTCAATTTTAAAAACTAAAAAACAATCATAGAAACACCTACTTACGCCAATCAAAATCAAATCTATTCAACAACGGTAAATCAAAATTTTAACTACCTTCGGGCCCATGGTAACTTTAACAGCATCAGCAAGCTCTTCAACGCCTCTAAGCATTAACGCCCTAGCATCAACTCCAAATCTAATATCTTTTGCAGCATAGTTTCTGCTTATATTCAACCTACTTCCAATCTGTTTTTTTTAACACATAAACATCAACATACATACATTTATAAGTTTATAACATATAAACACACATAAACACATAGTGGATCAAATAATGTACCTGTCGGGTCGTCTTAGTTGCAATTCTGCAAATAACAACAAACAGTAAAAAAGATTAGTAAAAATCAAAACTTGATCAGTAAAATGAAATGGGTATCTTTTTTTAAGCTTATTTGTGGGCTTATTAGCTTATATTTGATTTCGGCTTATATTTCATAAGCCCAGATTTTCTGGCTTATTTCGACACTTTATATAAATTTATTATATCATAAAAAACTTAACCAAATAAGCCGGAAAATTTAGGCTTATGAAATATAAGGCGAAATCAAATATAAGCTAATAAGCCCACAAATAAGCTTAAACAAACACCCCCTGAAAAAGATTAGAAGGATACTAACTTGATCAGTAAAAAAAAAAGTGGGTGTTGTTCATTAATGTATAAATATCAGTAAAAATCAAAACTTGATCAAAAAATTAAAGTGGGTCTTAAAAAAGATTTATAAAAATGAAGTGGGTATTGAAAATTTATAAAAATCAAATCTTGATGAGTAAAATGAAGTGGGTATTGTTCATTAATGTATAAAAATCAGTAAAAATGAAATCTTGACTAGTAAAATGAAGTGGGTAAGATGAAAAAGTTACTGTACCTAGATTTGGAAGCAAGATTTGCTGCGAAGCGATACATGATTGGTTTTTACTGACTGGAGATTTAGTGTGTGTGTGTTTTATGGAGGGGTTTTAATAAAAAGGAGGAGGAGGAGGAAAAGAGAAGGGTCTGGAAGCAAGTGGCGAATAGGGTTTTAGCCTCTGATCTTGGAATTGTGATAAAGATGGGCTAAGGGTTTTATGTTTTTATTTTATTTTTTTTCATTTATTTTTATTTATTTATTTATTTATTTATTTATTTTTTGAATTACAAATTTAGTCCTTAATGTTTGTCAAAATTGCAAATAATAAACTGAGAAAAACAAATTGCAAATTTGCCATCAAGAGCTACAGTGACGTGTAAAATAGCTAACGATCGTTAGTACCCTCGTTAGTCAGGGTCACACGCATGTCAAAGGACTAATATACCCTTGTCTTCTTCCCCACTCTCACACCTCATCTCAAACCCACCCAACACCACCACCACACAACCAAAATGACGTCATCGATGACATCACCACCACCACCTCATCATTATTCGATACAAGTAGCAGCAGGGGGTTGACTTTAACTCGCTACAGATCCATGAGCAGCATACGCGAACTAGATCTAATGACGTCACTGACTTGAAATCAACTCAATGTATGATAGCACGTGGATACTCACGAGAGTGTGTTCAGGTGTACGGAAGCTTACGGTGGAGTCGAGAGGTTGGATGACTGGATCTAGGATTTGGTGATGGATTTGAGAACCGGTTGTGTAGGTTTGGGGTTATGATTAATGGATTTTAAGGATTGTTTTAGCTTATGGGATTTGAATTTGATTGTTTTCTTGGAGTTTTGATATGATCACAGTTTTGTAATGTTTAATCAACAAATGGAAAATCTTTCAAAGCAATTCATGTGTCATGCAGTGTGGTGGTATTGGGTGGGTTTGGGATGTGGTGTGAGAGTGGGGAAGAAGACGAGGGTATATTAGTCATTTTACATGCATTTGACCTTGACTAACGAGGTACTAATGATCGTTAGCTTTCTGTGGCTATTTTGCATGCCACTGTAGCTCTTGGTGGCAACTTTGCAATATTTTTATCGGTGTATTATTTGCAATTTTGGTAAACATTAAGGATAAAATTTGCAATTTACCTTTTATTTTTCTTTATCACTTTTTTTTCGCAAAAAATAAATATATATTTAATCAACATGTAACACCGTAGATATTATTATATTTTTTTTAGAACGGCTAGTTAGTAGTTCGAGTCGTGTAGTGACAGGCAGTATGCCTTCCTCGAACCTTCGCCTTTAGGGAATAAACCCCACTCCTTTTTTTCCGCTTCACGTAGGAGGAAACCCCCATTGGTAAGCCTCGAACCCGAGAACCCAAGGGAAACAACCCCCGGTTACCCCCGGTGGCAACTTGATATAGACCAAGTGGTTCCGGAGATATTAAAAGATTTAAATTTGCAAATTATGCAAATCTCAAACGGATTGTAGGTGTTCGACTACTGTTTGGATTTCTAAATTGGGTCATAATCAACTTTAGTTAAAAATCCGCATGTCTAAATACACGAGAACCCATGTTTAAACTTCTGTACTTGAAAGTTATTACGAAGATTGAGAAATTGACAATGGGTTATATTAAGCCCATTAAAAAGCCACGTGTTCTTTATGAATGTTGGGTTATGTTGGACATATGATGCAAGTATGCAAAGTATGTGTTTTGTGTGTGTTATGATAAAAGGGTTATTTAGTCATTGACTGTTAGCTATATTATAGAAAGCATGTCATCCAAACAGGTCACGAGATTTCAAATTCAAGTATTTTAAACTCTTCCGAATTTTAAGTTATGTGGGTTTTAAAATTTCATGATTTAAAATCTGTGAGCCAAACAGCCCCTTAAGGTTATTATACTCCTAAATATTGATGCTTGTTCAGAAGTAATAATGTTTCACAATTAATGTATTAATTTTGCACGTCTGTCGCTGATGCAATTGTTTGGCTGAGAGAGGGTGGTTGTGGCCTCCTCGGTTGTCAATCACCAGCTTGTAAAGTCAATTTGGCAGTGTATGCTATGGATTGAAAGATAAATATCATTACTCTAAGGTCGTTGACCGTGTTGATGGTGCTTATTCTATCGGTCAAGTGTGCTTGGCCTTAGCTGTTTTCTGTTGGATTTCGCTTGGCTATATATGGGCATTCAACAAGGCCCAACATGGAGACCGTCTTTCTAAGGTGCTTTTTCGCATTGGGATGTCCGCGACTATTTTTGTTTTATTCTTACATTTGTTAGATGGGCCATAATTAAGTGTGCATGTTTCAGCGCTTAAGTTTGTTTCCTAAAAATAAGAGCAACCATGTGTTTAAATTGACTTAATCTTAATCTTATTATAATGTAGACCCAAAAATGGACATGAAATAGTTTATGAGCATGTTTCTATCAAGTGTTTTTAAGTACCTATAATCATAACTACACACATGGCCAAGAACCATATCATGTCCTTTTTTGGGTCTACATGATCATTAGATCAAGATTAAGTCAATTTAAACACATGATTAGTCTTATCATTCAGAAACAAAATACTAAAACAAACTTAAGTGCTGAAATAACCGCACTTAATTACGACCCCAACTAACAAATGTTAGCATAAAAGCAAAACAGCTGCGGACATTCCGATGCGAAACAATACCTCATAAAGACGGCCTTAACGTTGGGCCTTGTTGAAGGCCCATATATAGCTAAGTGAAATCCCATATAAAACACCTAAAGCCAAGCACACTTGGCCGATTGAGGAAGCACCAGCAACACGGTCAACAACCTTAGAGTAATGATCCTTCTCTTTCAATCCATAGCTGACATTCCTAATTGACTTTACAAGCTGGTGATTGACAACCGATGAGGCCACAATCACCCCCTTCAGCCAAACCAATGCATCAGCGGCAGACGCACAAAATTAATACATTAATTTTGAAACCTTATTACTTATGAACAAGTATCAATATCCAAGAGTATAATGACATTAAGGGGTTTTTTGGTTCGCAAATTTTATCATGGAATTTTAAAACTCACATAAATTAAAATCTAGAAGGGTTTAAAATACTTGAATTTGAAATCTCGTGACCTATTTGGATGAGACGATTTTTATAATATAGGTAACAGTAAATGACTAAGTAACCCTTTTATTATAACATACACAAAACACATACCTTGCAGCCTTGCATCATCAATATTCATAAAGAACATATGTCTTTTTTTATGGGCTTAATCCAACCCATTGTCAATTTCTCAAACTTTGTATAACAATTTTCAAGTACAAAAGTTTAAACATGGGTTCGCATGTATTTAACCATGTGGCTTTTTAACTAAAATTGATTTATGACCCAATTCAGAAATCCTAGTCAAATCTCCTTAAATTTGGCCAAACAAACAACACCTTTTATAAATCAAGCTTCTTAGTTAATATAATTTGTTAATCATAATGTTAAAAGCTCTTGTTAACACTATAAACTAAAGTAGGAAAAGTTTTAAACCGTAACCAACCATGACTTACACCAAACCTTCTAAAAAACTAAGACAAGTAATTGAGAAGAGAAAATTATAAAATCTTGAGTTAATTGCATTTTTGGTCCTTGTGGTATGGCTAAATTGCAGATTTGCTCCGTAAAACTTTGAAAGTGCACTGACGTCCCCATTTTGAAGCTTCTGTTGCATTTTTGGTCCCCTGGGCCAGATGATGTTAAAGTTTTAGGGACCAAATCTGCAATTTAGCCATACCACTAGGACCAAATCTGCAATTTTATCATACCACAGGGACCAAATCTGCAATAAAAACTTTAAAATAGGGATGTCCAATGCACTTTCAAAGTTTTAGAGACCAAATCTGCAATTTAACCATACCACAAAGACCAAAAATGCAATTAACTCTAAAATCTTGCAAAACTTTTATAAAAACTAAAAAGAAAATGTATAAAAAAAATGAAGAGAAGAAAATGTATTTAAAGTTGAAGAAGGTAGTGTTATTTATATAAATAAACACCCAAATGACCAAACTAGGGTTTCATAATTTTCTCAATAGCCCCTAAAGCTACACAATTTTGCGCAAAAGATCCCTGAATATGCCACGTGTCGCTCTCTCATTGTGCCACGGGGGACAGCATAGTACCATGTGTGTGGAGGCGTGTGCATGTCATTAGTTTTGCTGACGTGAAATAAATGGCAAAAATATGACCTGGTGGAGTTTCGAACCCTCGTCACCCGCGTCACAAAAAATAATATTACCAGTAGGCTAAATGGTAAGTGCATGCCTAGTTTGCTTTCTCCATGTTTTTATATCATAACTTGGATTGGGTTGTTTGTTTGAATAAGAACCGGGTATTGTTTGGCCTGGTTCCATAAGACTCGATTTTCCGTGCTCATTCTTCAGGTAAACTCGAAGATTCATTTGGACTCTCTTTAAACTTTGATAAAAATGTATAAGTGATCGATACTCGTCCGAAACTTCACGTTTTTGCTCCGTTTTCAATTCTTCATACATACAAAATAAAATAACGACTTTCAAAAGTATTTTCAATTAAAGTACATAGTTTTTATTTATTTATTTATTTATTATGTCATAAATATAAGGAATTAGATGTTAGCTTGATGTATAATTTAACGAATATCAGTTTTTATGTTAATGAACAATGTCTGCAAAACTAGTATATTTTTTTGATTTTTTTTATCATATTTATTTGGAGAGTTCAAGATTTTTTTAGGTTTTTTTTTTTTTTTGTTTTTGTTTTTTTTATAACTTTTTGTCTTCCTCTTTGAGAATTCTAATCTTATGTTGATGAAGATGTTCATCTTTGTTGATTAAGACAATCATGTGTTATCCAAAGTGTGACGATGAAACAAAGCTAATTTAGAATTTTAACTTTTTTGACAAAGATAAGTTACGAGTATATTTAGCTTCTATAGTAGAACATTTATGTCGATTGCATAATTATTTTTATCTTTATGGCGTATTTATTAACTTCATCTAAAAATTCTTGAAATTCATTCAAAGTCCTTTTTGAATATAACCCATTTGGGACCACGATACTTTTTTGAGTTTTCCTTTAAATGAGCCCATTGATTTCTTGTATTATTATGTTAGATCTAACCAAGCTATTAAGATTATAGATGGTTAAATGTGCACCACAAATTATGCACATGTTATCATAACACTTAGTTAACTTTGTTAGATATGACAAATTATAGTTTGACGTGCCATTCGTTCTTCATAAAGATCATTTGTTTAAATTAAAAAGGGTAAGAAATGAGGGTTACTTTTACATGATAAAAGTTGTATAGTTTACAAGCTTTTGTGAAAATATGAATTGCTAAAACTGTTTTTATACAAATGAAAATATAATGGGGTAAACAAAGGTGTAAAAAGGATAGAATACGAAATTTTTTGAGCTCAAGCTGTCTGAGTAGGTTTTTGAGCTCCAAAATATTCGGTTTGCTAAGTTGGTTGACAAGCCTTATCAAATACAAGTTAAATTTAAAGCTCGATCAAGCTTGAGTCAAGTTTTAATGGTATATTTGTCGAAACTAATTGGAGCTCATAAGAGTTAGGCTAAACACAGTAATGAGAGTCACCCCTTCCTATTTTATCTGACACGTCAGCTTTCTTTCTCCGACGACTTTCAGGCGATTGGTTGCCACAGTAAGGGCGATTTTTTTTTTTTTTTTTTTTTTTTTTTAATAAACATTTTTAACAACAAACAAAAATTTCACTAATAATTCAAACCTTACATAATAATTCAAATAAAAATAAAACATTACAATACTTATTAAAACATTAAACTAATAATCTAGGTCGTAACGTGCCTTGATTGAGGTAGTTTGGACGATAACATTAATTTTTTGTAGTTACAAACCGTTACCGACCATTATTATTACTATTATTATTATTATTTTAGCCAAGCCCATGAAACAAAACAAATAAAAACACAAGTTTCACTTGGACGATTGAGATCGTTTGGACGATCGCTAAGGCAAAAAATCGATCGATTGAGATTCGTTGCCACAGAAGTAGCGATCGATCGTTTGGTACATGATGATCGACCGATTGCTTCTTACTGTGTGTAGCTTTAAAGCTTTTACTTTCAAATATATTGGCAACGTAGCTAAAGTTAGAGCTTATAAATGTGAATAACACAAAAAGACATTCAAACAAAAACATTGATCATTTCAAAAGCTAATCTAAGTATGCTTAACCAATTTAAAAACCCTAAGAGCATGTTTGGTAGAGGGAAATGGAAATGGAGAAATGGAAATGAATCAAATTCCTTTGTTTGGTATGTTAGAGAAATAAAAAGGTGGAGAATTGTGGAGAATTTATGAAGATTTGGTAGTGTAATTTTGTAACTTTCATTTCCACTACTTTTAGTTGGGAAATGGGAGAAATGAGAGTATTTTGAAAGATTTAAAAAAATAATAATAAATACATTTTTAAAAATATTTTTTTTTAAATAAATTAAAAAAAAAAAGTTTTTTTGATAAATAAATTAAAAAAAAATTAAAATAATTATTAAATTTTTTTTAAAATTTAAAATAATTTTTTTTTAAATAATTTAAAAAAAATTAAAGAAAGTAAATAAAATTTTAAAAATATTCTTTTTTAAATATATTTTTTTAAATTAAATTAAAAATAAATAATTATTTAGAAAAAAATTTAAATTTTAGAATTGTTATTTAGAAAAAATAATTTAAAAAAAATTTAAATTTTTAGAATTGAAATTTTGAAAAAATAATTTAAAAAACATCAACAAACAAATACATGTGAGTCTCATATGACAAAATGTTATTTATTTATTTATTTTCATTTCTCGGGTTAAGTCTCTGTTGTTACCAAACATTAGAATTGAACAAAATTCTCTACTGATTTCTATTCTCTAATTTCTATTCTCTGCTTCATTTCATTTCTTTGAAATTCTCTCTACCAAACGTGCCCTAAAGTCTCAGCCTAAACACCTTTCAAATCCACATTTCGATAGTAAAGTGAAGCTCAAGTGTGACTAAAAATGTAAACAAACTGAGCTTTAAGAAAGCTCAATCCCGACTTGTATTGAGCCTTATCAATAGAGATCAAGCTCAGCTCGTTTATGATACATAATTATACCAGTCACACATATGTTATATATGTAAGCTCTCATTTAAGCTTGCAGATTTTATTATTATTTTTTATTTATTTATTTATTTATTTATTTTTGAAACGGCAATTAACTATCTCACAATTTATACAAAACAACCATCTCACATGTCTAAACTAGTATTTGAACCCATAACTATTTAGTTGGGGTGCTTCTCACTCAATAAAAGGTACCATTGAAATACAACTCATTTGGTTTAAGCTCGCGAACTTAATCGAGCTCGATATCTGAAACTTATACTTAAACTCGTTTAAACAAGTTTTATGCTTTTACGTTAAGCCTGAACTCAAGTTCGCTAAATCTAGACTTATTTCAAGCTTTTACCAAATCAATCCCAAGTAGCTCAGAAACTCCGCTACTCACTCGCACTGGAGTCTGACAATTTAATTAAAGGGAGTTGACATCCACACAGTATCTTTTTTAGACACACCATTTTACACAAGTTATAAAGCAAACTTAGTACACTATACAACACTGCATTATTGAGATGATGGTACATGTAGGGCTGATCACGATCCAAAAAGTGGACCAGACCTAAAGCCGATTAGGCTCAAAACACTGGACCGAAATATTCGGACCAGGTCTGGGAGTTTATATCAACGTCGTTTCTTTTTTATACCTACACCATGTCATACAAGTTATAAAGCAAACCGAGTACACGATACAACAATGCATTACAGATGCATGTAAGGCTGATCATAATCCGAAAACTGCACCGGACGAGACCAGAATGAAAACCAATTTGGCCTTAAACATCGGATCAATGACCGGATTGAACCAGGACTTGGTCAGTCCGGTCCGGTTCAACAAAACATAATGGCCAATTTTGTATAAGACCTAACCAGATCAGACCAAACCAAAAACCGAATATGCGAGAAAGATTGAACCGAAAACCGAACCAAAACATGTTCGATCCAGTTCAGCCCGATTTCTCGATTCGATTCGGTCTGTAGTCGGAATGATGATTTTGTTAAGAAAAAAACCAAGTTAGAGAAAAAGGGTAAAGTTGTCCATCCATAAACCCAACAAATACTACACAAATAGCAACCACACCACTTCTTGAATCATCAAGTCCTTCATTTCACAATCAACAAATCAATCACCATGACAGAAGCATACATCAGGAACAAGGCAGGCATGTCGAGCGTGAAAGACATGCCTTTGCTCCAAGACATGCCACCACCTGGCGGGTTTGCTCCGGTGAGATACGCCCGACGCATCCCATCAAAGGGACCCAGCGCTGTTGCTATTTTCTTGGCTGCTTTTGGGACTTTTTCTTGGGGTATGTATCAAGTTGGAAAGGGTAACAAGATCCGCAGGTATATCTTGAAAAAGACCCATCTTTATTTGATGATATTTGATTATGTGATTTGGGTTTAGGATATATTTGTGATTAAGTTTATGAAAATTGAATCTTGTTTGATGTTTGAGGTGGGTGTTTGTATAAGCTTATTATTGGGCTTATGTGGTTTCGGCTTATATTCGTAAGCTCATTTCATTGGATTTGAGGTTGAATTAGTAGTTGTAATGTTTGATTTGGTGATATTTGAGGTGGGTGTGATTTGGGTTTAGGATATATTTGAGATTGAAATGTTAAAAGTTGGATCTTTATTTTCAATTGGAAGGGAAATAAGGTGTTTCTTATTAGTGGGGTGTTTGTTTGAGCTTATTTATGGGTTTGCCAGCTTATATTTCATAAGCCCATTTTGTTTGACTTATGAGCTTATCATGTCTTAAAGAAAAAAATAGGCTTATGAAAATAAGCCAAGTCAAATAATCTCATAAACACAGAAATTAGCTAAAACGACACCCCCCTTAGTTGTCATGTTGTTTAATTTGATTTTTTTAAAGAAAAGTTGACTTTATTTGTTGGATTTGAGGCTGATTTGGGTTTAGGAATGTTAAAAGTTAGATCTTTTTTTTCATTAGGAAGGGGCATATTTATGGGTTTGTGAGCGAGTCCAATAACCTCATAGACCCATATGTAAGCTTAAACAAACACCCCTAAAAGCTTATTTTTGGGCTTATGAGCTTATCTCATTTGGCTTATATAAGCTTGTTATGACAATGACATAATAAACCCCAAAATAAGCAGAACAAAATGAAGTTTGTAATCCATAAATAAGCTTAAACAAACACCCCTCAAGTTAGGTCAAACAATATCAAGTTCGGTGCTACTTGTTAGAATTTGGGTTTCATGAGAATGGTGTTAGTAGAGACAGAAAGTAAAACTGCAGTGTTTCATGTATTCAGGGTTCGTCTAGTTGGACAACTTAGAAATGCAATTGGTCGTTTGGGTGTTTGGTTTGAAATATGAGTTTGTTTAGGTCCCTGGTTTCCTCACAAGAGGTCGAGGGTTCAAACCTCGGTGTGTCATTTGGGGGTGGCCAGGGAAGGGTCGAAAAGGTCCCGGGATTAACTTGGTGAGGATGCATACATCTTAGTCAAAAAGGCTCGTCCTTCATCCTGGATAGAGAAAAACCTCATCCGTTTTTCCCGTTTTATATATGGGGTTTTAGGAGGTGAAAAATGTGTTCTCGAAATCCACCTCACTACCTCATAAGGTGCTTTTAAGCTTATCTCATTTCGTCTTATATGTCGTAAGCCTGATTTTTCCGGCTTATTTTGTAAGTTATCGGCTTATATAAGATTGTTATATCATAATAAGCTTATATAAGCCCATAAGATTCAAGATAAACCGAAAAAATTGGGCTTTTGAAATATATGCCGAAATGAGATAAGCTCGTAAGCCCAATAATAAGCTTTAACAAACACCTAGTGTGATGAATTTGTATGTGATATAGCCTATATAGGAATGAATTGGGTTGATGGACGTAGTATTTTGTGAGCTTTGATGTGGAGTTCCTTAGGGTGTTATTATGGAAGGATCAATGCTCGCCTAATTTTCGTGAAATGTCTGTTACTTTAAGGAAAATGAGAGATATAATGTGGGTTTTTTTGTAGCATTGGGTTCAACTTGTTCTTTTTTAGGTATTTAGAGTTGTTTGGAAAAGCTTATTAGCTTATTGGTGTTGTCGAAATGCAATAGGTCGTTTTGAGTGTGTTTGAATTATAAGTTTGTAAAATCGGGTTTATAAAGGTGAAAAATGTACTTTCGAAATGCACCTCAGAAGGTGTTTTATCAAATGGATAAGCTGTTAAGTTTACATAAACACTCCATAAGTGGGTGTTTCGGATTGCATATTTAAACTGCTTATCTGCTAAAACAAGCAGGTACAACACTGGGCTTATTCTATTGTATCTGACACAGCCTTTAATATCGGAATGTACTGAGTATTTTGAGTTAAATGATGTAGGATTTTGTGAGCTTTGGTATTAAGTTCCATTGTAGAAATTGGGTTTAATTGGTGTTAGGTGTGTTAATATGGAAGGACATTAGCTGTTTTGTAGAGAAAGAAACTAAAGCTATGGTGTTTCATGGCGGAAATGAGGTATACAATGTGATGTTTTTTGTAAGATTGGGTTCAAATTGTTGGTTTAGGTATTCAGGGGTGTTCTTGCTAAGATTATTTAAGTCGCTAATTAACTTTTTGGTATCATCAACATGTAGTAAGACACTGTGAGTGTTTGTTTTGAGATAGCTAGTTATAAGCTTATTTAAGGGGTTTTATGAGGTCAAAAGTGTGTTTTCATAATGCGTAAGTTGTGAAAATAGATACGCAAATAAGCTTACTCAAACAACCCCTAAGTGGCGTTTGGGATTGCGTTTGTATAAACTGCTTATCTGCTTTAAAAACAAGAATGTATACCGGGATTAAATCTAGTCTAAAATAAGCAAATCATCTTCATCCAAACACCCAAAACTGTTTATCTTCTCTAAAAGCAAGTAAATAAGCTCCTAATTGAGTTAATGAGCAATCGTAAGAATTTTCAAACTCCTGAGTTTTTGTTGGAATAATTGACCCAAATAGGTTGAGCTGATTAAAAATGAGCAATCATAAGTATTTCAAACTCTGCGATTGTCTGGCTAATAGATAGCCACATCTGCTATTTGCTTGACCTGTTGGTAGGTCTACCGTCTACCATTAGAAAAGTATGAAGTACATCTGCTACTTGCTTGGCATGTTTTGAGGTGGATGTGATCTAGTCATCTAGGTTTAGGTGATTAGGTCCTTAGGTATATACATATCCTCAGGAAGAAAGACATAGCCACAATACACTGAACAAGAACAATCAGCAAACTGAGCAGCCTTGCACGAAATTGCTCTGTCTTCAAACCAGCCATACCTACAACTGTTCTATACCGAGAACTGTGCACTGCATCAACAACAAACCGGTTGATGCAATGAGATAGTCCCATCTTTCACGACTCACCAGTTTCATCAATGCCTCAATCTTACCTCTATACATACCAGCAAACACAAATCTTCGAAAGTATTTTTAGCTGATTTGTTGAACTTGCCACGACTTTTCTACCGCAGTCACACCTTGACTGTTTAACTTTCAACCTGAGTAGCCTTGCAAGGATTTTAAGTTAGATATTTGTTTCAATAGGAAGGGAAACAAATTGTTTTTGATTAAGTGTGATGATTTTTTATCCGTTATAGCTAGGGGTGGAAACGAGCCGAGCCGAGCCCGAGCCTGCCAGAGCTCGAGCTCGTCTCGTTTAAGTTTTAAAAGGCTCGAGCTCGAGCTCGGCTCGTTTCGAGCCTTAAACTTTAAGCTCGAGCTCAGCTCGTGGTATGTTATATAGGCTCGGGCTCGGCTCGAGCTCGGCTCGTTTATACGATTTGCCATGAAAAGTTAAGTAGCTCGTTTATATAGGCTCGGCTCGTTTAAATAGGCTCATGGTATGTTATATAGGCTCGGCTCGTTTATACGATTTGAGCTCGTTAATAAGCTCGAGCTCGGCTCGCATATATGTTTAATATTTAAAATATCATAATGTCGTTTAGGCTCGTGAGCCCAAACGAGCTTCGTATGTAAAGCTCGGGCTCGAGCTCGATTAATAAACGAGCTGCAACTCGGGCTCGAGCTCGTTTAGGCTCGGCTCGTTCGAGCTTTTTACCGATCCTATCCCAAGCTTTTCCCGAGCGGCTCGGCTCATTTCCACCCCTAGTTATAGCCTTCAGGAATGAATCAGGTCACGTGTTTCAGAATAAGCAGAGTGGTCAGTGGTGTGCTATTATTCTTTGATGGTATCCTTTTCGAATTTAATTACCTTTTCGTTTTCATTCATTTTGTACGTTACCTATGACTAAGCAACTTAGCTAGTTATCCACTTTTATATTTCATCGTGTAGAGTCTTAATTTTAGCTACACGTTACCATAGTCTGAAGTGTATGCTGTAATATATGCAGTGTTCTACTCTTTTATAATCTATAATCTTCATTACTAGAGTGAAGGACGTGTAAGATAATATTTTATGATTAAGGCCAACTCGAGACTTCTTCATGTTATTGTATATTGCGTACTAAACATATCTTTGGTTATGTAGGGCAATAAAGGAGGAAAAGTATGCTGCTCGCAGGGCGATTTTACCCATGCTTCAAGCCGAAGAGGATGAAAGGTAACTAACAACAACCAGTCTCTCTTAATATCTGCCATTTTTGACCCATTTACTTATGAACGGGTTGACTTGAGTTATGGTGTATGCCAACTAGTCAAAGATTAAAGTTATTATCCAAAATGAAACAGGTCTAAACCGTTTGATCTTGCTATATAGTGTCATTATCTTATAATAACATGTAATCATGTATGATGTGTTACCTATTAATGGAAATTTGGAGAAAATACTTTTGTGGGTCAACCAAACGGCCTGACCCGTTTCAGCTCATGCCAGAAACATGACCCTGATTTAATTAGTCACCTAACCTGCCCGAACCACCCATTCTTCCACCTCTAGTATGCTCTTTCGAATGGTGATAAAAAAGTTTGTTATTTGTGTGTAGATTTGTGAACGAATGGAAGAAATATCTTGAAGAAGAGGCTAGGATCATGAAAGACGTGCCTGGCTGGAAAGTTGGTGAGAGCGTGTACCACTCTGGAAAATGGATGCCTCCTGCAACTGGTGAAATGCGTCCTGAGGTCTGGTAAACTTTGGGGATGTTGTCAATTTACGCGTCTTCAATCTTCTAATAAAATTTGCAGTTGAACAAAAATTCACATATTTCTAAGTGAGAGCTTCTTTTGTTTACATGTATTATCTAAACTTTGCTGATATGCTACTCGATTTCATTTGATGTACCCGCTTCTTCTATATGGTTTTAGTAAACGGCCATCCAAACACTTTGTTGTATGTTAAAATTTCAGCTTGTTTCTTCATTTGGCCGTGTTTTGATAGATGACTTTCATTTACATAGGCGCATCTCCGGTGTATTTTAGACTAAATTTGTTTTGGTGCATACTAGTCTTTAGGTTTACAGTTTCACGACGTTGGGTTAGATCAAATTTGTCTTGACTGAATACAATAGAGTAGGCGTTTGAATCAATATTGTTTGTGCATCGTTAAGTGATTGAGTATTGACTGGTATCCTTCATTTGACATGTTTCGTATATAGTCGTTCTTTAGATAATCGACTCGATTGACTCTTTATCAAAGAAACAAACTATAGTTGACATAAGTTTTATTATGTAAATAGGATGAAACTGTCTTGAACATAAAAAGATTGGCACATAAAGATGGTAGCATACTAATGTTTATTCCCAATCAAATCTAAAAACCCAGTCATTTGGCCCCGGAAAACTTTTCAAAGGAGCGTAAAAACCATCTTCTTTAACCAGCCAAAAACAATCGTCTTTCGACTCATGCTTACTCATAAAACAATAATCAGGATCGCCTCCATTCTTCAACGAAAAAACATCAAACGTGCGTTCCTTGGATCCCAAGTAAAAATGACAAAAGAATAGCGTCGTCTTCCAAAAGTTTAGGCAAAACTTAATGTCAAATTCTTCTCCAGCATTCCTAACAATGTCACCAAGATCGGTGTCTTTTGACTGGCAACGAAACCGAAGATTGTTCACGTCAACTTCAATATGAACGGTGTATTGTCGTTTCAAACCACAATCGGTTTTTTCATTAGCAACGACGTTTGCTTGCATTGCATAGACTAGGTTGATTGCTAAAATGAATAGAGATAAAAGTTTTTTTGCCATGAGAGAAATGGTTTGGTTGGAATCTGGGTTGAGGACTTGTGATTCTTACGTTATATAAAAGCTATAGTGGTAACATAAAGATCAATGTATTTTTGTTCAACGATTTTGTATTAAATGTGAAACAAAAAAAATCCTTTATTTAATTTATTATGGAATCTTGCACGTAAATAATCAACAATACTATCTATACTACATAAAATGTCAAAGTGGAAAAGTGAAAAAGTGAAAAAGTTTAATGGTCAAATGAGAGAGAAATATATTTGTGTAATTAATACTCTTATTAAAACACACCATTACTTAAAAGTCTGATAATTTATTCACATTTATACAACCATTAAAAGCATATCTACCAAATTAAAAGCAACCAATTAAAACACCTTTTATTAAAAGTACAATGAAAATTTCACAATGTACAATTTAAACAAGCTACAACATAATTCTAAATATAAAATAATTAAACAAACTAATTAATGTTATTTTTAAAACACCTAAAATGAAAAGTACATATTATTATACACATTATACAAATTAATAAAACACACAAAACTTCATACAAGTAACAAGTTGATGGTACATATAGTTTTAAAAATCGGGCCAGGACCAACGGGTTCAATCGGAAGCCGGTGTGCCATCGGTTCTAACCAATAATGAGTCATGCGGAAGCGGTAGGAAGGACCGTTAAAGCCGTCTGGCTGGTGAATCGGTGCATCAATAACAAGTTGACCATGTAAACGATTTTTTTAATTTTTTTCCTTTTGAGGGATCGTTACTATTGTTATCTTCTTTCATTTTTTAATTTTTTCAGTTTTTTAAAGCAATTTTTGTTTTTGATTATAGTTTATCGTGATATTACGATATTATGAGTCCCTCTGTGATATTAACAATTTTACTTAATATACTGCTGCCTTTTATTACGATATTAAGAAAACTTACGGTGATATTAAAAAATTAACTTTGATATTAAGAAAACATGTAAAAGTAAGCTGGGATATTAACAATTTTACTTAAAAGTTACTTTGATATTAGAAAAAACTTATATCATCTGCTAGTTTAGAAACTACTTGCTAGCCTTAGTGAAACTACTGCTAGCCTTAGTTAGTAGTGATATTAAGAAAGCTTGATAATTACGATGATATTAACAAAATTCATAATATCATTGTACCTTTTAACCATGAAAATGATTTTTTTGAATTTTTTATTCTTAATAAATTATTTATCCTCTTTTCTTTTAATTTTTGATTTTTTTTGAATTAATTTTTTTGAATATTCTTTGTGATATTATCCTCACCATCCCTACTTAAAATGTAATCCGCACCCGATCCCTTCCCTATATATATATATATATATATATATATATATATATATATATATATATAAGGTCAAAGTTGTAAAACGAAGACTTAAAAAGTCAACAGTGAACTATAATTATGGGACGGATGGAGTAAATAATTACGAATGGGTAAAAGATGCTAAGAATGATTTCAAATTATAGATTATGTTTTGATCATTCAGTTTCGGTTCGTGCATGGGTTAAAGTTTTGGTTTTGTTAGATCAACATAGTAGTTATTGATCAGGTGGAATCTACGAACAGGTTTCATTGGTTCTTCGTGTTCGTGTTAACGTTTGATTTGTTCTCGGGTTCTAGTTCAGTATGTCCTCCTCGTATAGCCTAGGGATGAATCTTGAACTGCCATTGTAATATCTTAATCCCATGCTACTCATAAGTAACATATGATGATAGTTAGTGTTTTGAAACCCGGTTTGACCCGACCGGTTAAACTGCTTTCGGACGAAAAACGTGTCAAAATGAACCGGTTTTTCGAGGCTTTAAAAGCAAGCTTTTCCCATCGAGTTTCATGTGACCCAAGTCAACACGGTTCACCAAAGTCGGCCGTATTTTATATTTTTCCTTAAATTTTATTTTACAAAATATATATCACAAGCTTGGATTTATTGTGATGATGTATAATGTTGTTTTTTAGGTTTAAAATTTGTATTCTCAATTTGGTCCTCGTGACGGAGATGACCAGTCCATAGGCCTAGCGTCGGCATTCTCTCCAGCGACCAGATATGACACGGATGTCACAGTCGATGACCGACTACATTTTTTTTTCTTTTTTTTTTTTTTTATTCAAACATTTTATAGAGTGGTGAAGTAGGTATTTATAAAGTGGTAAAATTTTAATTTTTTTTTAGTTTAATGCCCCATACATCGAAAAAGTGGTTGTAGTCCAATTTAATATCGGTTGAATTTCGGACCGATGTCCAAATATTCCTTGTCGAGATGTGACCTTATTACTTGTGAACGGGTCAACCGATTTAAACATCGGTCATATGCAATGACCAACCGATTTCAAATGGACGATTGCGTCTAGCCTCATTGAATTGTATGTGATTAGTATTGTACATAAATAGAAAATTGGGTTAACATTATGATTAAACTAGTTAAAGTGGTGACTTGACCGAGTCAATTCAAGACATGGTTTTTAGAACATTAATAATAATGAATCAATCACCGATATTTACAACAAAGTGAATTCTATTGGCTTTTTTGTCCTAATTTAAAACAATTACAAAGATGTTTAGTGATCGCAATGTCTTTTACTATTAACGAAATTGATATGTTACACAGTAAATAAGAGATACATATACAATACATTTTTCATGAATTAACCATTGTAACCAATCAAACAAAACGACACCAGCACAACACATCCGAATGTATAAATGCTAGCACTATTTAGTATAAACACCACCACTTTCAACCTCCTTGTGTCTCAACTATGTCAATTGTGAAGATAATCCAATCCAGTTAAACGGTCTAAATAATCATCAAGGCTTCCATTAGATGCGTACTCAAATGTCAACATATGTCAATCTACGACTAGTATATCTTTTGCCCATAGTAGTATCCACATTGTGACGCACATCACCTATGATAAAGCATGTAATCAATAAGATGTCGCCTTACTAACCGGATGTGATATTGTCAAAAAGACAAAAATCAGCAATTTTTGCCATTCCATACATCATCCAAAACAATGTTTGCACTCTTTATGTCACGATGTATGACGTTTAATTTGCCATTCATGTTGTTTCGAAGGTAACTCAAACTTTCAAGAATATCAAACCACATCTGTATATGTCGAGCCCAAATAAGGCTAGACATTTCGCAAACAACCGTCATGCTCGTCTCACAACCTTCATCACGAAAGGAGAGAAAATATATTACCAGTATAAACAACTCTTATGTTGGCCATGTATATCTAATTTAATGTAGACGTTATCAACTACTCTTGTATAATTCATCATCTAGTGTTGACTATAACAAAAATCAATGAGAAAAAAATAAAAAATAGTCTCTATACCCATATCATATATACGTCTATCATTATAAGAACCTTAATATGAATATTTATCAAGGCTTCTATTAGATGCATACTTATAAATAACAAGTTTTTACTATGAAAGTTTAGCTACTAAAACAGAAATATAATAAATCTTTAAGCATATAATTCATTAGATCTACAACAAAGAATCACAAAAAAATAATAATTAGCAAGATTAAAAGCAAGAAATAATATGAATACCTATTCTCAGATTTGGTCATCAGCTAGGAGAAGATAACTAGCAAAATTAAAAAAAGAAATTAAAAAATATTTCTTGCTTTTAATTAGATGCATACTTATAAATAACAAGTTTTTACTATGCTAGTTATGTTTGTTCAATTTTAGGATTTCATTGTGTAGAGTCTTTACTAAAATCTGAAGTGTGTTGTAATATTTGCAGTGTTCCGCTATTATACAATTCTTAATCTTCATGATAGAATGAAGGACGTGTAACGGTGTAAGGTCATCAGGTCTTCAAATATATGATATACGGCTTAACTCTGGTATTGTGGTGACCGTTTCTAGTTATCGAGAATATAACAACTATGTTTATAGCATTTTAATGTGGTAATTTAACTGAGTTTATAAGAAAATTGTATTCACCGTCCATCCTTATTTATACTTCCATCCAAGTTTTATGAGCCTCGAGTATTTAGTTATCATTTACTTCTAAAATTTAACATCCTTGGTAGTTGTCCCGTGTTATGTGGCAGAATACTCGTGTGACTTTATTTTCCGGCGATAATCTTTTCAAAGTACTTTTTTTAAGATGTAATTTCAAAAATAATCAGAATTTTTGACATAGTCGAGGAATTATAGAATAATACATTTTATTAAATCTTGATCAATAGAAGAAATTACGAATTCCGGTGAGACAATAGGTCTTTGGAGATACAAATTTGAAAATCTAAGGAAACTTTGAACATTGGGTAGTTGATAATATGACTAAGGGTTTTTTCTTCATATATTGAACTCTGCTTAATAAAGAGAATGGAGTCTTCTTTTATAGCTGAAGTCTTTGGTAAATCTTCTGTAAGAAACTGCGGCGGTAAACATTTTAAAGCGCAGGATGGCGCATGTAATTATATCGTCTTGAATTATATTCGTTCCTTTTGTTCAATTATTGCTATTTTTCTTTTGTCGATTCTTCTTTTCCTTTTTTTTTTGTCGGCCATCAACTTTATACTTATTAATTCTAATCTTATCATCTAGAATATAGAATAATACTTTTACATTTTTAATACAATATTTAATTTAGATCAAAATCTTCGTATGGGTCTTGAGAATCTTGGAAAATATCTTCACTTGAAGTAGGAGACCTCTTGATTTCATCAATAATCTTTTGTATTTCTTGCGGAGGTGGATGTGATATTGTCAAAAAGACAAAAATCAGCAATTTTTGTCGTTCCATACATCATCCAAAACAATGTTTGCACTCTTTATGTCACGATGTATGACGTTTAATTTGCCATTCATGTTGTTTCGAAGGTAACTCAAACCTTCAAGAATAGCAAACCACATCTGTATATGTCCAAATAAGGCTAAACGTTTCGCAAACAACCGTCATGCTCGTCTAACAACCTTCACCACAAAAGAAGAGAAAATATATTAGCACTATAAACGACTCTTATGTTGGCCTTTAATATCTAATCTAATGTAAACGTTATCAACTACTTGTATATTTCATCATCTAGTGTTACTGTTGACTATAACAAAAATCAATGAGAAAAAAAATACAAATAGTCACTGTACCCATATCATATATACGTCTATCATTAATAGATGTATAAGAACCTTAATACAAATATTTATCAAGGCTTCCATTAGATGCATACTTATAAATAACAAGTTTTTACTGTGAAAGTTTAGCTACTAAAACAGAAATATGATAAATCTTTATGCATATAATTCATTAGATCTACATCAATCAATCACAAAAAAAATAATTAGCAAGATTAAAAGCAAGAAATAATATGAATACCTATTCTGAGATTTGGTCATTAGCTAGTACAAGATTCAGTATAATATATTTTTATACTTTTATCGTTTCATTAGATCTACATCAATCAATCACAAACATAACTAGCAAAATTAAAAGAATAAATAAGATTGAATACCTATTCTGAGATCAAGTCATCAGCTCAAGATGGTTGTCATCTATGAAAATGCGGCTGTGATGTTTTAAGAAATACTCTAGTAAGAATTGTGTTTTGTATTTATAATGTGATTGGTCAAGTTACATATGGCCTAGGTTAAACTATTGTTTTTGGTCCACTACACACTAGAATGTGGCCTTTTTGTAGTGTTAGGTCCAAAATGCAATACGTCATTTTAAATGTTCAGTGTGTTTACAAAATGCATAAACTGCTTATCTACTTAAAAATATCTCCGTATTAGGTACAACGCTGGGCAAGTGTGTATCTAATAAGAAATAAACAGATAAGCGTTTATATCCAAACACTCAAAAAATGTTATTCTTCTCTAAAAATAAGTACATCTTAAATAAGCATTAGAAATTTTCTAAGTATATGTTGAGTATGCGAAATCTTAATTTCTAGCAAAGATTCAAGCTATGTGGTTTAAAGAGGTTCAGGTGCGTGAAGTTTTCCATGTCTAGTGTTTCAAAGGAGTATGGTTATAGGCGTGCTATTATTTTTGGCGATGACTAAGTAACTCGGCTAGTTGTTCAATTTTAGGATTTCATTGTGTAGAGTCTTTACTAAAATCTGAAGTGTGTTGTAATATTTGCAGTGTTCCGCTATTATACAATTCTTAATCTTCATGATAGAATGAAGGATGTGTAACGGTGTAAGGTCATCAGGTCTTCAAATATATGATATACGGCTTAACTCTGGTATTGTGGTGACCGTTTCTAGTTATCGAGAATATAACAACTATGTTTATAGCATTTTAACGTGGTAATTTAACTGAGTTTATAAGAAAATTGTATTCACCATCCATCCTTATATAGTTATCATTTACTTCGAAAATTTAACATCACTAGTAGTAGCCACTTGGCGCGTACTTGGCCAGCGATTTTAGTGTGATTTCTTTTATTATCTTTTCAAAGTACTTTTTTTAAGATGGCACAGTATTTCAGCCGTAAATTCAAAGTGGTTCCCGTCTTTAGCAAAAATTCAACAGCTCAAATAGTTAACGAGTCAGGTCGGGTCAAGTCGTGTCCAATCCAACCCAAGCTCACTTATACCAAAACATCGAACATATTTTTCTATCAAGTGATTCCTTATCAATGCATAATATTTTTTAACTTTTGGTAGACATCTTTTGAACAATAATGTCCTAATTAAAAAGAAAGTTACTACTTTGTCTTTAAACTCACAAATACGTTTACAACTTAAAGTCTAAAGCTCAACATAAATACCCATTATAAAGTTCGTTGTTACATGTTTTTGAAATGGGTTGTTGTTACAAGTTCAAACAATTTAAGACAATTAATCAACTTTTAATTATGTCTATGCAAACTATTGACTATCTTTTTATAGTAAGTATGTAGGCTTATTTTTTTAATAGTTCCTTTTATAGGAAGTTCCAAATCCATTATAAAGTATAATAGATATAGATAAATACAACCAAAATACAATGGGCATCGACTAAAATTTTGCAAATGCTATATAAGAAAAATAATAATTAATAATGTTTGATATTCTTTTTTCAAAGTTCACAACAAAATCAACCACTAAACAAGATACATTCATTAATATTTCTAACACCTTTTACTTGTATTTCCAATCGTATTGTTTAAGGCCACACTTGATTATGGAAATCAAAGAAGTAGAATCCATCCTGCTTGATTCCCCAATGACATATATTTCCGTAAAAGAAACCTTGATCGCATGCCTTATACATGGTTTAATTGAACACATCAAATGTGTGTTCGGTCATGGACTCCAAAAATGACAAAAATAGGGAGTGCTATGTATCCAATTCATAAAATGACCAACCATATTCAAGGTTTGTGAAATTAAGTGTATGAACTTCGAGAACATCATCTTTTGATTTACACAGAACCATGACATTATTGTAAGTGATTTATCTCATTAAGCATGTATAAGTATGATTGTGTTCATGTATAAGATCACCATAAGAAGAATATATAGTAGAGATATATAGGCAAGTTGCTGTAATACTACCCGTAATAGTCACTTTTATGCCAACGTGGCTACATGTGAGGAAGCCCCTTATTACGGCTAGCTAGCCAACTAAGTATAATCACTTATCATGATAATGTTTTGTTCAAGTTCTAAAAAGTCAAAACTATTAAAAAGAGAATTCCATTATATTGAATGAATATTACAACCATTTAATATAACATTACAAAAAAAGTTAAGATAACATTTATACTTTAATATTATGAATGTATATTATAAGTTGATAGGTAATGTTATTATCATGAACTACTTATTCGCATAATACAATTCACATTATTTTTATTTCAATTTTCAATTTATTTATTCTACTAATTTACCTGCAATGACATTTCTTGGTTTATATAACATGTTAGATAGGTGACTTTGTATCATTGTATGTATATTGTCTAAGTTTCGGATTTGAAAAAAATAATTATTCAGAACTAATGCATGATCAAGATTCTTAGTATACTCTAGTATCATCAATTTATCATAATATTGATGTAATAGTATGAATGGTTTTAATAATCTTGAGAATGCTTATTGTCTATGAAGCTAACAACTAGTGACTAGTCCATCTGGCCATGGTAGTCAAACTATATCTTTGTATGCAACAATTTTCTTTCCTTTGTGCATAGAATATGGTTTTGTAGTCAATGTTATATGCTGTAAATTTTCTGGATTTGGTATGAAGATACATGAAGAATCAGAAGTTCAATCTTCTTATAGGGCGTGGTGCTGTTTGGGGATTAGCAATATATGCCGAAAGCAAGAAGCAGGGATGGATACCAATCTATTGCAACTTGAGAAGCTCATTTCTATGATATTTGATTATAGGGATGCTACGTGACCACGAACCTCGTTGCGATAAGCGTTTTACTAACGAGGTTATGTGAAAAATATAAATAAAGTTAGGTCACTTTTAGATTGTATTCATGTAGATTACATTAAGCATGATGATTTTGTACAAAGGTTTTGAATCCAAGTATTTCACTCGATTATAATTACATATTAAAAGTATTAGTCATATTGCTTAATCGCTCTGTTAGAGCTTTGTGTTTCTTAATATACAAGATATTTGTCTCGCGTTAATAGTTGGTATTAAGTTATCAACATAACTAAACCCGCCGAGTTTTATGTGACCCAAGTCAATACGATTCACCAAAGTTGGTTGTATTTGATATTTTTCCTTGAATGTTATGTTACAAAGATATATGACAAAATTGGATTTGTTGTGATGATGTATAATGTTGTTTTTAGGTTTAAAATTTGAATTCTTGTTGAATTGTATGTTTTTAGTATTGTACATAAAAAAAACCAAATAGACCCGGTAATTCAACCAGTTAAACTGGTGACTCAACCGAATTAATTCAAGACCCGATTTTCAAAACATTAACAATAACAAATCATCACCAATATTTACAACCAAGTGAATTGTTTTGGTTTTTTGTCTTAATTAAATTAAGTAGTTAACTTGGAAATGTATTTTTCTAAACAATTACAAAGAAGTTTAGTAATCTCACTGAGTAAATAAGATATACAAATACACAATACATTTTTCATAAATTAACCATTGTAACCAATCAAACAAAATGACACCAACAGAACACACCCGAATGTATAAATGCGAAACAAAACGACACTAACAGAACACACTGGAATGTATAAATGCTAGCACTATCTAGTATAAACACCACCACTTTCAAACTCCTAGTGTCTCAACTATGTCAACTGTGAAGATAATCCAATCCATTTAAACGGTCTAAATAATCATCAAAGCTTCCATTAAATGCATACTCATAAACAATAATCTTTTTGGTAGCGTGAGTGTCATCATATGTCAATCTACGACAACTATTTCAAACAAAACTACTCCGAGTGATAAAGCATATAATCAATAAGAAGTCTACTTACTAAATGGATGTGATATTGTCAAAAAGACAAAAATTAGCAATTTTTTTTTTTTTTTTCTTAAATCCATATATCATCTAAAAACAATGTTTGCACTCTTTATGTCACGATGTATGACGTTTAATTTGCCATTCATGTTGTTTCGAAGGTAACTCAAACTTTCAAGAATATCAAACCACATATGTATATATGAGAGCCCAAATAAGGCTAGACGTTTATAAACAACCGTCATGCTCGTCTCACAACCTTCATCACGAAAGGAGAGAAAATATATTAGCAGTATAAACAACTCTTATGTTGGCCATGTATATCTAATTTAATGTAGACGTTATCAACTACTCTTGTATAATTCATCATCTAGTGTTGACTATAACAAAAATCAATGAGAAAAAAATAAAAAATAGTCTCTATACCCATATCATATATACGTCTGTCATTAATAGATGTATAAGAACCTTAATAAAAATACTTATCGAGGCTTTCATTAGATGAATATTTATAAATAACAAGTTTTTACTATGAAAGTTTAGCTACTAAAACAGAAATATAATAAATCTTTATGCATATAATTCATTAGATCTACATCAATCAATAACAAACATAATAATTAGCAAGATTAAAACCAAGAAATAATATGAATACCTATTCTGAGATTTGGTCATTAGCTAGTACAAGATTCAGTATAATATATTTTTATACTTGTATCATTTCATTGGATCTACATCAATCAATCACAAACATAACTAGCTCAAGATGGTTGTCATCTATGAAAATGCGGCTGTGATGTTTTAAGAAATACTCTAGTAAGAATTGTGTTTTGTATTTATAATGTGATTGGTCAAGTTACATATGGCCTAGGTTATACTATTGTTTTTGGTCCACTACACACTAGAATGTGGCCTTTTTGTAGTGTTAGGTCCAAAATGCAATACGTCATTTTAAATGTTCAGTGTGTTTACAAAATGCATAAACTGCTTATCTACTTAAAAATTACTCCGTATTAGGTACAACGCTGGGCAAGTGTGTATCTAATAAGAAATAAACAGATAAGCGTTTATATCCAAACACTAAAAAAATGTTATTCTTCTCTAAAAATAAGTACATCTTAAATAAGCATTAGTAAATTTTGAAGTATATGTTGAGTATGTGAAATCTTAATTTCTAGCAAAGATTCAAGCTATGTGGTATAAAGAGGTTCAGGTGCGTGAAGTTTTCCATGTCTTGTGTTTCAAAGGAGTATAGTTATTGGCGTGCTATTATTTTTGGTGATGACTAAGTAACTCGGCTAGTTGTTTCAATTTTAGGATTTCATTGTGTAGAGTCTTTACTAAAGTCTGAAGTGTGTTGTAATATTTGCAGTGTTCCGCTATTATACAATTCTTAATCTTCATAATAGAATGAAGGACGTGTAACGGTGTAAGGTCATCAGGTCTTCAAATATATGATATACGGCTTAACTCTGGTATTGTGGTGACCGTTTCTAATTATCGAGAATATGACAACTATGTTTATAGCATTTTTCATGTGGTAATTTAACTGAGTTTATAAGAAAATTGTAATCACCATCCATCCTTATTTATACTTCCATCCAAGTTTTATGAGCCTCGAGTAATTAGTTATCATTTACTTCGAAAATTTAACATCACTAGCCGGGTACCCGCGCGTTGCAGCGGCGGGTACTCGTGTGATTTTATTTTCCGGCGATAATCTTTTCAAAGTACTTTTTTTAAGATGGCACAGTATTTCAGCCGTAAATTCAAAGTGGTTCCCGTCTTTAGCAAAAATTCAACAACGAGTCAGGTCGGGTCAAGTCGTGTCCAATCCAACCCAAGCTCACTTATACCAAAACATCGAACATATTTTTCTATCAAGTGATTCCGTATCAATGCAAAATATTTTTTAACTTTTGGTAGACCTCTTTTGAACAATAATGTCCTTATTAAAAAGAAAGTTACTACTTTGCCTTTAAAATCACAAATACGTTTACAACTTAGAGTCTAAAGCTCAACATAAATACCTATTATAAAGTGGGCTGTTACATGTTTTTGAAATGGGTTGTTGTTACAAGTTCAAACAATTTAAGACAATTAATCAACTTTTAATTATGTCTATGCAAACTATTGACTATGTAAGTATGTAGGCTTATTTTATTAATACTTCCTTTTATAGGAAGTCCCAAATCCATTATAAAGTAGTATAGATATAAATAAATACAACCAAAATACAATCGGCATCGACTAAAATTTTGCAAATGCTATAAAAGAAATGTAATAATTAATAATGTTTGATATTCTTTTTTCAAAGTTCACAACGAAATCAACTACTAAACAAGATACATTCATTAATATTTCTAATACTTTTTACTTCTGTTTCCAATCGTACTGTTTAAGCCACGCTTGATTATGGAAATCGAAGAAGTAGAATCCATCCTGCTTGATTCCCCAATGACATATATTTGCGTCCTGAAAACCTTGATCGCATGCCTTCATCATGGTGCGATTGAACACATCAAATGTTTGTTCGTTCATGGACCGCCAAAAATGACATAAAGAGAGTGCTATAAAAAATATTCTCACAAAATGACCAACCATATTCAAGGTTTGTGAAATTAAGTGTATGAACTCTGAGATCATCATCTTTCGATTTACATTGAACCATGACATTATCATAATTGATTTCTGTCAAGATGTGTATACCGAAACCTTTTGAAAAATAACAAGCAGCATCAGTAGAATTTAGAGGATTGATCACTAAAAATATTATTACAAAGAAAGAGAGATATCTCATTATGCGCGTATGAGTATGATCATATCACCATAAGAAGAATATATAGGAGAGATAGGTGAGTTACTGTAATACTACCCGTAATTGTCACTTTTATGCCACGTGGCTTCCTCACACGTGAGGAAGCCCCTGATTACGGCTAGCCAGCTAAGAATACTCGTTTTTTGTAATAATGTTAAGGTACAAGTTTTTGAAAGTCAAAACTATTAAAATGAGTATTCCATTATATTGAATGAATATTACAACCATCTGATATAAATATACATTATCAATTGATAGGTAATGTTATTATCATGATCTACTAATCGCGTAATACAATTCACATGACTTTCATTTCAATTTTCAATTTATTTATTCTACTAATTTACCTTCAATGATATTACTTGGTTTATATAACATGTTAAATAGGTGACTTGGTACAATATGTCAATGAATTAGTGATGACCATGAGTTTACAAACTCCTGTTGTATCATTGTATGTATATTGTCCAAGTTTTGATATTTTTTTTCACACTGAATGTTGAAAAATAATTTCAGCTCTATTTGTAAAGTGATTAATAACTAGCCTAAACTATCAAACTAGACTCGTATAAGAGCAGACAAACTTTCATACTAAACTTGCTTATTGGGTCACTTTTTAGTACAGGTCAGTTTAGGTTGGGTTCTGTTTGAATGGATCATTTTAGGTTGGGTTTGTTTTAAAATGGGTCACTGAGATTACTCTATTGGCAGGCTATGACATCAGGATATGTTTAAATTATCGTCATAATTTTGCGATAACAAATGTAGCAATAATAACAACATACAGATTATCGTTTCTTTAAATGTTTTGATCAAGGAAGTATCTGAACGATTGTAGAGCAACAGTGGAGCTGCTGCCTTTACTTAATATCTTAGCCAACAAGGTGAAGACCATTAGGAGATTAAGGGAGCTTTTAACCACCAAGTCATTCAACGACACTTTCCCTCCGAAGGTACATTCCTGTTTATATATGTTGTTTTTGTATTCAATGTCCTTTTTGATATGGTTATCACATTCTTTATATTTTGTTTAAAAGTTTTAATTTGATGACATTTATGCAAGTACCTCCATGTTCATGTGATAGATTTTTGCAAACATATACTATAAGTTATTGCATTGTGACTAGGGCTGAGCATCGGGTCGGAACCCGACCCGACCCGACCCGACTATACCGAATCCCGACTACACACTATAATCAATACCGAGTCCCGACCCGAGTATGTCGGTTCGGTTTCGGGAAAGTGGCGGGCTAATCGGTCGGTTTGGCGGGCAAACGGGCCTAGCCCGAGTTCACAATATCATTTCAGCCCAGCCCGAGTTCACAAACAAGCCTAGCCATTTCCATTTCCAATCTTAAACTGCAGTTGCAGTTTTTTACTCCTTATCTTCCCATTTGTGATGATTATTCCCGAATCCTGGCTCCTGAGCTACTGATGTCTTCACAAATACATTTCCAAAGGCTACTGATGTCACAAATATACATTAATTCCAGCAGATCCATATGTGTATGAGATGAGCTTGATCCATTTAAATTGGTTAATCTTGATTTTGAGATGAGATTGATTTGGTTCTTGTATGTGTATGATTTTGAGATGAGATTGATTGATTTGGTTCTTGCTGAGATGGGATTGATTTATCCAACCAAGTAAGTCTTTCTGATAAATGAGAGTAGAATGAAAAATAGTGGCACTCAATTTAGTCTAAACCTAATATGTATTCGGGCCATCGGGTAAATACGGGTTTCAGTCGGGTTTTCTCCCCGACCCGACCCGATACCGATAAAATGGGATTTATCCAACCGACTCCCGACCCGTTTGATAGTCGGTCGGGTTCGGGGGCTTGTCGGGTCGGTCGGTTTGTCGGGCTAATCGGGTATCGGTCGGTTTTGCTCAGCCCTAATTGTGACAATGATGTTATCAGGAGCAAACAACAACAACAAATACTGTGACGACATCGAGCTTGTCGCAAGTATTTTTTCCATGAACGCTAAAATAATTAACATTTTTCACAAAAGAAACGTTTATTCCAATTATTTATAAAATTAGACGAGTACTCGTGCATAGCAACGGGATTTTATAGCGACAAATAGTTTTAGTGATAAAAAAAAGTTTATGTGTTATAAACAAAAATAATAAAAGTTTGCGAATTTGGGGATTAAACATAATGTTTTGAAACCTAGTTCGACCCTGGTGGTTCAACCGGTTGAACCATTCTGGTCGAAAAACGGGTCAATTTAAACCGGATCAACCTGACGGGTTGGGTCGGAAAAACGGGTTGAATTAAACTGGGTCAACCCGCCGGGTTTGAAGCGTCCCGGGTCAACCAGTTTTTCGATGTGTATTAATATTTTACTTTTGAAACATATATATATGTAGGGAATATATTAGCTATAATTTATTGTAGTCAATTGGCTACAATTTTGTGCTATATAATGTGGGTCATTGATTCTTTTTGTGGGTCCTAATTCTTTTACGTGGGTCCTGATTCATTGCTAGTGTATTTTTTATGAATGATTATAGCCAATTGGCTACAAAAATTGTAGCCAAGCTATCCCCATATATGTATTAATGAGGTGAGATCCATGCAAAACTCATCTTATCCAAAGAACAAATGAGACAATCTCAACCATCCAATCTTCTTTCATCCCATGGTCCACATTTCATCTGAAAATAACAAATAGGGGCATGTTAGTAAAATCACATGTTACAATAAAAAGAAAAAATAATCACAAATCCTCTCATTTAACATTCCACTTTCTCTCTCATCAAAAAAACCCAAATCCAAATCTGATCGGATCCCACCATCACCACCGCCGGAATTCATCAATCAACCGCCGGAACCACCGCCGGATTCGTTGAAACCACCGCCGGAATCAAATCAAACCACCACTCTCACCATCACATCAAACACCTCAGGTGTGCACAGATTCGTTGAAACAAACCAAATCAAACCGCCGAAATCAAATCAAATCAAACCGCCGGATTCGTTGAAACAACCGTCGGATCCATCACCATCACATCAAACCGTAGCAATCACCATGGAACCACCACCGATTAACCGGGAAATAATGCCGCCAGTAGACGAAACTGATTTAATTGAAGTTCCAGTAGATGAAAGTCAAGATAAAGATGATGTTGTGAATGAAAATACTGGTAAATTCCTTGATTCAATTCTTGTTGTAAAAATGCAAATCCCATGGGATTCCAGTGGTTTACATGTGTTTAGATTCATGTAAAAATGCAAAATCCCATGGGATTCCAGCGGTTTATATGTGTTTAGATTCAATTCTTGTTGAAAAAAGCAAATCCCATGGGATTCCAGTGGTTTATATGTGTTTAGATTCAATTGTTGTTGTAAAAATGCAAATCCCATGGGATTCCAGTAGTATATATGTATTTAGATTCAATTCTTGTTGTAAAAAAGCAAATCCCATGGGATTCACAATGAAACACATGAGATTAGGAAATTACTTGGCATTTAGTTTTTAGCTGTGTAATGGTATGAGAAAAGTGTAAATCACATGGTCTTAGTTACCTCAATCTCAGGGGATTCTGTATTAAATCACATGGGATTCAACATGAAAATATAAAGGTCTTCATTGTGAATCCCATGGGATACTCAGTGAATCCCATGGGATTCGCAATGAAACACATGAGATTAGGAAATCACTTGGCATTTAGTTTTTAGCTGTGTAATGGTATGAGAAAAGTGTGAATCACAGGGTCTTAGTTACCTCAATCTCAAGGGATTCTGTATTAAATCACATGGGATTCAACATGAAAATATAAAGGTCTTCATTGTGAATCCCATGGGATTCTCAGTGAATCTCATGGGATTCGCAATGAAACACATGAGATTAGGAAATCACTTGGCATTTAGTTTTTAGCTGTGTAATGGTATGAGAAAAGTGTGAATCACAGGGTCTTAGTTACCTCAATCTCAAGGGATTTTGTATTAAATCACATGGGATTCAACATGAAAATATAAAGGTCTTCATTGTGAATCCCATGGGATTCCCAGTGAATCCCATGGGATTCACAATGAAACACGTGAGATTAGGAAATTACTTGGCATTTAGTTTTTAGTTGTGTAATGGTATGAGAAAAGTGTAAATCATAGGGTTTTTAGTTACCTCAATCTCAAGGGATTCTGTATTAAATCACATGGGATTCAGCATGAAATTATGAAGGTCTTCATTGTGAATCCCATGGGATTCCAAGTGAATCCCATGGGATTCACATTTTTTGTTATTCTTAATCCCTTAATATTATTCTTTTTATATGCAGATTCTATGAGATCACCAAGACCAACTTTATATGAACACACCGAGACACCGGGTGGATCGATATATTGAGAGCCTCATGTGGAAGGAATTGTTGTACCACAAGAGGGGAAATACTATGATACTATAGAGGAAGCTATAGATATGTATAGTACCTATGCTGAAGCTGGAGGGTTTCAAATTAAAAAGCGAGGACAACGATTAACAAAATCTGGAATTGTACAAGCCAAATACATTATGTGTAACAAAGAAGGAGCTCCGAGACATATTAATGTAGACACTTTGGATCCTAAGCACAGAGAGAAACAAAAAGAAATACAACTCTACATGTAACAGTTGTCAAGCTCGTATAAGGTTAGAATTGATATCGTTTCGGAAAATACAAGCTAATTAAGTTTATTGCAAAACACAATCATATGCTTATACCAAAAGAGGATAAACATTTTACAAAAAGCAAAAGAAAAATGACCGAGCAGAAAAATGTTTGTTGTTAAAGCAACAACAAACAAAATAGGTGCAACACGGGCTCACAACTTGTTAACGAGTATGAAAGGTGGATATGAATATGTACATGGGACATCTGATGATTTTAAGAATCATCACGGGATATTAATATTTTCATAGCTTAAAGTGGCACAAATGCTTATAAATAAAATGGAAAAGAAGTTGTATGTGCCAAACTTTACATTTCAGTATAAGGTAGAAGAAAGTGAGTTAGTCGCAATGTTTTGGGCTGATGAAGTTGCAAAATGCAATTATAAGGAGTTTGGAGACATAGTATCTTTTGATGCAACATTCAGGAGTAATAAGTAAGTGTTTGTTTTTAATATAATTTATTTTGATGAAAATCACATAAGATTCTGTTCTAAATCCCATGGGATTCATATCTGAATCCCATGGGATTATACAAGGGATCACATGGGTAATCTGTATGGATCACAAGGGATCCTTGAGAATCCTATGGGATTCTCTGTGAATCCAATGGGATTCTCTGTGTTAGGTTCCCATATTCATAACACAAGCATCAATAGAAGAAATAGAAGAGAAGAGATCGGATGAACACAATCACAAACACACGTATGAATGTAAAGACAAGTTATGCGTAGAGTGAATGAGATAAATGAACAACCAACCTTCTAATGAAGGTTTACAAGAGTATTTATAGGGCAAGGAGCTAGGGCAACACAACTAGCATCCTTCCCTTCTTATGGGCTTGGGCCAAGGCTTATGGGCCTTCTACATAAGCCTTAGCTTAATAACAAACATAAAGGCCATATTAAGCTAACTATTACATATGAATCACTAACACTTGAATTAAGGTTTAGGAGTGATTCCAACAATCTCCCCCTAAGTGTTGGTGATGAATGAAAGAGTGATAAACGTTGAAGGTGTTGATGTAATAGTAGCTTTGACGTCTTCTGACATTCTTCTTTCTTGTGAGAAGAAGTGTCTTTATTCGAACAATCTCCCCAGTGTAGAGAAATTGTTGTCTTTGAAGTATTCTGCTTTGACGTCATTGATCACTTTTTTCTTTGTTCATTGTGGTGGCAGTGATAGTATGTTGTTGTTGTCTACATCAGGTCTGCTACGCTGCTCCAGTGTCTCCACGTCTTTCTCCAACATACTCATACATTCTTAAACGTTGGATTTTAGTATTGATGTAGTTCTCTTAGTCTTTAAACTTTGTAGATTCTTTGACTTTGATGAAGAATCATTTTGACTTTATGTTGCCTTTTGAGAGAACTTCCATTAGTGATGTTGTTGGTATGAGTATGTGAGGAATCTGCACGATCACCAGCTGAGCTTCCATAAGAAGAAAACATAAGAATTGTTAGTGATAGCGGATTCGGCACTTACGTTTGACTTGAGAGTGTTAACGGCATAGTGTGAAAACACAACTCTAATTCTCACAAAGGTCCGCTCTGGCTGGAGTCCCACAAGTGAGATCTTGCGATGTACCGAAGTACATCTACGGTTCATATGAGTCGCTGAGGTACACCAGAAGCATCACCTCTCAATCGTAGACCGTTTGAGACACACTAAGCGTAATCCACGGGGAGTTACGAAGTGACCTGTCGTGGTCGTTTGATGTTAACCTCGTCGAGTTTCCATTCAATCACTGAGGATCACATGTGTGAACCTCTCATAAATGTTCTCGACAGTTGCTAAGATCATGAAGGACACGATAATGTATCACTTGCGTTCTTATTGTTGAACGACAAGCGATAAAATGTCAAGTGTACCTAAGAGATCTTTTGATGAATCTCGTGGCTCTAGACTCAATTGTGCGTTTTGGTTTTCCTGAGCGGAGACTATGGAGAGGGTCTCCTTCTTTAATACCAACAATCTCTAAGAGAAAGCCGATAGTTTACGTAGGGTTCCCTGTGAGAATGAAACAAGCTTCTGTTGAGAGAAACTTGAGTGGATAAGAAGGTTTAGTGCATGCGTCACTGGGTCCATGACGACTTTAATCTTCAATACCGGTGTCATCAAGTGACAACCAGTAGAATATGAATTGAACCCTGTTATGCGCCTAAGTTGAATAATCTGGAGGGCTATTTCTTTTCACCCTTCTCTTTGCATTTTTTTTAATTCTTCAACTCCTTCTTTCTCCGATTCTCAATTTCTCCTTTTTATAATCATACCTAAGGACTTCTAATTCTAATTCTAATTATTGATGGTGTCCTTGGGTAGATCCCTCCGGCTCTGGCGGATCATAGGACGGTTATTCCTAACCTTAATCACCTTATAACTCCATTGCCGCAAAAACCAATTTCTTTAAAATCTCTCAAAGTGTTTATGAGTAAAAACATTTTGTACCACTGTGAGAGTTTTAAGATTTTGCATAAATACTCCCCCTCCACACATGCTTAAATGTTTTGACAGAAATTTGCATGGTGATAGAGGAGCGCGCACTTTTTGAATTGATCGACTCAAGATATCGAAAATTCCTTGCGAGACACGATTACGTTGCATAGTTAAAGAGATACATTGTCAGATTTTAGGTGACAACCAGCTCTAATAACTACCTTGAAGATGTGGACAACCCCGAAAGGTTGTCAAACCCGTCAAAGTTCATGTCTATCAAGAGCTTCTCGAATAGGTACAATTTACTCGGATTAGTCTTAGAAGACAAATCTTTTCAATGTATGACTGTTCAGATCCCGTCAATTCATGGGTTGAAGTCGTTTCACATGAGGATTCAATAGCAATTCACAACATATTTCTTATCACTTAAATTATCTCCCCCTCAAAAATGGCATATCAAATGTTATTTTTGAAGAAAGTTTGATAACGAATATGTCCATTTCGATTTTTGTGGGAAGATTACCATGTAAGAACAATTTGTGAACAAAGTGTTTTAGTCAAATACTCCCCCTCAACAAGTGATTTAAACTTTTGAGGTTTTGAAAGTCATAGGGGGAAGTACTTGTTCTTTTGAGCAAACCTTTTTAAAAATTGAAAGGTTTGATAAGGTTTACTCAAAAGAAAGAAGCTTTCGCTCCTTGTATAAGGATTGTGGCACTGAAGCGTACCACATGGTCCTTTCATTACAAGAACGGGTTGTACACTGTTATGTGTGCACAAGCCATTGTCATATAATAATCACACATCCAAATCAATAGTGAAAATGAAGCGACTTAAGGGGTACGGAGATTTAGGTAGTCGGCAATAACTCGGGAATGCAAGCAGGCGTTGATAGCTTTGAGAGTAATCTGGGCGACCACCGACGAAGATCTCGAGTTCGAACGGGCGGGTCCCTTCGTACAACCTTTCATCAATGCAGCGATGATTCTCTTCACATCCGTCTTTCACGAGAATTCCATCGCTTTGGTGACCCAATGCCTTCATGTATCGCCTTCAACCTATAAGCCAAGCCGTCCCCGACCTTCTTGGTGTGTGATCCCCAAATTTATGAAGATCTCTACACGCCATCAAGCGATTGCGTTGTAGTTCACTACGGTAAACTACTCGAATGGTTTTTTGCGAGGGTGTATTGTGGAAGGCTGATTGATGTCGAGGAAGTTCTAGGCGAGGTGCAGGTGAGGTTGACACGAGTCGATCACGATTCAACGGCAAGTTGTAAATCTTCTACACGTTCACGGATCACTATGCTTACGATGAAGATGAGCAAAGACTTGATGTATTCACGTTGAATTTCAGTCGAGAATTGTCTCATTCTTCCCTCGCTTTGGCAAGATACTGGATCTTCAATGTCGTTGAGAGACAAGTTCTGAAAGTCCGCTTCACAGAATGCATAGTCCCTTTCGTCTTGTCTTTTGACCACGATATTCTTGAGGAATGTGTAATCCCATTTAGACGAAAGAGCTACATGTTTAACAACAACGATCCCTTTTGTACTGTACACTTCATGTTGAGACTTTCGAACCTGGCAGCTTTTGTAGTAGATTCGTCGGCGTTCTGGCCAATGGTGAATCCCGTATATTGCATCAATGTCATCTTGTTCCACATGTTGTTAGAAAACATGTGAGTAGCCTTTTCTTCGATGGCTATGCGGTTGGAGTATATGGTGAGGAGCGAACGAAGTGTAAGTGATGTAGCGTATTTCTTTGAACCATCGCTACCGTGTAGAAGAAATTCCAAATCATTGTTGAAGAAGTAGCGGATTGGAATCTTAGGTTGATCTAGTTGGCCAATCGTTGGTCAATCGTTGTAGTATGGAGCCTTGTCTCTTCTAGTGAAGTCAATGTTTGCTTCAGGGTTGAGCCAATCAATGTTGTTAGACATGGCTTGTGCTATGTTTTCAAGGTGATACTCAACTTCAATAGCACTTTCCGAGCTGTCTTTGAGTAGTTGAAAGGCTTCATTTTTTATGCGTCTCAACTCTGATTTCGTCATCTTCTTCACTCGGAACTTTTCTTGCAGTAACTTAGCATGCTCCAACGTACGACCTTCTACCATATCTGGATCATCGGTTAGGGGTAGCATCAACCGGTAGAAAACCGGTCATATTGTGTCATCTTCGCTTCTAGCCATGATACGACATCAGTCTTAGGCGTCTTCTTCTTCTTCTTTGGCCTAGAAGAGGATGCTGGTTTCTTTGTTGAAGCGGGAGAGGTGGGTTGTTGTTGGGGCTCAGGGACTTCCTCATCATCACCACCAGTGTATTCAAAATGATCACCGCTTTTATCTGTCTGGGGTGGTAACTCAGAGTCCTGAGGTTTGTTAGCAGAAGAGCGTGGAGAAGATCGTTGTTGAGACGGAGTCCTTTGGGGTGGTGGCATAGAGGAGGGTTCAACAGTCTTCTTTGGATGTTTAGGTGCAGAATCCTTATCCTTATCCTTATCCTCATCGTCTCTTGGACGTTTAGGCCTTTGAGCTTCTTCTCTGCATGCTGATTTGAGTTGATATTCCAGCAATGCGTCAAACAATTTACCTTCGTAAGAAGTAAATGTTGTAGATCGTTTAGACATTTGAGTTACTAGCCTGGAAACCAATTCAGCATCGGAGAACACTATAGGATCAGTAGGGTTGATTGTTACGGTCATAGGTGTTGACCTTATAGTTTGCTTAGCCAAATGCATCAGATTCGGATAGAGTTGTCTGTTGAACATCTCTCTTGTAACACCAGGAACAGTATCGAGAAGGAATTTGTGAGTATATTCCCTAATAGACTGGTTCAATTCCCCTTGGACATCACGTTGCATGAACTTCTGGATATACTCCCTATCACTTGACATCTTGTCTATCTCGCCATGTAGAAGATTGATATGGTTAGCGAGTTGATTCAGCTTTTTATTGATCACGTCTTTCTTCCTTACCTGCTTTACAGCTTTGACAATCTTAGTTTTGGCTCGGGATATCCAAGAGTCTGTTGGTTTCTTCACAGATTTAGATGTGGATCTGGTTGTTCCTTTGGATGGTGGAGGTGAAGAGTGAGAAGATGAGTCTCATGATGAGGAGACGTGTGGTGGCTCCGAGTCCTTAGGTGGCTCAGAAGTTTCCTCCTTGGAGCGTATGGGACAGTCTAGAAGAAAAGTATCATAATCATCATCATCATTTCCAGACTTAGCCGTTTCATCAGCCTTAGTATCATCACCAGGTGTTTTCTCAGTCTTTTCCATGTCTGGTTCTTCTAACTCAAAAACGATTTAGGAAGGGATACCGTTATATACGCAATTAATAAAGGATGCCGAATCATCCACCGAATCCTATGTTTCATCCTAGTTTATTTGATGTGTATACCTGTTTTTCAGTTGGCCTCATGTATATCTAGGCCAATCAAAGTTGATGGAATCCTCAATCTGCCGTTGCTGTTGTTCGTGGGAGATGGTGGTACCAGTTCCCTTATCGGGTTGATTAACCGCGGCAGAACGGTGTGGCTGAGTTCCACCACTTGACCCTCCTGGGCCACGAGTTTGATCCTTTACGAATTCATCGGCAAGATATTTGAGTCTGAGGTTCTTCAACTTCTTTTGATAATTTTTTTGCTCATCAAATGGTTCTTCTTCAGATCTTTCCTTATCATGCTCAAGAACAGGAGTTTTCCCTTTATCACCGTTGGGACTTGGAGGCTTTGTTACTGTTTGAGTGTCATCTTTAACTGTTTCAGAGTAGATGATCTCTTCTTCTGATTCAGTATCCTCTGAGTCCTCATCCACTAATTTTCGTTGCGGTTCAGGTTTGGGGATAGGGATAGCCTCCTTTGAGGGAACTTTTATTTTGAGAATATGTTTCCGCTTAGGATACTTTCTTTGACTTTCAGTGCTTGCAACACTTCCTGCACTGCCTCTCCTGGTTTTCCTAGTAGGAGTACCAGAGGACTTTTCATTGAGAAAACCAACTTTGCCTTCATCAACCGCTACCAGATACCTTTTGTAAGAATAAAGCTGTTTGATTTCATCAGAAAGAAGGTGATCTGGCAACATTGCACCCTGTTTCTTTGTTGTAGATTCCTTAAATCTGAATGTTAGAGTAGGCTCATACAACATGTCGTGATTGTTGGGGTCATTGAGTCTCTTGGGGATATCAGGATTATACCCTAGAGCTCTTTGGATCAACAATTTGGTATATCGGATATATAGGATCTTTGAGCCAAACTTTTTGAGGAATGACATCATGTCGTCCCATATCAGAGCTTCAACTTCAATGTGTTTCATGTTGACCAAAGCCCAAAAGATCTGCAGTTCTATGAGCTTGGGATGCTCATAGCCACTGCCACGTCCAGAAACAGATTTGGTGATGATGATGTAAAGAGTTCTCCATGGCTGAGGAATATTCTTAAGATCCACGTATGAATGCTTTGTGAGTACTCCTGAAGCTTCGTCATAACCAATGTCGATCATGAATTGCAGAACAGTCTCTTTAGTTGGTGTGGCATTGTATTCGGTTGGCTCGATGACAGGGATGAGAAGAACAGCCCTTAAGTCTGCTGGTGTGATGGTGACTTGTTTGTGGTTGAGTGTCACCGTCACCGAATTTTGACCTTTGACCTTTTGCATTGTATTCCAAAATTGTTGAATATAGATCTCCAGTACAGAAGTAGAGTTGGTGAGCATGTTCTGATAAGGGTGATTCCTCATAATGTCCACAGCAATCAGACAAGAAGACTCTGAGCAAGTGAGACTATCAAAGTCAACACGAAGGTTATTCTTTCCTATCTTCATCGGATAGCCATGAGGGAAGATATCTTCAATAGTGAGAACGTTTGGTGCATCCACGTTTTGCATTTGAGCTTCCATGTCGTGATCTGAAAGATATTTAGCCAAAAGAACCAACATATCGAAAGACATTACGTTAGTCAACAGATGGTTTTATTGTCTAAGTATTGAATGTGATATGTCGATGATTGTTACGAGTCCAATGTAACTTGTTTGTCCAATAGTCCAAGGACGTCGTGATAAGTTTCGTGAGTTGATTAACTTCAAGTTTTAAAGTCTATGTAATCACTTATCTTTCACAACTTATTAAACATTTAAGCTTATTAGTGACATTATTGGTTTCGTGGCATTATGATTTATTTATTTACAAGTTTGCACGCGTAACAATTCATAATTAAGGTTAAGGCTAGGCTTAGGCGTAGAAATGGCAAGTTTATGCGTAAACAGGAGTGTTATACGCGTAAACGTAAGCTTATGCGTAGGCTTTTGACTTTACGCGTAAGAAAAGAGGGCCTTATGCGTAGAGCTTACGCGTAAGCGTATATGGAACCTTACGCGTAAGGCTTACTCGTAGGAGTCAACCTTATGCGTAGAGGTCCTTGTTCGCATATCCTTCACGGATACGTAGTCCCAATGTAGAACCTTACGCTTAAACGCTACGCGTAAGATTTCTCTTACGTATAACATGCTACGCTGTAGGTGATCCTTATGCGTAGTTTGCAAGTAACCTTGATTACGAATTTTCAAGCATAGAAAACACGAAATAAATTCATCTTAACATCAACATTAACACAAACATTCATTCCTTTTCAAATCAAATCATGAATACTTATTTAAACAGATTGCATAAAAGCAGGTTACGCGTAAACCTAAACCCTAAGGCTTAATTTCTACGTGTAAGCTTTCTACCCATAGGATTTGCACCAAAATGATTATGGGATGTCTAGGAAGCCTATTGAGTTGTTCTATCCAAGTTTTAACATCAAACTTTAAGCGAATCAAAAATACCCAATTCTTATGAACATAAACCCTAATTTCCAATATATAAGTAATTAGTGTTTCTGGGTAAATTCCAAGCATAGATATGATCAATTTAACTCGTAAACAACATCTTGCAAGCAACCAATTAGCCAGAAACGTTCTCTTATGAAAATACCCAATTCCACGCATAAACCCTAGTTTTCAAAATCAATCAATTCGTGTATCTGGGTGATGTTTAATGATAAAAATGGTTTCAATGATGTTAGATAAACTTTTGACACAACCATTAACACCAAAAACATTCAACCATGATTATGTGTTCATACTCTTATGCGTAGAACACAAAATCACTTCTAGACAAAAATCTAACCGTTAGTTTTAAAAAACGATTCAAAACCCATGTTTAGATTGATACAAAGAATGTTTTAACACTTACAAATTGAAGATCAAAAGCACGGATTTTCAGATGAGATTTTACGCGTAGGATATGGTAGGTGATATAATAAATGTGTAATAAATGTGAAGTAAATGTTTGGTGGAGGTGTTTTGTTAAAAAACACTTTGACATTTTGACACAATTAGTCCATCCACCTTTACCATTTACATCCCATGTCCATAACTTCCGTTTTGGTTATCAAACGAATAATATTTGGAAAAAAAACATTGACGACACTCCTCATCGACTTAAGAAATAATGAAATTTTATAAATTTTAGTCCGAGGAGTGTTAGTAAACCAGAAATGTGACCACCATTATTAAAGAAACAACCGGGATTAGGTAACCTGCAAGTACAAGGTTTTTATAAAACCGTAAAATATTTGTTTTCTCCCCCTCAACACTTGATCGAAAAAATACTGAATTTTGAAAGATTAGAGTGTTGACGGAAGAATTGTACTTGCCATGTGAAAAGAAATACAGATAGAAGAATATTTTTGTGGGTTTTGAAAAGATATTTACAAAAAAGGTTTTGGTGTTTGACTGGTTTTAAGAATGTTTTAAGAGTTCATCCAGTTCCTCTTGAGTCAAACAACGCATACCTATCCGGTGGACCAACTCATTAAAGCTAGCAGGAGCTAAGGCTTTGGTGAGGAGATCTGCCAATTGGTATTCTGTACCCACAAAGTATAATTCAAGCTGTACCTGTTCCACGTGGTCCTTGATGAAATGATATCGAAGATCGATGTGCTTTGATTTCGAGTGTTGAACTGAGTTGCACGAGATGGCAATAGCGCCGATTGTCGCTGATACATCGGGATTACGTCAAATACGTAACCATAGTCTTTGAGTTGTGTTCTCATCTAGATGACTTGAGCACAACACGCCGACATAGCTACATATTCTCGCTTCGTTGAGGACGGCGACAATCACCTGCTTCTCGATTTCCATGACACTAGTTTATCACCAAGAAATTGTAATGCTCCTGAAGTACTTTTCCTTGAATCTAAGCATCCTGCGTGATCAGCGTCTGAAAAAGCGATTAGTTCAAAACCAGAATCCTTCGGATACCGGATCCCCAAATTAATGGTTCCCTTGATGTATCGGAGGATTCTTTTAGCCCTTGAGAGGTGGGTTTCATTTGTCTTGGCCGATAAGGGAGCAAAGATATACGGCAAAAACAATATCGGGCTTGCTATTGTTAGATACATGAGAGACCCAATGATACTACGGTATTTGGTAGGGTCCACCAATTTCCCATGTAAATCGGCGTCTAGCTTCTTGGTATGAGCCATTGGTGTGGCATAGGTATCACAGTTTTGCATTCCAAATTTGTTTAACAATTCAAGGGCATATTTGGGTGACTCAAGAAAATACCGGGGTGATTGATGAACTTGCAGGTCCTAGAAGAACATGAGTTCACCCATCATGGACATTTCAAAATGTTTCTTCATTAGTTTTGCAAAGCGATTGAGTACTTTTTATGTGTTGACCCAAAAATGATGTCATCCACGTAAATTTGAACAATTAAGATATGTGCCCCGTGATATTGTATTAAAAGAGTTGGGTCGACCGAACCTTTGGTGAAATTATTGGCAATGAGTAAAGATGATAGCTTATCGCACTACCATGCAGAGGAGCTTGTTTGAGTCTGCAGAGCTTTGTTCGGTTTGTAGACATGGTTAGGGAACTCGGGATCAACGAATCCTTCGGGCTGACATAAACCGTTTCTTTTTGCCCATGCCCGAAAAGCGTTTTGGCGTCCATCGAAAGACCGTTATATTCATATGAGCCGCGAGCGCTAGAAAGATCCTGACCTCAAGGCGAGCAGCGAGCAAATGATTCTTCAAAGTCAATGCCCTCTTCCTCGTCTATAACCCTTAGCCACCGGGACGCGTGACTTGTTTCGATTACGTTCCTTCAGCATCAATTTGTTCTTCCAAATCCATTTGAGACCAATGACGTAGACCCCTGTTGGTCTTTCAACCGTTCCCATCTGCAAGGCGTTTGAATTGGTTGAGTTCTTCTTGCATGGATTCAATCCAGTTGTCTTTTGTCATTGCGTCTTTAATGTTTTAGGCTCAGATTGGCGGACAATGAGTGCATAAATACAATGTTCACCATCGTGTGAAGGCGTTATCTTGTTACGGCTTGGTTGATTCAGTTACCAATGATATTCTCAAGAGGATGGTCTTTTGTCCAACGATATGTAGAGGGTTGATGTTGGTATACATTGTGCAAATTTTGAGGATTCAAATGGCTTGTAGATGATTCCGCAACATCAGGTGCAGCAGTTTCATTGGCGAATGGGTTAAAGAACATTTGGATCAAAATCTGCAGGTGGGGGTACTTCATTAAGAACATCATCAATTTGGTTCGGCGTCGTTGGATGCAGTTTGTTCAACTGTTGTGTAGAGTCAACTGGTGGTGCTTCTTCAACAATAGTTGTTGTAGCAGGTGTATCAGGTATTGGAATATGATCAGGTTGAGCAGCGGAAACAACGGATACACCTGGAGTGTGACAACTCGTAATTTCAGGTCATTTTTACAAACTTTGGAAGTTTCACTAATTCATCGTTTATCGTAAACTAGGTTTACGAGTATCAAATTCGCATAACCTTAATGGTTTAGCTGCGAATTCATGAACATTTCATCAAGGACATTTCATATAGACTAGGTTTAGTCTACATATCATTAGCATCGTTATCATCATTTCAGTTCGTGCTTGGATTTGCATTTTCATTAAGCGTTTATTTTCCTATTAAATAAGCAAATAATAATTTATTTTGAACATTTGATCCGACACTTCCAAAAATTATTCTAATATATTTTTATACTCATATTAAGATTATAAAAATTATATTATTAGTTTACCCGGTGTTTTAAAATTATTTTGTATATAAATTGTTATATATATAAATTTACGACGATTTTCGTAAATACTACTCGATAATTATTATTTCACTCAATTCTAGTAAGAAATGTATTTTTATAATTTTTAAGACTTCGATATATTTTATTTTTTTCCGTTAAAAATTTATTTCTAGCCAACGCTACACTAAATAATTACTTTTACTTACAAGATAAACACTAGAATTATCATATAATCACTTACTTAATAAAAAAATTCATCACTTTTTCTTTTGTCCCACTATTGTCGACATTAAGGACATGACTCAACATTTTGGAAAAAAAAATATCTAGTGTATGCATAATTTTAATTATATTCTAATAACTAGCACATACAACATAAGATATCAAAGTGTAAAAAAATTATTATCCTCTCCTTTCTCCTTCATAGAACCGGTCAAGGAAGAAGAAGCACAAGAACTTCATTTTTTTTTAAGTCAAGCTAATTTCACAACTATAGCATACTCTTAAGCAAGGTTTTGGAATAAAAACCTAGGGTATTTAGGATAAACCCTTGTTCATTAAACCTCATCAAGTAACTAGTAAGCATTTCATGATTTTTATTACTCTTTCATATTCATATTTATGTTGTCTCATTATTTTTGCAAGAAAAACATGCATGAATTCCATGATCCATACCACTTTAATGGGTTTTTAGTACATATAATGGGTTTTAATTATCCAAATAATAATCTCTTGTGATATATCATTTTTGATGATATCTAGGAACCCATGACACCCTAAGAAGGTGTATGTTAGGATTAGAATAGATTCGGAGTTGTTTTGAATTGGTTAGAATAGGTTTTGCGCGAGAAAAACTCAGTTCGACAACTTTATTTGAGGTCGATCATATTTTGAAATTCTGGAATTTTCGACGGTAAGCAAAATATTTTGGGCTAGATATTTGGAAAATATACTTTAAAACAAAAACGTGGCGGGCTTGAGCGGGTTAAAACAGGATGTATAACGAAGAAGATATGAATTTTTGAAGTTTGACGACGAAAACTATTTGTTTCAGAAAATTCAGCATGTATTCTCAACTTTTTACGAGTCAAAAATGGGTCTTAAGCGTTATAAATTGTGTCGACTTATCAAAAATATATTAGTATACTTTGATACGAAGCTAAGGACATATAAAACGTAGAAAACGGATTTGTAACGATTAAATTATACACGTTTACACAAAGTTGCCGTAACTATATTATATAAGAAAAATTAGTATATTTCTATTAGACAAACCTTACGGCAACAAGTGACCATGTTGAGGGTCGTTTTTAACATTGACGTAGTACTTTTTATAACATGATGTCTTCTAGTAAAAGTAAGTTCGCCTAGCATATTTTCCAAAATGTCCAACCGTTCGCCAAGCGGAGTTGTAACGAATAAAATACGGTCACTTAAACTTTGTCGAAAACCACTCTTAAACGATATTTTGGACACAAGTACCATACTTAACCTATATTTTCTCCGTGTCGAGACCTCGGGATGAAAACTTAAATACTAAAACTTTGAGATAATGATACAAGCTTCCCAAAACCGTTGAATTCATTTCCTAACACTTTCGGCGTGCACCATTTTATGACTAGCTTTTCAAGGCTACTTAGTCACTTTCATGAAATTTTCAATAACATTATTTTACGACGAAAGTTATAATTTCATAATAAATCACTAAATGACTATCGTAGGATATCATTTCAACGTAAATACTTGTAAAGTATTTTATAATATGACGAGATGTCATAAACATACATTTCGACGTTAAACATTATTTTCAAATGTACAAGTGGTATGGATATCATATGAGTTTGCATGCACGACATTGTTTCATGATTTACATTAGAACATATCATTCATAATAGGTCACGGTCAGAGTTTGCGCCTCATTTCAAATGTGCCATTACATCATAATTATCATTGCAATGGTGAGTTTTCATAGCCCGATTTATTCAAGTTTTTACTTATTTCAAACCTACGGGGAGAATACATTGCACATCATTTTTATTACGATACCAAGTATATCAAATTCATTACATTGCTTAAGTTACCTCATTGCCGGTTAAATGTCCCCATTTCATAATCATGAACCGTTAATTTCATAGAAGTGAGGGTGAGTAGATAGATCTATCGAGGGTGACACCTCCATCCGGGTTGGTGGATTCCAACCGGACGGATGCATTTCATTTCATTATCATTATTTGAGTTGTTCGGCAAAACACTCTGTTAGGCGAACATCGGTCAAGCTTTCGTGTCATGTGCTTAAGCAATTGTATCATTTTTGTGACATCATTGTCATACATAACTTATACTTGTGGTAGTCATATTAAACATATACATAAACTCTATGAACTCACTCAACCTTTGTGTTGACACTTTTAGCAATGTATTTTCAGGTAACTAAGGCATTCACTTCATGGCATGCATGTGGACATATCATAGAGTCGCGGTGACGACGCGTCTCACATGGGATTTATGCATATTAAAACATCGTTTGACTTGTACCAAACTTATTTTCCGCACATGTTGATTTTCATTTGGGACCTATACTTTGTAAACTCTGAATGTTTTATTAAATCAAATGATGTGTTTTCCAAACGACACTTTAGGTCGTTCAATATAACTGGGATTGTGGTGCTATGACAGTCATCCCACAGGAATTCCATTCCGCTGCAAAACAGGTAATTTGGGGGTGTGCAGATTGGCATCAGAGCTTCGGTTATAGAGAACTAGGTTGCATCATTGACCCTAGACTATAACTACATCATCATAGCATCTCATCATTTCATCATAAGTGCATATTCACTTTACATGCGGATTCATACGTACATTTTCAAGTTATTTACTTTCATTTCAAAATCGATTGTCACATTAATGCCTTCAGATACCCATCCCATCACTTTGACATGGAGAATGCCCTGTCATTCCCTATCACAATTTTAACATCAGTTGACTTCACACCAATAACATCAGATGATGAGACTGAACTCTTTTAGGAGGACGAAGTTGCACCTACACCATCGCGATCACTATTGCTTCACCGTAGGATCAGGACAAATTTTATCATTCCGTTGGGACAGATTATACCATTTGGTAGAACTTATAGGTTTAGTCCTAATGAACCTATTTTCTTAACTCACCACAAGGATTTTCATTATCATCATTGTCATCATTTTCATCATCATTGTCATCTAGAGTACCATCCGTGCCATCACATCTCATAGACACTACTCATACACCTGACTTGTAGCTTGGGAAGGGGTGCATGATTTGACACACCATTATCATTTATCACTAAGACTATAGGCACTACACTATCTCATAGGTTTGAGGACTGTGAGATTTCTAGGGCTATTGCTGCTAGACTGCCTACTACTCCTACACTTGAAACACGATTTGACCATCAACAGGAACAAATAATAGGTACCTTTCAATCTTATGTAATCTTTATCCCTTATTATCTCCACAATAATCACAACCTTTGTTTATTTCATTCCCTATTCCAATTGCCCAATTTTCAATCATTTCGCGACAATACATCACTATCTTACTAGGGGTTAGGCCAACTTTATTCTTGACCAATTAAGAGACTATTACCATTTTATGAGGTTCTCCCATGTATCCTACAAATCATTCAACAAATTATATTTCAAGTTACTTTGCTACTACTTCATAACATTATTTCACTTAATTTTATTTCAAGCTATTCTACACCATCTTAGAAACATTGTTTCATAAAGTTTTAAAACAAGTTGTTTCGTTACCACCCTATCAATTGGCTTTCAGTCATTTTATCAACTATTTAATACCATCATGCGAAACGATTTTCATGTTACTCTGAGAAATCATTGAGCCATTATCTTACAAAACAAAACGTTGAATACCATCTAAAACTTTGGAGGAACATAATATCATTTCAACAAAACCAAGCATCACATCATTTGTCCTCGATTATACATGGCCCGATCACCTATGTATAATTCAGGAAGAATTATGTCATGAAAGTAACAAGCATCATTTCAAATCCCTTAAAACAATCTTCACTCAAAAGCAAAGCTTTGTAATTAGATAAATTGTTCATAAACATTTCTTTTTGTTAACACTCTATAGAAGCCCACGCCATTCATCTCTCACTCAACCGATAAGTTAGAATTTGATGAGTTACTTTTTGTTAGGAAAGGCTTTCTATACCATCTGTGAGGAGGATTCCTCGATACAAGAAAACAACGAAAGGATTTCGGAATTACCAACAAGGACTAAAAGTAGGTAGCGAGATCTTTCAAAACCTAACAAAAATCTTAAGACATTATGAGACATTCCGAACCACTATTTTGGACTAGAAGCCAAAATATATCATTTCGAAAGTACTAGCTAGACCGAGTTACAAGATTTAGTACGAAGCGAATACACACTAAGCAACACTATAGGGATCAACCAAGTCTTCTAAATGAGACTACAGAACATTTCACTAAACATGGCCTCAACAAAATGTGAACTTCCCTACAATGAGTTTCCCTTAAAGGAAAATTTGGTTAAATTTAGGTTATCGATATAAACTTTCCCTAAGGCATTGTGTTCTCTAGAAATTACGGATAACCTCACTTTCATATCAAGAGATGCAACAGGTTTGAACATAACAGACAATCAATGACTCTCCATCTACAAGTGAAATTAGAACAAACATTCTTCGACATAGTATGAGCTGATATCTATTTGCTTGCTAGCATGATAACAATCTAGGTGATGAAATATTTTAGAAGCACTCAATATCGTGACAAATCTTGAAAAGCAATCACTACACCACATCACTTAAACATTTAAGGTTTTGTGACTTGACAACATTTAGCATGGAAACACTTCGATAATCAAACAATAAACATTTTAGTCATGGAGACTAAGCACTTTAGGCAAGTAAGATTCAAGTAATGACATTCGCTAGAACGAGAAACGCGAGGAATCACAACTGTTACCTATAATCTATTATTTTCAATAAGGTCCTTTTAAATGATTTAACATTTTGAAATTTGGCAAGAGACACGTGGTATCAATTCCAGTTGTACCTATTATAAGCTATTCGATTCACCTTAGGCTCCTGATAACCATTTCAATCTTCCCATGGAACCTACTAGGACATGAGTGCCGCCTATTATCCTCATCTCACTGGTTAGAGCGAGAGAACAATTCCAACATTTCAAGATATACTCAAGGCATGGGTGATTTTCTAGAAATGATTAGGTAAATCATTCTTCATCGAACAAGTTGCTTTACAACAATAGTTATTACATGAACATATTGACTACACCATTTGAGGCACTCTAAGGTTGAGGTGTCAATCACTTATTCACTGGTCAAAATCAGGAAAGTCCAACTCATTAGTCCATGACTTATTCATGAAACAACACGAGAGTCGTACAAATCAAAAATCAGTTACAAATAACAACATATAGCTAGATAAGCTATGTCGATATATGACGCAAAATATTGGAGGTATGTTCCATAAGTCGCAAACCATTAGAATTTCAAGTTGGCAACAGATTATGTTCAGAGTCCCGTCTTGGAAAGCGCTGATGCGATTCGAAAACATTGGGACGACCCAATGCGACTCAAATACCCTCATCTTTTCACAAGTAACATCGTAGAACCTAACATGGACTGAATTCCTTTTTGGTTGGGCAAATGTGACAACTCGTAATTTCAGGTCATTTTAACAAACTTTGGAAGTTTCACTAATTCATCGTTTATCGTAAACTAGGTTTACGAGTATCAAATTCGCATAACCTTAATGGTTTAGCTGCGAATTCATGAACATTCATCAAGGACATTTCATATAGACTAGGTTTAGTCTACATATCATTAGCATCGTTATCATCATTTCAGTTCATGCTTGGATTTGCATTTTTCATTAAACGTTTAGTTTCCTATTAAATAAAGCGTCTCGCGTAATCATTTATTTTGAACATTTGATCCGACACTTCCAAAAATTATTCTAATATATTTTTATACTCATATTAAGATTATAAAAATTATATTATTAGTTTACCCGGTGTTTTAAAATTATTTTGTATATAAATTGTTATATATATAAATTTACTACGAAGTAAATACTACTCGATAATTATTATTTCACTCAATTCTTGTAAGAAATGTATTTTTATAATTTTTACGACTTTGATATATTTTATTTTGTTCGTTAAAAATTTATTTCCGCCAGCAACGCTACACTAAATAATTACTTTTACTTACAAGATAAACACTAGAATTATCATATAATCACTTACTTAATAAAAAAATTCATCACTTTTTCTTTTGTCCCACTATTGTCGACATTAAGGACATGACTCAACATTTTGGAAAAAAAAATATCTAGTGTATGCATAATTTTAATTATATTCTAATAACTAGCACATACAACAGAAGATATCAAAGTGTAAAAAAATTATTATCCTCTCCTTTCTCCTTCATAGAACCGGTCAAGGAAGAAGAAGCACAAGAACTTCATTTTTTTTTAAGTCAAGCTAATTTCACAACTATAGCATACTCTTAAGCAAGGTTTTGGAACAAAAACCTAGGGTATTTAGGATAAACCCTTGTTCATTAAACCTCATCAAGTAACTAGTAAGCATTTCATGATTTTTATTACTCTTTCATATTCATATTTATGTTGTCTCATTATTTTTGCAAGAAAAACATGCATGAATTCCATGATCCATACCACTTTAATGGGTTTTTAGTACATATAATGGGTTTTAATTATCCAAATAATAATCTCTTGTGATATATCATTTTTAATGATGTCTAGGAACCCATGACACCCTAAGAAGGTGTATGGTAGGATTAGAATAGATTCGGAGTTGTTTTGAATTGGTTAGAATAGGTTTTGCGCGAGAAAAACTCATTTTGACAACTTTATTTAGAGGTCTGATCATATTTTGAAATTCTGGAATTTTCATCAGTAAGCAAAATATTTTGGGCTAGATATTTGGAAAATATACTTTAAAACAAAAGCGTGGCAGCTTGAGCGGGTTAAAACGGAGTTATAACGAAGAAGTTATGAATTTTTCAAGTTTGGCGACGAAAACTAATTGTTTCAGAAAATTCAGCATGTATTCTCAACTTTTTACGAGTCAAAAATGGGTCATAACCGTTATAAAATGTGTCGACTTATCAAAAATATATTAGTAGACTTTTGATATGAAGCTAAGGACATATAAAGCGTAGAAAGCAGTTTGTAGCGATTAAATTATACACGTTTACACAAAGTTGCCGTAACTTTATTATATAAGAAAAATTAGTATATTTCTATTAGACAAACCTTACGGCAACAAGTGACCATGTTGAGGGTCGTTTTTAACATTGACGTAGTACTTTTTATAACATGATGTCTTCTAGTAAAAGTAAGTTCGCCTAGCATATTTTCCAAAATTTCCAACCGTTCGTCAAGGGGAGTTGTAACGAATAAAATACGGTCACTTAAACTTTGCCGAAAACCACTCTTAAACGATATTTTGGACACAAGTACCATACTTAACCTATATTTTTCTCCGTGATCGAGACCTCTGGGATGAAAACTTAAATGCTAAAACTTTGAGATAATGATACAAGCTTCCCAAAACCGTTGAGTTCATTTCCTAACACTCGACGTGCACCATTTTATGACTAGTGAAGTGCGGACGTTGGTAAAAGAAGCAACTATTCCTGTTTCAGTAGAGGGAAGCACGTTAGTATCTTGTGATTTGTCATTAAGCATGCATGGGTCATGTTTTTTAAGTGTTACGGGTGCAAGTTTCTGAATGATGCTAGGCTGAAGTTGTTCATACTTTCCTAACTTCTCTCTTAACTTAAAGATAGTGTGCACCAAATCTTGATTTTCAGAACGAAGATTTCTAGAGAAATTCATTACTTCTTTAGTGTATGCAAGATAATGATCAAGTTCGTTTGATGCTTCATCACGAGTCTGTTTGAGTAAATCAAATATGACACCTTATTCCTTTTTAATTTTTGCAAGTTCTTGTTCATATTTTGAGATTTGACATTTCAAGGACACGTTTTGATCATCCAGTTGCTCAAGTTTTGGATTAAAAGTTTTGGATTGCAACTGGTTGATTTTGGTTTGCAAAGCAAGTTCACGATTTTGACAATCTTTTTGACACAATTGAAGACGACGTTTTGCATTTGAAAGCTCGTTTAGTAATCATGTATTTTCAAATTTTAAAGACTCCATCTGATGCACAATATCAGTATTCTCAAAAATTTCAACATTATCAACAGAAGTAGCAGAGATAGAATCAGATGCATATTCAACAGATTGTAATAACACAAGATTATTGATATCAGCACAGATAACAGCTTCCAAGAGTCGATCAACATCTTTTCGTAACATTTTCTTTTTACGTTTTGTATTTGAAATAGATGTTTCTGTTTTCTCGAAAACTATTTTCATCAGTCCAAGTTCCTTATGAAAGTCCCTTTCCCAATACAATGCACAATTTTTCAAATTTTTGACATGGGGTAAAAGTCTTTTCTGAAAAATATCTCTTTTTTCTCGCGCCTGAGGCGATTGAAAATGTTCAACTTTTATTTCAGAATGAAATTCAATCTCACGTTCTATAAGCTTGAGGTCAGAAGTGAAAATGTCAACATATCTAAGAATTTGACGATCTTTGGGTATTACTTTTACTTCACTGAGTGAAGGTAAGGGACCATTGACTTGTTCAGTATTGGTTTGGGAACTAACATTCGAAGACTCAGATATGATAACCAGTGGTGTGTTAGTATTATCCTGTCGTGCGACGAACGTGACGGCTTTAGAATAGTTAAATGGTTTGTTATAAACAACTTTTTCCAATTTAGATCGACTCTCGTCTTCTGCATCTAATTCCTCTTGACGATTATATTCAACAACACTCATAATGGAATCATCAATTCTATGTTCTGCACTGTAAACTTCCGGATTTGGTTTGAATGCTCGATTAGAAAACTTAGGTTTGTAATCAGCAAGATTCGGTGCATATCCATTCAGATTTGGTTTGAAAGTAAACTTTTGAATCGTTGTGATTGATTCACCATGTTTATAAACAACATTTCGAAACTCTTTGAGTTTTTTATTTAAGCCGAAAATTTCTTCAAGATAGTCATCTATTCTTTTCGTTGAATGCTTTTTGTATGCAGAGAACTGTTTTTGACAAGTTAACAACTCAGCATTGGCTTTTTGAGTTTCCAAAGTAAGAGCGTTAAGTTGTTGTTTATGTTCATGTTTGAGCTTGTTCTATTTGAGACAACAAAGCATTCTTCGATGCGGCTAGATCACGTATTTGTCGTTCTAATGATTTTTCGTTTTGGTGAGATTTAACAAAAGCAGCTTCAAAACCTTGTTCACGTTTTTCTTGAGTTTTGAAAAAATTGAGTTGCCTTTTTAAGCATTCCATATCCTTGGTTAACAGTGCATTATTTTTGGTTAATTTCTGATTGAGTTCACTGTATTTATCCACTTGAGATTGTTGGTCTTTAACTAAGGTCATGAGCTCAAAAGCTGGATCAGACATAGTATCAGCTTGTTCAACGTGAGTCACAACAAGATCATTATTCAGATCCTCAAGCATAACCACGGAGTCAATTTGAGTATCAAAGGTAACCATAAGATCATCTTGATCATCAAATGTAACTACGGGGTCTAGTTGAGATTCGTCAGAATGAGATGTGGACGGCTCATGTTGAACATTCCTCGAGCCTCGTCGGTCAGATGTTTGGAGATATTAGATCGCTGATGTAAATGGTTTGTTCGGTTTGAGACAAGCCATCGATTAATCGTCTACACACCGGGCTGTGTCACTCATGTGGAGAGCTTGCATTTGTGCCATCAACATCACTGCTGCATTAGCCTGCAAGTCCTCCATATCATCATCTGAGTCTGCATCTGCCATAAAGCTATGTTCTTTGTTTGTGAGAGTTCCGCTAGCTTCATCCTTAAGAGCCAAGAGTAAAGCCTCCTTGAAGTAAGCACTACCTCTTGTCCTCGGTTTGGGGCATGCATTAGCCAAGTGACCCTTCTCATTGCAGTTATAGCACCGAAGACCATTAATCCCATTCTGAGCATTACCCTGTTCAACCACTTGAGCTCGCTGAGGAGCACCCATGTTATTCCTTCCCATAACATTAAACCCTTGACCACCTGCCATCTGACGACCATAACCACGATTCTGAACTTCAACACGTCCATTGTTCACAACAGCCTGATTCCTTGTGTTAGATGAGGAACGAATGCGATTGTTGGATTTGTTTGTATACCGGCCGAAGGCTTTAGCAATCATAACAAATCCTTGTTGCAATGCATCATAAGCATCTGAGTCCTCATTAGCTTCACTGTAGAGTGCTTGATCATTGTTGTTGGTGTATGGAACTAATTGAGTTTGTGGAGATTGTTGCTGTAACGGAACATATGGTGTAATTGTTGTAGTTGGTTGAAGAGCGGGTTGAGGAGCAGGTTGAGGAGGAACACTAGTTTGAGCCCACAAAGCTAGTTGTTGATTGTCCGGAGGTGATGGTGGAGCCGGGATTCCACGGATAGCCCTTTCTTTATCAACTTCTTTTTGGTGAGGCTTCAAATAGTCGTACAACAGTCCGTATGATGCATGGTGAAGATTTTTAGCTTGACCGAGAAAAATGACATATTTTTCCCATTCAGGACCAAGACTACTCAGGAACTTGGTGTTGACTGCAATTCTTGGCATAATGATGTTATGTTTGTCCAAAGCATTGATGATGTCTGAAAAACGATGATGCTATGATTCTAATGTCTCTCCTGGTTCAATCATGAAGTGTTCATAAGCCAAGTAGATTTTGGATTCCATATCTTCTTGATTGAGTGTTGTTCCTTCCATGAGAAGATGAATATGTTCCCACATTGCTTTGGCAGTCTTTTGAGCATCAACACTTCGAAGGATTGGATTGGGTAATCCCAACAGAATATATTGCATTGCTAGCTCATCACTTGAAGTATGTAGTTCATCACCGGAAAGATCGACACTGTTGCAATGTTGGTGACATCATCTCTTAGTGGAGTAGCATTAGGATCTCCGGGTGTAGTGACAGTAGGCATCTTAAATGGACCTTCCATAATGACCTTCTTTAAGAACTTTCCATGTGGTTTCTTTAGATTACAAAACCTAAAGAACGATCACCATTGATCATAATTTCAGGGAGTGAGCATTGGAGGTCTATCAAGTGAGCCAGCTTCATGAATTGATTATTGGCTACTTAATGCTTCACACATCTTGCCAAATCATGACGGTTCCTTCATAGTATTCCTGGATGGATGTTGATTGTAAAAGTTTGTGTAGGGTTGTACTTGAAGACTAGGTGGTGGTTGAACCATTTGAGGTGGAATTGCTCCAAGTTGTGGAGTATGTTGTTGATTAAATTGTTGTTGATAAATTTGTTGTTGTTGATTGAATTGTTGATGTTGTGGACTTAGTTGTTGTTGTTGTTGATTATACATGTAAGGAAAGTAGTTAGAGTATGGAGGTTGAGACATGTTGAAAACTTGTGTTGTAAAATGGATCTTTATAGTCGAATAAGCGTTGTTGATGAAGTATCCTTAGTAGAAACCAAGTGTAGGCAAAGTAACACTTAAAGCGTAAAAACACCACACTACGGCGTAAAATGATATTTACTGCGTAGGAGTAGCTTACGGCGTAGAATTGAGAAACACTAAAGTTATCGTAAGAAGAAGTTAAGCGTAGAAACTTGGTAGGATTAGCTTATGCGTAAGACGAGCTTAAGTAAGAAAAATCTTATGTGTAAAAGAGTTCTCGCGCATAAGTTTGAGCTTATCGCGTAAGATTAGGGTTTACCCAAAGATCTTTTACACTATCCGCAGTGTAAGGATATCCAAAGTCGAAGTGTTTTGAGGGCTTATCAATGAAAACCTTGAGTAAAGCGAAGATTGATCAAGGAAAGTTACGGCGTAAAAATAGGGTTTTAATACGCGTAGGAACTTGACCAAAATTGATTGCCCAATGATGTTCCTAATCGATTTTTGGGATGAAACAACTTCAATATCACAAAATAATACAAGAGTAAAACGATGATCCAAGCTTCTAAACACCTTATGCGTGAAGTAAACCCAGCTTAAAACCAAGCTTAAAAACAATGATCCACACGTAAAGTTTGAAACTTTTTGCCAAAAACAGATATTTTAACACCTAAAAACGTTGAAAGTACAAGAATCTTGGATTAAAAAATGTAAAAAATAAGTTTTTAAGCGTGAAAAAGTGATAAACTGTTTTACGCGTAAGACCACAAAACTAACTTCAAAAACAAAAGATGCTCACCCAACTATTTGGCGAATGATACCACTGTTAGGTTCCCATATTCATAACACAAGCATCAATAGAAGAAATAGAAGAGAAGAGATCGGATGAACACAATCACAAACACACGTATGAATGTAAAGACAAGTTATGCGTAGAGTGAATGAGATAAATGAACAACCAACCTTCTAATGAAGGTTTACAAAAGAGTATTTATAGGGCAAGGCTAGGAGCACAACTAGCATCCTTCCCTTCTTATGGGCTTGGGCCAAGGCTTATGGGCCTTCTACATAAGCCTTAGCTTAATAACAAACATAAAGGCCATATTAAGCTAACTATTACATATGAATCACTAACACTTGAATTAAGGTTTAGGAGTGATTCCAACACTCTGTGAATCCCATGGGATTGTTTTTGAATCACATAAAGATACTTGACAAGTAAAATTATTAAAAGACATGGATCATAGAGAATCCCATGGGATTCACCATGAATCCCATTGGATTCAGTAATCACATTTGATTACGTCACTAAAACTTATGTTATTTTAGATACAACATGGTGTTTGTACCATTTACGGTTATCGATAATCACAAAAGTGTGTCACGCTTGGTTGGGAATGCTTTTAAAGACGAATCCTACACATGGCTACTAAAGAAATTCATGGCCCATTTTTTCTAAAAACCAACGATGGTGGTGGCGGATCAAGGCGGGGCAATGAAAAGAGCCATTGAAGCGTTTTTCACTAAATGAAACATAGACTTTGCATGTGGCATATTCACCAAAAAATTCCAGCAAAGGTAAATTATTGAATGTTTTTATCTATCTCATGGGATCCCATGGGATTCTTCACGAATCCATGAGATTCTTCCCGAATCCCATGAGATTCATTCAAAATCCTATGGGATTTTTCTTTGAATCTCATGGGATTCTTCTCTGAATCCCATGGGATTCTTTCTGAATCCCATAGGATTCAATCAGAATCCTATAGGATTCTTCTCTGAATCTCATGGGATTCATCTGGGAATCCGACAGTGGTTTACATGTGTTTATCATTTTATTTACAGATTTGTAAGGAAATATACAATGAAACTGATTTCAAGAAGCGTTTAAACAAGATCATTTGGAATATGTTCATGGAACCGATGGAATTTGAAGAGAAATGGGCTAAGTTGATTGAAGATTTTGGTTTGCAAAACCACAAATGGATGACCAAAATGTTTAAAATACGAGAAATGTGGATTCCAGCTTATTTTATCACCTCGCCTTTGTTTAGATTGATGAGAACGACATCAAGGGCTGAGAGTGAAAACTCGTTCTTCAAAAGTTTCACAAGCCCAGGAGCGACACTGGTTAGTTTCATGATGTCCTATGAATCAGCAATGGAGAGACAACGCTATATTCAAGAACATTTGGACTTTAAAACACTAGACGCGGCTCCAAAATGTGAAACAAAGTTAGCAATTGAGCGTCATGCGGCAAAAGTTTATACTAGGACAATATTTCTACTTGTTCAAACGGAAATAAAAGAGGCATGCTGGATTTGTGCGATACAAGAACTAAAAATAGAAGAAGGTTGTGAGATTGTCCTGTTAGAGAAAAAAAAATCCGGCACTTATAGAATCCTTAATAAGGAAGTTGCAAAAGAACTAGCAGATGAAGGCAAACGTAGCAACGAAAAATTTGTAGACTATAAGGTATATTACTTTCTGGTATAAACTAGGATTAATCAAGTAATCCCATGGGATTCATAATCAATCCCATAGTAATCCCTACTTGATTCAGTATGAATCTCATGGGATTGTCTAATAGGATTGGCTAATAATATAGGGATTCACTGGAATCCCATGGATTTTATCCCATGGGATTCTGTATAAATCCCATGGTATTGTCTAATCGATTGGCTAATATTATTGTGTTTTAAAAAGGTACTGCGTAATACAGAAGATGGGCCGGTGGTGTGTAGTTGCAGACATTTTGTACGATTCGGCTTCCTATGCCGACACATATTCTGTGTTTTCAAGAATCGTGATATTAATTTCATTCCAAAACAATATATTTTGAGGTGTTGGACAAGAGATATAACACCACATGATTTGAGAAGGAAAAGAAACAGATATGGTGAAACAAATGAAGAAACTGAAAGACTTACAAATGAGGCAACGTTTCTGGTCGATGAATGTTTGTTTCGGTTGAGTAAAGACAAAGTGAAGATGGGTGCTTTTGTAGAAAAGTTAAAGACATTGAAAATAGAAGTGGAGGCCGAGGTGCAAAATCCTCCTTCAAGAAATACAGGAGATGTAATTGGTGATCATTTTGCTATTTCTAACCACGAGAAGAAAATAGTTAACAATCCAACAAAAGCAAGAAATAAAGGGAATATTTCATAAGCAGAACGAAATGAAAGGCGAAAGAGTGAAAGAGAATTTCAAGTTAAAAAGAAGCAAATGAAGCCTTGAGGACATTGTGGCGAGAAGACGAACTTGCATACGAAAACAACTTGTCCGATGAACCCAAAGGCAAGGCGAAAGGCGAAACCAACTGATGTTTGAAAAAAATTAATTTACTTATATTCCTTTTTTTTTGTTAGTTCTTTTTTATTATTTTCTTGAATATATAGATTGAATATTCAGATGTTTTTTTAGATGATTTCCAAAAGAAATTTTATTTTTCTTTGTTATTTATATTCTGTATAAAAACTTGTGCGGATAATCTGAATGGATCACAATAAATCCCATAGGATTCACAATAAATCATATACTTATATTCTATTACAAAAACTTGTATGCATAATCTGTATGGATCACAATGAATCCCATGGGATTCACAATAAATCCTATACTTATATATTCTATTTCAAAAAGTTGTATGCATAATCTGTATGGATCACATTGAATCACATGAGATTCACAATGAATCCCATACTGAATCCCATGAGATTCTGTATAATTCACATAAAAGATAAATAGCAGTCAACATTATAAAACTCCATCATAAACTGTTCTAAAATTCTCAAACTGATCTACCATCAATGCACATGTTTTCAAAAGAACATTCTCAAAACTGATCTAACATCAATAAACGATCTAACATCAATTAACATGTTTTCTAACATTCTCAAACTGTTCTACCATGGGACAAACTGGATCAACTGATGGTAGCTTCAACTGGATCAACTGGTAACTTTTCTACAATCAAGGTACCTTCAACTGGATCAACTGGTAACTTTTCAGTCTTTTCTACAATCACTTCGCGTTTTTTTTTTTCTATTCTAATAGCTTCAACAATTATATTCATCTTTTCTAGAGGAGGACTTTATCAAACTCTTTTGCTAGATCAATCAGCTTACCAGCATGCTTATTAATCTCATGTAACAAGGTCTTAGTAGCAAACTTGAATTTCAGTCGCCTCATGTCGCCCTGCCTCATCTTGTAACCATCCATTTGCAGCAGCCAGACTCGGCAACCAGCCCACAATCCCATTTCGTAGCAGGTTCACCGTTGTAACAATCCATATGTACCATGGTGAAAATACCGCAATCACGGAAACTTTTCTTTGTTCTCCATTTGAGCTTTGGGATTCTTGGTTTGGCTTTAAGAATATGGTAGCAATGTTTTCTTGGTGACCATTACAGCTTTCAGTATGACCGTGAAAACCACTTTTTCTCCAAAGATTAATAAAAAAAAAGATAATCAATTACTAGAAGTTTGGGACAATGTCATAGCGATTCAAATGGAAATCTGTATACTCCCATTGGGCTTAATGTTTAAATCATAAAGTAATTTCCAATCAAAAGAATCCCATGGGATTCACTATGAATCCCATGGGATTCATACAGAATCCCATGTGATTTCTAAATGAATCCCATGGGATTACTTATGAATCCCTTTAAAAACAGAAAAGTAAATACTTACAAGTAATTCACATGTTTTTTTATATTTCGAATCATATGTTGCTCCCGTCAACTTTATCCAGTATCGTTATCGATCTTTGTTTTGGTAAGGTGATGATGATGACATAAAAGTGGCAACCATTGCAAATTGGAAAGAAAGCCTGTTTTAACAAAAACAAAAATAATAAAATGAATCAAGTAAAAACACAAACAACAATTTATAACAAAAAAAATAATAATAATTAAAAAAAAATACCAAGTCAATGCCGTCAAGAGCCAAGCCAGCAACATTATCTCCAAACTGAGCTACAATTTCCTTTTCAAAACTTTCAAATTTTTGGTCCTCGGACGCAAAAGTCCCATCAAACATAGATTTTATCTGTATATGCAATTTACAAGATCATGTTATGATTTGTATTGCTTTGGGGGTGTTTGGTAAGTAAGATAACATGATCAGAATTCAGATAACATAATAAGAATACTAAGCAAATCAAAAATAAAATACTTATAATACATCCGGTTGGGAAAAAGTGCCGTGATGGAAAGCCATGTTCTTTAAATCTTTCTTCATAATTCAGAATGGCACTCCAAAAGTCAACAACATTGGCATCTATCCACAAATTGGGAGCTAACGTTTCCATAGCCAAATGAATGGAAAACACCGTGAACTCCCGAGAATGGGATTCAAAAATTCTCTCACTATATGAGTAAACAAGAAAAAGAAAAAAAAAAATCATTTCACAATCACATTGGAGTTTGTATGAATCCCATGGGATTCAATACAGAATCTCATGGGATTCAACACAGAATCCCATGGGATTCATAATGAATCCCATGAGATTCTGTATTGAATCTCATGGGATTAGATGAGAATTTTTATTAACTATATTAAAAATACACATGTAAGCGTACAACTTGTGCCTTGCATCGTAAACAAACTATTTAGAGAATAAACTCAGCCTTGTAATTTTGGCTACAACCTTTGTCTTCTTATTCATATAGAGGCGATAACAGTCGAAAAGAAGGTTTCGCCACACGCTTTCCAGCACAGTAGCCATTGTTTGAGGAGTCCTGGATGCGGCATCATTGGATCCGGACCTCCATTGAGCGATTCTTGCTGAAAACAATAAAAAGATCTAATTAAAAACAAAATTTTAAGTAAAAGAAAGAGATTCAAGAATATTACATATGCGTGCTCAGACTATACACATGATAATCATCAACATTATCTAATTATTTTCTATCCATTGAGTTAACCCCTCAGGTGTGCACGTGATCTCAGGCTCATCCTCATCCTTCTCAGCCTCATCCACTTCTTTCTCAGCCTCATCCTTAGCAGCATAACTTCCTTCTCAGCCTCATCCTCTTTTTTATCAGATTCATCCTTCTCAGCCTCATCAACTTCCTTCTCAGCCCTATCCTTCTCAACCACAGTGTTATCATCATCTTGTTTCTCGGCCACATCGGCCAAATCTTCTAAACTT
>OU343224.1:368880146-368893456 GCA_910596185.1 Chrysanthemum makinoi
AAATTAAAAAATTCCCTACTATTAATCTCGCTTTGAATGAAGTTGTATGAACACATAATTTTTACTTTGATGGGAAATCCTGGCTAGTAATTATTTCTTTTATTGATTGAAATCTAAACGAAATAATAATGAAATATGTTAGCAGTTATGATGGTCAATAACTAACTAGTTTGTTTATCAAGAATCGAGGGAAAAAAAAAAGAAACTAAAACCGAATCGATTTAATGAGAACTACCGGTAAAACCGAGACCAAATGGTTTGCAATTTTCAAAACCAAAGTTTTTGTTCGGTTGGTTTTAAAACAAAAACCACCCCATGCTCACCCGTAGCAAACTATTAAAAAGTCAAAAGAAAAATAAAAAAGATTGTAGCACGGAATAAAGGTTCGAACTCACAACCTATCCTCAGTAGGTATACTACTTCAACCTTTAATTGATCTCTAATCTATTATATTTGTCCCTCGTTTAATATTTTATATCAATCAACTCTAGTATAATATAACACATTCTTGGCAAAATATTATTACAACTGTGATATCATTAAATGGTTTGTTAAGTTTAGTGTTACAAATTGACACATTATAACATTACATAATAAATCATGTATTTGAGATAGACCATCATTAGTTAGTTACCAAAAAGGTTATAAAAAGATGATCTTGGGTTACACTAGCTAACTTGTACACTAAACTATGATGATTAAGTAAGACTCGTGCTAAGATAGACTATTAATTCGTGATTTGGGTTTCTATAACGGGATTTGAACTTGTCTAAAAATGGTTTTTTACATAAACCAATCGACGTCGAGTTATAGCTAGAATTTAAAGCCGAGTTATATAGCTAGAATTTAAAGCTTATTTTGATAAGTTACTTGAAGTAGTTTGATATCAAAGCTTAGAGTTGTTGTGAGGAGTAAAACCTTTAACACGTATCAGATGCCACACGTACACATCATACCCCTCCCAATAACACACATCAATAACTAAAACATCATCCTTCATACACACACCAATAACACGTTATCGGATTCCCATTTTTTCATTTTACTTTATTTTAAAACAAACACTTTTGTCATAAAATCTAATTTAAATCTCTAGATATAACGATCACAGTCACCATTGAAATCTACGCAATAAGCCATCAACACACGAATTCTTACTGGGACAGATGCATATAACGTGGTTATTGGTTTGCCATCCAGATCAATGGCATGCCAATGGCGTGCCTCACCTAGCACTCTTATTAGAGCTTACTTTACAGGAACATCATCAATATCATCATCATCATCATCATCACCGGTTTCTTCACAGGAACATCTTCTTCCACCACACAGCCTTCTTTCCACCACCACCACCACCTTCAATCTGCAGGTTTTTAAGCTGACTATTGATATGCTGATTAGGGTTACCCCAAACTTCAGCTACTTTGCCTCTTTTTGCAAGCTGCTTAATCAAAGTATCTGAAGTAACGTCTCCTGTTACTGTAACTTTACTCTGTTCTGGATCTATATTCATTGAATAAACCCCTGTTTCAAAACACATTACAAAAACATATTAAAAATCCAAATTTAAACAAAACCCACATCAGATTTAACAAAAATTTGCAAGCTTTATATATTTATACAAGAAAACATTAAAAAAAATCTTTCAAAATAAAAATTAATCCAAGAAAACTATCAGATATTCAAATTAAAACAAAACCCATTTCAGATTTAATATAAAGTTGCATACTTTATACTATAATTTACACAAAATTTGTTTTAATCCAAGAAAAATATCAAAAATTTGTATTGAAACAAAACCCATTTCAGATTTAACAAAAAGATGCATACTTTATATAAACTTGTATAAACCAAGAAATACTTAAAAATTAAAACTAATTCAAGAAACATGTCAAATACTAAAATTAAAACAAAACCCATTTCAGATTTACCTCCAACTTTCTGAAGTCTTTTCATCATTTTTTTCTTACATCCAGCACAATTAATGTTCACTTTCAAATGACATGTCTGCATCCATAAATTCCAATTTTCAAACACCATTCACAATAATCCCACAAAAATAAAAAAGTTATTAAATTTGGTTCTTTTATATAAATTAGAACAAGAAAATTTATTAATGTTACACACAGTGTTACACCTTATTTTACACACACTTAAGAAATGTACCCGGATCGTGATAAACTCTTCTTTACCCATGTTTTCAAGCTAAAACAAACAAAACCCACAAATTAAATTATGGAATTTATAGATTTGATTTAGCAAAAAACATTAAACAAGCTTCAAAAGGATTAAAATGAATTGGGTTTTTATGGGGGTTTACTTAGATTTATAGAAATGAGAGATATGATGTGGGTTTTTTTCCTTTTCACACAGTGTGACTTGACTAGTGTGTGTCTTTTGTCTTTTGTGTTTATTTGATTTATGGCTTTTTTTTCCTTTTTGTATTTATGAGTTCATGTAGGCTTGTCCTTTCATTAAGTATTCCATCCTGCATCACATTTTTTTGAAAATTTCTGAAATGAACACTTTCACTTACTACTTTACACATATAAACATCGTCGCTTCATACAATTTCTAAAATGAACTTTTCAATATTACACGTTAGATTTGAATTGACACGCGAAACCGTATACGTGTATACCAATTCCCTGGGCGTGGTCGAGGCGAGAAGTTTGGGTGTGATACAAACCAGGGCGTGTTCTGGGCGTGCCCTGGGCGAGGGAGTGAGCTGGGCGTGGGGCGGCCCTGGCGTGGGGAGCCCTGGCGCGGGCGAAGGTCACGCGAAGATTGAAATGGCGTAGCAGAGCGGTAAGCTTGAAGATGGTGAGCTAGGTTTGAAGCTTGAAGATGGTGAGCGAGGAAGATGGTGAGAGTGTTCGTTTAAGAAAGTAGCAGTAGAAAGGTTTGAAGCTTGAAGATGGTGAAGCAGGAAGATGTGGCTCATTGTACAAGAATGGAGTCTTTTTGATTTCATGCAAACAGTAGTAGACATACCCCACACCTGGGTTGAAAATGACATTTTTTGGTCACTTTGATAAAATGTGGGAAAAAAGTTTATCAATGTGTATATGGTTCGTTTGGGTAATTTGCTTTTTTTTTTCACCCCATTTTTTACTTCCCAAGCACCTCATATACGCTTGACCCTTCATGTTTTGTACATTTTTTTTTCACCCATTTTTTTACTTCCCAAGCACCTCATGTAGGTTTGTCCCTTCATGTTGGTCTCATCCGTACTTTGTACATTTTTTTGTATATTTAATTGTTTAGTGTTTAATTTGTGTAATATATTTAATTTGTGTAGTGTTTTTATATGTATAGTGTATTTATTTGTGTAGTGTTTTTATATGTATAGATATTTGAATTTTGAAATAAAAGAGGGCTCGTGAAATCGATTTCATGACACCAAATGGTGTGTAATTAATCTATGAGTATGATATACTCATTTCATTTTCTAACTAAACAAACACAAACAATCGTAATCGAACGAAATCCATAGATGCCTGATAAAGCATACCAAACGCACCCTTAAGTTACCTTTTAACAAAGTACTACGAAGATATTTTAAATTACAAGTAGTAAAAAAATTTCGAGGGCTTTCAACACTTCATGAGACTCATTATCCGGTTATATATCATCAATAGATTATGTAGGTAAAAAATGTTTTATTACTCTACTTTTATTTCTGCACTTTTAAAGAGAGTTTATGACTAAGAGGTTTGAACTCAAGACCTACCCTCAATGGGTATACCCTTTAACCTCTAAGCCAAGCTCACCCCTATGTTCTCTAGATTTTTATAAAAGAAAAGGAAAAGAAAGTGAGATGAAGATGAAAAAATGAGAGTAAAATTATAAAGTTTGGGAATGTCTAACTAATGTCATAAGGTCATTGGTTAAGATTTGTATTTTTGTGGTTTTTAGTAACTATTTATGTGGGTCCCCGTCCAAAATGTGCAATTTTATACAAGGATCATTTATGTAATTAATAACCATAAAAAAACAAATCTTAACCAATGCCCTTAGGGCATTGGTTAGACATTCCCATAATGTTTTGATGTGTTCTCAAGTCCCAAAAAAAATGAATGAAAGGTATTGAAAGTTACATTTCTTATGTTTTCAAGAAAAATTAAAAAATACACATTTACAAGAATGCCCTTTTATATTTTAATAAATACATGCAACCAAGTGGGCAATTTGGTAATTAATTTTACTCTCATCTCACTTTCAATCGGTTTCTGCCAATCCCATGCTTTCGAGGGTGATATGGGGTGCATGTGATGACGTATGTCATGGTTTCTTCCCCTAGTAGCCAAAGTAAGGTGTGGTGTTTGTTGTTAAGAGGCTCTAATGCCTCTTAATCTGAACCGTTCAGACGCAGTCAGACATTTTGGTCGTTGACAGTTTGTTTTTTTCCGCTCGTGACGCTTTAGGGCGAGTAAGATCTTAATGGTCTGACTTGGATGGTGCTGTCAATACCTCTGTTGCCTCTTGTCGACAAAAAAGACCAAAAATTAGACGAAAGCAAATGTGCGGTTCAAACATGTTTTTTTTCCCGTTCGAGCGGTCGATTCAGACATTTAAGCCTCGGATTCAGATTCGATAAAGGTCGATTCAGATTCGTGAGCTCTTAAAAACAAACACCACCTAAGTGACGGGACCGGTTCGCACAACCCACCATCGCCGGTTGGCCTTCTCCATGTCATGAAATGGGTTGATTCAAAGATATTGAATAATGTTCAACTGTAAAAAAATTATGGGTTGCAGCCTTTTGACTAAAAAATCACTCACTTTCAACCATTTACCTTTACTTTCTTCTTTTAAAATCTCGAGAACATAAATAATTTTTCTCACCCTCCACTTTTCTTTGCTTTCTACCCTTTTCTAATATTTTTTGAACTTTACCCTTTTCTAATCTTGAGAACACATGTATATGTCTATTCTTTAATATTTTATATCAATCTAATATGGAACAAGCCAAGTAAATTACTACTCTTCGTCTCATTAATATAGTCCATTTGACTTTTAAAGTTGTTTTATTCGACTCCTAATCATTATTTTCGTGCTATATAATACTTGATGCAAAGTATACCAATGATAATACATTTAAAACACAGATCGATTTCTATATTTTGTATCAAGTATTATATAACACGAAAACAAATAATTATGGTCAAAGTTTGAATAAAAAGATTTTGACAAAGTTAAAATGGACTTATATTGTGGGACGGAGGGAGTATTTGCAAAATTCTTTGCAAAATATTACCGTAATATCATGAAAGGGGAATTCATATATACCCAAGTAAACTTCAAAAATTACATATTTCTTTAAAACATAAGTTTTTAATGCATGATGTACAATACTATTAAAGCATACTTTGAAAAAATATGTAATTATTGAAGTTTAGGTGGGAATCTATACTATATAAAATGGAAAAATTCAAAGTTTTAAAAATCTGAAAATGTTGAAGTGAATGTCATGTCATGGAGTAGAAATAAATAATATAATTAATATCTTATTAAAACACCCCATTACTTAAAAATACAATAATTTATTCACATTGTACAACTAATTAAAAGCACATCTACCAAATTAAAACCAACCAATTAAAACACCTTTTACTAAAAAGTACAATAAAATTTTCATAACGTATAATTTAAAGAAGCTACCACATAATACAAAATATAAAATAATTAAACACACTAATTAATGTTATTTTTAAAACACCCTAAAATTAAAAGTACATGTTATTATACACATTGTACATATTAATAAAACACGCAGTTTCCTTCATACAAGTAAAAATTGATGGCATATTAGTTTGAAAAATCGACCGCACCGACCAACGTGTTCAACTGGGAGAAGTAAATGTTATTATACAACATTGTATATATTAATAAACACGCAGCTTCATACGTGCTAAAAAGTTGATGGTACATATAGTTTTGAAAATTGGACCGATCGACCAACGTGTTAACCGGGAATCTGTCACCACCGGTTCGCTAACCAATTAAAGCCATCCGAAAATCGAATCGAGGACCCGTTGAAACCGATACCGGGTTGACCCGACGCTTAAAACCCGGCGGGTTTTAATTCGTTTAATTTGACATGTTTTCGACCCAACCTATCGAATTGATTCGGTTTAAATCGGCCTTTTTCGGAACCGTTCAACCAGCTTGAACCACCCGGTGAAATCGGGTTTCAAATTTGACAAAATTATATGAGAAATGATGTATAGCTAACCCGTGACAATTTTTTTAAAGGAGAGACCAAGTAATCAGTAGTTTTGGTTTATTTTGATTGACACATGTATTTTTCATTTGTATAATGTTATTTTAAAAAAATGTTGTTCCTGCACCACTAAAGGACTAGCATATATGAATCGTCGTTAAAGTTAATATATATTGATGTACTGGTCTCCAGGTATCAATAATGTTATGTAAGTTTATTAAAATCACAAAAATAAATAGTATTGTTATCTTTAGCGATAATTATTTGTACCTCAAACAAATAACTTTGAACAATGCATAAATATCTATACAAATTGATAGTACAAAATAATCTTATATGGTGATATCTAATTTGCAAAGTTACAATTTTAAAAGCCATACACCAAATGTTAAACGCTACACATGTAAAAAATAGTTACATGCCTAAAATTGACACAAAATGCTAAAAATGGGTCACACACGTTGGCTATACCTCTAAACTACAATATAATATTGTCAACTACATATGCGGTTGCTTTTTGTAATTCTTAAATCTATTATTACTAAAAATCTTAATAACTTAAAACAATCCTATTAGAAAATATACTAACACACTTAGATCGACTCCACATAATTTTTAAAAACTATATTTAGCCGCTATGCAACCACGATCAAAAATTAGTTATTTGAAAACGATTCTCTAATGCTATAAATACGTTTATTGAAAACTTATGGGTCGCCTAACTTTGCGTAAACTGACATCTAGCCACGCTAAAGGGCATCATCTAGGTATGTAAACGACTCTATCATAAACATATCTTTTTATTTGGGTGATAAAACACCTACGATTCTAGAATCTAACAAAGTAATCCAAAATATTATTACAAATTGACACGTTATAAGAAGACATGAACAACATTGTATTTATTAAAAATCTTTAATATAGGCCATCGTTAGTTATCAAAATGGTTAATACTTTTCATGATGGTGAGTAGGGGTGTCATTCGGGTCGGGGGTCGGGTTCGGGTCATTCGGGTCGGGTCGAAGTCGGGTCAAGACTAAAAAAAACATACCCGAACCCGACCCTATTTGAACTCGGGTTGGTCGGGTTCGGGTCAAGTCGGGTTCGGGTCTGTGCCATTTAATTCTAACTATGCAAATGCATGCAACCATGCATGGTATGATGGGAACAAGCTAATAATGTCATGAAGTTTATCTATAACTAGATAAGTTTACAAGCATGAATGAGTGGAACAATAAACGAAAGTGGTTTTCCTTGCTATTATTCATGTGTATGCTTTGATACATCAAAGAGAACATCATTTATATAAATACGTTTAACCTTCAAAAATCTTCCTAACAAACACTTGGCTAAAATATGAAAAACCACATAACCAAAGATGCACAAATCTAGATACCGTATGATTCCTAGGATAACATTTTAGAGAATACAAACTCCAGAAGCATATATCAAGTAATAAGGTGCTAAACCATAAATGAAACCATTGACAACCTGGATAATAACGTGCTCGTGTACAGAACTACCAAATGGTATGACTATATGTTTTATATCAAATTGTGAATAAAAATGGGTCAAGAACTACCAAATGGACTAATTGATAGCTTGGGCCTATAATAAATATAAATTGAGTACAGTTGCACTTGCACATCACATGAAACCAAAAAAAAAAAAAAAAAGTCGGGTTAGTCGGGTTGACCCGAACCCGAATAGGCAAGTATTTTGAACCCGATACCCGACCCTAGTTTGTAATCGTTAATCGGTTGACCCGACACCCGAAGTTAGATTTTGGACCCGAGTAACCTTATTCGGGTTCGGGTCTGGGTCGGGTCCGGGTCGGGTCGAGATTTATGACACCCCTAATGGTGAGAATCTTCGAGGGGTTCTAAAAGTTTTGGAAATGGTGAATCGAGTTAGGTTTATAAAAAAGATGACATTGGGTTACCATAGCCTTAACATTGAGCTAAACTATGACGATTAAATAAGACTCATTGACTTTCGTTTTGTGACTTGGGTTCCTCTTAACTTTGTAGTTGTTAAAATGGCTTTTCGACAACGTAGGTAACAAATTGAAATACCGAGTATGTTTGACAAATTAGTTGATGTATGAACGATAGTTGAAATTTAAAGCTTATTTTTATAAGCTATTTAGAAGTTCTTTACAATTTAAAGGCTATGAAGCTTATTTTATAAGAAACACTTTTACAAGCTTTATAGCGAAACATAAAATTTGAGCTCAAAAGAGTAAGTGGTAAGGCAACGTTGTGCGAGCATCTTAAGCGTAACAGCAGTAGTGAACCCAACACCAACATCATCACAAGACGTATAGGCTTTTGTGCACCACAAGGTGGTGTAGCCATTCCTAACGCCGATGCTGCCATCCCAAATGTAAACGCTAACAACATCCCACTAGGAACTGACTTAGTTGGGACACAATTTGCTAAAAACTTGAACCAAAACAATATTCAAAACCAGATTGCAACCCAACTAGGACCAGATGGACTTGGACCTGGCTTTAGAACCATAACAGTTATTGATATCTCTTAACCGTCGACCCACATTTAGCTTCACAGTCTCTAAGAAAAGCACTAGGGCTATGTTTGACGAAGGGCTTATGAAGGCTTATAGGGAGTTGAGCTTTTAAAATAAGTTGGTTTATAAAATAAATCTCGTTTTTCACACATGTTTATGGAGGATTATGACTTATAAAATAAGCCATAAGCCTCCATAAGCCCAAGCCCTTAGAAAAGGGGATTACATGGGCTTATGACTAGTTAAATTACTTAAATACCCTTAAAATATAATGAATTATTACATAAAAGCTAAAAATGTATGTGAAATTAATTTGATGTATTTTTATGTGATTTTTTATTAATAAGCTCCAGCTCAAACTAATTCGCCAAACAACTTTATTAAAAAAAAATATAAACTTCATCTTTCTGATTATATAAGCCTCATCCCTATCCTCATTTCCGAACATTGCCAAACATACCCAAGGTGTTACGTAGCAAGTTCATGATGGAAGTGGACAAATTAAATGATGACATTCACGCCCATGATGGAAGGCTGTGAGTAGGGATGGCAAAAAAATCAGTACCCGATGGGAACCCGATCCCCAAACCCAATTTTGACTGGGGAATCCCTGAGTTGACCGGGGATGGGAATCCCCGAATATGAAATCGAGATGGGGGGGATGGGGATAACATAAATCCCCGAACCCGACCCCGACCCCGACTCCGATCTTTCTAGTGTATAAGTATTTAGAATTTATATGTTATATCCATACTCGATTAACTTGTATATGTATATGTATATATGTTTATAAGTATCGACATGTATATTTAGATGCATATGTGATATTTATAGAATCAAGTACCTTTAGAATTAGAAACATAAGCACCAACTACATATTACTTATTATTTTGACTGAATAGACACATGATACATATTGTTTTCAAATTACATGTGATGTTACAATGTTAAAGATGCTTTAAAGTTGAATTGAAATCATAATAAATCCAACTATGTGTGATGTACGCACGTTTCTTGAAACACTTTATGAGTTAAAATTCTTTATATTTTCTATGAGTTGGTGGAAAATTTAAGTTAGTTCATTAGGATTGAAAATCCCCGAATCCCCATGGGGATCCCCCGATCCCCATTGAGGTCGTGGGAGGGGATAAAGCAACCTGATGGGGATGGGGACGAGGATGGGTGGAGGAGTGAAACGATGAGGATGGAATACAATCCCGGACATTCCACGCCCCGCCATCCCTAGTCTGAGTATGGAGATAGTATCAACTTCTTTGGAGTATATCACATTGGTAGTGCAATGTCTCGGCTTTCCATTACATGTGGCACAAGGAAGTGTTTGCATGCTTATGGGTTTGTCAGAGGTTCGGTCATTAATACCGGTTGGTCTATCTTTTTATGGCATCATTAATTCTAAAAGAAACAATCAAATGATCAAAGGAATTTTGCATGAAGGAGTTTGGATATCAGATCCTCTAGACATTAAGTCGGCTTTTCTCAACTTCTACAAGGACAAGTTTTCTTGTCATGATACATCGTTAATTTTCCCCCATGTCCAGCTGCATATCGATTAAGTGACTTGGATCGAGTTCATTTAGACTCCATGGTGAGCTTGGAGGAATTTAAAAGTGCAGTTGGGATGTGGGATCCAAAAAGCCCCGTCCGGATGGGTTTACGCTATGCGTTAAAAAAGTATTGGGACCTTTTGCACCTCGACATTCAAACTTTCGTGGTTAATTTCTTCAACAAAGCGCGCTTTCCATCGGTGTGAATTCCTCATTTTTACCTTAATCCCGAAAAGTTTCTAATCCCCTTTATATGAAAGACTACTGACCTATTTCCTTATTGGTTTTCATTACAAGGTTGTCGCGAAAATCTTGGCAAATAGGCTTTCAAAGGTTATTGACTCGATCATCGGTCATGAAAGCACCTTTTATTGAGGGTCACAAATTCTTGATGGCCCTCTTATCCTTAGCGAGGTTATAGATTGGTATAAAGTTTAAAAGAAGAAACTATTGTTGTTTAAAGTTGACTTCGGAAAGGAGTTTGATTCTGTAAGTTGGTGTTTCTTAGATCACGTCATGGATAAGCTGGGTTTTAGTAGTAATTGTTGCATGGATTAGATGGGTTAGCATCTTCTAGGCTTCTATCCTCATTAATGGAAGTCCTACGTCGAATTTTCGCTAAAGAGAGGTTGAGGCGGAGATCCATTGTCGCCTTTTTTATTTATTATAGTTATGGAAGGCCTCCACAATTCTCTTAGGGTCTGTTTGATGGAAAATATGTTCAGGGGTGCTTGTTTTGGATCTCCTATTCGCTTTTTATCCCACCTATTTTATGCGGACGACGTTATTATTATGTCCGACCGAACCAAATTGATATGGATAATATCATACGTATCCTTAGCATTTTTCACCTCGCATCAGGCCTCAAAATCAACATCAACAAGTCGAACCTATATGGATGGTGTCCTCCGAAGTTGCTCGTTTAGCAAGCTGGTAATCGGTTGTTCGGCAAAGTACTCTTCCCTTCTCTACCTAGGTTTACCTATAGGTTCAACATGGGCAATTTGAATTGGAATGTTTTGATTGATCGCTTTATAGCTAGGTTATCGGGATGGATAGCTAATATGGTATCTTCGGAGGCAGCCACTCTTATTAAATCCGGCTTGGAAGCCTTGGTTTATATTTTATGTCTATCTTTAAAGCCCTTATGCGTCATTAAGGCTCTCAGTATCCGCTTCTTTCTTTGGGAAGCGCCGGTGATAAAAGGAAGTTAGCTTGGATCAAATGGTCTTCTATTTTAGCTTCTCTCGATAAAGGAGGTTTAGGTGTAGCTTAAAGCTTTCAACCTCGCCTTTTCTTAAATGCAGATGCGCTTGTTAAAATCTCCATCCGCTTTGGCGTTAAAGTTCTAAAGTCGATTCATGGTGAAGAAGCAAGCTTCGATTTAAAAGGTCACAAACAAATGGTTTATGGGCTCGTATCGTTGGTTCAATTTATCACCTTCATTCAAGTGGATACCTCCCTTTGAATTCCTTCGATTTATGTGGGGATGGTTCTATGATTCGCTTTTGGAAAGATACTTGGTTGGGGGACTCTCCTCTTTATACCAGGTTTAATCGGTTATTTCGTCTCGAGAGAAACCAAAACTGCTTAATTAGTAATCGAATTGCAAATGGATCTTGGTCGTGGGATTGGAGTAGGCCTATGCTTTCTGGAAGAACGCAGGCTGATTTCAATAATCTTTTGATTGAAATCAGTTTTTTGGATACTATTGTCGATCGTGATTCTCTCCTCTTTACCCTCCTGATAACATCTTCAGTTAGTGTTGCCCGAAATTTTTTAGATGAATGCATGCTCCCTTCGTCTTTATTATGCACGAGGTGGTTTAAGGTTCTCCCGCGGAAAGTTAACATCTTTATGGCGGTTGTTTCGACAAGCTCCTCATCGTCTAAACCTCCTCTGGGGTTTAGAAATCGAGTCTATTATGTGCCCGGTTTGCAATGGATTTGCTGAGTCGAATTCTCATGTTTTCTTTCATGTGCACGCTTCGATATTTGGAGGTTAACCGTGGTTGGTGTAACTTAAAGTTCCGGAGTTTGCTTCTAGCAACGATTGGGATTCTTGGTTTTTACGTCTCAAGCTCCAAAAGACGAGAAGGACCGAGCCTATATCATTTTCATGCTTCATGTTGAGCATTTGGCGTTTTAGGAATAATATCGCTTTCAATTCTCAAGTTATGAGGATATGTGATATATTTGATTCTATTCGTCTCTTTATTTTCTTGGTATAAGTTTAGAAGCAAAAATGTATTACTTGGACCGATTGGTGAAATCGCTTTGTAGAAGTTGCTAGTTTGCTAGTTTCTTTTTTATATATATATGTCGCCGTTCAAAAAAAAAAAAAAAAAAAAAAAGTAGCTAACTTCGACTCTAAACTATGATGATTAAGAAAGACTTGTGCTAAGATCAACTACAATCCGAGATTATCCATAGACTAAGGTATTAGATGTGTTTATCAAAACCAATCGATGTCGAGTTGTATCTGGAGTTTAAAGCTTATTTTGATAAGTGACTTGAAATAATTTGATTTCAAAAGCTTATTAGAGCTTACTTTAAGGAAAAAGACTTTTATAATCATGAACATATCTATTTATTAACTCCTACGATTTTATGTCGAGAAGTTTCAAGTTTCAACATATCTTCCTTTAAAAAAATAATACCTGACGAGGCCAGTATGACGATGAATATTTATAACTACTAATAATGATAAAAAAAAAATACTGAAAAGAAGATTAAAAGATGTAACGAAGCTAATAGGTTTGAACTCAAGACCTACCCTCAATGGGTATACACTTTTAACCTCTAAGCCAAATTAATGCACCCCAGTGTATATGTCTATTCTTTAATATTTTATATCAATCAAATATGGAACAAGGCAAGTAAGTTACCATTTGCAAATAACACAACCATAATATCATGGACATATCTATATTTATTCGTGTGATAAAACTTTTACGATTCTAGAATCTAACAAAGTAATACAAAAAATGG
>OU343224.1:368893556-369270407 GCA_910596185.1 Chrysanthemum makinoi
TTTTTGAGCAAACCCAACAACTTCTTGGTCACTTTGAGAATATTACTCTCTTGTGGTGAGTTTGAGTTTTTGATTTGTGGGTGTCCTTGGTCTCTCAATGTTTCTTATGAAGAGGTTAAGAGGAAAGTCCTTGGTCATCTCTCTTCATCTTGAAGTTTTGTTTGAAGAAAAAATTGCTTACTTCAAGACATACGAATCTTTGGACATAAAGGATATAGTGGTGCAAAGATTTTTACCTCTTGTGATTTGTTTTGATCTCCTGGATCCCGAAGATAGAGGAGCATCTAGAGAGATTTGAGAAGCAAGGTTTATCATGGATTAGGTATGAGAGAGGTGAGTGTGTTGGATGAAGATGTTGGCTTATCTTCAAATGGAAATATTAGGCCTAGGAGGGAGTACAAGATAGAGGTTGAAGATGGATTTGATTCTTTTTTTCTTGGTTCTTGGTCTTGCCGTGAGTGGAGAGGTAAGACAAAAGGGTTGGTATTTTAATTTTATCAACTCTTTTCTTGTAAGGTATAGTAAGAGTTTTTAATAAAATGTTAATGTAAGTAAAGTAGATGTATACTTGTTTATTTTGTATAAGTATTTGTAAGTGAGATAATTTTTGTATAAAATGTGTGCATTTACATTATAGTTATGCATGTTTGCACTTGAGTCTTATCAAGCCTTTGTTTAAGTGATAATGTGTTTAAGTATTTTGTGTCCCGCGAAGTCATATTGTGACCAAGGTATTATTGTTTGACCATTTTTGTCCGTGCTATTTTATTGTTACGTGTTTGAATTATTTTATCTTTGCAATATTCCAAGTCACTGACATTTGTTAATTGTTTTAGCGAGTCCTTATCATAGTGTCGCGTGTGTAGTGTCGGTCATTGGGAAGAACGAGATAACCTCTCGTCTTATAATTTAAATCATAAGACAAAATAAAATATTCATAAAATGATATGAATGAAAGAGTGATGCGCTTACCTACATGCGAGTTAACTACTCGAATGATCAGGCAAAGCTTATGCATGCTTAATAAATTTGGCTTAGTAAAATGTTACTAATTATCGGTTAAATTTTGGTGAAAATTTACCGTGTGTCATCCTCCCGTCGTTTGGAAGAAAAACCCTCGGTTTTCGTTAGGATTACTTGGTGAAGTAGAGAAAAGGTGTGGGTACTTGCGTTTGAATTGGTCTTCGCGTTCCCGTGTATTACGGACATCTTTGAGAGTTCCGCCGGACTTTGACGATCGGGATGCGGCTTTGCTTAAGCCGTTTGATTTCTCTATCCATGATTTCAATGGGTTCCTCGACAAAATTCAATCTTTCGTCAACTTGGATTTCTTCCAAAGGAATAGCAAGGGTTTCGTCGGAAAGACATTTCTTTAAGTTGCACACGTGAAACACGTTGTGCTGCAAGCTGAGTTCTTTGGTGGTAATTGGCGACGCCTACCGGTCCGATCCTAGCAAGAATTTTTGAAAGGTCCAATATAACGAGGATTTAACTTTCCACGTTTTCCGAACGGATTAAATACTTCCATGGCGCAACTTTGAGCATAACTTTATCTCCCACTTGAAACTCAAGTGGCTTCCTCCTTTATCCAGCGTAGTTCTTTGACGGTCACGGTGTTTGTAGTCGCTTTTGATTTACAATCTTCCGGTAGTTTCTTGGATTAGCTCAGGACCATTGTGACTTCTCCAACCGCCCCGCACTGGTGATCTACATTTCCGACCATAGAGAGTGCTTCATAGGGTGCGGCTTTGATACTGCGTGATAGTCTGTTATTGTAAGAAAATTACTTGGGGCAAGTGCTTATCCCAGCCATTTCCAAAGTCTATCACACATGCTCTTAGCATATCTTCCAGTGTTTGAATTGTTCTCTCGCTCTGTCCATCAGTTTGAGGATGGTAGGCGGTGCTCATGTCGAGGTTAGACCCTAAAGCATCTTGAAGTGACTTCCAGAAGTTTGAGGTGATGGCTATCTCATGCGAGATGATGGAAATTGGTACACCATGGCGTCGATGATTTCCCGGTATAATTGTGCAAGTTTTTCCATTCGTCACTTTCATCGGTAGGAAATGTCTGCGACTTGGTGAGACGGTCAACTATTACCCAAATAGTGTCGTAGCCTTTTGTGGTTTTAGGTAACTTAGTGATAAAGTCCATTGTTATGCGTTCCCATTTCCACTTCGGGGATTTCGGTTGTACTAGTAGACCCGGTCTCGATGTTCAACTTTAACCTTTGAACAAGTTAAACATCATGCATATGTCATGCTGATAATGAAACTTTCATGTTAGGCCCCAAGCAATTTCTTCAAATCAAGGTACATTTTGTTGGATCCTGGGTGGATGGAGTATTTAGACTTGTGGGATTCATGCATAATGATGTCGCAATTCCTCCAGTGAGTGGTATCCAACGGCTCTTTGAAACACAGAGTTAGTCCGACCTTTTACGAATCCATTTTCACTTTCTGGCATTCCGTAAAGGTTTTCCTTCGGACGATTTTCCTCTTCGAGTGCTTCCAATTGAGCCTCAAGAATCTTGGTTGGAAGAGGTGAACTAATCGTCATACCCAGGATCTCGACTCTAAGAGGTTTTGGTCGCTTCTTTCGACGAGCATCGGCAACTACATTCGCTTTACGGTGGTAACGAATTTCGCAAATGTAATCATTGAGTAATTCCAACCATCGTATGCCATGTTCAGTTCTTTTGATCCAAAATGTGTTGTAGACTTTTGTGATCGGTTATATCGACACACTTTGTGCCATACAAGTAGTGTCTCCAAATTCTGAAATGCGAACACAACCTGCTCTAACTCCAAATCGTGTGTCGTGTAGTTCTTCTCGTGAGTCTTCAATTGGCGAGAGGCGTAAGCTATCACCTTCTCCTTTGATTATCATGCTCCGAGCCCCTTGTGAAGCGTCGCAATATACAACAAAGTCTTCACTACCCGGTAAGGCGAGCAGTGCACTACACAACTTTTCTTTAAGGAGTTGAAAAGCTTCTTCTTCTTTCTCTCCCCGGTCAAACTTAGCGTTTTTCTGGGTTAGCTTGGTTAAAGATTTGGCAATCTTTGAGCCGTCAATAACCTGTACCGAGTACAAAAGTGAATTGGCGTATTTCGGTAGGAGTTGTGGGTGTCTCCCAATCCTTTATTGACTCGATCTTAGCGGGGTCTACATGTATGCCTTGGTGTCGATTACATGACCTAAGAATTGCACTGTAGGTATCCAAAACTCACACTTCGAGAATTTCGCATCAGCTTCTTCTTCAACAATTCCAAGATTAATTTAAGGTGCTCTTCGTGTTCTTTGCAGCTCTTGGAATAAATTAGGATATCGTCAATGAATACGATCACAAATTTATCCAAGTAGGGTTTACATACTCGGTTCATGAGGTCCATGAACACAAAGTCGTTGGTTAACCCAAAGGCATGACTTGGAACTCGTAATCCATAACGAGTTCAAGGCGTCTTGGGAATGTCTTCTTTTCGAACTCTTAGTTGATGGTATCCAGACCTTAAGTCGATTTTTGAATAAACACTCGAACCATGAAGTTGATCGAATAAGTCATCGATTCTCGGGAGTGGGTAACGGTTCTTGATGGTTAGTTTATTCAACTCACGATAGTCGATGCACATCCTGAAGGTTCCGTCTTTCTTCTGCGAACGGTGGTGCTCCCCTGGCGATGAGCTTGGTCGATGAATCCTTTTTGCAAGTTCCGACAACCGGTTTGATAACTCACGAAGTTCGTTGGAGCTAATCGATAAGGTGCTCTTGCCGGTGCGGCACCGGCACTAAATCGATCCGAAATCAACCTCGTCGAGTCGGCGGAAGTCTGGCAAGTCTTTGGGAAAGACTTCAGGAATTCTTATTACTATTGGCACGTCCTCCGGGACGTTTTTCTTCTCCTTCGTCTTCGTCCTTTCCGGTGACTTGTGCTAGGAAGATATGACATCCTTCCTCGATACACACACTTGGTACGAAATGACATGCAATCTTGAAGCGTTTCTTCTGTCACTTCGTCTCCTTCTATGTTAGGACTTCATCTCCATAGGGTACTCGAACGAGTTTCTCGTCGCAAAAGATGGTAGCATGGTATTTTGCTAACCAATCCATTCCGACAATAACATCAAAACTACCCAATGCTGGTGTCAAGTCGATATTGAATGGGTGGTTTAACGGGTTAAGGGTGCAACCTCTTATGATGGTATCTACCCTTTCTATGTTACCGTTAGCTAGTTCACGTTATGCATTTCCTAAGGCGGTTGGGGTAATATCGAGTAGTGGACTAAATGTATTAGAAACAAAACTCTTATCGGCCCCCGTGTCAAACAGTATGGATGCATAACGGTTATTTATAAGGAACGCATCGCAACATTCGGGTCTTCCCGAGCTTCCACTGGTTACAGCATAGACTCTCCCACGAGCTCCTTCTCCATTTCCCTGATTACTCGTTTGTCCAACATTTCCCAGAATCCTGCCATTCCCATGGCTTCGGATTCCTCGGTTTCCTTGATTTCCTTCACCTTGGTTTCGGTCTTTCGGCATTCATTCTTATAATGCCCTTTTTCACCACAAAAAAACAAGTTATATTAGCTTTTGGGTCTGAGCTGGAGCCTGTTTGAACTATGCGCCAATGATTTGGACTGCGGTTCTGGTTAAGTGTCCGATCTTCCTGCAATTACGGCACTTAACGGTACGCCCTTGTGATGCGGTGTCATCGATTGCACAATGGTTAGTCCCGAGTACGGTTTTCTTTCTCAGACATTCCTGCATAAGCTCTAGCAACATTTTGCCTTTTGTTTTGATTGTTGCGGTTGTTCCTATTGTTGTTACCATGGTATTCATAGTTGTTGTAACCTTGAGAATGGTCATCCCATTTCTCTTCTGCCAACCACTTTGTCCATGGAATCCTCAATCACTTGGTCCATGAGTTTGTTGGCTACTTCGATGGTTTCATGAAGATCAACAGCCTTAGAAGTGGTTACATTGCCCTTGATAGGTTGAGGAAATCCTCCGATGTATCTCTCCAACAATCGGTCTCGGTGAACCATTTCAGGACACAATAAGGCTAGCTCTTGAAATCGTGATTATAGGTAGCATATTGGTGCCTTGAACCTTGAGGTTCCAAAACTCATGTTCGAGCTTCTTGATCTCATTACGAGGACGATTCTTTGATACCATTTCCTTGAAGTTTTCCCATGGCATGGCATAGGCAACATCGATACTAGTTTCGAGAAAATTGTTCCACCAGGTCAAAGCAGCATCCGTGAAAGTGAATGATGCATACTTAACCTTAGATTCTTCTTCACAATTGCGATTCGAACAGTCTCGAGCTTTTCGATCCATCTAGTCGGGCAAATGCTCCTTCGGTTCCACTAAAGCTTCCAGTCATGGTTTTACGAAAGTCTTGATAAGTACAAGTGCGGTTGTGAGTGGGTGGTCTTGAAGTTCCAGCATTAGTAGACGAGTGATTTGTTTAAGCTAAAGCGGCGTTTATCCGCTCATTGACTAGTTGGTCGATCATGGCTTGATTCATGATAGGTTGGATTGGAGTAGCCTAGCGTGAGTAGTGGCTGGCGTCACGATGGTGTGACTCTGTTTGGAATAGCAGCATTTGCGGCTTGGTTGCGAGTGACTCTCGCCGGATGGGAGCATTGGAGGCTCCACCAGGGGTTGGTATGCGTTTAGATCTTCGTTTTGGCGGCATTTCTGCAGTAAGAAAGGTGATGAGATATAGGACCTTTTAATCAAGGTGAGTGCCACGTAATAGCGTGGTCATCGTAGATAGATCATATGTGCAATCTATAAAAGTAAAGACAATTGGGTAAGAAAATAAGTTTGACATAGATAGAATTTCGTTACAAGGTTCTGTGGTATGATGATATACTAACTGGAGTACAACCGAAATACAACGGAATACAAAGGAAATACAATGGAAACATACAACTGAAATACGATGATAATGACTAAAACTAACTGTTATAGCTGGTTTAGTGTACTACAATCATGCAATGGAATCTAAGGATGATCGATGCGTAATCATTCTATGATAGCAGCTCTCGCTGTGTGTCTCTCTAAGCTCGCGATCCGCTCTCATCGAGAGGCCAGATGGACTCAATCGTGGTCCTCTGCACTTCCTCTGCAGAGTATCTCTGCCATCCATCGGGCACGCCTAACTCCTCTAGGGTCCGGCATCGGCTGGCCTGCGCGCCCAAACTTCGTCCGCTATCCAACTCTCTAACATCCTCGATCGAGTCTCAACCTAAAACCCGGTCGCGTCCTCATGTCTCGAGGTCCCATGCTTCAAACAACACACGGTGACTCGTGCAAACCTCAACACGCTTTCGCAAGCTTGCAAGCGTGTTGGATCGATCCTCTAGCGATCGAGAATGGACTCCTAGCAATGTCTCATGAGAGTCCAATGAATGAATCCTCCGGTGAGGGTCGATCGCTTCGGAGATCGACAAGTTCGGCTCGATGCCTGCCTCATGGTGCGGCTTCTCCCAATGGTCTCATCAATGTCTAGTGGTGCGCTCAAGGCTCCATGTGCTGCAGATGGTACAAACGAAGGTGATGACGGACTATAGCTCGGACTAGTGACAAGTGGTGCAGGCGATCAAGCAATCAATATCTCTCAATCAATCTCACTACTCTCCTCATTTGTGGAGAAGCGGCTCTCTGCCCTAATCCAAATGGTGCATCAATATCCATGTCATCGTCTAATCTGAGCCATCCCGGAGCTTTGTCCTAGCTCGTATACTCGGACAATCTCCGACCACTGTACTCACATCTGCGCTATGCTAACATAGCCGTGGACACTCAGTCGGTATAGGCTCGTAGTTCCTCTTCAGGATCCTCTTAGGATCTTCCCGGATCTCCTCGGAGTAAGAATCAGTAGATCTCCTGAGTCTCTGATGAGGTGGTGACTCAGTAGGTGACGGTGTCAATGACTTCAAAGTAGTAGAAGGACCCATGTAAGCGGCGGGTCATCCGAAGAAGCTAGTGCAGCACATATGAATACCGCTCTCGATATCCGTGTCACTTGTCAATCACGGGGGGCTTTTGCTGCTGGAACCAGTGATGGAGTGGTGGTGAGGGTAGGTATAAGTGGAGTAGGTGCAATAGCTTTGGATATAGTGTGCCCTGTACGTATGGATCGATGGTGAGTTGTGTAAGCTGGCGGATGGTCGGTGAGTGTCTAGTAGGATGTCCTCAACAACATCGTGAGGAAAGGCTGGGGAAGGCATAGTCTGTGACAAGACGGTGCATATGTGTAAATATGCGGAAAAATATGCTCATGATGGATATGGAATAGCGTATAAGTAAATAGGAAATAAAACATGTAATCCTATTAAATGAACTTAAAGTAAAATGGCAAGTAAAAGGCGGCAATGGTCGTAGTATGATGTTTTGGTGAAAAGTAGTTATAGTTTAGGGTTTATATGTACCTAGTTCTCTATAACTTAGGCTCGATGCCAATCTAACACCCCAAATTTGTTAAGCAGGCATACACGTGTTCCGGGAGCGTTACTGAGTTGGTGAATCGTGAACATAATAAAAGAACGGAATACATGCTCCGTTTGACTTTATAAAAATAGTTTTAAACGCCGTCTTACAACATAATTTAAATAAATGGGTACATCCCATTAAATTTAGTGGTCCCAAAGTAAAAACATCATTTTTGTGTAAAAACACTTCTTTAATGCTACTACGACCATACATGTCTTTGCCTTGCCTTCATGAACAAATCTTAAAGACTGAGAAAATATGTAAAAGGTCAGCTAAAAGTTGGGTGAGTTCATAGGTTTAAATTAAAATAGTAAGCTTGGACCATAAGCAAAGGCATATAATCGTTACAACGAATATAATGATATATGTATGAATGTCTATTACGTTAGCTCTAAGTACATGCAACCGATACTACGGTTCGTATGCTAAAAGATGTCATACAATATAGGGGCCCATAGCAAGTGTTTTGTCCCTCAACACTTAGTTCCGACATGGTATACGCTTTGCAGCTAAGCATGGTAACCAGAGAGGAGTCACCCTCAATAGATCTATTTATAACATTCGCGTTTCCCAATGGGGAATTGACGGTTCATGAAAAAGGGCATTCTCTAGGGACATAAGGGCTTAGGCTAAACCACGTAATAGTAATCATGTAATAGTTTTGGTCCATAAAATGTTTTGCATATTTCCCACCCCAAGATGTATAAAACAATTTATCAAGTAAAGGAGTGAAACTCACCTTAGCAAATGTGAAATCCAAATGTGGGACTTAGTGAATATTGTGAAAACACCGACAGCGACCTGAATAGAGAGGAGGGCAATGTTTAGTTCATCGTTCTTAAGTATTGCTTACTTAAAATGGTATAATTAATTTTATTCTTATATAATGGTTTTAAAATCAACCTTTAGTTTGTAAAAGAAAATAATTTAATAGGTTTACTAGTAAGTATATGAATGTATATATACTCTTTTCATTTTGACGTTAGTATGGATTTTAAGATCCAAGTTTGATTTAAGATAAATAATTGGAATGTTCCATTAATAAGTATATAAATGTATATATACTTATTTAAGTTGGCACAAAACGGTATTGTCAAAAGCAATTATTAGTTTGTTTATTTTCTAATTGAATTTAGAAAATACTTGAGTTAATTTCTGGAAACTCTCAAGTTTAATAGTTGACCAAAATGATATAGTAGTCCTTGTTTTATTTGTCAAAGTTTGTTTTTAATATATATATATAGTCCTCGACTAAAGATCGTTACTTGACACGTATATATATATGTCTACCCATTGTCGTTAATCATGGTTATTGAGTGTCAAGTTTTTAAACCTTTATTGTCTTATATAGTTATGTAAGAAAATAGTTTTTGCACTTGTTTACTTGGTAACTCGCGCACGCTTATAACTTATGTGATATATTGCGCGTATGTGTATAAAGACTTATTCGTCGTTGAGTAATGGTTTTACATTTAGATCCTTTCTTCGTGTGTTAGCTCATTTTACTCAACTGGGCACTCGAAGTTTTCGTGGGCTGTGGCCCGGCGTTGGTAGCAGTTGGGTACCCAGTTTGGGTTTTGGGCCCAAACTAGCTAATAGTCCCTTTTAATGAGACTAAGTTTGACTTGGGCTGTGGCCTCTTTCTGTGGCTTACACGAATGGAACAAAAAAAGAAAAACAAGGAGAAAACAAGGAGACTAACATGTAGCATTTAAATTAGATAACCAATAGTTTTGAAGTGCTACTCATTCTCAAGTTGTTGCCAAATGTATTCTCAAGTTAGATATAGGCGTTTAACATAGGTTTCAAGACTTGAAGTGTACTTAGTTTGTTCATGCTCCATCTTGTGTTGTCGAGACTCTCGACTAGCGAGTATGATTCGTCACCTTGGTACTACCAAGATGTAGTTGTCGACCCACTTTCATAGTCTCAAGCACATCTATTTTCGATGACCATTAAGTACTTATCAAAGGTGAGCAAACAAGGGAAGACGACAAGCAAAAGACTCTCGAAATACATTTTAACACAAGAACACTCCCGACTCGGGTTTCTCACTAGGCAAAGGAGGTTTTGACACATGATTCATCTTTGAGTTACAAGACAATTAAAGACTAGCATGTTCCTCGAGTACAAGCAAGGTTAAAATTTTAAGGTTTGACATACTTTTAAATGACGTGAATGTTGACGGAAAAATGTGAGTCTTGACATGGTTTTACTAGTAGACTTGTAAACAAAAATTTGACTCATTTATTTTGTCCTTGTCCTTGTCTCGACAGAAAAAACCAACGGACCTTTCTCTCAATGACCACTTAAGACTAAGTTTCCATTGTTTGTTTATCAAAACGCAAGTACTACACATCAAAGTACCTAATCACATAGTCAAACTACTAAATTCCTATAAGACCAAGCCTTCATTTTCTTGGCTTGCTTCTCGACAGGAAATAATCACAACCCAATGACAACGTAAATCTCAACATGACTAGATCAAGTTCTAAAGTAACAAAACTATACTCATTTTGTAAAGTTGTACATCTTATACTTACAAACTTAAATGAAAACAAGACATCACAAAAACACTTCATTATGAATGTTTACATAACAACGAAACAAAAGAAATCATGAGGAAGGAAAAGACTATGAACCTTATCAAGAATGAGATGTGAGTATGTTGATGAGAGCCAAGTCGAGGGACCTCCACACAAATCAACTCGTATACCGATTTTTTTTGAGCAAACCCAACAACTTCTTGGTCACTTTGAGAATATTACTCTCTTGTGGTGAGTTTGAGTTTTTGATTTGTGGGTGTCCTTAGTCTCTCAATGTTTCTTATGAAGAGGTTAAGAGGAAAGTCCTTGGTCATCTCTCTTCATCTTGAAGTTTTGTTTGAAGCCAAAAATGGCTTACTTCCAAGACATACGAATCTTTGGACATAAAGGATATAGTGGTGCAAAGATTTTTACTTCTTCCTTGTGATTTGTTTTGATCTCCTTGGATCCCTTCGAAGATAGAGGAGCATCTAGGGAGATTTGAGAAGCAAGGTTTATCATGGATTAGGTATGAGAGAGGTGAGTGTGTTGGATGAAGATGTTGGCTTATCTTCAAATGGAAATATTCGGCCTAGGGAGGGAGTACAAGATAGAGGTTGAAGATGGATTTGATTCTTTTTTCTTGGTTCTTGGTCTTGCCGGTGGTGGAGAGGTAAGACAAAAGGGTTGGTATTTTAATTTTATCAACTCTTTTCTTGTAAGGTATAGTAAGAGTTTTTAATAAAATGTTAATGTAAGTAAAGTAGATGTATTGCATACTTGTTTATTTTGTATAAGTATTTGTAAGTGAGATAATTTTTGTATAAAATGTGTGCATTTACATTATAGTTATGCATGTTTGCACTTGAGTCTTATCAAGCCTTTGTTTAAGTGATAATGTGTTTAAGTATTTTGTGTCCCGCGAAGTCATATTGTGACCAAGGTATTATTGTTTGACCATTTTTGTCCGTGCTATTTTATTGTTACGTGTTTGAATTATTTTATCTTTGCAATATTCCAAGTCACTGACATTTGTTAATTGTTTTAGCGAGTCCTTATCATAGTGTCGGTACGCGTGTAGTGTCGGTCACTGGGAAGAACGAGATAACCTCTCGTCTTATAATTTAAATCATAAGACAAAATAAAATATTCATAAAATGATATGAATGAAAGAGTGATGCAGTTACCTACTGTATGCGAGTTAACTACTCGAATGATCAGTCAAAGCTTATGCATGCTTAATAAATTTGGCTTAGTAAAATGCATTACTAATTATCAGTTAAATTTTGGTGAAAATTTACCGTGTGTCACAGATGTGAAGTTGCGGTTTTAGGTTGTAGTATTATTTGTCAATTTCAGTTTGATTGATAGTGGGGCCGATTCTGATCCTTTGTCTAGTATAGGAAATGGGATGGGGTTCAATGTCCCTTCTTCGTCGCTTGGTCCATCGAATATGGAAAATTCAAATGTGGCACAAGGTTTTGAGTGCAGTTATGATCCAACATTACTGACCAGACCCTGTTTTTGTTTGGATCTAGTTTTGAAGAGATCAAATTTCAAAGGCCTCAAGAGGCTTCAAATTTTAGCACGTGGATGATATATTCAATTCTTTTGAGGTGGATTCCGATAAAAGCAAACTACTTATGAATATGATTATGTGTTTATTTTAGAGCCAAATAACCTGTTTTAGAGTTGCTTACTTTAAACAAACAAATGCTTATTTGAATTGGTCACTGAAGAAACAAGTCAAAACATTATATATTGATTATGGTTTCTTACAACCTATTCGTTTGTGTTTATACATAACTCTTTATTAATTTTTTTTATATTCTGTGTTTGTGTATAGATGAAAGATAATGGGTATTTTGAGGACCTTATTGAAACGTGGAGAAAGACTAGAGCTGGCAATTTCCGACACGGACACAGTAACGACCGCGACCCGACCGCTTCAGGTTGTGTCGGGTCTTCGGTTCGTGTCTTAACAGGTTCGGATATTGGAACCGCAGAATAAAATTAACAGTTTTAGATCTTAACAGGTCCGGACCTGTTAAGACACGTTAAGAGACCTGTTAAGAGGTGATATATATATGTTCAAAAATAAACCCTAAACACTTTACTCTCTTTTCTCATATTGTCTGGCGCCTCCAAATCCTCCAATCCTAAAACACTCTCTTTTCTCTTTTCTCATTCTCTTTTCTCATATTGTATATAGCAAATTAACAGGTTTATAATCCTTATAACCAGGGAGTTTCTTTTCAATTAACTCTGCATAACAAAATTGATACATATCATTGCAGATTCGTGATTGGTTGGACTTGTCCCTCAACCATTCGGTACCATCTTCATTATTGATACTTTCTAGGTAAGGTATTAGTTTTATATCTTGCTGTCTTCTTTTATTCTTGGTCATTTGTAATCTTGTTGCTTGTTTGGATGCATGTTTCAGAGCTTTTAGTGTGTCGGGTAAGGTCAAACCTGAGGAAGCTGTTCAGGCAACACTTTCTTCGTTGCCTGATGAGGTGGTTGACACGGTTGGAGTTACAGCCTTGCCATCTGAAGATCGGGTTGCAGAAAAGAGGAGGAAGTTGGAGTTCTTAGAAAAGCAAGAAGAGCTAATCAAGGTTGCTGTCTTTTAAGGGGGTGTTTGGGATTGCTTGTTTTTTTCTTTTTGTGATTCGGCTTATAAATAAGTACTTACAAGCTGCTTAAAAGTAAAGTGCTTTTGAAACTAGTGTTTGGATTTGCTTACTTTACGTGCGACAGTATCTGCTTTTCTTACCTCAAAATAAACAGGTCCCTTAACAGGTTCGTGTCGTGTAACCTGTTAATGTTCGTGTCGTGTTCGTGTTCGAAAAAAATGACACGATTTGTTATCGTGTCGTGTTCGTGTTCGACCTTAACAGGTTCGTGTCTTAACAGGTTCGTGTCGTGTCGTGTCGTGTCGGATCTGTTATGCCAGCTCTAAGAAAGACTCACTCAAGCAATGGTGTCTTTCAAAACGAGGAAAACGAGAACTTTTATGTAAGTAATCTATTTCCTAACACGCTTAATCATCATGATCAAATTACTTGTTTTTTTAACTTTTTTTGAACTTGCACGAGCCGGATGAAGTCTCTCCAGGAGCAAGATAGAGCTGGCCTTCACCGCTTCCTTACTAATGAAGAAATCTTGGATGTTGTAACAGAAAGTACTAGCCGTGAGAATCTAGCGGCGAGGCAGGAGGTTACCGAACCGGCTCTAGTTCTCGCGTTGTCCCAAATTATATGTTTGGAGAAGGCAATATTGTTACAAGGGATCAAGTCACGGAGATATTGAAGCAAGAGGCACGCGATAAAAAATTGTTGAAAACGCGAGGATGCGGAGTCTAACCAGGGCTAATCTGCGGGTTTCAAACGTGGAAGCATTTCTTGGGCGCTTATGAACCACTTCAACTCATATACTCAAAATCAAAACCAACCAGGTTTTACTCCATTTAACATTCCCGCTCCCCAATGGTTTGCTAATACTAATACCAATCTTGTCCCCACTGCCTCCCAATGCTCCCAATCCCGCCCCTAATTCTGCTACCAATCCGTCCCTAATTCTACTCCCTTTACATTACAAAATTCGCTCCCTCAATCTGGTCCGGAATCTTCTACACACGATCCACCAGCTAATGTTTACAAATACTACCGTACAATGAATCCCGGTTGTCAACGCGTTCCAACAGAGGACGAATATGTTCAGGATGATGAAGATAATGAAGTTGATCAAAATGGTAAGGAATTTTTAATGATCAAAGTGGTGATGAATATGATGAGTATGACGAGTAGGTATGTGGTGTGTTATTTGTATTGACATTGTTTGGTATTAGCTTAAGTGTTTGTAGTATGAATCGGATGACAAGTAGGTATGTAGTATGGTAGTATATTTTGTGTTGACTTTGTTTAGTAATTGACAAGTATGGTAGATTGTATTTATGTCAAAACGAGGCTTTCGTTTAGTTATTTTGTAATGATTAAATGGACGACCGAAGTTGAATTGTTTTGTTTCATATTTTTTGGTCATTTACAGGTTCAGTTTCGATAGATTTTTTCTGGAAAAATTCCGGAAAAAAATCTGAAAATTTAGCATTTTTGCTGCTGTGTTTTTGCTGTCCAGGTGAAATTAGCGACAGGAATGTTGTCGCTAAGATGTGTATCCCACATCGTCGCAATTTAGTTATTTAATGCATTATTTTTCATTTAATAAAAGCTGGGGAAAAATTTCGTGACAAAAATGTCGTCACCAATAACATTATTTAATTTATTATTCTGTAAATAAAAAACAAATTTGTGACGAGAAAATCGTCACCAACCTTATAATTTAATTTATTTTTGTTTTCATTTGTAGATGTTTAAATAGCAAAATATAAAAAAAAAAATGTTGGTGACGAAATTGTTGTCACTAAACCTTTAAAATTTATTTATAAAAAGGAATTTATTTTTATTTTAAAACAAAACATTTTAATTTTGGAAAATATTGGTGACGACTTTGTTGTCATTAATTCTTAGTGCAAAGTTTTAAGGTTGAAAATAGTGGGCCCCGTATGTAGTCACTAAATATGAAGAAAATATCGTCACCAAATATTTTAGTGACAAAGGTTTTGTGACAAAAAATTGGTGTCGATTTATCGTCACCAAATTCTCTTTGTGACGACATCTATGTAAATTGGTGACTACTTTGTCATCAACAAAGGTCTTTTTAGTTGTAGTATATGTATACAATACTCGAAATCCATGTCTTTAGCTAGGCCTGGATTTGGACCCTATCTTCCTTATTTCCCGAGTGCGATAGTCAACCCGGTCAGTCAACTTCCATTACTAGTTTCAGTTTAGGACTCCATAAACATACAGACATGTAGTTTAAGGCTTATAGTAGTACCTTAACAGTTAACATGGTGATTTTACGTATTGAAGGCTTATAGTATATGTTTTGTGCTGATCATAAGAAACTTGTCCACAGAAATTAAAGTAGTAACCAAATCCATATTCCATGCATATATATACCACATATATGCGGTTTATTTTAGAATAGAACAAACGGTTTATGGTGATGCCCTGAAGCATACTACAAGCTTAATAGCTCTTATCAGGAAAATACTAGACCATTGAAGCACTAGCTCCCAAATTTATTTTACTATTACATGCATTGTGTGACCTTATCATTATAAACCGAGCGAGGAAGGGAAGCCTGTAGATGACAACCAATTACCTCCATCAATAAAGTTCCCTGCCGTAAAGCTCTCGGCCTCTGCAGCATCAGTAATCACACCCCATCCTGGCCATGAGACCCTGTTTGACGTGTCAGCCCCAGGGCCTGTGTTTTGGTACTCTCGGTAGTACAACGTGTCAAGTGCAAAATCATCCTTCCATGGGTACCATCCTGCTGGATCAATCACATCACTTATTGAGGATTGCATCACTACTGTTCTTGAATACTCTTTCCATGGTCTTCCAAGATACGATGGATAACTGTCTTGAACTGGTAGTAGGTCATCATTTGCAGTTATTTTACATTTTTGAATGACAATGCCCGTGTTTTGGTTAGGATCAGTCCGTCCTTGAGCAGTTACCATGTTCTTTTGTTTGGGGCCAGGGAGACGGGGTTTGATGTCACAATTTTGCAAGACAACAGCAGCATTGCCAAAAATGAAATCAACAGTGCCGGCTATGAAGCAGTTGACAAAGAACTGACGGTTAGAATGGACGTAAAGGGTGTCTTGGTAGGCTATTAAACCACACCTATAGAATGCAGATAAATCAGAACCAACACGTAGTGCCACGGCCTGTTCCCCGGATGGTCCGGCTGCATTTTGAAATGTAATGTCTCGAGCCAAGAATCCGTTACCTACCGCCGCTGTCGTAAGAGAGTAACAAAAATAGCAAGGCCTTAATTATTTGAAAGGGTGAAAAAAAAAGGTTGGAAAGTGATTTTATATAGTCTATTATTAGAAAGAGTCTTATGCAATGTGATAATATTGTAAATTAGAGTAAAAGATAGCCACCAAATTTACTAAGGAAAAAAAGGCCTATTCGTTTGTTTTTATTCAATTCCCCATCATCAAGACATTATTATAATGCATGTCCACAACATAAATAAATGGACTAACATTATTAAATTAAGGATTTTTCTAACATGTGCCAGGAAGCAGTTAAGCACACTAAAAAATCTGAGTCCATAGAAAAGTAATGCAGAATCCACAAAAAGTACAATTTTTGTGGATCCCGTGTCCTTCAATGAGACCGGTGTCCTTTAGTGTCTTACATGTGCCTTAGTGCACATGTTAGACAAACCTAGAATGAGTACGGTGGTGCCGAAAGTGTGCATGCCGTGCGCCAGCTGCAGCGTCAGCCAGGTTTTGAGTTTGGCGAAACTGTTTGGCCCACATTTCAGGTATCCGTTGGCCTTGAATTTCGGTCTAAACTCAATTTTATTTTTATTTTTATAAAATTTAAAAACAATATATCCTAAAATTACTTTATTCATAAAAAAAAACATTACAAGAAATAAAAAAAACAATAAACTTAAAAAAAATAACATAATTATTCTTGTTGATATTTTGCCCGGATCCGTGCTTTGTTGGGCCTCACGATTGACGCGTTCATCGGATCGAGCTTTGTGTCCATAGATAGCACGCGATATCTTCGGCTATCCTGAGTTTCGATTAAATCGACCCTCGGCCGAGACTCGCTCAAGAACATCTTGCTTAATTTTTCGCCTCCAACTCGTATTGTTTTATCATTTGTGAAAACATTTGGGTTTGAACCGGAACTTCGCGGTCGAAGTTAGACGAACGTTGGCTCTTCGATCCGTCACCGTCCGGCGGCAATCGTCGGGTCCAAAATGCTCGGGATCCTCTCTCAGAAACCGAAGACGTTACGATCTTGCATTTGTTGAGTCCGGATTTTTCCACTTATGCTTGTCCTTCAAAACTTCAAGGAAGCGAATGTTTAAAATCGCCATGATATTGTTTGTACAAAGTGTGGCAACGTTCCATGAAATCCATATCGTTCTCCCCTCTCCGCGTTTCATTCCAATCGAATTAAACTTCCCGAACAACGATTCATCGGAGTCCACTTTCCGGTAGCATGTTCTTGCAATGAATTACAAACTTTGTTTTGCTTCCTTGTTGTAAGCTTCCAAAACTTTATACCAAAACGTTTCATTACCTTGATCCACCACTTTGGATCCTCGGATACTTGAATGTAAGTTCGCCAAAAGTAGTTCTTCTTCGGTCCAATGCGTTCGCGATCGTTGGTGGGTCTCGCCCTCTTCGGTTGTTGGTTGCTTTTTTCGTTTCTTTCCTTCGCCGTTCCTTCATTTTGTTTTTGGACGTGGGGTCGGGATGACCGCGTCCTCGGATTCGATTCGTCGAAGGTTGGAACGATTGGTGGACGATCTTGGTTGTGATTCGTTTGTTGTTGTTGCATTTTCCATTGAGAAAAGTATTAAATGGAGATTGACGATGAGTTTTGTTGAGAAAACGAAGGAAAGTAGTGACCATGGGTGTCCGATTCGATTCAAGACGAACCGATCATTTGGTTGATGGATCGTTAAGCATTCGATTGATCCAAGTTGTTGTTGGGATTCATTTTCTTGAAAAATATTGAAGTTGAGATGTATTTAAGTTATAAGTGATAAGGTTTATATAGGATTTGAAAGTGGGTAAAAGTGGTAAAAAAGAGGTCAAAAATCAAAAAACTCCAAAACTAGTTTGGTTTTAAATGCAACGTATTTTTTTAAAAAAAGAAAAAAAAGTTTTGGCGGCCTCTTTGGCCGACAGAGGTAACTTGTGCGCCAAACTGTAGCCGGCTTGTTGGCGGTTTAGCTTGGCAATCTCCTCTCTTTAAATTAAATATATGAGAATTGGCAACCAGTCCTTATTTTTATTATTATTTTTTTTTATTTTTATTTTTTTTTGGTTGCTAATCAATCAAATCCATCGATTGTCAATTTTGTATATTGAAAAAAATCAGATAAAGGGGGAGGGAGTGGTCATCTAATATAGGTGCAGCGTCAGCGTAATAAAAACCTTACACAAAAACTAATTTTCCCTAACTACTCCTAAGTGGAGGGAGTGGTCACCTATACTACCCGATTTTTTTTTTTTTTTTTTTTTTTAATTTTTTTTTTTCATACATAAAATCACAACAATATTTAAAATAAAAACATACCATTTCATTAAATAAAAAAAAACATTACATAATACTTAAAAAAAAACATAACATAATACTTAAAAATAACTAGATTAAAATAAAAAACCCACTAATCATCGAGATGCGGCAGTATTCACGCAGCTTACATTGAGATCATATCGAAGACGGTCATGGGAACTTCGTATGCTAACTCCGCATGCTTAATACATCGTCTGGCTACCGGTACCGCCATCCATTATATGAACCGGTGAGATTGCTCTCCCCTCGCGTTTTATAACCATATTGTGCAAAATAACACACGCATGAACCCGTGGATATCTCGTCGGACGAAGACGGAATAATGCATTCGAATTCTGAAGAATCGGAAGACATTTTGGTAATTATTTTTTGTTTTTGAGAGATTTTAGTGTGTTTTTTATTTGAAAATAAGAGAAATATTTGGTTTTAAAAGGAATTTTTTTTTTTTTTTTTTTTTATTGACGAAGAAAAGAGTGTTTGGTCAACGGTCAACCAAATCCTCCTCACTTTAAACTCGGCGGTAAACCGAAATTTGTACGATTTTGATACCCAATGAGGTGGCGGTGTTGTGCCTTCGGGTAAAATCGCGAATCCCTTACCCCGCTACACTGCCCTTCTAACCCTAACTAGGAAAAAAAATGTCCTTTATTTTTATTCAATTCGAAACATACCCATCATCAAGACATTATTATAATGCACGTCCAAAACATAAATAAATGGACTAACAGTTTTAAATGTATGTGAAAGCAAATGGCAACCCATCCTTTTTAAGTGTTAGATGTTATGTTTTTTTTTTTCTTTTTTTTTCAAGCTTTGTTTTTCAAAGCACATTTAGAAATTAAGACTTTACAACCCTCATTTCACCTTCTACTATAAAATCTTACACACAAACATATTAGAAGCTTGAAAAAAAAAAAAAAAAATTCTCTCATTTACTCGTAATTTACACCAATCTAAATACGCATTCACATTTTATCTCTCAAAGTTATCAAAATCAAAAATCATTTGCCAAAAAAAAAAAAAAAAGATTATATATCATGTCGCGCTTACCAAAATAAAATGCGATTTTAATAATAAGCGGTAATTAAACTCAGGATCACTAACTTTCTATAAAAAAATACCTAACTACAACTTTATTGTTACAGATAATCTTTTATATAATAAAAGAATTACATCATTTCTGAGTGATTTTGTCAATTCATTCTTATTGAAAAAACAATTGGGCCAATAAAAGAGATTACAACGCGTAACAAAATCGTGTGATATGATTGGTTAATAAAAGTCAAAATTAAATTGATTTTGGTCAAACTTTAATAAATTTGGTGGAAAAAAAAAACATATAAAAATATAGGTGTCAAATTTGTGAAAAAAAAAACTTAAAAAAAGGTCATTAATAAAACTTTAGTGGTTGAATTTTTAAAATTTATATAGAGTTAAGTGTAATATTATTAGCCTTCATATTTTTTAATAACTTTGGATTATAAACAAATACCCCCTTATACATTATATCATTTATACTTCCTATAAAAATACAATGTATATGTTGTTTTAAAATAACAACATATAAATTTGCATAAGATTATAAGTATCAATTTTTTTTAATATATATCGCTCAATAAGACTCATTTATTTCATTTTAAAAGTTTAACTTATGTGGAGTTACACATTTTAAATATGGCTAAATTCTTAAAACGGGAATATAATTATCAAATTGTAAGCACGGATTAATTTAATATAAAAACAAATATATGCGATTGTACATATAACAATGACTCATATAATTCTTATTTATTTATATAAGGATATCTAGAAAAACATTTTTAAAAATGAGTATACTTTAATTTTATCAGCCATTCCATTATTCTATTAAACTTGCATGCATGTATACAACATAATATTAGTAGTGAAACTTAAATAATAACATCAACATCTTTGTCGTAAATAAAATTAAATCTTGAGTTACTAACTGAGAAATTTTACAAATATTTTAAATACTAAATGATATTAATGCATAATAAAAACTCGTGTATATAAGTATTAATTGTAGTCACAATTTTCATGGGAATTCTTATATGTGTATATCTTGAATAAAATATTAAAATAAATTTAATTTATGTAAAGTTTAATGCGTCATGTAAACTTATAACTATATAATTATATGCAATTACATTTAAAGACATAATATTCAAGTTATACAAAATAAATTTTTTCAAAACCCTGTCGCGTGCTTGAGTATTATAACTAGTATATAGAGAAAAGATCTTGCAAGATTTCAAAACCCTAAAAAGGTACAATAAAATAGATTTGCCAGCCAAAATATGGGTTAAATTTAAAAGTTTGGACTACTACAATTTGAATAAAAATTATTTTCAGTTTCATAAAATAAATGTCCCCTCCTTTTCCTTACTTTACTTTTCTTTCTCCTTTTTCAACTTTAATCTTGTGAATTAAGTCCCAACTTTGTGATCTGATAAGGATATAAAAGTGCAAATTCTTTGACGTGTTGTTACTTAATTCAAAGATAAGAAAAAGAAAGTGCTAAATGCCAAATTGGTTGATCGTTTGAATCTCTCTCTTTGATCTACTCCCTTCGTCCTAAAATTATAGTCCCTTTTTTATTTTTTTGGTCTTTCTATTACAACTTTGACCATTAATATTTTTGTTTGTGTTATATAATATTTGATGCAATATATATGAATTGATTGAGTTTTTAAATATATTTTTATTGGTATAATTTTTATCAATTATTGTAAAAAACAAACAAAATATTTAAAATTCAAAAGTTGAAAAACAGAAAAATCAAACAAGGACTATAATTTTGAGACGGAGGTAGTAAATAGTGCAAAACTAGACAAAAGTCAGATTAATATAATCTTTTGATTCTCTTCTCTGATGTTAAATTAAAAAAATCCAATATTTTAAAGAAACACATGGTTTCTACTTTTTAGTATTTTAAAGAATCTTTGTTGTTTACTTTTAAGTTATGTTTTTGACTTTTTTCACATTCATATCTAACAAAGCTACTGTATAGTATAGTAAAATTAAAAAAGTAAATTAAAGTAAAGTAACGTCTAATACCGTCTTTCATGGGTTATAGGTCATAATATCGTCTTTCACGGTGTATGAGGGAGGTTAAGACGTAGACAGCCATACCCTTACCTAAGGTAGAGATCGAGGCTGCTTCCGGTTCTACCAAAAGTAGAAAAAGACTTCCGGCCTTGCAAGGGTGAGGATCAAACCATTGAAGTTATAAACTTATAATAAAAGTAAAGAGTTTGCTAATTACCTACGGTGGCTGAGTTGAAGGTTGTGTTACCACCAGCGACACTCTCACTTGCCGTAATAATCGTGTTACCTCTTCCGTCCCCGATAAACATTAAGTTTGGTTTACCACTTGGGATCGCAACATTCTCCCTGTAAACACCTGCCTTTATCTTTATAACGTACCTACTCGTGCTTTTTGGTGCTGCTGCCACTGCATCCGCCACACTTGTATAGTCTCCTGTGCCATCTGCAGCCACGTTCACGCTAGGAGTCACGTCTCCTGACTGCAACAACTTCCTATCGCCTGCAGACAACCACTCTGGCCACATCACCACTTCCTTGTCGTTGGAGTTAAAATTTAGTATATTGAAGTTGTTGTTGTCGTTGGCAATATCTTTGTCTGTCATGTCCTTGATCATGGCTAGCACGTTGCTACACATCTTTCCACCATGTTCTTGTCCTTGGACTATTGCTTTACGTAAATGCTTACTTGATGCATCGTTGTGTGAAAGGCTGTCCAAGCATGTTTCCTTGTTGGTGATGGTGGTGCTCATGAGTGTTTTAAGGTCATTAGCATGATGTCGGATAGATTTCTTGTTTGGATACGCTTTAAGCTCTTGGATGACCGTGTCTAGTTGTTGTAGTGTCCCATCTACCATCTGTAAGCAGTCGTTGAGCGCGATTTTGGCCCGTGTGCTCAGATTAGGTGTTTCCATGAGGTTGTTGATTGTGTGTAAGTTGGCTTGGATGGTTTCCTTTGTTTTAGTGATGGTGAGTTCGATAACATCCTTTTTAGTAAGGAGGTTTCGGGTAACGGGGGATAAGGTAGAGTAGCATATATCCGGGTATAAGGTGGTGGTACATGATGATTTGATGAGAGATTTGGTTATGGAGTCTGACTCAGTTCCATACACTACATAGGAAGTAAGTAATAATAGAAGAGAACCATAGAGAATTAAAAGTGTGTTGTTGTTGTTGGACATCATATCCAGGCAACAATTAGGTCGTTTGATGATTTTTGAGGTGATGAATGAAATGTGGCTGCATATATATATTGATACATAACTGACTGGCGTAGCTCAGTTAGCTACTGAGGTTCTTCTGAAGCTTGGGGGAGGTTTTACCCAGGGTTTAAGTCTTGCAAGTGACAAAATTGAGTTTTCCTTCTAACGCCAGAGTGAGTTCGGGATTTCCCTTCTAGGTCTCTCCAAGAGTTCGGGTCCCGGGGTTTGTCCGTTTGAATGGTTTAACTCGGGGGTCGGATTTCAAGTGTGGTGCCGTTCTAAAATATATATATATATATACACATAAATCATGGATTCATGGTCCCTCCCTTCCCTTTTTTATATATCATAACATAAAGAAATGCATATTATTTTACTTTTTCATTATTTAAATACCCATCACTTTAAATGTTTCATCATAATAGCCTATAACGAAAAATGAATGTAACCTTAATTTTGTTTTTTTAAAACGGCAAATGTAACCAAGTTGTGATATATATATATATATATATATATATATATATATATATATATATATATATATATATATATATATATATATATATATATTTATATATATATATATGAACTTTATACATGGTAATGTTCAAAGGATCTTCTTTATTTTCTTTTATCGGTATTGCAGTTAAAGCCTTTCATGTCACTAGTTAAGAAGCCAAGTCCAAAACCTCTTTAGATCGGTTTAAATAAATTGGCATCTCTTACACTCAATTTGCGAATAATGCTTTATGGATAGATGGTTTAATAAAAGAGAAATGATAGGGAGGCCTAAACTAAGCCTAAAAACAAGTGGCATCATCGTTATTAAATAAGTGAGTCCCTATCTACAACTATCAAGATAATGCCACTTGATTTTAGGCCTAAAATTAAACCTAAGTTTAGGTATTTCTATCATTTCTTTTAATAAAATTAAAGCTGCTGGGTATTGGGGTCAATGCTAGCTAGTGAGTAGTGAACCACACAACTTTATTTCAAATCCTATGTTACCAATCATCCCCATTTCATTCCTTTTAACTTGGGCTTCCCACTAGGACCAATTCGAGTAAAGCTACAAATTAAAAACCACTCATTGTTAAATTTCAAGAAAAAAATATAGTACCACTTAGAAAGCTACTGCCATCTCACATATGGTGTGTTTGGTAAAATAGCGATTAGTAGTAGTGAGCAAGTGATGGCTGTGGCGAAGGCATTGGGGTGTATGTCCCAGAACAGGGTAAGATAATCAAGGCAGCAAACAATACCACTATGTGGTTACCGGATATCACTTGGAATCGTGTGATCACTTTCCAAAGTAAACTATTCGACACTGCCCGAGTTACACGAATATACTTGGGATAAGACCAAATGTAGTTATAGAATTAGGCACAATTCAATAACCCTTTAGCTTAGAAGTGTTAATCGTTTCATGTGTATCTTCATGCATGATCAGATCTCTTATTTATAGGAGATTACTCTTAGCTAGTCAAATGGAATTATGAGAATTAATCGCCTCATAATTATCCTCATTATAGCCGTTAGTGGTTACATGACCAATTAAACGTGGTCATTAAGCAGTTGAAACTGCCAATTGAATAGGTCAAAGTTCAAGCAAGAGCTAACTTTAACTTGATCTTTTCATACACTAGCGCTTTTCATAACACTGCAGTGGAAACATAGCACTAGCAAAGGGAAACCATGCCTATCCGCGCTTAACTTACTAGCGAGTGGAAACACCTTTATCAAGCTCAGCAAGCACTAGCGAGTGAAACTTACTTATCAAGCACGTCTTAGCACTACCAATACAAATCACTATAAGAGTTAGGGTGTTCAGGGACCTTATGGGTGTACACTCCATACCTCGACCCATTACCAGTGTGTTATTATCCCACAAGTGCACTAAATTTTCCAACAATCCTCCCCAAATTTAGTTCACTTCCTTGCATGAAAACAAACATTAAACAAAACATGTGCATAAACGAAAATGTCCCGAGGATTGAATTTTCATCTTAGTAAATTACACGTTCAAATATTCGAGAATCGGGGTGTTCTAAGAATTGAACCCTTCAACCCATTTGAATACATGAAGATAAAATACACACGAGTTTTCAAACACTTACGACTCCGACACTATACAAGCCATGTGTCCATATCCAAATTCATAAATGTTGTAAAAGCTAAAAAGTCCAAAGCTTCCCGAAGCGGCAAAACTTCAACATTTACATAGGTGGTTCCTCTTTATTCATGCTTCCGCCAAGCACTTTTTCAAAGAAAATTAACCATTAAGAAGTAAAGACTTCATCCTCCTTTCAGTTAACGGGATGTAAAATAAAACATGTGCTCTAGTCCACTAGAATGTTCAACTTTTCCACATTGAACTCAGCTTCCAAGTTTCCTTAGGAGGGAGTTGGGTGTCATAGCATTCAGTGACTAAGTTGGACTTAAACCCATCCCTTTAGCAGACTTTATAACCAAGTCTCTAACATTTTGAATAGTACACCCCAATTTCAATGCCCAATCCTAAAGCCCGCGAATTACTCATTATGGGCAATTTGAATGCAAATCATTCTCGGCTTAATGGTTTATGGGAAACAATTGAGCCGACGAAACGACTCAACCGGAGAAAAGCATAAAACCGCTATTGCTTTCCTTCAAGCCTTACGGAGAACAATTACTTCAAATAACAAAGCACAAAACCGCGAAAGACATTTGGAATGCTTTGAAAACTAGACACGTTGGCGAAGACAGAGTTAAACAAGCAAGAATACAAACACTCAAATCCGAATTTGAGATGTTATATATGAAGGAAGATGAAACAATCGACATCTTCACCACAAAACTTACAACACTCGTAAACAAAGCCGCTAGTCTATGACACACAATAGAAGATGAAACCTTAGTATGGAAATTACTAAATGCGTACGAAAGGTATCTGCAAATAGTCGCATCTATAGAACAATATTCCGATCTAAGTGAAATGACATTTGAAGAGGCAATAGGAAGACTTAAGACCTACGAAGAAAGGATTAAGTTCAAGAAAGGAAAACAAGTGGACAATTAAGAAAAACTGATGTTCACACGACATGACAATAGAGGAAAAATTCCGTGAGGACGTGGACGTGGAAAATATAAAGGATGGAGAAATCACGATAAAAATAACCACGAGAAGAAGGATGGAGAAAACACTCACAATCACTTAACACGTAATATTGATTTCAGCAAAGTTAAATGTTACAAGTGCAATAAAAATGGTCATTATGCATCTAAGTGTTATTCAAAACCAAACACTAGTATGCAATCTAATCTTGTCGAGGGGGACTTAGAACCTACCTTATTAATGGCAATATTAGAAGACCCACATGTAACAAAGCTTGAAGATCAAAAGGTCTCGCTACACGAAGAAGATGTAGGATATAAAGAGACAAGTGTCGATAGTCAATGGTATTTAGACAACGGAGCTAGTAACCATATGACTGGGATAAGAGAACACTTTAAAGAACTGGATGAGAACGTTAGTGGAAAAGTAAGATTCGGAGATGGATCTCATGTAGAGATTAAAGGAAAAGGTTCAATCCTATTAGAATGTGAAGACGAGAAACAAAGAATCATATCTCAAGTCTATTACATTCCCAGCTTAAAAAACAACTTATTGAGCCTTGGACAATTTACCGAAATTGGTTGTAAAGTTGTAATGGACGACGATGAACTACGACTTTATGACATGGACAAAAAAATCTTCTTGAAAGTCACAAGACAAAGAAACCGTCTATACAAAGTCAAGTCCAAGATAGGCACACATGTCGCTTATTAGCAAACTTAAGTGACAACACTTGGTTATGGCACGCAAGATTAGGACACCTCTACTTTGAATCATTAAAATCTATGACTCAAAGAGAGTTAGTTCATGGAATACCTGCCATTAAACATACAACACAAATTTGTGATGTTTTTTTAGTTGGTAAACAAATGACACCATTTCCCAAGAAAGCAAAAACTATATCAGCATCACCATTAGATTTATTTTATGGAGATTTATGTGGACCAATCACACCACCAACACCATCTGGAAAGAAATATATATTTTTGATAGTAGATGACTACTCAAGATATATGTGGACGTATTTCCTAAACACGAAAGATCAAGCGTTCGATACTTTCAAGGAATACAAAGAAACAATAGAGAAAGAGCTAAGGACAACATTGAAAATGTTAAGAACTGATCGTGGAGGAGAATTCACATCTAATGAATTCACTCAATACTGCAAAGAGAACGGCATAGCACGACAACTAACCGCACCTTACTCACCACAACAAAATGGAGTAGTTGAACGAAGAAATAGGACAATAATGTCTACAACGAGATGCATGATGAAAGCAACTAACATGCCACAAAACTTTTGGAAATTTTGAAGGCACGTTGGAGCGCTATTATACATTAAGCAGCGTTCTACAAGAGCTTTAGAAGACATTACTCCATATGAAGCTATCAAGAAAAGAAAGCCAAACTTAGAAACTTTAAGAGTTTTTGGCTGCATAGCATATGCAAAGGTACAATCACAACATCTGAAAAAATTAGATGATAGAAGCAACAAAATGGTATACTTAGGCGAAACAAGGATCAAAAGCTTATAGATTTGATCCAACAACACAAAGAATTTATGTTAGTAGAGATGTGAAGTTTAAAGAGGATGAAGCATGGGACGAAGGATTACGGATAAACACACCAATGATGAACCAATGGTTTGACAAGTCGAAAACCTTGAAGCCACAAACAACATCGGGAAACGAAACCAACCGGATGAAGAAGACAATGATATCCCGCAAATGATGATCATGAATATCAAACATCAACAAGACTCCCTCACAATCACAAACACCAGCACATCTACAATCTCATCAAGAATAAATACTCAAATTACACCAACTACCTCAAGACATTCAACCAATCAAAGCAACTCAACTACAACCCGAATTTACATCCGACTTTGATCATACACCACTACAAGGTTTTAGAACGTTGAATGATTTATATGAAAACACCGAGGAAGTTTTACCCGAGCATTTATTACTAGCTGAAGATGAACCTAAGAATTACAAGGAAGCATCAAACGATCAGAAATGGATCGAAGCAATGAAGGTCGAATTAGATTCCATAAATAGAAACAATACATGGGAACTAACCACTCTACCAAAAGGACATAAAGCCATTGGATTAAAGTGGGTATTCAAGACCAAGAAAGATGCTAACGAAAATATAGTCAAGCATAAGGCAAGACTAGCAGCAAAAGGCTACATATAAGAGCATGGCATAGACTTTGAGGAAGTCTTTGCACCTGTAGCAAGAATGGAAACAATCCGATTACTATTAGCCATAGCTGCTAATAACAAATGGGAAGTACATCACTTAGACGTCAAATCTGCATTTCTGCATGGAGACTTAAAAGAAGAAGTGTATGTTACACAACCCGAGGGATTTATAAAAGATAATGGAAAAGTCTACAGATTGATAAAAGCTCTATACGGTTTAAGACAAGCACCACGTGCATGGAACATAAAGTTAGACAATACCTTGAAGTTCTTAGATTTCAAGAAGTGCGCTTTAGAACAAGCCGCCTACACGAAGAAATCAAAAGACTCAATACTTCTAGTAGGAGTCTATGTGGATGATTTAATCATCACCGGCACACCAAAGAAAGAAATAGACAAGTTCAAAGCTCAAATGGAAGAGAAATTCAAGATGAGTGACCTAGGATTACTATCCTACTACTTAGGAATTGAAGTCACACAAAACTGGGTGACCTATCAATAAAACAATCATTACTGCAAGCAAGATCCTAAAGGAAGATGGAATGCTAGATTGCAACGAAACTTTAATACCTATGGATCCGTGAACAAGACTAACAAAGAACAAAAGAAACGGTCAACTCAATCAATATAGAAGCTTGATTGGATGCTTACGATATTTGCTTACAAGACCCGACTTAAGTTATTCGTTGGATTACTTAGTCGTTTATGCAAGAACGAAGGAACAACACATGAAAGCTATAAGGCAAGTACTACGCTATGTTAAAGGAACAAAAGACTATGGAATCACCTACAAGCACAATGGAAGAAAACAGATACAAGGCTATAGTGACAGCTACTACGAGTCAATACTCGAAGGCAAAGGCACTCATGGATTATCTTCTACTACGGTGAATCACCAATCACCGGAGTACACAAAGCAAGCCACGGTAGCTCTATCATCATGTGAGTCCAAATTCATTACAGCAACAGCAGCAGCAAACCAAACATTATGGTTAAAGAGACTACTTAGCAAGCACACGCCAGAAGAAAAGGTTACAATATTGGTCGACAACAAGCCGCCAACTAATGAAGAAGAATCCCGTATTCCACGGAAGAAGTAAGCACATAGATATAAAATACCACTTTATAAGAGAATGCGTCGAAAGAGAAGACCTACAAGTCGAATTTATAAGTGGAGAATTTCGGAAGGCAATATTGACAAGGCATTCATTGAAGATCAGATTCACAATGCGACAACTAATTGGAGTCAAAGATCTGAAACAAGACGAGTGTGATTAAGGGGGAGAATATTGGGTTAATCACTATCGACCCAACCAGAAACCCGTCATAACCCACAATGACCAGGTCAACGAAAGTCAACCATACGAAAAGTCAAAAGAAGCAGTTATAGAAAACGGTTACACAGCAGTTACAAAATAACTGCTCTATACCCTAAACCATCACAATGGTTCATATGTACCCTTTCATTCAGTATATATACTTGATACATTTGATGTAAAAACATGATGATATATTATTGATTAATACAAAGACATATTTACAGTTTTATTAATCCTTGCATATTTACTCGGTATACTTTTGATTCAACGTTAAGACCATAGATCCCGTTTAAAAGGCCAACATCTCGTATGAAGCTTAATCGCCTTCCATGTGATATGTTCAAGCATAGGAAACAAGATTACCCTTGTTGTTCGAGCACTGAATTAGGTTCTGTGGACAAGATTCTATCTATGTATCATCTGATATGTCCATGAACAAAGGACGGTGTCGTTTATGCTTTATGGAGTGTTTCAATGCCAGAAATCAATCAATATAGCCATAGTAACAGATGAACTTCGTTCCTTTTTTCCTTACGGTGTTACAATTTGCGTAGACTTCCATTACTAACTTGTTTGTTTATCATTTACTAATGTTGTCATCACTTACATATTATATGGTACTCCACGACTTCTAATAACTAAGATTATTTTGTTTAATAAATGGACTCAGAAATAAGAACTGCAACCAGAATCTGTTGTTGTCCTACGGATCTTGGATCAATCATGGATGAACATGTATGGGTATGCACATCAGATTGTGCAGTGACTCGGTATAACACAGAGGGTGGGTTTGTTTTATGATAAACACACAATATTATTATTATCCACACAATATAATCTGTACATTTGATGGCTATTTATAGCCTTACATCGAACCATCATGTCGGTTCACTAATGGGTATAACCAAATACAGTAACTAACTAACTACTTTAACTACTATAACCGCCATAACTAACTATACAGTTATAAACTATCTAAACAATGAGTTCACCCTTCGCTTCGATTGTTACATACTTCTTATGATTTCTTGATTACTTTAATTCCAACATTCACTCCAATCATAAATCTTCCTTCGCTCTTGTTCATCTAATGCCGGTCTCGTTCTTGCTTACTTTTGATATTTGCTTGTTACTTGTCCTTTCTTTCATGTTTAGTTGCCTTTTATCGTTCCATGGATAATCTTCTTGATCATCGTCCTTGTACATATCTTTTTCAAATCATTCTCTATTTCAACACTTATCCCCTGCAAAACCTGGTGGACTTTGTTTACAAGGCCTATTCCCAACCACCTCTTCTTTTGGCTTACCTGATTGGATCTTTGTGTTCCCTCATAGTAACTTTTCACCATTCCTATGTACTCCTTTTCTTACCGTGTCTTATTCCCGCCATATATGCGTAAGACACCTTTCTGGAACGTATCATTTTGTAAATAACATGATCTTTTTCGGTCTTCATATTCTGCGTTCACGCTTTGAAAACGGGGACGTCTCCATGATCCTTCTTCATGCTCTGTTTTTTGAGTTTTCTTGTTCTTCATAGGCGATAACTTCCTTGACTGCAATGATCAATCCACGTTAATCATCATGCTCTGATACCATGTTGAGGTCCTACGTATAGATCGAAATGTATAGATTGCAAAAGTATAAATGAATAAGTAAAATTTGTCTATTCACTTTGAAATGATTTACATATGAATGTATATATACGATCCTAAACGGTACCATGAAACGTTGCAACTATTCGGTTTTGTAACCGTTTTCATAACCGCCACTTTGTAACCGTTTTATGGTTACACACTTTCTAACTAACTTATTTGGTCCTTCGTGTAATAATATTTACATAAGAAGCATAAGTATCGAGATTATTTGGATCACATTCTCTCCTTAATCTTGTCGTTGCTTCGTCCAAAATCTTGAACTCAAGCATTTCTCGCATAGTCACGAACTTCAATCTTGGTAGAGCCTTCATTAGAATATATGTGCTTTGTAGTTCTCGTGACATATTCCCATTGATGTGCCCATTCTCTACGCTTTTAGAATGAAATGGTGCTTATTCGATGCTTGCTTTTCATGAAAAGCTGGTCCCTGAGTGCTATCGAAGCGTTCGTGGAACCCTGGGTTATCTTTTTATCCATCGGTTAATTCACTAGCATGTCGTTTAACCATAAGGCTGACATCTTTGCTGGTAATATGGTCGATTACATGATAGTAACCTGTTGGTTGTTTTGATAGCCGGAGTGGCTGAAATAAAATACTATCCCGGTGGTTTCTTTTCCTTGATCGTGTTGATTCCATAACTCTTTGTTTTATAAAATCTTTGCAATATTCTTGCTTGTATATTATGCCATGCTTCGTTTGTTCCTTTGATATATTCGGTTTGCTTTGCTTCGTGATGATCGCCCGGTTCTTGCATGAATGCGGTGGTGAAGCGAAGCTGGATCGGTCTGGAACCTGCGTTAAGCCACGAGACTTCAATTAAACCCGTAGCCAGTTGGTAGGTTCCATCTTCAGCCGCCAACTTAACCCGTAAGTCTTCGGTATTCATTATATCGCTTTACTTGTTTCCAAAGATCTTGTAATAGCATGCGCTTGATTGTAATCTCTCCCTAGCGGTAACTTCTATCCCAAGGTAATAAGCTAACAATCCTAAGTCGCTCATTTCAAATTTATCCTTCATCTGGGATTTGAATTCTTCTATTTCCTTTCTTGGAGTGCAGTTATCAAATCATCTCACGTGACTCCAACTATAAGTGTAGAATTCGCTTCTTTTCAGCGCTTGAAGATTACATTTCTTAAAGTCTAGAGACTTTAACGTTTGATCAAGCTTCACATTCCAAGCTCTAGGTGCTTGTCTTAAGCCATATAAACTGAAAAAGACTTTTCATGAATTTTCTTGTTGAATAAATCCCGGTTGTAGGCTTCTTCTTCAAATCTCCATGCAAAATGCCCGTTTTACATCTTGATGTACTGCCACATCATGATATCTGTAATGCTAATATCAAAGCGGCTTCTCTATCACGATAGATACAAATACTTCATCGAAGTATATTCCTTGTTCTTGTACATAACCTTTTTGCCAACCTTTGTATTTGATGATCTTTCCTTTTGCATCCCTCTTGGTCTTGTAGACCCATTTGAGTCCTATTGACTTATGATTCAGCAATGTTGTAAGAGTTGTATATTCTTGTTGATTGAATCCAATTCAATCTCCATGGCTCAATCCATTTTGTGTTGATGCTTCCTTTATGAGGTCAGGGTTCTTCTTAAAGTGCGTAACTGCAACTCTAAGTGCCTGCCTATTGGTATCTCTATTAGTGCGTTGTATCATCAAATCTACCTCTTGAGTTCTCTACGAACTAGTGAGTAGCTTCTTTTCTCTCGATGTGGGTGGCTGTATGTGGGTGGTGTGATGGTGGATTAAATCGGATCTTGTTTAATCGTGGTTGTTATTGCTCGTTTCTGTGTTTGGCGTGGTTTTCCTGCGTCAGGCAAAACTGGAAGAAGATAAAACCATATGAAACCCTCACACAGAGAAAACCAAACCTAGAATACCTAAGAATATTGGATGAAACATATATGCTAAGGTAGCGACCACCTGTCAAGCTAGATGATAGAAGCATTCCAATGATTTACTTAGGGAAGAGATGAAAGCAGCATGTAGGCTATATGATCAAGTAGGAAAGAAGAAACATGTTAGTAGGGATGTAAAGTTTATGGAAACGAAACCGTGGGATTGGAAAAATAATGAAGAGGATCGATGCGAGGATCGTTTTGGACTAGCTTTGTAATAGATGGAGTTGACTATGATAATCCCCACGATCAACATAGAAAGCAACTTGCATATCAAGACAAGAACTTATAGATCCACCTCTCAAATCACACCACCATCATACACTTACAACCTTAACTCAGAAGATGAAGAAAGAGCTACTATAAGTTCATTAGAAAGCTCAGATCCTAGATTTGATCATAGACCTATACAAGGTTTAAAGAATATTGGAAATCTACAGAGCGTAGGCATGAAACTTATTCTTCTGAAGAAGAACCAAATTACAAGGGAAGCATCAAAAGATGAGAAGTGGATTGAGGCCATGGAAATTGAATTAGATTCAATCAAAAAAAAATAACACATGGATTACCACATTGAAAACCGGAAAAGCAATAGGACTTAAATGGGTTTATATAACCAAAAGAGATGCACAAGGAAGGATCAAAAAAATAAAGCAAGATTAGTAGCAAAGGTTATGTACAAAAACAGGGAATAGACTTGATGAAGTGTTTGCATTGCTAGGATAGAGACGATTCGATTGATGGCCTTAGCGACATATCATGGATGGCAAGTACACCACTTAGATGTAAAATCCGCGTTTTTACATGGAGAATTGAAGGAAGAAGTCTATGTTACACAACTTTGAATGTTTCATTCAGAAACCTAGGAAAAGTCTACAAGCTAACCAAAGCTTTGTATGCCTTAAGACAATCACCTAGAGCTTGGACGTAGTAAACTAAACATTAAAGTCATTAGACTTTAAGAAATGTAATCTCGATGGCAGTCTGAAAGCAAGACTTCTACACTTTGGAGTATATGTGGATGATCGATAATCGGCACTCGAAAAGTAAGTAGATTTGTTCAAATCCCAGATGAAAGATAAATTTGAAATGAGCGACTTAGGGTTGCTAGCGTATTACCTTGGGATAGAGTTACAGACGGAGGAGGATTACAATCAAGCAAGCGGATACATTAACAAGATCTTAAAGGAGACAAGCATGGATAGTAATGACAACGAGAAACGATGGACACTAAGTTGGGTGGAAAGATGGAAACCGATTGGCAACTTATTACAAGCCTAATTGGAAGTCTGGATATTTACATACAACAGATCTGGATTGTTATTGGGACTACTGTGAGATTTATGCAAGACCAAGGATCATCATCACGAAGCGGTGAAACAAGTAATCCGATACATCAAAGGAACGAAAGACCATGGAGTAATATACAAGAAAACGGCACTGCAAGATTACAGAGATAAAATGGCGGTGATTTAAGTCATGAGATCAAGGAAAAGGAACTACGAATAGTATTTTACTTTGGAGAGTCACCTATCTTGGTGTACTGAAGCAACCAACAAGAGCTCTCTCATGAACGTAATTCATGGCGACTACTGCGGCCGGCATATCAAGCATTATGGCTAGCGATTACTGGTGAATTCTTGGATTAGAAGAAAAGAAGATAGCTTCGAGTTGACAATATACTCGCTATACAACAGAAGAACCCAAGATTTCACGGAAGAAGCAAGCATATAGACATTCTATCATTTCATTCGAGAATGCAGAGAATGGTCATATCAGAACACGTAAGTGGAGAACTTCAAAGAAGCGAATATTTAACAAAAGCCTTACCAAGACTTAAGTTATTGACTCGACAAATGCTGGAGTTCAAGACTTAGGGGCAGCGATCAAGATTAAGGAGGAGAATGTGAGCATGATAATCGATTCATTGCTCCATATCGAAGAAAACATGAAGGACCAAAGTTGCTTATTACAAACCTATTAACAGGTTATTTTAGTTATAGTAGTTATTACCGAACCATCATGTCGCTTGATTGTGTCCATTCGATATCTATATATAGTTGTAATCATTGTACGTAAAATCTAGTTAGAACATTTGACAAGTTATTCATCTTATTGCAATTTCATATATTTGTTTTACTCATCATTTGGGACCAACATAAGATTTTCATAATTCGGCCATAGCAATAACAATATTAAGTCAATATGTATTAAGATAGAACAAGTTTATGATAGCAATGTCCTCAAACGCATCATGAACATAGCTAGCTCGATAGCCCTAATGAGGAAAATACTACACAACTGGAAGCAATAACTCCCAAAATTACTACTATTACAATGCCACAACACACATTCATTACATATAGCTGATTAATTATTACCATTACAGACCAAAGCGTGAAAGAAGTCAGTAGATGACAACCAACTGCCTCCAGAAATGAAGCTTCCAGGAGTAAAACTCGTGGCCTCTGTAGTACTTGTAATCACACCCCATCCTGTCCAGTTTACCCTATTAGATATATCAGCCCCAGCCCCCGTGTTTTGGTACTCTCTATAATATAACGTATCAAGTGCAAAATCTCGCTCCACGGTACCATCCTGCTGGATCAATCACATCACTTATTGATGATTGCATTACCACTGTCCTCGAATACTCCTTCCATGGTCTTCCAAGGTAAGTTGGGAAACTAGCTTGCACCGGTTGCAAGTCAGAACTTGCACTGATTTTGCACTTTTGAATAACGATACCAGTGTTTTGGTTAGGATCACTTCTTCCTTGAGCTGTGACCATATTCTTTTGTTTTGGGTTGGGGCGACGAGCTTGAAACTGACAGTCTTGGAAGACAACGGCCGCATTGCCAAAAGTAAAATCAACCGTGCCAGCTACGTAGCAGTTGACATAGAACTGACGATTGGAATGGACGTAAAGGGTATCTTGGTAGGCTATCATACCACATTGATAAAACGCAGATAAATCTGATCCAACACGTAGCGCGACAGCTTGATTCCCGGATGGTCCGGCTGTGTTTTGAAATGTTATATCTCGTGCCAAGAATCCATCACCCACCGCGGCTGTGGTCCATTACATGTCACACATTTATTTTTTTAATAAAGCACAAAATATAATGTTAAAGTAGTCCTGTTTTTCAAAGAGAGACAATTTACAACGTGGGAAGAATTTAAAACTTAGTCCCTGCTACCCATTTCTACTTCATGTCTAAAATTTTATAATAAAAAAGTTTATTTTCTTTCTTTCTTTAAATCGAAATATATATGTTCATGGCTTAAAATAGATGAAATACTATTGTCAATATTATTGTTAGCAATTCATTTACTTTTACAATCATAGTTCTATACCCTTGTGTCACAAACTTTTGAAATATATAACACATAAATTATCATCAAATATAGAATATAGAGCTCCAAAAGTAAAAGAAAAAACATGCATGGATTTAAAAAATTATGTATAAAAAGTGAATTCGAGAATGGAGAAGATCAAGAAAAGTATAGTTGCAGAATATATCAAGATATGTTATAACACAAAATATAACTAAAAGGTAAGAAACTTTGGTTACTTGAAAAAATTGTTAAATGTAGCTTCATATATATACTAACCTACAGTTGCAGAGTTGAAGGTAGTACTACCACTGGCCACGCTGTTGCTTGCTGTAATGATGGTGTTACTCCTTCCGTCACCGATAAACATTAAGTTCGTTTTGCTGCTTGGAATTTGAACGTTCTCCCTATACACCCCTGCCTTTATCTTAATAACGTACCTGCTTTGGCTTTTTGATGGTGCTGCAGTCACTGCTGCGGACACAGTTGTATACATTCCACTACCATCCGCCGCCACGGTAACATTTGGGGTCACTCCTGACTGCAACAATTTTCTTTCTTTTTTAGACAATCACTCCGGCCACATTGTCGCCTTCTCTTCCTTTAACTGCTTGTTATACTTGGCCTCTTTGGCAATATCTGTATCTGTCAAGTTCTTAATCATAGCTAGTGCATTGCTACACATCTTTCCACCTTCGTCCTGACCTTTGTTGATTGATTTGCGAAACCGCTTACATTTTGCATCGTGGGAGAAACCATCCAAGCATGTTGCCGTGTTGGTGATGGTGGTGCTCATTAGGGTTTTGAGGTCATCAGCATGTTTCCTTAGAGTTTTTTTGTTTGGATATGCCCTAAGGTCTTGGATAACCTTGTCGAGCTGTTCTAGTGTTCCAGTTCCAAGCTCTAAGCAGTCATGGAAAGCGGTTTTAGAACGTTTGGTGAGATTGGTGGCGGCTGTGAGGTTGTTTATGGTGTGGATGTTGGCTTGGATGATGTCTTTTGTTTTGTTAATAGCGTGTTCGATTACATCTTTTTTAGTAACAAGGTTTTTGGCAATGCTAGTTGAGAAGGTGGAGTAGCATATTTCAGGGTATAAAGTTGTCTGACAAGACGATTTGATGATGGAGTAATGTGGAGTTCCATGGACAAGGGAAGTTAGTAGTCGCAATGCAAAAAGGATCAAAACGACTTTGTTGTTTCTCGAGCAGCTGGAGTTGGACATACTGTCAACAAACTAGCAGTGTTGTGACATGGTCATGAATCAAAGGGCATGTATATATAGATATATGTGTGGCCGTGAACACTGCAGGATGCATATATGTATGTATGCAGTACATAGTACGTATGTATCTTAAAGTTATTGTTATTTCTTGTTGGTGATTGACCTGCTACATGCAATAAGTTAAAGGATGTAAGTACAAAATCTCTAAAATGTTAACCATTGTTGTAAGCTAGCGTGTCCAATAAATAATTTCGCTCATGCATGATGGGGTTTAATTTACTAGAATTGGTTTTAGCAAGCAAAAGAAGCAAAGGTAATATTGTGCGGCAGTAAGCAACCAAAAGATCGAAGCAAAGGTAACGTACTAAATTCTCGATAAGAATGGCATTCACGACCTGTAGTTGTATCTGTTTTCATTGTGTAATATACCTTATCATGTACTTTAGTTTCATGTGATCGTGTTTTGCTATTTTTGCATTTTTATAAGACAAAAGGCGCATGCTCACTTGCTCACTTGTCATGTCAAAAGTAACAGATCAATATAGTAGCATGTTAACTGAATCTTCACAAGTACAGTGAAATCTGAGAGTAATTAGAAAACAAACCAAAACATGCACCGGTTCATGATCACATCAATTCATAGGCACATTTTTTTTTTTCACGTTATAAGTTATGTATTATTAACGTTATATCATTCAACTTCAGCGCATATATATAAACGTTGATTAGTTCCATGCTAGCCAGTGGAGTACCCGTTCATGATCATATCGATCACTACAACAATCAATGGAATAGCAGGGGACATATTGAGAATTTCGTCAGGGACATGTCCCTTGCGAAACCTTTCCCAGGGGACAAGTCCCCGGCGAAAGTCTCCCGCCAATACCCTCTCGAGAATATTTTCCCCGAGGACGTAAGTCTACTTTTCCCGGGGACATGTGGGTCCCGCAACCATTTTAAGCCGGTCAAACATATCCGACGTGGCACTCCTTTTCGCACTACACCAAAATCATCGTTTGGGGACGGGAGAATTATTTGGGTCGACTTTGTCGTCCCAAATTGCACGTAGGACCCACACCTTTTCAACAAATACAGCGACAAAAATTGTTTTGGGACGGCAGCCTTTGACAAATGCGCTTTTTTCATTATTATTTCTACGATTTAAAATATTTTCAACAAACCATTAAAGTAAATTAATACATCCCGCCTTTTTTTTATCCCTTAACGTTTTGGGACATTGTTAGTCAATCGGCTGTAAATCTATATATATATATATATATATATATACTAGAATCACAATGTGGGTTTTCCGAAGACCATAACTATAATATGATTGGAATAAATGAAATAAAGGTTAAAATTGCAAAATTTGAATTAAAATAAAATAAACCCAATAAAAATATAAAAACTTAAAACTAATAAAAATATATTAAAATGGATGTTGAATTAAAGAGCATAAAATTTTAGAAAATATGATGAAATTAGATTATAATATAAATAAGTAGATAAAAAATATTTTAATTTGAAAATAAAGATGAATTTTTAGTTGAGAAGTACATATCGTTTTATAATTGGAGCTTATCTTAATTTTGGTGTGGTTAGGAGTTAGAGCTGGAGTTTGTTAGATTGAGCTTGGAGTTTGTTAAGAAGTGGCATGTCATCTCATGATTGGAGCTGCTTATCTTAATTTTAAGTTTCTAAATTAGAAGCTTAATTTTTAAGTTTCTAATTTTAAGAAAGGCCTAAATGCATTATAAAGTAGTATAGATATATATATATATATATATATATATATATATATATATATATATATATTTTTAATACTTTATAAACCAATTTTTAATTAAATTATTTAATTTTAAAAAATTATTTTTATTTAATTTAAATAATTTTATTTAATATAGAATTAAAATTAAATAGTTTATATTTATAATCAAATACTTTAATTTAAAATTAAATACATTTATAGAATTAAATACATTATTTTCCCCCCATTATTTTTCCGCCATTATTTTTCCCATAAGTTTTCCTTATATATCCGTCAAAACATAAATAACCACAAAACACCATAACAATAAAATGTGATTACACGGAAAAAGAGTGGTCATTTGGTTTTATCAGTCCATATATCTCTTTACTGAGTTCTTGATAACGTATGGGTCGAAATTTATGATGAATATGGTTCTTATAAGAACATAGACCCGTTGATGAGAGACCGCGTGCGGAATGGTTAAGGAAAAGCGATTCTGAGTGTATTTGGACGGTGAAGCTAATTTCTGTGATTATGGAATGGAGGAGCAAACCTGAGCTGAAGCAATGTGGGGGCAGTCAGCAAAGGAAGAAAAAGATGAAGGCGAAAAAAGCCCATTCGATTACACATTTGATGATGCGGGAAATAGGGTAACAAATCTTGAAGCATTGTTTGACAGTCAAGCAAAGAAGGGAAAAAACGGTCGAGTTAGCGGGAAGTAAGCAAGGAAAATAATTGAATGGCCGAGTTGTTTCGTTTGATCTGTTTCGTTTTGTTGTCAAGTTGTTTGTATGTCGTGTGTAGCATATGGTCTATGTCGTGTTGTGTATCATATCGTTTGAGTTGTTTCGTTTGCTTGTCGAGACCACCTCGTTTGATCTGTTTCGTTATGTTGTCAAGTTGTTTCTTTATTCATGTGTAATTTAGTATTGGAAAAGGGGTGTTTGAAAACCATAATCTTGTTAACTTAGAACATGGTCAAATTGAAAGGTACATAGTAATAAGTGATAGGTTAACTTAGAACATGACCATTTTACATATCCAAATGTGCTTTGATTTATAAAAATACTTGACGGATACATATTACAAGAACAACGACAACAACATCAACAACAACAACTACCAGAACAACAACAACATCAACAACAACAACTACCGAACAACAACTCGTCCAACAACAACAACTAAAGAACAACAACAACAACTACGTACAACAACAACTAGAACTACAAGAACAACAACTACTACTACATACGAAGATTATCCATGTCACCTAACAACGTTTCATGAAGTAATGCATCCGATGACATGCGTGGCCGTCGGGAATCCTTTCCATTTCAAGTTTGGCCTCCAAAGAACCTTACTCTTGTCTCTAGCACACGCGTTTTTTTGTGTTTCCGAAAGCTTATCCTAAGATCTTTTCATGGCGACTCGAGCACTCTGTTGGTGCAGATATTGTTCTTAAGTACTCGTCAAATGCATCCTTCCACATAAAATATCCGCATCCATTATCTTTTCTGGGCTGTTACATAATAAAAAAATTCTAAGAGATTACAACCCAATTATTTGTATATTTACATAAATAAGAAAGGTATGATTGTTCACCTTTTGATGGGAGGACATGAATAATATTGTTGTCCAGATGAATATTCTCTATGTGATGTTCTTAATTTTATATTTCGTGCTCCACAAGAACACATGAAAGGATTAAATGGCTCTATCTCAGGTTTTGAAATTTGTGCGAAGATAAGAGGTTGTGAGGTTGAGTGGTTTTGAGGATAAGATCTGGTGGCTTTTGGTGGGATAAGATCTCAAGTTTTTTTTATGTGATATATAGAGAGCGGTCGATAGATTTTGGTGGAAATTTTGGCCGTATTTTTGGAGGGAAGTTTTGGCGCCATTATTTTGGAGGAAGTTTTGGTTGGATGTTTTGATGAGATAAAGAGTTATAGACTACCCAGGATCACCTTGACTTGTTAGTATATATAACGATATCACCTAGACTCGTTAGTGTTACATATCATGTATCACGATACTATCTCGATTCATCCGTTTTAACATGTCATGTATAACGACATTATCTTGACTCGTTCGTTTAACTTTTCATCCGTTTTAATTTATATAAAAAATTTATAATTAATTTTAAGAATTCAAACAACCTCAGAAGTAGTAGAAATTTTAAGAATCCAAACATTATCTTGACTCGTTCGTTTAACATTTCATTCGTTTTAATTTATATAAAAATTTTATAATTAATTTTAAGAATCCAAACAACCTGAGTAGCGAGAAATTTTAAGAATCAAACATTATCTTGACTCGTTCGTTTAACATTTCATTCGTTTTAATTTATATAAAAAATTTATAATTAATTTTAAATCATTTTCAATCAATTTTATAACTAATTTAAACTTTATATAACTAATTAATTAATTTTTAAATTACTTAAAAAGTTTATAACAAATTTAATTTATTTAGTATTAATTAAATAATTTAAACACATTATATTATACATAAAATAAAGGAAAAAAAAAAAGACAAAGGACGACAATGATGTACCTTTTTTACCAAAAATTTCACGAAAAGTTAAATAATCCGCCAAATAATTGGGATAAAAAAGCAAAAGGGACGACGTTGTCGTCCCTATTTAATCAGTCCCAAAAAACAACAATAATTAAGATCTCAGTCTTCTCTATCTTCAACACTTAGAAAAAAACCACAAAAAGCTATCTCCTACGCCGTAAAAAGAAAAATGAAAAATCCAAAAGCGATTTCTTCAAAACACTACTATCATCATAACCATCAATTACACACTATTTGTACAATTTGTATAATTTTTGTTATTTTGTAACATTTAAAGGTATTTTTTTTGATAAAATTTGGTTTGTTAATTTAATTTCTTTAATTATGGCTTGTTTACAATGGTTTTATCTTTGTGTTTGTGTTGGTTAGATGGTCCACATGCGACTCACCACCAAGTGAACCACCACCAACAACCGCAGCAGCTGCAGCTCCACCACCACCACCTTTTGTGTTGGTTAGTGATTTTTTTTTTAATTTTGTTGTGTGTTTTGGTACGACAATGTGCCTTAATTTTATTAATTAATTTGGAATGCGACAATGTGTTTTGAGGCGACACAATAGTTTGTTTAACTATGGTTTTATGTAGTGTTTGGGACGGTAGGGACGGTAGAGAGACCACCTCTTTTCTCTTTCTCTTTTCTTCACTTAGTGTATTTCAGCTTATGAAATAGGTATATATATATATATATATACTTTTATTACTTTGTCGATAATGTATATACTTTTATTACTTTGTCGATAATGAAAATGATATCGATATCGGAAAAATGTCATGTGATATGTTATTAATTGTTACTTATAAACTTAAAGTGACCGTGTTAAAATAAAAATGATATGTGATATATATGTTATTAATTGTCGATAATGAAAATGATACTTGTGTATTCTTGTTTTAGGATTTTAGTGATTAATTTTGGAAATTCCCGTCGAAGTTAATCATCCTATAGAAAACACCCGTCGAAATTAATTTATTAGAAATTAATTTGGAGAATCCCTTTGGGGCTAGCTTTTTTGAATGTTTTGTCTCATTTAGGATATGGATGCATTATATAAGCTGTTTTACTATTTGAGAGAAATTAAATGATATTTCCTTTCACTGCATCAAATATGTCTTTAATGCACATATTTGGGGAGTTGAGGAAATCTTTTTTTGAAATAGTAAATCGATGCGATTCATATATGAGACGACACATTCAAAGAGTGGGTTAGGATTGCCTTCCATAGTTGCACTATTGTTGTTGAAGAAGTTTTATCTAGTGATGATTCTCATTATCACAATTAATTGTTTTTGAATTGTAATTTGATTATGACAATTATTGTTTTTAAATTGTACTCGTAGTCTCCAAAATTATTGTCCTCCGACAAAAAACACAAAGTTTTAGAAAAACACAATTATTATTGCTTTCTCTCTTTTACTTTTTCCAGAATTACACTTTTACCCTTAACTAATTAATTAATTTCTTTTTTAAAATTTGTAATAATAACCACAAATGAGGGTAATATTGTAAACTCGATCAAAATTCCCTTTCCATTTTTAGTAGTGGACAATTAAAATGGGACGTACCAAAAAGGAAATGTGGACTATTAAATTGGGACGGAGGGAGTAATTTGAATGAAATTGTTACTATATGTTTATATGAATGTGTATATTAGTGTTAATTGGTCCACGAAATTATGTGTTCTTTTACTTGTACTTTTACAGATGGCGTGTGTACAGCCTAGATCACACGGCGGGGATGCTGGCGGTGATCCACCAAGACGGCCCTCATTTACTTTAGACTATTGGCGGTATTATTATTCTATTTTTTATTTTTATGTAATTTTATTGATAAAAGCTGAATTTTTTACATGTATTTTCACAACTTAATAACTTATATTTGTAGGTTCAATGATCACCGGTGAGACGGCAAATTGGGCCTTAAGGAAGGCTTTTAGGGAGAATAACGGACGGCCTTTACCTATAGGCTTGATACCGATGATCAAGGCACCTTCTCAGCGGTAGAGCACTTATGCACCCAGTTAAATAGTCTTATTGGGGAACAAGTGAGGCCACTTCCCATTGATTGCGATTGGGAAGAAATTCACGATGTGTAAGGTATATAATCTCACATCTCTGAGTTATATTTATTGTTTATTTTATTTCTATTTTTATTGTTATTGACCGTTTAGATATGCTTGTTATATTTAAATTGTGTGTTTGTTTAAATCGTATACTTTTTTGAACCTATTTCAACTGGCGCTTGGTTGAATAATGAGAACAATTCGTGTTGGAGAGAATCTTTATCGGTGGGGGAAAGGGTAGGACTTGGGCTATGGTTACTGAGAGGACGCTATACCAAAAATACAAACACAGGCTCAAGTCTAAATACTTTGATATCCACGAGACACCAGCGGCGGCAAGGGCACATCCGCCACCCAAGAAATCGGGGCAGAACCCAAGAGGAATGGGAGATGTTGGTTGACTGGTGGTTAAACCCGAAACGGATGGCAAGATCGACAAATGCGAAAATCGATCTAAAACAAGATTTTAACTCACCAAGTCGTGTCGTTCGTTCAAGGACGCAACCATCATGTAAGACTCGTTATAATTTTTGTGATTTTTAAAGGTTTTATATTGTTTATATTTACCTCGTTATCAATTTATTTTATATTGTATGTATAGAGGATCAACAATAACAATCAAAATGAAGACACGCTTGAAACTTGGAGGAGATGCCATTTAAAAAGCGATGGCACATTTGAGGCGAGAGAACGAGATGGCTTACGTAAGTAGTTTATCTCTTAACATGCGTCATTATATTAAGTTACTTTTCATTTATTATTTTTTCTAACTTTTTATTTTATTTTTTTATTTTTTATTTTTGAAATTACACGAATGAGATGGGGCCTTCAAGAGCAAGTCAGTCGGTCTCATCCCGAAACTTGGCGACTTGGAAATATTGCGGTGTAGTTCCGAGTGACAACCGCCGAGCTGGGCGGCGAGGCGAGAGGTTACCGGTGGTGGCTCGAACCCTCGCAGTTCACTTACGTTGGAATGTTCTTGAAGATTACGTTACTAGGGAGCACATGGCGGAGCGGCGATGGAAACCAAGGCCGCTCAAGAAGCGGGCTCGCCGGCCCCGAGCCGCCAGCTGCTGAAAGTCGCGGCTAAGGAAAATTTGTCGCGCCCAAAGCTTTATGATTGGGACATCTGAGATCTTACCCAGAATTTTTTCACCCACTACAACAACAAGGTAATCCATTTTCACCTCCGCTTTCCCTGGTACCCATTCCGGCCTTTTCCCCTCCCAGAGCCCGGTTACCAAGCTTCCACTTTCAACCCCAATAATGCATTTGAGGTTGTTATCAACCCGCTTTCCCAACTCTATCCGTGCGGGTACTAGTTCAAACTATGCTATGCCGCCACACCTTAGCCCAGATAACGCACAAAATAATCCTCATTTGGGCCAAAATGATCATGTTGATAATAATGATTTGAATAATAATGATGATGATAGCGGGGATAATAATGAGGCGGAAAGCGAAGTCGGTGACGAAGTGAGCGGCGGTCGGTGGCGAAGTTCTTTGAGGAGTAAGCGGGAAGTTAGTTTGTGAATTTTAGACTTATTAATATTATGGAATAGTATTGTATTTGTCGAATGTTATCGTGGATTTATGTTAACTTTATAACTTTTGGACATGTTAGCTTTATAAGCTAGTGACTTGTTAGTTTGAGACATGTTATTTAGGAAATTTGTGCCTTGTATAGTTTAAGAGTAGTTTACTTTGTATAGTATTTGTTAAATGGTATCGTAGAATTGTGGAATGTTATTCGATCCGTTTAGTAATTTGGTATTGTATCATATTGTCGATTTGGTATTGTGGATTGTGATTGATTACAGGTTGCATTTGTTTTGGTAGATTTTTCCGGAAAAATGGGAAAATCACTGGTTCCTGCATATTTTTTTTTACCAGGGAAAATTGGGACTACATTGTCGTCCCCAATATTCAACATGTCGTGCCATTCGCACAAGCGTGGTGGCGTGTTTTCCACGTGTATATAATTTGGCACCCGACATTGTACGTGCCTTTTGTAATTTAATTAGCGTTTTTCCTTTAATTTAAAAGATTTAAAAAAAAAAAAAAAAAAGTACGATATTATGGTGCTTTTGCAAGGATGTCGTGCCAAAGCGATTTTCGGTTGAAATACATTTGGGCCCCACAACATCATGCGGTGCCAAAGCTGTAAGAGAATGTCGTGCAAAATTTTTTGGGTCAAACATGATAGGGTGCAAAAAGCGCGGCATGTCGGCTTTTTTCTTGGGTCGACATTCTATGCATTTTGGGGCGAATGTCGTGCCAAAACGTTTGTTTTTTTGTAGTGTTGCCGGGGACAAGTACCCGGGGAAAGTATTTTCAAATAATTAGATAATTACGTGATTAAAATAATGTCGGGGACTTTGCGGGGGCATGTCCGGAGAAAGCCAATACTGATTGAGCAAAGGGTTTTGTCGGGGGCGTGTCAGAGGAAACTATAAATAACACTTGTTGAGTTACGCCTTTTTCAGGACATGTCCGGGGAAAGTGATGTTATAAAATTATGTTTCACACTTTCGCCGGGGACATGTCCCCGGGGAAAGCCTCTGACCCATTTTGCAGCAATGGGTAATTTCCAGATTTTTCCGAATTTTTTGGAAAAAATACAATGTCAACAACGATTTTGAACACATTCGATTACAAGAATTCAGCCGATTACCCGGAATTTACCCATAAAAACTGTTTTGTGGGTATCCACCCACCAAATTACCACAAATTACACATGCATATCAAATTAAGAAACTGAACAAGTTTACCCTCGAAATTCCCACATATTTTCCCATCGAATTACCCACAAATTTATATTTGGTGTGTAATGTGTGTGTAAATTATTTTCGTCATTATATTTCACACGAATTAACCACGGAGTATGTTATCATGGGTAAATATCTAGGTATTTTAGGTGGGATATTTAACTTACCCACACATCAAGCAAGTCCTTTTGGTTTGTGGGTAAGTGGTAAGTAATTGTTTCCACACGGATTTACCCATGTAGTGAAAGCAGGTTAAAAGTTGTTACATTGTAGATTTTTCCAAAAATTTACGGAAAAATGAAATTACCATTCTTTGCAAAAAAATGGGTCGAGAGCTTCAGGGACATGTCGGCGAAAATGTGAAACATAATTTTATAACATCACTTTCCCGTGGACATGTCCGAAAAAGGCGTAACTCAACGGTGTTATTTAGGTTTAGAGAACGTCCGACAAAACCCTTTGCTCAACAGTGGTATTGGCTCTCAGGGGACATGTCGCGGCAAAAGTCCGATTAATTATTTTAATCAATGCGTAATTAGCTAATTAGCTAATTATTTGAAAATACTTTCCCGGTACTTGTCCCGGCAAAAGGAGTGCCACGTCGGATATGTTTGACCGCGTAAAATGGTTCGCGGGACCCATGTCCCGGGAAAAGTAGACTTCGCCCTCGGGGAAAGTATTCTCGAGGGTATTGGCGGGGAGACTTCGCGGGGGCTTGTCCTCTAGGAAAGGTTTCGCGAGAAGGACATGTCACTGGCGAAATTCTCAATATGTCCCCTACTATTCCATTGATTGTTGTAGTGATCGATATGATCATGAACGGGTACTCCACTGGCTAGCATGGAACTAATCAACGTGTATATATATGCGCTGAAGTTTAATGATACTACTATAACGTTAATAATACATAACTTATAACGTGAAAAAAAAAATATGCCTATGAATTGATGTGATCATGAACCGGTGCATGTTTTGGTTTGTTTTCTAATTACTCTCAGATTTCACTGTACTTGTGAAGATTCAGTTAACATGCTACTATATTGATCTGTTACTTTTGACATGACAAGTGAGCAACTGAGCATGCGCCTTTTGTCTTATAAAAATGCAAAAATAGCAAAACACGATCACATGAAACTAAAGTACACGATAAGGTATGTTACGCAATAAAAACAGATACAACTACAGGTCGTGAATGCCATTCTTATCGAGAATTTAGTACGTTACCTTTGCTTCGATCTTTTGGTTGCTTACTGCCGCACAATATTGCCTTTGCTTCTTTTGCTTGCTAAAACCAATTCTAATAAATTAAACCCCATCATGCATGAACGAAATTATTTATTGGACACGCTAGCTTACAACAATGGTTAACATTTTAAAGATTTTGTACTTACATCCTTTAACTTATTGCATGTAGCTAGGGGTCAATCACCAACAAGAAATAACAATAACTTTAAGATACATACGTATACATACGTGCGTGCATACATACATATATGCATCCGTGTAGTGTTCACGGCCATGCATAAATCTATATATACATGCCCTTTGATTCATGACCATGTCACAACACTGCTAGTTTGTTGACAGTATGTCCAACTCCAGCTGCTCGAGAAACAACAAAGTCGTTTTGATCCTTTTTGCGTTGCGACTACTCACTTCCTTTGTCCATGGAACTCCACATTACTCCATCATCAAATCGTCTTGTCAAACAACTTTATACCCTAAAATATGCTACTCCACCTTCTCAACTAGCATTGCCAAAAACCTTGTTACTAAAAAAGATGTAATCGAACACGCTATTAACAAAACAAAGGACACCATCCAAGCCAACATCCACACCATAAACAACCTCACAGCCACCACCAATCTCACCAAACGTTCTAAAACCGCTTTCCATGACTGCTTAGAGCTTGGAACTGGAACACTAGAACAGCTCGACAAGGTTATCCAAGACCTTAGGGCATATCCAAACAAAAAAACTCTAAGGAAACATGCTGACGACCTCAAAACCCTAATGAGCACCACCATCACCAACACGGCAACATGCTTGGATGGTTTCTCCCACGATGCAAAATGTAAGAGGTTTCGCAAATCAATCAACAAAGGTCAGGACGAAGGTGGAAAGATGTGTAGCAATGCACTAGCTATGATTAAGAACTTGACAGACACAGATATTGCCAAAGAGGCCAAGTATAACAAGCAGTTAAAGGAAGAGAAGGCGACAATGTGGCCGGAGTGGTTGTCTAAAAAAGAAAGAAATTTGTTGCAGTCAGGAGGAGTGACCCCAAATGTTACAGTGGCGGCGGATGGTAGTGGAACGTATACAACTGTGTCCGCAGCAGTGACAGCAGCACCATCAAAAAGCCAAAGCAGGTACGTTATTAAGATAAAGGCAGGGGTGTATAGGGAGAACGTGCAAATTCCAAGCAGTAAAACGAACTTAATGTTTATCGGTGACGGAAGGAGTAACACCATCATTACAGCAAGCAACAGCGTGGCCAGCGGTAGTACTACCTTCAACTCTGCAACTGTAGGTTAGTATATATATATATATATATATATATATATATATATATATATATATATATATATATATATATATATATATATATATATATATATTAAGCTACATTTAACAATTTTTTCAAGTAACCATAGTTTCTTACCTTTTAGTTATATTTTGTGTTATAACATATCTTAGAACTATGATTGTAAAAGTAAATGAATTGCTAACAATAATATTGACAATAGTATTTCATCTATTTTAAGCCATGAACATATATATTTCGATTTAAAGAAAGAAAGAAATAAACTTTTTTATTATAAAATTTTAGACATGAAGTAGAAGTGGGTAGCAGGGACTAAGTTTTAAATTCTTCCCACATTTAAATTGTCTCTCTTTGAAAAACAGGACTACTTTATCTTTATGTTTTCTTGCTTTTTCTTTTAACATTCATAATATATATTCACGCATGTAACGTGTGCTTTATTAAAAAATAAATGTGTGACATGTAATGGACCACAGCCGCGGTGGGTGATGGATTCTTGGCACGAGATATAACATTTCAAAACACAGCCGGACCATCCGGGAATCAAGCTGTCGCGCTACGTGTTGGATCAGATTTATCTGCGTTTTATCAATGTGGTATGATAGCCTACCAAGATACCCTTTACGTCCATTCCAATCGTCAGTTCTATGTCAACTGCTACGTAGCTGGCACGGTTGATTTTACTTTTGGCAATGCAGCCGTTGTCTTCCAAGACTGTCAGTTTCAAGCTCGTCGCCCCAATCCAAAACAAAAGAATATGGTCACGGCTCAAGGAAGATCTGATCCTATTCAAAAGTGCAAAATCAGTGCAAGTTCTGACTTGCAACCGGTGCAAGCTAGTTTTCCAACTTACCTAGGAAGACCATGGAAGGAGTATTCGAGGACAGTGGTAATGCAATCATCAATAAGTGATGTGATTGATCCAGCAGGATGGTACCCGTGGAACGGTGATTTTGCACTTGATACGCTATATTATAGAGAGTACCAAAACACGGGCTCTGGGGCTGATATATCTAATAGGGTAAACTGGACAGGATGGGGTGTGATTACAAGTACTACAGAGGCCACGGGTTTTACTCCTGGAAGCTTCATTTCTGGAGGCAGTTGGTTGTCATCTACCGACTTCCCTTTCACGCTTGGTCTGTAGTGGTAATAATCAACTATATGTAATGAATGTGTGTTGTGGCATTGTAATAGTAGTAATTTTGGGAGTTATTGCTTCTAGTACGTTGTGTAGTATTTTCCTCATAAGGGCTATCGAGCTATGTTCATGATTTGTTTGAGGACAAACTTGTTCTATCTTAATACAGATTGACTTAATATTGTTATTGCTATGGCCGAATTATGAAAATCTTATACGTGTATATGTGAAATCATATATAGATTCTGGTTGCAGTTCTTATTTCTGAGTCCATTTATTAAACAAAATAATCTTAGTTATTAGAAGTCGTGGAGTACCATATAATATGTAAGTGATGACAACTATTAGTAAATGATAAACAAACAAGTTAGTAATGGAAGTCGGTCGCAAATTGTAACACAGTAAGGAAAAAAGGAACAAAGTTCATGTGTTACTATGGCTATATTGATTGATTTCCGGCATTGAAACACTCCATAAAGCATAAACGACACCGTCGTGGTTCATGGACATATCAGATGACACATAGATAGAAGCTTGTCCACAGAACCTAATTCAGTGCTCGAACAACAAGGGTAATCTTGTTTCCTATGCTTGAACATATCACATGGAAGGCGATTAAGCTTCATACGAGACAAGGTTGCTTAGGGGTACCGTTAGGTTCTGTTCATATATATCAACACATGACTTGTTCACCAACTCGTGCTTCCTCTTTTTCGGATCCAAGCCACATGCCGTTTTCCCCATCCCTAACTTGTGTTAGTTCATATATCATAAGTGTTCACCGGTAATTATTACAAAACTCAGCTAGTTTACATATCTAAATATGAATCCACTCACGGAAGACCAAATGGAAAAAAGCATGTGAATATCATCTCTAAAGTGTGAGAGTTCTCATGATCGAGTATTGCTTGGTGCAAACAACGCTGAAGTGGCCACACCAACATCACTTTGTTCCCTTTTTAACTAGTTACAAAGAATAACATAAGTTATGCAATCTAACCAGTTTTCATGCTTATGAAGTACTTAAAACAGTTTGATATGACAAACAATTGATAAAGATTTACACATGTATTTTTCAATGTTCAAATTCTTATTAGAAATGAATCAATTACTAAGATTGTTTGTGGAATAACAATATAAGTTGAATGAAAATTGTTTGGTGATATCTTCACTAACTTAACGTAAACAAAAGTTAATGTTTAAGTAGAACTAATCTAGGAAATCCTTTTATAACACAGTTCAATTTATCAATGACGAGTGCCCGGCCGCACGTAGCGTCTTGTCGATGAAGGTAGTCGGCGCCTTCGAAGCCTAATCCCTTTCTTTCTAGTGTGCACTTTAGTTTGATTGCGGCTAGCGCGTTTGACTAAGAAGATAGAAAGGGCTTTTCTCGATAAAGTCAAGTTTTGGCCATATTTTGCGGTGGCGATGGCGTCGAGTTGATGCGAGAGAAAGAGGCATTGCGAGCCGCCCGTGGTGATTACTACGAGTGGGTTTTTATGCGCCCGCCAAAGCGGCTCGAAACAAACAAAAGGTGTGTGCCACACTCACGAAGGACCGCCATTATCTTGGAGGAAGGTGGGGATGACGTCAAGTCCGCATGGCTTTTATGGGTTGGGCCACACACGTGCTACAATGGCAATTACAATGGGAAGCAAGGTTGTAAGGCGGAGCGAAGGAAAGGGAATACCACACCCTCTACTTCTACTTCTAACTAAAGGCGAGCGGTGTTGCAAGCAAATAGAGAGCCTCAAGCATTTCGTTTGATCATTTGCTAGATATGGCTATTCTTTTTACGGTGAGGGGAATTTCCCATAAGATAAGGTAGCCTTGGAATTCCTATTATTGGAAGAGATAACATTTACTCATTTAAAACATTCTCTTATATAGGGAGAGTACAATGTGTTTACCCAGGTGGGATAATAAGGCGTGTTGAGCATCTAACAATAAAGTACGGCTACTGTGAGTATTAAATGCTTCTATCATTGCCCCTCTGAATGTTCATGATTCTATGTTGGAGTAAATGCTCTTTAATGTGTTTAACATTAATTGTAAGAGATAACATTTACTCGTTTACAACATCCTCTTATATAGGGAAAGTACAATGTGTTTACGCATGAGATAATAAGGACGTCAAGCATCTAACAATAAATTACAGTAAGTCCGACTGAGTAACTAAGATCTGGTCTCGTATGCAGTAAGTACCTGAGACTTCCAATTAAGCTTCTGTAATAAGTTGCGTCAACTGAGTTTCCATCTTCCGCCTTGACCAACTTAGTACCGGTATCCATTGGTATCTTCGTATCATTACTATCCGCCATACTTGTTTCCTTCAAAATCTTGTTAATATAACACATCGCTTGATTGTAATCTCTCTCCTGCGTGTAACTTCTATCCCAAGGTAATAAGCTAACAATCCTAAGTCACTCATTTCAAATTTATCCTTCATCCAGGATTTGAATTCTTCTATTTCCTTTCTTGGAGTGCACGTGATTATCAAATCATCTCACGTAGACTCAACTATAAGTGTAGAATTCTTGCTTCTCTTATAAAGCTTGCTTGTTGAGATTACATTTCTTAAAGTCTAGAGACTTTAACGTTTGATCAAGCTTCACATTCCAAGCTCTCGGTGCTTGTCTTAAGCCATATAAAGCTTTAGTAAGCTTATAGACTTTTCATGAATTTTCTTGTTGAATAAATCCTTCAGGTTGTGTAACGTAGACTTCTTCCTTCAAATCTCCATGCAAAAATGCCGATTTTACATCTAAATGATGTACTTGCCATCCATGATATGCTGCTAATGCTAATATCAAACGAACTGTCTCTATCTGAGCAACCGATACAAATACTTCATCGAAGTATATTCCTTGTTCTTGTACATAACCTTTTGCTACTAACCGTGCTTTGTATTTGATGATCTTTCCTTTTGCATCCCTCTTGGTCTTGTAGACCCATTTGAGTCCTATTGACTTATGATTTTCTGGCAATGTTGTAAGAGTCCATGTATTATTCTTGTTGATTGAATCCAATTCAATCTCCATGGCCTCAATCCATTTTTCGTCTGTTGATGCTTCCTTATAGTTCTGGGTTCTTCTTAGTAAATAATAAACTTTTGGTTCAACTCTACGTGCATACTTATATATTTCCGTCATATCTCTGTATTCCGCGTCGGTGTATCATCAAATCTACCTCTTGAGTTCTCTACAGAACTAGTAGTAGCTTCTTCTTCCTCTTCAGTGTGTGGGTCGTAATTGTATGTCGGTGGTGTGATTGGTGAAACTGGATCAGGAATCTGATCTTGTTCATGATACGTGTTGTTATCGTTCTCTGTGTTGACTGGTGTAAGGTTTTCATACTCAACAGGGTACCGACAAAAGCCCTGGAAGATAAAACACCATATGAAACCCTCTACAACAGAAAACCAAACCTAGAATACCTAAGAATATTCGGATGCACAGCTTATGCTAAGGTAACGATACCTCACTTGAAGAAGCTAGATGATAGAAGCATTCCAATGATTTACTTAGGAGTTGAAGAAGGATCAAAAGCATGTAGGCTATATGATCCAGTAGGAAAGAAGAAACATGTTAGTAGGGATGTAAAGTTTATGGAAACGAAACCGTGGGATTGGAAAAATAATGAAGAGGATCGAGATGCGAGGATACGTTTTGGACTAGCTTTGTAATAGATGGAGTTGACTATGATAATCCTACACCGATCAACATAGAAAGCAATCGACAACACGTATCAAGAACAAGAACCTATACCGGATCCACCCTCACCAATCACACCACCATCATACACTTACAACCCTAACTCGGAAGATGAAGAAAGAGCTACTATAAGCTCATTAGAAAGCTCGGATCCTAGATTTGATCATAGACCTATACAAGGTTTAAAGAATATTACGGAAATCTACCAAAGCGCACGTGAAGTAGAAGCCAAGCTTATTCTTCTGAAGAAGAACCCGTAATTACAAGGAAGCATCAAAAGATGAGAAGTGGATTGAGGCCATGGAAATTGAATTAGATTCAATCAACAAAAATAACACATGGACCCACCACATTGCTGAAAACCAGAAAGCAATAGGACTTAAATGGGTTTATATAACCAAAAGAGATGCACAAGGAAGGATCAAAAAGTATAAAGCAAGATTAGTAGCAAAAGGTTATGTACAAGAACAGGGAATAGACTTCGATGAAGTGTTTGCACCAGTTGCTAGGATAGAGACAATTCGATTGATATTAGCGCTAGCGATTATATCATGGATGGCAAGTACACCACTTAGATGTAAAATCCGCATTTTTACATGGAGAATTGAAGGAAGAAGTCTATGTTACACAACCTGAATGTTTCATTCAACAAGGAAACCTAGGAAAAGTCTACAAGCTAACCAAAGCTTTGTATGGCTTAAGACAAGCACCTAGAGCTTGGAACGTAAAGCTTGACCAAACATTAAAGTCATTAGACTTTAAGAAATGTAATCTCGAACAAGCAGTCTACACAAAGAGAAGCAAGACTTCTACACTTATCGTTGGAGTATATGTGGATGATCTGATAATCACAGGCACTCCAAAGAAAGAAGTAGATTTGTTCAAATCCCAGATGAAAGATAAATTTGAAATGAGCGACTTAGGGTTGCTAGCATATTGCCTTGGGATAGAAGTTACACGAGACTGAGAGGAGAGATTACAATCAAGCAAACTGGATACATTAACAAGATCTTAAAGGAGACAAGCATGACGGATAGTAATGACACGAAGACAACGATGGACCCCGGCACTAAGTTGGTCAAGGCGGAAGATGGAAACCCGATTGGCGCAACTTATTAGAAGCCTAATTGGAAGTCTCGGATATTTTCTGCATACAAGACCGGATCTTAGTTATTGTCGGACTACTCGTGATTTATGCAAGACCCAAAGGATCATCACCTGAAGGCAGTGAAACAAGTAATCCGATACATCAAAGGAACGAAAGACCATGGAGTAATATACAAGAAAGACGGAAGCTGCAAGATTACGGGATACCGGCGAGTTATGGAGTCAATACGGATCAAGGAAAAGGAACTACTGGAATAGTATTTTACTTTGGAGAGTCACCTATCACTTGGTGTACTCGGAAGCAACCGACGATGGCGCTCATCATGTGAATCGGAATTCATGGCGGCTGCGTGACATGTCAAGCATTATGGCTAAAAGCGATTACTCGGTGAATTAAGCGGATTAGAAGAAAAGAAGATAATTCGAGTTGACAATATATCGCCTATACAACTCGTAAAGAACCCAGTATTTCATGGAAGAAGCAAGCATATAGACATTCGCTATCATTTCATTCGGGAATGCGTAGAGAATGGTCATATCAACGTAGAACACGTAAGTGGAGAACTTCAAAGAGCAGATATTTTAACCAAAGCCTTACCAAGACTTAAGTTCGTGACTATGCGACAAATGCTCGGAGTTCAAGACTTAGGACGAAGCAACGATCAAGATTAAGGAGGAGAATGTGAGCATGATAATCTCGATTCATTGCTCCATATCGAAAGACAGAAACATGAAGGACCAAAGTTGCTTATTACAAACCTATTAACCGAATAGCGGTTATTTTAGTTATGGTAGTTATTACCGAACCATCATGTCGTTTGGATGTGTCCATTCGATATCTATATATAGTTGTAATCATTGTACAGAAATCTAGTTAGAACATTTGACAAGTTATTCATCTTATTGCAATTTCATATATTTGTTTTACTCATCATTTGGGACCAACATAAGATTTTCATAATTCGGCCATAGCAATAACAATATTAAGTCAATATGTATTAAGATAGAACAAGTTTATGATAGCAATGTCCTCAAACGCATCATGAACATAGCTAGCTCGATAGCCCTAATGAGGAAAATACTACACAACTGGAAGCAATAACTCCCAAAATTACTACTATTACAATGCCACAACACACATTCATTACATATAGCTGATTAATTATTACCATTACAGACCAAGCGTGAAAGGGAAGTCAGTAGATGACAACCAACTGCCTCCAGAAATGAAGCTTCCAGGAGTAAAACTCGTGGCCTCTGTAGTACTTGTAATCACACCCCATCCTGTCCAGTTTACCCTATTAGATATATCAGCCCCAGCCCCCGTGTTTTGGTACTCTCTATAATATAACGTATCAAGTGCAAAATCTCCGTTCCACGGGTACCATCCTGCTGGATCAATCACATCACTTATTGATGATTGCATTACCACTGTCCTCGAATACTCCTTCCATGGTCTTCCAAGGTAAGTTGGGAAACTAGCTTGCACCGGTTGCAAGTCAGAACTTGCACTGATTTTGCACTTTTGAATAACGATACCAGTGTTTTGGTTAGGATCACTTCTTCCTTGAGCTGTGACCATATTCTTTTGTTTTGGGTTGGGGCGACGAGCTTGAAACTGACAGTCTTGGAAGACAACGGCCGCATTGCCAAAAGTAAAATCAACCGTGCCAGCTACGTAGCAGTTGACATAGAACTGACGATTGGAATGGACGTAAAGGGTATCTTGGTAGGCTATCATACCACATTGATAAAACGCAGATAAATCTGATCCAACACGTAGCGCGACAGCTTGATTCCCGGATGGTCCGGCTGTGTTTTGAAATGTTATATCTCGTGCCAAGAATCCATCACCCACCGCGGCTGTGGTCCATTACATGTCACACATTTATTTTTTAATAAAGCACACGTTACATGAATATATATTATGAATGTTGAAAGAAAAAGCAAGAAAACATAATGTTAAAGTAGTCCTGTTTTTCAAAGAGAGACAATTTACAACGTGGGAAGAATTTAAAACTTAGTCCCTGCTACCCATTTCTACTTCATGTCTAAAATTTTATAATAAAAAAGTTTATTTTCTTTCTTTCTTTAAATCGAAATATATATGTTCATGGCTTAAAATAGATGAAATACTATTGTCAATATTATTGTTAGCAATTCATTTACTTTTACAATCATAGTTCTATACCCTTGTGTCACAAACTTTTGAAATATATAATACATAGGTAATATTAAATTATCATCAAATATAGAATATAGAGTTCCAAAAGTAAAAGAAAAAACATGCATGGATTTAAAAAATTATGTATAAAAAGTGAATTCGAGAATGGAGAAGATCAAGAAAAGTATAGTTGCAGAATATATCAAGATATGTTATAACACAAAATATAACTAAAAGGTAAGAAACTTTGGTTACTTGAAAAAATTGTTAAATGTAGCTTCATATATATACTAACCTACAGTTGCAGAGTTGAAGGTAGTACTACCACTGGCCACGCTGTTGCTTGCTGTAATGATGGTGTTACTCCTTCCGTCACCGATAAACATTAAGTTCGTTTTGCTGCTTGGAATTTGAACGTTCTCCCTATACACCCCTGCCTTTATCTTAATAACGTACCTGCTTTGGCTTTTTGATGGTGCTGCAGTCACTGCTGCGGACACAGTTGTATACATTCCACTACCATCCGCCGCCACAGTAACATTTGGGGTCACTCCTGACTGCAACAATTTTCTTTCTTTTTTAGACAATCACTCCGGCCACATTGTCGCCTTCTCTTCCTTTAACTGCTTGTTATACTTGGCCTCTTTGGCAATATCTGTATCTGTCAAGTTCTTAATCATAGCTAGTGCATTGCTACACATCTTTCCACCTTCGTCCTGACCTTTGTTGATTGATTTGCGAAACCGCTTACATTTTGCATCGTGGGAGAAACCATCCAAGCATGTTGCCGTGTTGGTGATGGTGGTGCTCATTAGGGTTTTGAGGTCATCAGCATGTTTCCTTAGAGTTTTTTTGTTTGGATATGCCCTAAGGTCTTGGATAACCTTGTCGAGCTGTTCTAGTGTTCCAGTTCCAAGCTCTAAGCAGTCATGGAAAGCGGTTTTAGAACGTTTGGTGAGATTGGTGGCGGCTGTGAGGTTGTTTATGGTGTGGATGTTGGCTTGGATGATGTCTTTTGTTTTGTTAATAGCGTGTTCGATTACATCTTTTTTAGTAACAAGGTTTTTGGCAATGCTAGTTGAGAAGGTGGAGTAGCATATTTCAGGGTATAAAGTTGTCTGACAAGACGATTTGATGATGGAGTAATGTGGAGTTCCATGGACAAGGGAAGTTAGTAGTCGCAATGCAAAAAGGATCAAAACGACTTTGTTGTTTCTCGAGCAGCTGGAGTTGGACATACTGTCAACAAACTAGCAGTGTTGTGACATGGTCATGAATCAAAGGGCATGTATATATAGATATATGTGTGGCCGTGAACACTGCAGGATGCATATATGTATGTATGCAGTACATAGTACGTATGTATCTTAAAGTTATTGTTATTTCTTGTTGGTGATTGACCCCTACATGCAATAAGTTAAAGGATGTAAGTACAAAATCTCTAAAATGTTAACCATTGTTGTAAGCTAGCGTGTCCAATAAATAATTTCGCTCATGCATGATGGGGTTTAATTTACTAGAATTGGTTTTAGCAAGCAAAAGAAGCAAAGGTAATATTGTGCGGCAGTAAGCAACCAAAAGATCGAAGCAAAGGTAACGTACTAAATTCTCGATAAGAATGGCATTCACGACCTGTAGTTGTATCTGTTTTCATTGTGTAATATACCTTATCATGTACTTTAGTTTCATGTGATCGTGTTTTGCTATTTTTGCATTTTTATAAGACAAAAGGCGCATGCTCAGTTGCTCACTTGTCATGTCAAAAGTAACAGATCAATATAGTAGCATGTTAACTGAATCTTCACAAGTACAGTGAAATCTGAGAGTAATTAGAAAACAAACCAAAACATGCACCGGTTCATGATCACATCAATTCATAGGCACATTTTTTTTTTTCACGTTATAAGTTATGTATTATTAACGTTATATCATTCAACTTCAGCGCATATATATAAACGTTGATTAGTTCCATGCTAGCCAGTGGAGTACCCGTTCATGATCATATCGATCACTACAACAATCAATGGAATAGCAGGGGACATATTGAGAATTTCGCCAGGGACATGTCCCTTGCGAAACCTTTCCCAGGGGACAAGTCCCCGGCGAAAGTCTCCCGCCAATACCCTCTCGAGAATATTTTCCCCGAGGACGTAAGTCTACTTTTCCCGGGGACATGTGGGTCCACAACCATTTTAAGCCGGTCAAACATATCCGACGTGGCACTCCTTTTTGCACTACACCAAAATCATCGTTTGGGGACGGGAGAATTATTTGGGAAGACTTTGTCGTCCCAAATTGCAACGTAGGACACACCTCAACAAATACGCAAATACCAACAAAATTGTTTTTGGGGGGCGGCCGCACGATAACGTGCTTTTATATTATTTATTTTCTCGATTTAAAATATTTTCAACAAACCATTAAAGTAAATTAATACATCCCGCTTTTTATCCCGCTAAGCGTTTTGGGGACGACATTGTCATCCCAAATCAGAATCTATATATATATATATATATATATATATATATATTTTTAATACTTTATAAACCAATTTTTAATTAAATTATTTAATTTTAAAAAATTATTTTTATTTAATTTAAATAATTTTATTTAATATAGAATTAAAATTAAATAGTTTATATTTATAATCAAATACTTTAATTTAAAATTAAATACATTTATAGAATTAAAAACATTATTTTTCCCCCCATTATTTTTCCCGCCATTATTTTTCCCGCAAAGTTTTCCTTATATATCCCGTCAAAACATAAATAAACACAAAACACACGTAACAATAAAATGGTGATTACAACGTAGGAAAAAGAGTGGTCACCGGTTTTATCGTCATATATCTCTTTACTCGAGTTCTTGATACGTATGGGTCAGAAATTTATGATGAATATGGTTCTTATAAGAACATAGACCGTTGATGAGGACCGCATTCGGAATGGTTAAGGAAAGAGCGATTCTACAGAGTGTATTTGGACAGTGAAGCTAATTCTGCATTATGGAATGGAGGAGCAAACCTAGAAATTTGAAGCAATGTGGGAGGCGATTAGTCAAGCAAAGGAAGAAAAAAGATGAAGCTGAAAAAAGCCCATTCGATTACACATTTGATGATGCGGGAAATAGGGTAACAAATCTTGAAGCATTGTTTGAACATTTCGTCAAGCAAAGGAAGGGAAAAGATGGTGAGTTCTAGCGAGCGGGAAGCTAGAGGAAAATAATTGAATGGCGAAGTTGTTTTGTTTGATCATTTCGTTTTGTTGTCAAGTTGTTTCGTATGTCGTGTGTAGCATATGGTCTATGTCGTATTGTGTATCATATCGTTTGAGTTGTTTCGTTTGCTTGCCGAGACCACCTCGTTTGATCTGTTTCGTTATGTTGTCAAGTTGTTTCTTTATTCATGTGTAATTTAGTATTGGAAAAGGGGTGTTTGAAAACCATAATCTTGTTAACTTAGAACATGGTCAAATTGAAAGGTACATAGTAATAAGTGATATGTTAACTTAGAACATGATCAGCTTTACATATCCAGCATGTGCTTTGATTTATAAAAATACTTGACGGATACATATTACAAGAACAACGACAACAACATCAACAACAACAACTACCAGAACAACAACTACAACAACAACAACTACCAGAACAACAACTACGTCAACAACAACAACTAAAAGAACAACAACAACAACTACGTACAACAACAACTAGAACTACAAGAACAACAACTACTACTACATACGAAGATTATCCATGTCACCTAACAGCTCATGAAGTAATGCATCCGACTGACATGCGTGGTCGTCAGGAATCCTTTCCATTTCAAGTTTGGCCTCCAGCAACCTTACTCTTGTCTCTAGCACCGCTTTTGTGTTTCCAGCAAGCTTATCCTAAGATCTTTTCATGGCAGCTCGAGCACTCGTTGGTGCGATATTGTTCTTAAGTACTCGTCAAATGCATCATCCTTCCACATAAAATATCCGCACCCATTATCTTTTCTCGGGAAACATTACATAATAAGAAAATTCTAAGAGATTACAACCCAATTATTTGTATATTTACATAAATAAGAAATGTTTGATTGTTCACCTTTGGGAGGACATGAATAATATTGTTGTCCGGATGAATATTCTCATGTGATGTTCTTAATTTTATATTTCGTGCTCCACAAGAACACATGAAAGGATTAAATGGCTCTATCTCAGGTTTTGAAATTTGTGCGAAGATAAGAGGTTGTGAGGTTGAGTGGTTTTGAGGATAAGATCTGGTGGCTTTTGGTGGGATAAGATCTCAAGTTTTCTCTATGTGATATATAGAGGATCGATAGATTTTGGTGGGAAATTTTGGCGACAGTATTTTTGGAGTGAAGTTTAGGCGCCATTATTTTTTGAGTGAAGTTTTGGTTGGATGTTTTGATGAGATAAAGAGTTATAGACTACCCAGTATCACCTTGACTTGTTAGTATATATAACGATATCACCTAGACTCGTTAGTGTTACATATCATGTATCACGATACTATCTCGATTCATCCGTTTTAACATGTCATGTATAACGACATTATCTTGACTCGTTCGTTTAACTTTTCATCCGTTTTAATTTATATAAAAAATTTATAATTAATTTTAAGAATTCAAACAACCTCAGAAGTAGTAGAAATTTTAAGAATCCAAACATTATCTTGACTCGTTCGTTTAACATTTCATTCGTTTTAATTTATATAAAAAATTTATAATTAATTTTAAGAATCCAAACAACCTCAGAAGTAGCAGAAATTTTAAGAATCCAAACATTATCTTGACTCGTTCGTTTAACATTTCATTCGTTTTAATTTATATAAAAAATTTATAATTAATTTTAAATCATTTTCAATCAATTTTATAACTAATTTAAACTTTATATAACTAATTAATTAATTTTAAATTACTTAAAAAGTTTATAACAAATTTAATTTATTTAGTATTAATTAAATAATTTAAACACATTATATTATACATAAAATAAAGGGAAAAAAAGACAAAAAGGGCGACAATGTCGTGCCTTTTTACAAAATTTCACGAAAAGTTAAATAACCCGCCAAATAATTCGGGATAAAGAAACAAAAAGGGACGACATTGTCGTCCTATTTCGATCCCAAAAACAACAATAATTGCAGATCTCCATCTTCTCTATCTTCAACACTTAGAAAAAACCCACAAAAAAGCGCTAGCTCCTCGTAAAAAAGAAAAAATGGGAAAATCACAAAAAGCAATTTTCTTCAAAACACTACTATCACTCATAACATCATCAATTACACACGCACCCGCACAATTTGTATAATTTTTGTTATTTTGTAACATTTAAAGGTATTTTTTTTGATAAAATTTGGTTTGTTAATTTAATTTCTTTAATTATGGCTTGTTTACAATGGTTTTATCTTTGTGTTTGTGTTGGTTAGATGGTCCACCGCAATGCAGACTCACCACCACTTGATGAACCACCACCAACAACATGGCGTAGCTCCACCACCACCACCTTTTGTGTTGGTAAGTGACTTTTTTTTTTTAATTCTGTTAATGTGTTTTGAATACGACAATGTCGTGCCTTAAGTTTTATTAATTAATTTGGTACGACAATGTGTTTTGAGGCGAATGATAGTTTGTTTAACTATGGTTTTATGTGTAGTGTTTGGGGATACCGTAAGGGCCCAATTGAGACCACCTCTTTCTCTTTCTCTTTTCTTCACTTCGTGTATTTAAATAGGTATATATATATATATACTTTTATTACTTTGTCGATAATGTATATACTTTTATTACTTTGTCGATAATGAAAATGATATCGATATCGGAAAAATGTCATGTGATATGTTATTAATTGTTACTTATAAACTTAAAGTGACCGTGTTAAAATAAAAATGATATGTGATATATATGTTATTAATTGTCGATAATGAAAATGATACTTGTGTTCTTGTTTTTAGGATTTTAGTGATTAATTTTGGAAATTCCCGTCCGAAGTTAATCATCCTATAGAAAACCCGTCCGAAATTAATTTATTAGAAATTAATTTAGGAAGAGTCTGTTGGGATTTCGCTTTTGAATGTTTTGTCTCATTTAGGATATGGATGCGTATAAGCGTTTTACTATTTGAGAGAAATTACGACGGTATTTCCCTTTCACAAATGCGAATATGTCTTTAATGCACATATTTGGGGAGTTGAGGAAATGTTTGCCGAATTTTTTCAAATAGTAAATCGAATACTCTGCGATTCATATATGAGACGACACATTCAAAGAGTGGGTTAGGATTGCCTTCCATAGTTGCACTATTGTTGTTGAAGAAGTTTTATCTAGTGATGATTCTCATTATCACAATTAATTGTTTTTGAATTGTAATTTGATTATGACAATTATTGTTTTTAAATTGTACTCCTTCCGTCCCAAAATTATTGTCCTCCGACAAAAAACACAAAGTTTTAGAAAAACACAATTATTATTGCTTTCTCTCTTTTACTTTTTCCAGAATTACACTTTTACCCTTAACTAATTAATTAATTTCTTTTTTAAAATTTGTAATAATAACCACAAATGAGGGTAATATTGTAAACTCGATCAAAATTCCCTTTCCATTTTTAGTAGTGGACAATTAAAATGGGACGTACCAAAAAGGAAATGTGGACTATTAAATTGGGACGGAGGGAGTAATTTGAATGAAATTGTTACTATATGTTTATATGAATGTGTATATTAGTGTTAATTGGTCCACGAAATTATGTGTTCTTTTACTTGTACTTTTACAGATGGCGTGTGTACAGCCTAGATCACACGGCGGGGATGCTGGCGGTGATCCACCAAGACGGCCCTCATTTACTTTGCCGGGCTATTGCGCATGTATTATTATTCTATTTTTTATTTTTATGTAATTTTTATTGATAAAACTGAATTTTTTTTACATGTATTTTCACAACTTAATAACTTATATTTGTAGGTTCAATGATCACCGGTGAGACGGCAAATTGGGCCTTAAGGAAGGCTTTTAGGAGAATAACGGACGACCTTTACCTATAGGCTTTGATACCGATGATCAAGGCACCTTCGGTGGTAGGCACTTATGCACCGCATTAAATAGTCTTATTGGGGAACAAGTGAGGCCACTTCCCTTGATTGCGATTGGGAAGAAATTCACGATGTGTATAAAGGCATATAATGTCACTACTGAGGTTATATTTATTGTTTATTTTATTTCTATTTTTATTGTTATTGACCGTTTAGATATGCTTGTTATATTTAAATTGTGTGTTTGTTTAAATCGCATTATACTTTTTTGAGACCTATTTCAACCTGGCGCCTTGGTTGAATAATGAGAACAATTCGAGTTGAGAGAATCTTTATACGGTGGGGAAAAGGGTAGGACTTGGGCTATGGTTACAGGAGGCGCTATACCAAAAATACAAACATTTCAAGTCTAAATACTTTGATATCCACGAGACACGCGGCAAGGCAAGGGCACATCCGCCACCCAAGAAATCCTAGGGGAACAGAACCCAAGAGGAATGGGAGATGTTGGTTGACCGTGGTGGTTAGACTTCGAAACGGATGGCAAGATCGGCCACAAATGCGTAAAATCGATCTAAAAACAAGATTTTAACTCACCAAGGTCGATGAATCGTTGTTCAGGGACGCAACATTCATGTAAGACTCGTTATAATTTTTGTGATTTTAAAGGTTTTTATATTGTTTATATTTACCTCGTTATCAATTTATTTTATATTGTATGTATAGAGGATCAACAATAACAATCAAAATGAAGACACCTTGAAACTTGGAGGAGATGCCATTTAAAAAGCGATGGCACATTTGAGACGAGAGAGAGCGAGATGGAACTACGTAAGTAGTTTATCTCTTAACATCGCCATTATATTAAGTTACTTCTCATTTATTATTTTTCCTAACTTTTTATTTTATTTTTTTATTTTTATTTTTGAAATTACCAGAATGAGATGAGGGCCCTTCAGAGCAAGTCGAGTCGGTCTCATCCCGTACTTGGCAGCTTGGAAATATTGCAAGTGTAGTTCAGTGACAACCGCCTTGAGCCGGCAGGTGACGGAGGTTACCGGTGGTGGCTCAACCCCTCGCAGTTCACACGTTGGAATGTTGAAGATTACGTTACTAGGCGGCACATGGCGAGCGATGAGGGAAACCAAGGCTGCTCAAGAACGGGCTCGTGTTGAAGCTGAAAGCCGCTGCTAAGCGAGAGTCTGCCGCAAGCTAAGGAAGCTGTCGCGCCCAACGCAGATTGGGACATACAGATCTTACCTTGAAATTTTTTCACCCACTACAGCCAACAAGGTAATCCATTTTCACCTCCCTTTCCCTCGGTACCCATTCGACCCTTTTCCCCTCCCGGCCCCTGGTTTCCAAGCTTCCACTTTCAACCCCAATAATGCATTTGCGGTTGTTATCAACCACCTTTCCCAACTCTATCACGTGCCGGGGTACTAGTTCAAACTATGCTATGCATACGCCACCGACCTTAACGGTACAACGCGCAAAATAATCCTCATTTGGGCCAAAATGATCATGTTGATAATAATGATTTGAATAATAATGATGATGATAGTGGGGATAATAATGAGGCGGGAAACGAGTGGTGACGAGTAGAGGCAAATGATGGCGAGTTCTTTGAGGAGTAGGCGGGAAGTTAGTTTGTGAATTTTAGACTTATTAATATTATGGAATAGTATTGTATTTGTCGAATGTTATCGTGGATTTATGTTAACTTTATAACTTTTGGACATGTTAGCTTTATAAGCTAGTGACTTGTTAGTTTGAGACAAGTTATTTAGGAAATTTATAGCCTTGTATAGTTTAAGAGTAGTTTACTTTGTATAGTATTTGTTAAATGGTATCGTAGAATTGTGAAATGTTATTCGATCCGTTTAGTAATTTGGTATTGTATCATATTGTCGATTTGGTATTGTGGATTGTGATTGATTACGGGTTGCATTTGTTTTGGTAGATTTTTCAGGAAAAATGGAAAATCTGATTTCCTGCATATTTTTGCCCACCAGAGGAAAATTAGGGACGACATTGTCGTCCCTAATATTCAAAGCATGTCGTGCCATTCTCGCACAACGTGGCCGCGTGTTTTCCACGTGTATATACAATTTGGCACGACATTGTCGTGCCTTTTTGTAATTTAATTAACGTTTTTTCCTTTAATTTAAAAAAAGATTTAAAAAAAAAAAAAAAAAAAAAAACGACATTGTCGTTTTGCAAAGGATGTCGTGCCAAAGCGATTTTCAGGTTGAAATACATTTGGGCCCCACAACATCCTGTCGTGCCAAAGCTGTAAAGAGAATGTCGTGCAAATTTTTTGGGTCAACACAATAGGTCTACCAAAAGCCGCACGACATATGAGTGCCTTTTTCTTTGGGTCGACATTCTATGCATTTTTGGGACGAGAATGTCGTGCCAAAACGTTTGTTTTTTTGTAGTGTTGCCGGGGACAAGTACCCGGGGAAAGTATTTTCAAATAATTAGATAATTACGTGATTAAAATAATTAATCAGGACTTTTGCCAGGGACATGTCCCCGGAGAAAGGCCAATACCACTGTTGAGCAAAGGGTTTTTGTCAGGGACGTGTCCCCGGGGAAACATAAATAACACTGTTGAGTTACGCCTTTTTCCAGGGACATGTCCCCGGGGAAAGTGATGTTATAAAATTATGTTTCACACTTTCGCCGGACATGCCCCGGAAAGCCTCCCATTTTATAGAATGGGTAATTTCAGTTTTTCAGAATTTTTCGAAAAAATCTACAATGTAACAACCTTTGTTTTAACACCTTACAAGAATTCACCGCGGTTACCCACGGAATCTACCCATAAAAACTATTTTGTGGGTATCCACCCACCAAATTACCACAAATTACACATGCATAGAAAATTAAGAAACTGAACAAGTTTACCCTCAAAATTCCCACATATTTTCCCACCATATTACCCAAAAATTTATATTTGGTGTGTAATGTGTGTGTAAATTATTTTCGTCATTATATTTCACACGAATTAACCACGGAGTATGTTATCATGGGTAAATATCTAGGTATTTTCGTGGGAATATTTAACTTACCCACACATCAAGCAAGTCCTTTTGGTTTGTGGGTAAGTCGTGAGTAATTGTTTCCACACGGATTTACCCATGTAGTGAAACAGGTTCTGAAAACAGGTTGTTACATTGTAGATTTTTTCCGAAAAATTTCTGGAAAAAATCTGGAAATTACCCATTGCTGCAAAATGGGTCAGAGGCTTTCCCTGGGGACATGTCCCCGGCGAAAGTGTGAAACATAATTTTATAACATCACTTTCCCCGGGGACATGTCCCTTGAAAAAGGCGTAACTCAACAGTGTTATTTAGGTTTCCCCGGGGACACGTCCCCGACAAAAACCCTTTGCTCAACAGTGGTATTGGCCTTTCTCCGGGGACATGTCCCTGGCAAAAGTCCTGATTAATTATTTAAATCACGTAATTAGCTAATTAGCTAATTATTTGAAAATACTTTCCCTGGGGATGTGTCCCCGGCAAAAAGGAGTGCCACATCGGACATGTTTGACCGGCGTAAAATGGTTGCGGGACCCACATGTCCCCGGGAAAAGTAGACTTACGTCCTCGGGGAAAGTATTCTCGAGAGGGTATTGGCGGGAGACTTTCGCCGGGGACTTGTCCCCTGGGAAAGGTTTCGCAGAGGACATGTCCCTGGCGAAATTCTCAATATGTCCCCTACTATTCCATTGATTGTTGTAGTGATCGATATGATCATGAACGGGTACTCCACTGGCTAGCATGGAACTAATCAACGTGTATATATATGCGCTGAAGTTTAATGATACTACTATAACGTTAATAATACATAACTTATAACGTGAAAAAAAAAATATGCCTATGAATTGATGTGATCATGAACCGGTGCATGTTTTGGTTTGTTTTCTAATTACTCTCAGATTTCACTGTACTTGTGAAGATTCAGTTAACATGCTACTATATTGATCTGTTACTTTTGACATGACAAGTGAGCAACTGAGCATGCGCCTTTTGTCTTATAAAAATGCAAAAATAGCAAAACACGATCACATGAAACTAAAGTACACGATAAGGTATGTTACGCAATAAAAACAGATACAACTACAGGTCGTGAATGCCATTCTTATCGAGAATTTAGTACGTTACCTTTGCTTCGATCTTTTGGTTGCTTACTGCCGCACAATATTGCCTTTGCTTCTTTTGCTTGCTAAAACCAATTCTAATAAATTAAACCCCATCATGCATGAACGAAATTATTTATTGGACACGCTAGCTTACAACAATGGTTAACATTTTAAAGATTTTGTACTTACATCCTTTAACTTATTGCATGTAGCTAGGGGTCAATCACCAACAAGAAATAACAATAACTTTAAGATACATACGTATACATACGTGCGTGCATACATACATATATGCATCCGTGTAGTGTTCACGGCCACACATAAATCTATATATACATGCCCTTTGATTCATGACCATGTCACAACACTGCTAGTTTGTTGACAGTATGTCCAACTCCAGCTGCTCGAGAAACAACAAAGTCGTTTTGATCCTTTTTGCGTTGCGACTACTCACTTCCTTTGTCCATGGAACTCCACATTACTCCATCATCAAATCGTCTTGTCAAACAACTTTATACCCTAAAATATGCTACTCCACCTTCTCAACTAGCATTGCCAAAAACCTTGTTACTAAAAAAGATGTAATCGAACACGCTATTAACAAAACAAAGGACACCATCCAAGCCAACATCCACACCATAAACAACCTCACAGCCACCACCAATCTCACCAAACGTTCTAAAACCGCTTTCCATGACTGCTTAGAGCTTGGAACTGGAACACTAGAACAGCTCGACAAGGTTATCCAAGACCTTAGGGCATATCCAAACAAAAAAACTCTAAGGAAACATGCTGACGACCTCAAAACCCTAATGAGCACCACCATCACCAACACGGCAACATGCTTGGATGGTTTCTCCCACGATGCAAAATGTAAGAGGTTTCGCAAATCAATCAACAAAGGTCAGGACGAAGGTGGAAAGATGTGTAGCAATGCACTAGCTATGATTAAGAACTTGACAGACACAGATATTGCCAAAGAGGCCAAGTATAACAAGCAGTTAAAGGAAGAGAAGGCGACAATGTGGCCGGAGTGGTTGTCTAAAAAAGAAAGAAAATTGTTGCAGTCAGGAGGAGTGACCCCAAATGTTACTGTGGCGGCGGATGGTAGTGGAACGTATACAACTGTGTCCGCAGCAGTGACAGCAGCACCATCAAAAAGCCAAAGCAGGTACGTTATTAAGATAAAGGCAGGGGTGTATAGGGAGAACGTGCAAATTCCAAGCAGTAAAACGAACTTAATGTTTATCGGTGACGGAAGGAGTAACACCATCATTACAGCAAGCAACAGCGTGGCCAGCGGTAGTACTACCTTCAACTATGCAACTGTAGGTTAGTATATATATATATATATATTAAGCTACATTTAACAATTTTTTCAAGTAACCATAGTTTCTTACCTTTTAGTTATATTTTGTGTTATAACATATCTTAGAACTATGATTGTAAAAGTAAATGAATTGCTAACAATAATATTGACAATAGTATTTCATCTATTTTAAGCCATGAACATATATATTTCGATTTAAAGAAAGAAAGAAATAAACTTTTTTATTATAAAATTTTAGACATGAAGTAGAAGTGGGTAGCAGGGACTAAGTTTTAAATTCTTCCCACATTTAAATTGTCTCTCTTTGAAAAACAGGACTACTTTATCTTTATGTTTTCTTGCTTTTTCTTTTAACATTCATAATATATATTCACGCATGTAACGTGTGCTTTATTAAAAAATAAATGTGTGACATGTAATGGACCACAGCCGCGGTGGGTGATGGATTCTTGGCACGAGATATAACATTTCAAAACACAGCCGGACCATCCGGGAATCAAGCTGTCGCGCTACGTGTTGGATCAGATTTATCTGCGTTTTATCAATGTGGTATGATAGCCTACCAAGATACCCTTCGTCCATTCAATCGTCAGTTCTATGTCAACTGCTACGTAGCTGGCACGGTTGATTTTACTTTTGGCAATGCAGCCGTTGTCTTCCAAGACTGTCAGTTTCAAGCTCGTCGCCCCAATCCAAAACAAAAGAATATGGTCACGGCTCAAGGAAGATCTGATCCTATTCAAAAGTGCAAAATCAGTGCAAGTTCTGACTTGCAACCGGTGCAAGCTAGTTTTCCAACTTACCTTGGAAGACCATGGAAGGAGTATTCGAGGACAGTGGTAATGCAATCATCAATAAGTGATGTGATTGATCCAGCAGGATGGTACCGTGGAGCGGTGATTTTGCACTTGATACGCTATATTATAGAGAGTACCAAAACACGGGCTCTGGGGCTGATATATCTAATAGGGTAAACTGGACAGGATGGGGTGTGATTACAAGTACTACAGAGGCCACGGGTTTTACTCCTGGAAGCTTCATTTCTGGAGGCAGTTGGTTGTCATCTACCGACTTCCCTTTCACGCTTGGTCTGTAGTGGTAATAATCAACTATATGTAATGAATGTGTGTTGTGGCATTGTAATAGTAGTAATTTTGGGAGTTATTGCTTCTAGTTGTGCAGTATTTTTCTCGTAAGGGCTATCGAGCTATGTTCATGATTTGTTTGAGGACAAACTTGTTCTATCTTAATACAGATTGACTTAATATTGTTATTGCTATGGCCGAATTATGAAAATCTTATACGTGTATATGTGAAATCATATATAGATTCTGGTTGCAGTTCTTATTTCTGAGTCCATTTATTAAACAAAATAATCTTAGTTATTAGAAGTCGTGGAGTACCATATAATATGTAAGTGATGACAACTATTAGTAAATGATAAACAAACAAGTTAGTAATGGAAGTCGGTCGCAAATTGTAACACAGTAAGGAAAAAAGGAACAAAGTTCATGTGTTACTATGGCTATATTGATTGATTTCCGGCATTGAAACACTCCATAAAGCATAAACGACACCGTCGTGGTTCATGGACATATCAGATGACACATAGATAGAAGCTTGTCCACAGAACCTAATTCAGTGCTCGAACAACAAGGGTAATCTTGTTTCCTATGCTTGAACATATCACATGGAAGGCGATTAAGCTTCATACGAGACAAGGTTGCTTAGGGGTACCGTTAGGTTCTGTTCATATATATCAACACATGACTTGTTCACCAACTTCGTGCTTCTCTTTTCGGATCCAAGCCACATGCCGTTTTCCCCATCCCTAACTTGTGTTAGTTCATATATCATAAGTGTTCACCGGTAATTATTACAAAACTCAGCTAGTTTACATATCTAAATATGAATCCACTCACGGAAGACCAAATGGAAAAAAGCATGTGAATATCATCTCTAAAGTGTGAGAGTTCTCATGATCGAGTATTGCTTGGTGCAAACAACGCTGAAGTGGCCACACCAACATCACTTTGTTCCCCTTTTAACTGGTTACAAAGAATAACATAAGTTATCAATCTAACCAGTTTTCATGCTTATGAAGTATTTAAAACAGTTTGATATGACAAACAATTGATAAAGATTTACACATGTATTTTTCAATGTTTAAATTCTTGTTAGAAATGAATCAATTACTAAGATTGTTTGCGGAATAAAAATATAAGTTGAATGAAAATTGTTTGGTGATATCTTCACTAACTTAAACATAAGCCAAAGTTAATGTTTAAGTAGAACTAATTGCAGGAAATCCTTTTATAACACGGATTCCTATTTATCAATGACTGAGTGCCAGCACGTAGCTGTGCTGTCAGTAAGAAGGTAGTCGGCGCCTTTCGAAGCCTAATCCCTTTCTTTTCTAGTGTGCGCTTTAGTTTGATTGCAGCTAGCGCGCTTGACTAAGAAGATAGAAAGGGGCTTTTCTCGCTTGGTCAGTAAAGTCAAGTTTTTGGCCATATTTTGCAGGTGACGATGACGTCGAGTTGATGCCAGAGAAAGACTGGGCATTCAGGCGAGCCGCCCGGTGGTGTACTACGTAGTGGGTTTTGTACGCCCGCCAAAACGGGCTCCGAAACAAACAAAAAGGTGTGTGCCACACTCACGAAGGACTGCCAGTGATATACTGGAGGAAGGTGGGGATGACGTCAAGTCCGCATGGCTTTTATGGGTTGGGCCACACACGTGCTACAATGGCAATTACAATGGGAAGCAAGGTTGTAAGGCGGAGCGAAGGAAAGGGAATACCACACCCTCTACTTCTACTTCTAACTAAAGGCGAAGAGCCGGTGTTGCAAGCAAATAGAGAGCCTCCGCTCGTTTGATCAGCTGCTAGATATGGCTATTCTTTACGGTAAAGGGGGAATTTCCCATAAGATAAGGTAGCCTTGGAATTCCTATTATTGGAAGAGATAACATTTACTCATTTACAACATTCTCTTATATAGGGAGAGTACAATGTGTTTACCCGTGGGATAATAAGGACGTGTTGAGCATCTAACAATAAAGTACGCTGCTACTGCAGTATTAAATGCTTCTATCATTGCCCCTCTGAATGTTCATGATTCTATGTTGGAGTAAATGATCTTTAATGTGTTTCACATTAATTGCAAGAGATAACATTTACGCATTTACAACATCCTCTTATATAGAGAAAGTACAATGTGTTTACGCATGAGATAATAAGGACGTCAAGCATCTAACAATAAAGTACATTGCTACTTTACAGTATTAAATGCTTCTATTCTTGAAATGTGTCCAATCCTACTTTAAGGAACAATGTTGACAACTTACCATCCCTTTATACTAGTAATCTCATACTATTCTTTGACTTTCTTGATAAGTGCTTTTCTGCTTATCTTCTCAAGAAAGTTCCCGCCCAATATTCCTAGATACTTAGATATTTTCCTAAGTATTAAGGTTCAAAATGTATTTGATGTTGAGGAGATCAGTGGGGAGTCAATGAGACATTGTCAGATCTCACTGACTCCTATTAGCTAATAAGGCCTATAAGCCCGGCCTACTTGTTTAGACCCGTTTAATAGCACTTAGGGTTTTGTATTTGTATTTTCTATTTCATTTGTAATCTCAGTTATTTAGTGAATCTGATAATATAAATGTTTAGTTCTCTCGGATTTCTACATAGTATTAAGAGCTAGGTCAAAGATGAAGAAAAAAAAGTTGTTTGCTTGTCAACACTTATAGTCGCCGCTGCCGCCGAATGTTGACCGGTTGAATGTGTATGGATTTTAACTATACAGATAACAGTGTCATGTTTATAATATTTTTTTTGTTTTAATTGTTTATGGTCAGAATTCTTTGTTGGGAAGATACTATGGACGCAAGAAAAGAGATGGTTATGCGTATATTTGTGTTTCGTAATTAAAAAAAAAGTTAGACATGCTGTTGGAGTTTGTTTATTAGGGTTTTACAATGGTTTGGTAAATTAGAGTTTAATAGACTTTGTTTGATTGGTATTGGTGTTAGTATCGGTATCGGCATTGGTGTCGTTAGATAATATGGTTTATGCTTGTGATGGTGATGGTGATGTTACAGTATTAACTAATCCGACTATGTCTTGAGTAGTTTATGTGAAGCATCTCGACATCAACAACTTGTTTTGGTTTCACATGTGGTTATGCATCTAGTTTCGCTTGATTTTATTTGAATTTTTCTGTCCTTGCACGAACGGTTAAAGAATATACTTTTTTATAAGAAACTTATGATATTGATGTGCTAGATCGCGGTTATAATTTATAGCTAGAATAACTTATGTGTATTAATCCACACACTAACCATATCGTGTAGTAGTATACATTTGGCTAGTCCGAGTGTCAAACTCTTGGGGAGCAATGTGTGAAATTCGGTTCCGGGCGAACGTAGTGGTGATTATCAAATGAAATGACAAAAATAGTAAATAACTAAAATAAAGACGAAGATAACAAGCTACGGGAGGAAAATGTGCTCACCTAGTTCTCATTCACTAATGTTTTAACCATGATTCGATTAGCGCAATGTCTAATTACCATCTAGTTGGTGATTCTAAGGTAATTTAGATCTAGTTTTGATCACTAAGGGCCCGCTTGGTTCAAAGTGGGGAAAGGGAAAGGGAAAAGGAAAGGGAAAGGGAATGCAAAGGAATGAGTGAGGTGAGTAATCAATCTGCACTTACCCTCAATTTATTTTATAATGGTTCATTCCAATTACTTGGGATAATCAATCCCTTACCCCTCCCTAACCAAGCACCATATTATAAGTGAGGTGGGCCATTTTGAATAACTTACCAATTCCCCACCCCCCTTAACCCCCTAACCAAGCACGCCCTAAGTTCTAAACCTATGACTATTTGCTCATTAATTCGATGCTTACGATATTAACTTACCAATATTCTAACATTAAACGCATCAACAAAGTATTAGTATGATTTATGTGTGTGAATCGAACTGATACTAGAATTCACCTAACTTCATGTAAATTGTCCATCTACACTTCATTAGACTAATTTACAAGCTTTACTAATCGTGATTCAACTAGGATAGGATCTATCTCTAGTCACAACTACAATAATCATGCAATTGCGTTACAAGTAATAAACATTTAAGATCATCTCTCAATATTCACTAGTTCTATGATAAATCATTCAAAGCAACTTATAAACTAAAGTATCTTAAACACAATAATTATCCAACTAAACAACCAATTAAACTAAACCAAATCATGTTTTTACATAAGATCATTCATAACTAGGCAAAACTTAAAGTGTTTAGCCCATAAGTTCAGTAAATTTAGAACAAAAGATAGAAAGCGATAAACTAAAAGAGTTCATGATGAAAACGATTAGTAAACTGAATTAAAACGATGTTTATGATAATTTCTCCTTCTTCCTTTGATGTTTGCAACTCTTCACTTGGTGGAATGGAGCTATGGAAACTCTAGGTATGGAATGGTATAAAAAGTGATCACTTAAAATTGTTTTTAGAGTTGTTTAAAATTGGAAATTTCAGGCCCGACATGGATACGTCGTATCCAATCCGATACATCGTATATGTCCTAATCATAAAATCCCCGTGCGATATTAAAAACTTGATACGGCGTATTAGGCCCAGTTGCATATGCCGTATTGCTGCTTCTTTGACTCGGTTGACTTCTGGCATCTAGTAAAGCCATATCCTTTTGTCATGGATATGTTGTATTGGTTTTCTAACCTTATATGTAAATACTAACTAAATCGGTAACAAAACTTATGTAAAAACAATATCAACGTGCAATATATAAGGGATAGCGATATATGTGTCTAACTGATGATATGAATATCTTGTTGAAATAACTGAACCACCCAAAAAATCAGACCTTATCTTTGTAACTAGCGAATCACACATTTAAGATTTAAGCAACAATGGACTTGAATTTTTCTTATGAACATTATCGAGTAAGTTTTTTTTTTTTTTTTTTTTTTAAAAAAAACAAAATCTCATTATAAGAAAAAATAATAAATCATTAGATAAACCAAAATAACGTGTATTCTTTTGATTTGTTGAGGCCAAAGTGTTAGGGTATGTTTGGCACGCAGCGGTGTGAAGCTTTTTGGAGCGGTGAGCAATGAACATTTTGATTTTTATTAGTCGTTTGGCAAATGAGCGGTGAGCTTTGCTATTTTTTAAGAATGCTTATTTTTTCAATGATTCTTTAATAAGCTGTGAGCGATGAACGGTGAGCTATGGCTACTGCTCACAGCTCACTGCTACTACTACTACTACTCATTGCTATTTTTACCAAACACACCATGGGTATGTTTGGCGCAATGGGCTGGGGCTGGGGCTTGAGTTGGGGCTTGGGCTGGGGCTGGGGCTAGGGCTTTTATTATAAGCCGAAGTTGAAATTTGTATTTTTGTAGATTTGTTTGGCAAATGGGTTGGAACTGGGGCTTATTATTGCAAAATTACTAAAAAGTATATAATTAAATGAGTTTTATGGTATATGTTAGATATTTTTATGGGTAAATATGTAATTTATGGTTCATAAGCCCCGGGCTAAAGTTTTTAGCCCCTTTTATGAGGCTAAAGTTTTAAGCCCTTTTAGGGGCTTATGATTTCACAAGCCTGCATGACAAACGAGACTTATTTTAGAAGCCCAAGCCTCATAAGCCCCTCCATAAGCCTTCCCCAAACACACTGGCAGTAGCTTTTTAAGTGGTACATTTTTTTCTTGAAATTTAACAATGAGTGGTTTTTAATTTGTAGCTATACTCGAATTGGTCCTAGTGGGAAGCCCAAGTTAAAAGGAATGAAGTGAGGATGATTGGTAACATAGGATTTGAAATAAAGTTGTGTGGTTCACTACTCACTAGCTAGCATTGACCCCAAATCCCCATTACCCAGCAGCTTCAATTTTATTAAGAGAAATGATAAAGATACCTAAAATTAAGCTTAATTTTAAGCCTAAAACCAAGTGGCATTATCTTGATGGTTGTAAATAAGGACCCACTTATTTAATAACCATCAGAATGATGTCACTTGTTTTTAGACCTAAGTTTAGGCCTCTCTATCAATTCTCTTTTATTAAACCTTCTATCCATAAAGCATTATTCGCAAATTGAGTGTAAGAGATGCCAATTTATTTAAACCGATCTAAAAAGGTTTTGGACTTGGCTTCTTAACTAGTGACATGAAAGGCTTTAACTGCAATACCGATAAAAGAAAATAAAAGATGATCCTTTGAACATTACCATGTAGTTCATATTGTTCATATTTCATATATATATATCACAACTTGGTTACATTTGCCGTTTTAAAAAAACAAAATTAAGGTTACATTCATTTTTCGTTATAGGCTATTATGATGAAACATTTAAAGTGATGGGTATTTAAATAATGAAAAAGTATACATTTCTTTATGTTATGATATATAAAAAAGGGAAGGGAGGGACCATGAATCCATGATTTATGTGTATATATATATTTTAGAACGGCATCACACTTGAAATCCGACCCCCGAGTTAAACCATTCAAAGGGACAAGCCCCGAGACCCGAACCACTAGAAGAGACCCGCGAAGGGAAATCCCTTGAACTCACGGCTTAGTACTAGGAGGAAAACCTGGATTTTTGTCACTTACAAGACTTGAACCCTGAGTAAAACCTCCCCCAAGCTTCAGAAGGAGCTCAGTGGCCAACTGAGCTACGCCAGTCGGTTACGTATCAATATATATATGCAGCAGCCACATTTCATTCATCACCTCAAAAATCATCAAACGGCCTAATTGTTGCCTGGATATGATGTCCAACAACAACAACACACTTTTAATTCTCTATGGATCTCTTCTATTATTACTTACTTCCTATGTAGTGTATGGAACTGAGTAAGACACCATAACCAAATCTCTCATCAAATCATCATGTACCACCACCTTATACCCGGATATATGCTACTCTACCTTATCCCCCGTTACCCGAAATCTCCTTATTACTAAAAAGGATGTTATCGAACTCACCATCACTAAAACAAAGGAAACCATCCAAGCCAACTTACACACAATCAACAACCTCATGGAAACACCTAATCTGAGCACACGGGCCAAAATCGCGCTCAACGACTGCTTACAGATGGTAGATGGGACACTACAACAACTAGACACGGTCATCCAAGAGCTTAAAGCGTATCCAAACAAGAAATCTATCCGACATCATGCTAATGACCTTAAAACACTCATGAGCACAACCATCACCAACAAGGAAACATGCTTGGACAGCCTTTCACACGAAGATGCATCAAGTAAGAATTTACGAAAAGCAATAGTCCAAGGACAAGAACATGGTGGAAAGATGTGTAGCAACGTGCTAGCCATGATCAAGGACATGACAGACAAAGATATTGCCAACGACAACAACTTCAATATACTAAATTTTAACTCCAAGAATGAAGTGGTGATGTGGCCCGAGTGGTTGTCTACAGGCGATAGGAAGTTGTTGCAGTCAGGAGACGTGACTCCTAACGTGAATGTGGCTGCAGATGGCACAGGAGACTATACAAGTGTGGCGGATGCAGTAGCAGCAGCACCATCAAAAAGCACGAGCAGGTACGTTATAAAGATAAAGGCAGGTGTTTACAGGGAGAATGTTGAAATCCCAAGTGGTAAAACAAACTTAATGTTTATCGGGGATGGAAGAGGAAACACGATTATTACGGCAAGTGAGAGCGTCGCTGGTGGTAACACAACCTTCAACTCAGCCACCGTAGGTAATTACCAAACTGTTTACTTTTACGTTAAAAACATAACTTAAAAGTAAACAACAAAGATTCTTTAAAATACTAGAAAGTAGAAACCATGTGTTTCCTTCAAATATTGGATTTTTTTTTAATTTAACATCAGAGAAGAGAATCAAAAGATTATATTAATCTGACTTTTGTCTAGTTTTGCACTATTTAGATCAAAGAGAGAGATTCAAACGATCAACCAATTTGGCATTTAGCACTTTCTTTTTCTTATCTTTGAATTAAGTAACAACACGTCAAAGAATTTGCACTTTTATATCCTTATCAGATCACAAAGTTGGGACTTAATTCTCAAGATTAAAGTTGAAGAGAAAAGGAAAGAAAGAAAAGTAAAGTAAGGAACAGGAGGGGACATTTATTTTATGAAACTGAAAATATTTTTTATTCAAATTGTAGTAGTCCAAACTTTTAAATTTAACCCATATTTTGGCTGGCAAATCTATTTTATTGTACCTTTTTAGGGTTTTGAAATCTTGCAAGATCTTTTCTCTATATACTAGTTATAATACCTGTGCACGCACAGGGTTTTGACAAAAAAAAAAATTATTTTGTATAAATACTGAATATTGTGTCTTTAAATGTAATTGCATATAATTATATAGTTATAAGTTTCGTGCACGCATGAAACTTACACATAAATTAAATTTATTTTAATATTTTTATTCAGTATATACACATATAAGAATTTCCCATGAAAATTGTGACTACAATTAATACTTATACACGAGTTTTTTATTATGCATTAATATCTATTAAAATTTGGTAAAATATTTGTAAAAATTTCTGTTATGTAACTCAAGATTTAATTTTATTTAGCTGACAAAGATGTTGATGTTATTATTTAAGTTTCACTACTAATATTATGTTGTACACATGATGCAAGTTTAATGGCACATAATGAGCGTTGATAAAATTAAAGTATACTCATTATAGTTTTTTAAAAATGTTTTTCTAGATATCCTTATATAAATAAATAAGAATTATATGAGTCATTGTTATATGTACAATCGCATATATTTGTTTTTATATTAAATTAATCCGTGCTTACAATTTGATAATTATATTCCCGTTTTCAGTAATTTAGCCATATTTAAAATGTAAACTCGTGTCCACATAGGTTAAACTTTTAAAAATGAAATAAATGAGTCCTTATTGAACGTATATATTAAAAAAATTGATACTTATAATCTTATGCAAATTTATATGTTGTTATTTTAAAACAACATATACATTGTATTTTTTACGATAGGAAGTATAAATGATATAATGTATAAGGGGGTATTTGTTTATAATCCAAAGTTATTAAAAAATATGAAGGCTAATAATATTACACTTAACTCTATATAAATTTTTAAAATTCAACCACTAAAGTTTTATTAATGACCTCCTCTTTTTTTAAGTTTTTTTTTTCATAAATTTGACACCTATATTTTTATATGTTTTTTTTTTCCACCAAATTTATTAAAGTTTGACCAAAATCAATTTAATTTTGACTTTTATTAACCAATCATATCACACGATTTTGGTTACGTGGCAAAATCGAGCTCTCTTATTGGCCCAATTGTTTTTTCAATAAGAATGAATTGACAAAATCACTCCGAAATAATGTAATTCTTTTATTATATAAAAGATTATCTGTAACAATAAAGTTGTAGTTAGGGTATTTTTTTTATAGAAAGTTAGTGATCCGTTGAGTTTAACATACTGTTTATTATTAAAATCTGCATTTTATTTTGGTAAAGCGGCGACATGATATATATAATATTTTTTTTTTTTGGCAAATGATTTTTGATTTTGATAACTTTGAGAGATAAAATGTGAATGCGTATTTAGATTGGTGTAAATTACGAGTAAATGAGAGATTTTTTTTGAAGCTTCTAATATGTTTGTGTGTAAGATTTTATAGTAGAAGGTGAAATGAGGGTTGTAAAGTCTTAATTTCTAAGAGCGCTATGTGTCGTTTGGTGCCGTGGGTGGTGCCATGGGAAAAAGTGGTGCCACCTCAGCACTTTTTTCCCATGACACCACTTTTTGCTACGACACCAAAACCCCCCTCTCTAGTATAACACCAGTTTTTGTGGTGCCGTTATACCTTCCATTTTTTTTTTCTTTTCTTTTCTTTTTTGTTTTCTTTATATTATAAACAATATATTACTTTAACTAGCATAACACCACATTTTTTTTTCTTTTTCATTTTTAAGATAATGACTGAAATTAGCGTTTCCCAAATGATAGGATCGACTACTATGAAATTGTTATGTTTAGCGTATTTTCCGTATTATTGTTTTGCTTTCTTACTTCAAAACACATGTACATTTGCTAAGTTTGCTATATGAGATAAAATGGTTTCAAAATAAAATATTTGGTATTAGTGTTGGAAGTTGGAAAAGCTATATGGACCAAGAAGCTGCAAAAAGTAAAAAAGAATGAATAGGTACATTATTTTTATTAGTTTTATATTTTATCTTTTCTCTCAAAAAGTTCATCTTCTACATACAAACCTCACGAAGCACACATCCACCAGCCATGGCACATCGGAATTTCAGCGAAAAACTTTACAAACTTCACTTTTTCACCTGAGGTTCTCACACATAAACACAAAACCCACAAAAGAACAAAGAAAAAAATAATAAAAAATCTCATCGCGTGGGCTGGTGGTGGTGGCGCGAGAGGCTAACAGCCGAGCTCCGGTATGGTTTGTGGTGCCGTTGGTTAGTGCCGTCGGCCATGGCTTAAGCCATCAGCCACTGTACCCAACGCTCTAAATGTGCTTTGAAAAACAAAGCTTGAAAAAAAAGAAAAAAAAAAAACATAACATCTAACACTTAAAAAGGATGGGTTGCCATTTGCTTTCACATACATTTAAAACTGTTAGTCCATTTATTTATGTTTTGGACGTGCATTATAATAATGTCTTGATGATGGGTATGTTTCGAATTGAATAAAAATAAAGGACATTTTTTTTCCTAGTTAGGTATGCACTCCTGATTTTTTTCAATATACAAAATTGACAATCGATGGATTTGATTGATTAGCAACCAAAAAAAAAAAAAAAAGGACGGGTTGCCAATTCTCATATATTTAATTTAATAATGTTAGTCCATTTATTTATGTTGTGGACATGCATTATAATAATGTCTTGATGATGGGGAATTGAATAAAAACAAACGAATAGGCCTTTTTTTCCTTAGTAAATTAGGTGGCTATCTTTTACTCAAATTTACAATATTATCACATTGCATAAGACTCTTTCTAATAATAGACTATATAAAATCACTTTCCAACCTTTTTTTTTCACCCTTTCAAATAATTAAGGCCTTGCTATTTTTGTTACTCTATTACCACAGCGGCGGTAGGTAACGGATTCTTGGCACGAGATATTACATTTCAAAATGCAGCCGGACCATCCGGGGAACAGGCCGTGGCACTACGTGTTGGTTCTGATTTATCTGCATTCTATAGATGTGGTATAATAGCATACCAAGACTCCCTTTACGTCCATTCTAACCGTCAGTTCTTTGTCAACTGCTTCGTAGCCGGCACTGTTGATTTCATTTTTGGCAATGCTGCTGTTGTCTTGCAAAATTGTGACATCAAACCCCGTCTCCCTAGCCCCAAACAAAAGAACATGGTAACTGCTCAAGGACGGACTGATCCTAACCAAAACACGGGCATTGTCATTCAAAAATGTAAAATAACTGCAAATGATGACCTACTACCAGTTCAATCCAGCTATCCATCGTATCTTGGAAGACCATGGAAAGAGTATTCAAGAACGGTAGTGATGCAAACCTCAATTAGTGATGTGATTGATCCAGCAGGATGGTACCCATGGGATGGGGATTTTGCACTTGACACGTTGTACTACCGAGAGTACCAAAACACGGGCCCTGGGGCTGATACGTCAAACAGGGTCTCATGGCCAGGATGGGGTGTGATTACTGATGCTGCAGAGGCCGAGAGCTTTACGGCAGGGAACTTTATTGATGGAGGTAATTGGTTGTCATCTACAGGCTTCCCTTCCTCGCTCGGTTTATAATGATAAGGTCACACAATGCATGTAATAGTAAAATAAATTTGGGCGCTAGTGCTTCAATGGTCTAGTATTTTCCTGATAAGAGCTATTAAGCTTGTAGTATGCTTCAGGGCATCACCATAAACCGTTTGTTCTATTCTAAAATAAACCGCATATATGTGGTATATATATGCATGGAATATGGATTTGGTTACTACTTTAATTTCTGTGGACAAGTTTCTTATGATCAGCACAAAACATATACTATAAGCCTTCAATACGTAAAATCACCATGTTAACTGTTAAGGTACTACTATAAGCCTTAAACTACATGTCTGTATGTTTATGGAGTCCTAAACTGAAACTAGTAACGGAAGTTGACTGACCGGGTTGACTATCGCACTCAGGAAATAAGGAAGATAGGGTCCAAATCCAGGCCTAGCTAAAGACATGGATTTCGAGTATTGTATACATATGCTTTGTACGTAGATCATAGATGGCATGTACCATCATACTTCATAGACAAAGCATAAGGTTGCCCAAGGGGCCTTCACATTCTAATTTCAACACATGACCAGTATACCAACTTCATGTTTCCTCTTTTTCATATCCAAGCCACATATCATATTATGTCGTAGAGGAATGCAAGCTGTTCCGAAAAAAAGAAAAGAGAGGTACATATCGTTTCCGGCCCTTGACTTGTGAATATGACAGCATCTTGTAACCCTATTATATGAGAAGAGATGAATAAAGCACATCTCGACCTAGTCTTTGATCATCTGGCTTTCTAGGCATGAATCAGTCCTTTAAAGCCGTGGTCCAAGTCGAACGATCTTTACAGGATTTTAAAATGTCTGGTAATCTTGGATTTGCTCTGTTCAAGTCCTTTTGTACCCGGTGTAGCCTTGTCAGGGTTTTAGAATGTAAGAAATACTTTTTTTAGTGAAATGCAAAAACCGTTCATGTCGTTTATACATTTTGACACAAACCATCCATGTCACGTACTATTATTGCTAAGAGTTTTTTTTAATAAAAAGATAGTGTAAATAGTATTAAATTTCTTAAGGAGCTAGTGGGATAAATGATGGGAAGGGAGGGGCGGCCATTATATATATGTATCCATGCTGCCAGTTTTCAATACTCTGCATAAGAATTAAACGACTTAGGTGTTGATTGGATATGATGTCCAACTCTGGCTACAACTGCACACTTACTTTTCTTCTACTTGTAACTACTTTCATTATCCTTGGTGCTAATTCAGACTCCATAATCACATCGCTTATCAAATCCTCATGTACCACCACCTTATACCCCAATACATGCTACTCTACCCTCTCCACGGTTACCCAAAACCTTGTTACTAAAAAGGATATTATCGAACTCACCATCACTAATACAAAAGACACCATGCAAGCTAACTTCCACAACATCAATAACCTCACTGCCACCCCCAATCTCACCACACGAGCCAAAATCGCTCTCAATGACTGCTTGCAGATGGTAGATGGGATGCTACAACAACTTGACAAGGTGATCCAAGAACTTAAGGAGTACCCAACAAAGAAATCTATTCGCCAACATGCAAATGACCTCAAAACCATCATGAGTACCGCCATTACCAACAAAGAAACCTGTTTGGACAGCCTCTCCCACAAAGATGAATCCTGTCAGCAGTTACAAAAATCAATCATCCAAGGACTAGACCAAGGGGGAAAGATGTGTAGTAACGTGCTTGCTATGATAAAGGACATGACTGATGAAGATATCGCCAAAGAGGCTGACTTCAATATACTAAATTATAACTCAAACGGTGATAAGATGTGGCCCGAGTGGTTGTCTGCAGGAGACAGGAAATTGTTGCAGTCAGGAAATGTGAAGCCAAACGCCACTGTGGCAACAGATGGTAGTGGAGATTATAAGACTGTGGTGGCAGCGGTGGAAGCAGCACCATCGAATAGCAAAAGCAGGTATGTGATAAAGATAACAAAAGGGGTGTATATGGAGAACATTGAAATTCCAAGCACCAAAACAAACTTAATGTTTATTGGTGACGGAAGAAGAAAAACGATCATTAATGCAAGTGAGAGCGTAGCTGGCGGTAGCACTGCCTTCAACTCTGCAACTGTAGGTTAGTAAAGTTTGTTAATTCGTTAAGATACTTATGATTAAGTGTTCCAAGCTAATTTTTGTAACCGCTATATTTGGTAGCCAAATAGCATTTTTTTTAAGTTAAGCTAATAGTAAACATAATTATAACGAAATATCCTCTCCGTCACTCCTCTAGTAAAACCATGTTCAATGAAAAATTCATCCAAATTCACATCCTCAAGAAGCTAGGGAAGTGTTCTGTCATATGGATATTTTTTCTCCTTTATAGAATAAGATTTTTTTTTTTTTTTTTTTTTTAATGAGAAATGAAAACAAATCTCATGTTAATCTGGTTTTGGTTTATCATGTATTTGCAAAATCAATTATACGTGTTTGGTTTTTGTCAAATCTAATTGCTTCCACTAACACAAAAAGATAGAAAAGACTCTGATATGACTTTTTGTGTATGCATATATATTGTCTTTTATTCACAATTATACTCTTCCTCTCCACCCACATACCTTATCAAATCACCAATTGTAACACATTTGATGTTAGTACTTTTATGTTTTGACTTAATAAAGATAAGGAAGTGACATTTTCCCCATTTTACCGTGTTTCTTTCCACCCTTGATCTTTTGATGTCTTTAGTATTTGTGCAACCTGCTTTTAACAAACAATTAAAGCCTAGCTACGTGTATACACCATGACAGCGGCAGTAGGCGAGGGATTCTTGGCACGAGACATTACGTTCCAAAATGCAGCCGGACCATCTGGAGAACAAGCCGTGGCACTACGTGTTGGATCTGATTTATCAGCATTCTATAAATGTGGAATGGATGGTTACCAAGATACCCTTTACGTTCACTCAAATCGTCAGTTCTATGTTGACTGCCTCATAGTTGGAACCATTGATTTCATATTTGGTAATGCTGCAGCTGTCTTCCAAGACTGTAACATCCAGGCTCGCCGCCCTAACCCAAAACAAATGAACATGGTCACTGCTCAAGGACGAACTGATCCTAACCAAAATACTGGTATTGTCCTTCAAAAATGTAATATAAAAGCAACTTCTGACCTAAAACCAGTTCAAGCTAGCTTTCCAACATATCTTGGAAGACCATGGAAAGAGTATTCAAGAACAGTGGTGATGCAATCAAAAATCAGTAATGTGATTGTCCCTGCAGGATGGTACCCGTGGGATGGAGATTTTGCACTTGACACATTGTATTACCGAGAGTACAAAAACAAAGGGACTGGGGCTGACACGTCAAACAGGGTCACATGGGCAGGATGGGGTGTGATTACTAATACTAAAGAGGCCAAGAGCTTTACGGCTAGGAGCTTTATTGATGGAGGTAATTGGTTGTCATCTACTGGCTTCCCTTTCTCGCTTGGTTTGTAATGTAAACAAGTGTGATGATCTTGTTCTAATAGCAATAGTTTTAGGTAACTATCTTCCTAATAAAAGCTGCTGAGCTTATTGTCATGAATCATGATGTGGTTGAGAACATTATATGAATATATCACCTTCATGATTTTTAATATTATTAGTGCTATCCTGTGAGCAGATAATCTCGAATCATTGCTCCATTTCAAAGAAAAGAAACATGAAGGGCCAAAGTTGCCCGTTTCAAACATTTAAACCACCAAGCGGTTATTATGGTTAGGATTAGTTATGTTAGTTATTGCAGAACCATCATGTCGTTTGGAAGTACCCATTCGATACCTATATATAGATGAACATGTACAGAATTTCGACAGTTAGAACATATTGACAAGTTATTCATATCATTTGCAATTTCGTTATAATCTGTTTTACTCATATTGGGACCAACATTTGGCATCAAGAGCCTGCCTGTATATACTCGTTACACCGAATACCACAAGAAATCTGAAACCAGAAACCAGTACCTATTATTAACGAGTACCATCAGAAACCAGAAACTTTTGAACGAAGAAGAAGGAACCAAACAGACGCGCTGAAACTTTTTTTTCAGGAAGAAGAAGAAGAAGAACGCAACGTATTCATTGAACCATACGCTGCCTGGATAACTTGATAACGCAAGGAAAGTAGTGCACGACCGTACTTGTGTAGAAATTGCATTCGACAAGCCACCAAACTGTGGTGACTTGATACACTCGTTATTTTGATTTCGGAACGCAGCAAGTAAGACGAAGAAACAAACTTTGTTATACTCGTTGTTTTTGTCAAATCAGAAAACGAAGACAAATACTCCTTTTGTCGAGACAAAAGTAGAGAAGAAGAGAAGACGTACGCAAAGAAAGAAAGAAAAAGAAGGACGTTGCTTGGATTGAAAAGAAGAAGGGTATACCGAACCAGAAAAAAATCGAATTGTTTTTGGAGTGACGTTTACAATACAAAGAAAGACAACAACAGGAGCATCCTGATCATTTGCTTGCAAGGATACCGTTGGTATTTCTGTAGGTTGTTGTAGATACGGTGTGGAATAAAGAAGTAGAAGTATTGTGGAACGCGGACAAGCAACAAGGGCAACAAGGACATCACTTGTTGACATACTACCGTCGAGTAGTAGAACAAAGACAAGCAACTCGCTTGGTCTTTTGGAAGAAATTACCGAGACTAATTTCTGAATCGTTTTGTGTTTTATTCAAAACTTGGAGATAAATAAAGCAAGTCGACACAAAAGTTCGAGACTTGGAGATAAAGGAAGCAAGTCAACACAAGAAAAGACAACGTGATACAAGGAGTGGTATATTTTGAAGAAAGATATAGTTGGTATATTCAGTACCGACGAGAAGGGAATACACGAGTGACAAACACAGGTCACACGAAAAATCTTAAACTTTTGGATTTCCTTTCATATTTATAGTATAGATACTTAGTTTATACTATTAGAAATCCATAGTTCTATATTAGGATTCCCGGATAACTATTTCTGTTCCCGTAGTATTAAGTGATACCACTAGTTAGAAATCCCTATACGAAGTAGAAAGTGAAGATCATAAGCACCATCAAAATGCCCGGTGACGACGCAAGTGGCAGTAACACTGCACCAAAACCCGTAACCCCTATAACACAGTATCAATGCCCAAAACTCAAAATCACAAACTACACAGTTTGGACTATACAAATTAAGGTGATACTAGAAGCACAAGGCTTATGGGAAACAATAGAACCTAAGGTTGATACACAATTAGATGTTAAGAAGGATAAGGCAACAACCGTCTTCTTATATCAAGCGTTAACCGAAGATGTGATCTTACAAGTAGCAAGTTGCAAAACAGCAAAAGAATTATGGGATTCGTTGAAAAAGAGACACGTTGGAGAAGAAAAAGTGCAACAAGCACGATTACAATCACTGATGATTGGATTTCAGACTCTTCAGATGAAGGAGGATGAAACGGTGGATGCATTTACAGCCAAATTGAACGGCTTTGCCACGAAGGCAACAGAATTAGGAAAGACATTGGATGAATCACTTTTAGTACGAAAACTATTAGACTCCACACCAGATAGGTTCATTCAAATAGTAGCATCCATAGAACAGACGAATGATCTCGATGACATTACGTTAGATGAGATCGCTGGAAAGCTTAAGGCATTCGAGGAAAGAATAAAACTCCGAAAGGGAGGACAAGTAGATAGCCAGGACAACTTATTATTCGCACAAGGCGAACACTCTAGAAATAAGAAACGATTTACCAAATATAGAGGTAGATCAAACCATTCACGAGGAAACTGGCAGAATAAGGGAAATAGAAACAACTCGAATGGAGGAAACTCATCCCACTCAGATAAGTCGAATAATGGAAAACAAGGATGGGATAAGAGCAAAATCACATGCTATAATTGTGGAAAACCCAGACACTACAAGAAGAATTGTAGAAGTCCACCAACAACTCAGGAACAATCAAACCTTATCTTAGAAGACGATGAACCATCATTACTAATGGCTACACACGAAACTGAAGAAATCTTGTTAAATGAAGAACAAGTACAACCCCAAAAATATGCTACGACAGATGCTAGCATATGGTATTTAGATAATGGTGCAAGTAACCATATGTCAGGCACCAAAGGCCATTTTAAAGATATTGACGAAAACATCACTGGACGTGTTCGTTTTGGAGATGGATCGTATGTAGAGATAAAGGGTAGAGGTTCAATACTATTAGGATGTAGAAACTTACAACAGAAGATGATCTCGGATGTTTACTACATTCCAAACCTCAAGAGCAACATACTTAGTCTAGGACAACTTACTGAAATAGGTTGCAAAATCATCATGGATGGAAATTTACTGACTTTGTATGATAAGAACAAGAAGTTGTTGATGAAGGTAGAACGATCTAAGAATCGACTTTACAGTATTAGATTGCATATAGTAGCACCTATATGTCTTTTAGCAAACGTGGATGACCAAGCATGGTTATAGCATGCTAGATTAGGTCACCTGAACTTTGACGCAATAGACAAAATGACAAGGAAAGGTTTAGTGGATGGAATACCAAGAATAAAGCATGCAGGACAAATATGTGATGCATGTTTATTAGGAAAACACATCAGAACACCATTTCCAAACCAAGCTAAATTCATATCAAAGAACCCATTGGACTTAGTATATGGAGATCTTTGTGGTCCCATAAGTCCAACAACACACTCTGGAAAGAAGCTCATCTTCTTATTAGTCGATGACTGCACACGTTTTATATGGGCTTACTTTCTAAACTCGAAAGATCAAGCGTTTAGCACATTCAAGGAATTTAGACACCAGATTGAATCAAAGTTGAAGTTGAAAATAAAGATGCTAAGAACTGATAGAGGAGGTGAATTTACATCACATGAATTCACCAAGTACTGTAAGGAAAATGGAATAGAGAGACAATTGACAGCACCTTACTCACCGCAGCAGAATGGTGTAGTAAAGAGGAGAAATAGAACAGTGTTATCAACGACTAGGAGTATGATGAAAGCGATGAAGTTACCCTTAACTTTTTGAGCGGAAGCAGTAAGGCACGCCATTTACATACTCAACAGGGTATCGACGAAAGCCCTGGAAGATAAAACACCATATGAAGCCCTCTACAACAGAAAACCAAACCTAGAATACCTAAGAATATTCGGATGCACAGCTTATGCTAAGGTAACGATACCTCACTTGAAGAAGCTGGATGATAGAAGCATTCCAATTATTTACTTAGGAGTTGAAGAAGGATCAAAAGCATGTAGGCTATATGATCCAGTAGGAAAGAAGAAACATGTAATACCTGAATTTCTAAAATTCACAAAAAGACCAAAATACCCTTATGATCAAAAGTAAGAATAATTAAATAAACAGAATACCAAATGAGCTATGTAAATTCAGAAAACTTATAAGAAAATCACATATGATCCAAATAAATCTTGAATGACTTGGTAAAGTTAATTTTTATAGATTAAAATTTTATAAAATCAATTATGTACTTTAATAATTAGCCGAATATATTAAATAGTTTTATAAAAGAAATTAATTAATAAAAGCCCAATATAAATTTACAAAACTAAGAGTCCATTTATTTTAAGTCCAATACATTATGAAGCCCACAAGAAAAATAGTAAATCAAGTATATATACAAAATTCGGTTCCCATAAAATCCCTTATTGCCGATTAACCATAAACCGACTTCAAAACCCTAAACAAATCGATTTCCAGTTTCCAGAGCTTGAGACCAATTTTCTTGGACAAGTTTGAAGGTAAAGAAGGTGGGAAAATAGTGTTCGAGTTCCTAAGTTGCTGTTTTAGTCGTGGTGAGTTTTTGAGTGAATTAGGGTTTCGGCGAGTGAGGTTTTGTGTTTCTTTTGTTCTAACGATCCAAGCTCATCAAGGGTAAGTTCCTAATGTTGATTTCAGTCCTATAAGTCATATATAACACATAAAAATTGGCCATGCATGTTTAATATGTCGTATGAAATTATTTGGAATCTAAAACCCTAAAAGCGTATGAATATAACGAATGGGCGTATAATATTTTTAGAGACCATGAATTGATTTTTCCAGAAGCTATTATATGATATAAGACCTGAATAAAATACATATTTATGAATTCGAAGCTTGTATGAATTGTTTTGAGTTTTATGGTTCGGTTAAACATGGAAAAAGGAAGGTTTTTAAAAGGAACGATTTGGGTTTGCATGAATTAGGGTTTTCTTGTAATCATTAAAGGTAATTAATGAAGTAGTAATGATGAGCTAATGATTGGTTAAAATTAGGTTTAGGGTTTGTACTTGAATTATGTCTTTTCGGTCCTAAATAAAAGTTTCGGGTTGGTTTTGTAAATTATGAAACTTAAAGGTGATTTTTGGGAACAGTAAAATAAAGGTCCTAAACGTATAAAAATAAGTGTGGGGGTTAAACATGTAATTTTGGATATTTAAAGGGCTATTCGAGTTGTATTTAATTTATTAGGGTACGTTTTGTAAATTCTAAAACCTTTGGGCCAAAATAGTAAAATCTGATAAAGTAAGGTTAGATTGTGAAGATAAAGATGTCAAGGGTGTAATTTGTAATTCTGAGTAATTATGGGTTCAACAAGTGTAAATTGATTTTTGTAGAGACACGCATGAGTTAAGTTAATTTCGGTTTGTTATCATTTACGTTCTAGGTTAAATTGGGAAATCATTAAAAGAAGTAATATGTGAATTTAATGCGTATTTAGTGATATTTAAAGAGTATGGGAAACCCTAGAACCTAAATAGGAAGTTGGTGAATTAATGAGGAATACCCTAAAATGTTGTAATTTCGTCTGTCACTAAAATGAGAATATTCTGACAACTCTAAAAGTATTAATGCGATAAATCCGTTATAATATTAATGATTCTAATAAGTATTAAATAAATCATAATCCGTGTAGATTCGTTGGAGGAGACGCGACATTACATCTTCGTATTCCTTCATTCGTTACTTTTCTCTCAATTGCTTTAAGGTACGGATATTCTGTCTTACTTTAAGACACTTATGTTATCGTACAGATATTCTGACCTTTTCAGTAAAGGTTCCTTATGATGTTCTTTTCGTTAGCTTTCCTACTTTTCTTATTAGGGTTTCCGATGCCATTGCTATGAACCCTTTCTTGTTTGTTTGACCTGTTGTTTATCTGAACTTATGTTTTATTGAACCATGCGTTATCTGATTTGAACTTTATGTTAGGAAGACTTTGATGTGCATATTAGTTGAACCTTGTTATATTTGAATATGAACCTTATGATATGAGTTATCTGATATGTTATTTGCTATGAACACTAATGTGTCTTTTGAGCTGTTGCTTATCTGAACTTTGATTTCTGAATTATGAAACATCTGATTTTGAACTATATGATATGAAGACTTTGATTTTGAAAACATGATTAAACATTTGATAAAACATGATCTATGTCAGTTATGACATTCTGATTTGACCTAAGTTAGTTTGACACCCGAGCCAAATAATAACTAGTCATGGGGGTTCCATGTCCGTGTCAGTGATGCACCTCCGACATGACTCTAGGGCAGTAGAGTGATGTTCTGCCACGTCCCTTATCTGTTATTTGTTATGAGCTCAGTTGGTATTAAATTACCTATATATGTCTGTGGGGCTTATGGATGCATCCTAGATCGATCTGTTATCGATATGATTTGTCGGTGAATGATGTCGTGTGCAATACGCGTCTTCACAAAATTCTGGGAGCTAGCTACTCCAATTAGTTTATGAGGTTACTTTCTGAATAAGAAAGATATTTCTAATATGATATGTTCTGGGCTCGAGGTAGTTAACTAAATCTGTATTTGTTATTTCTATGTTAAGTTCATGATTTGGTGTGTTCAAGTGTTTATGATTATGTGCTGGGTTATTATATGATCTTATATATGTGTATGCTTCTGTATGTATATGTGATTACCGTTTATAATGCTATGTTGTGATTAATACGTTTAAATGGGGTTTGCATGCTGTTATCTGATGTCATGTTAGTTTATTGTTATGTGAATTCGTTGAACTGTGGGATGAATGTGTTAATGTGATAGTGAGTATTCTATAAGTTTAATATGTATAGTCTGATCAGTTAATTTTGGGAAACTTTGTTTATACGTTAGTGTTTTATTGCCTATGTGACCTGCCATGTTAAGTTCTGCTTATGCTAATATTTGATCTGGGAAATGATTCAATTTATGATGCCTGGTCTGTTAACTTGATAATTGCTATGCTATGTCTTTTGCTTATTTAGTTATAGTTTGTCTACTATGTTTCTATTTGTTTGTGAGACTGCCATGTTTTGGACTGTTATTTTCCGCTGCTGCTTTAATGTTTTAAATGTGTTAAGTGAAGGTTAATTAATTGTTGAATGCCAGGTTTATTTTCTAGAGAGTGTTTTCGTTAGCTTTAGACTTTTCGTTTGGCTTATAAGTAAATTGTTATTCTTGATATGTTGAATGTTTGGATTTCTGTATATTTGTGCTTCCGCAGAATCCTGAAAGATCCTTCGTCATTATTTCATTTTATTTTGTCATTTGTATATTTCGTTTTGTTTAGTTTTTGTTTCGTTATATCTGTTCACTGGGCTTTGTAAGCTCAGCCGCATTTTCTTTTCCTGCGGCCGGTATTAAGCATTCAAGATGAGCTTATGGGATAGCTGATCTGGGTTGAGATTAGAGCTGAGAGCAAGACTTGACCTTTAGAGATCTTAGATTTATTTTGAAGCTTAACTATTTATGTTTTCTTTTTGAATATTTTGTAATGGTTTTCGCTATTGTATAATATTTAAAGTTCTGATATGAAACCGTATTGTGATATCTTTACCCTTGTCGGGTCGGGGTGTTACAAAACACGTTAGTAGGGATGTAAAGTTTATGGAAACGAAACCGTGGGATTGGAATAATAATGAAGAGGATACAAGTACTGAGGATACGTTTTGGACTAGCTTTGTAATAAATGGAGTTGACTACGATAATCCTACACCAGTCAACATAGAAAACACTGACAACACGTATCAAGAACAAGAACCTATACCAGATCCACCCTCACCAATCACACCACCATCATACACTTACAACCCTAACTCAGAAGATGAAGAAAGAGCTACTATAAGCTCATTAGAGAGCTCAGATCCTAGATTTGATCATAGACCTATACAAGGTTTAAAGGATATTACGGAAATTTACTAAACTGCACGCGAAGTAGAAGCGCCAAGCTTATTCTTTACAGAAGAAGAACCCCGTAATTACAAGGAAGCATCAAAAGATGAGAAGTGGATTGAGGCCATGGAAATTGAATTAGATTCAATCAACAAAAATAACACATGGACCCTCACCACGTTGCCCGAAAACCAGAAGGCAATAGGACTCAAATGGGTTTATAAAACCAAAAGAGATGCACAAGGAAGGATCATAAAGTATAAAGCAAGATTAGTAGCAAAAGGTTATGTACAAGAACAGGAAATAGACTTCAATGAAGTGTTTGCACCAGTTGCTAGGATAGAGACAGTTCGATTGATATTAGCGCTAGCAGCATATCATGGATGGCAAGTACACCACTTAGGTGTAAAATCAGCATTTTTACATGGAGAATTGAAGGAAGAAGTCTACGTTACACAACCTGAAGGTTTCATTCAACAAGGAAACCTAGGAAAAGTCTACAAGCTAACCAAAGCTTTGTATGGCTTAAGACAAGCACCGAGAGCTTGGAACGTAAAGCTTGACCAAACATTAAAGTCATTAGACTTTAAGAAATGTAATCTCGAACAAGCAATCTACACAAAGAGAAGCAAGACTTCTACACTTATCGTCGGAGTATACGTAGATGATTTGATAATCACAGGCACTCCAAAGAAGGAAGTAGACTTGTTCAAATCCCAGATGAAAGATAAATTTGAAATGAGCGACTTAGGGTTGCTAGCATATTTATTTGGGACAGAAGTTACACAGACAGGAGGAGAGATTACAATCAAGCAAACTGGATACATTAACAAGATCTTAAAAGAGACAAGCATGACGGACAGTAATGACACAAAGACACCGATGGATCCCGGCACTAAGTTGGTCAAGGCGGAAGATGGAAACCCAGTTGACGCAACTTATTACCGAAGTTTAATTGGAAGTCTCAGATATTTACTGCATACAAGACCAAATCTTAGTTATTCAGTCGGACTACTCAGCAGATTTATGCAAGACCCGAAGGATCATCACCTGAAGGCAGTAAAACAAGTAATCCGATACATCAAAGGAACGAAAGACCATTGAGTAATATACAAGAAAGACGGAAGCTGCAAGATTACAGGATACAGTGACAGTAGTTATGGAGTTAATACAGATCAAGGAAAAGGAACTACTGGAATAGTATTTTACTTTGGAGAGTCACCTATCACTTGGTGTACTCAGAAGCAACCGACAGTATCACTCTCATCATGTGAATCAGAATTCATGGCGGCTACTGCAGCAGCATGTCAAGCCTTATGGCTAAAACGATTACTCAGTGAATTAACTGGATTAGAAGAAAAGAAGATAACGCTTAGAGTTGACAACATATCAGCTATACAACTCGTAAAGAACCCAGTATTTCACGGAAGAAGCAAGCATATAGACATTCGCTATCATTTCATTCGGGAATGCGTGGAGAATGGTCATATCAACGTAGAACACGTAAGTGGAGAACTTCAAAGAGCAGATATCTTAACTAAAGCATTACCAAGACTCAAGTTCGTGACTATGCGACAAATGCTCGGAGTTCAAGACTTAGGACGAAGCAACGATCAAGATTAAGGAGGAGAATGTGAGCAGATAATCTCGAATCATTGCTCCATTTCAAAGAAAAGGAACATGAAGGGCCAAAGTTGCCCGTTTCAAACATTTAAACCGCCAAGCGGTTATTATGGTTAGGATTAGTTATGTTAGTTATTGCAGAACCATCATGTCGTTTGGAAGTACCCATTCGATACCTATATATAGATGAACATGTACAGAATTTCGACAGTTAGAACATATTGACAAGTTATTCATATCATTTGCAATTTCGTTATAATCTGTTTTACTCATATTGGGACCAACATATCCTATCTTCTGATGTTAGTATAGTTTAACGACCATTTCACTTTAACGACAAACTCAGACACCATAATTTAAACATTTCCCTTAAACGGAACTTCAGCTCTCAACCAGTCGGTTGAAGATGACGTTAATCAATTACATCTTGAATATTGATTTATGCCAACATGTATATAAGATTTAATGTTAAAGTTTAAACATTAAAGACATGTATTTACTCGCTCTTTAGGAAAGTTCATATGTTGTTTTTATATGCATGAAATCCAGTTTCGAATGATCACGCATTTAAGAAGGTTTTGCATTTTAAAAGATCCAAAACATGTTTGGCCTAATTAACTAAGAAAAAGAACCCGGCCATAAGTACACACGCATGTGCTAGCTAGTTACTAAACAATCGATATGCATGAATCAATGGAGAATAAAAATAGAATTAACATAGGAATAACTTAAAACTTACATTATTAAACCACATATGAACTCATTTAATAAATCATATGTTTTTTTCTTATCAAGTCAAATAGTCAATAAGATGTATGCAGAGTGTGGTTGCTTTAAAGACTTATGAATGGTATGTGTAACTTCCTTTGTGTTTTTTCATGCACCCTCATTTCCAGTCTCTTTCATATTCCAAACTAGTACCAGCATTTTGCCCACTCTTGCAACAATTCAAACTCAATAAGGTAAAACACCATATAATTTTCGTATTAGAAACTTCTAAATATGTTTACGTAATGATTGATTATATCAAATTCGGGATGATATTCATTCATGATATGATGGTGTAATATTATATAACAAACAGGTTACTTAATTTCCTACTCCGGCAACGAAAAGATGACACTTATAATTCTTTTTGCTCCATTACTATTTGCTTCCCTAGTCCATGGAACTTCAGAAGAATCCAGCTTCAGAAGTTCTTCATTATCATTATCATCAGCTCATTCTGTCATCAAGTCCTCGTGTTCTATTACCTTGTATCCAGATTTATGCTTCTCCACCCTCTACACCACGACTATAACCCAATAACTAACTAAAAAGGACGTGATCGAACTTGCTGTCAATAAAACAAAAGACACCATTCAAGCCAATTTCCACACCATAAGCAACCTTCTCACGACTTCCACTAACTCCAGTCTTACCAAACGTGCTCAAACCGCTCTTCCAGACTGCTTAGACATGACACCTGACACGCTAGAAGGACTCGACACTTTAATCCAACAACTAAGGGATTATCCAAATAAGAAATCACTTCACCAACAAGCTGATGACCTCAAAACCATCATGAGCACCGCCATAACCTACAGAGAAACCTTTTTGGACGATCTCACATATGACGATGATGATGATGCCAGTAAGCAGTCAAGTACATTAGTTATGGAAGGACAGGACCTCGGTGGAAAGATGTGTAGCAACATTCTGTCTATGATCAAGAACATGACGGACACTGATATCGGCAACAATCCTAATAAGGTTGAACATGTAGGACGTCGAAGGTTAAAGGATGAGGTGATTTGGCCCAAGTGGTTATCTGTTGGAGATAGGAAATTGTTGTGGTTTTTTGGAGTGACCCCAAACGTAACTGTGGCACAAAAAGGTAAAGGAAATTATACGACTATAGCCGCAGCTGTGGCTGCAGCCCCAATGAAAAGCAAGACTAAATTCGTGATAAAGATTACAGCTGGTGTTTACAAAGAGTATATCGAAATTCCAAAACATATGAATAACATCATGTTTGTTGGGGACGGACGAGGAAACACCATTATTACAGGAAACAGGAACGTCGCTGGAGGAGGTGGAATGACCACCACAAAGTCTGCGACCGTAGGTCAGCTTGTAATAACAAATACTCAATCACAAATGTCTGAACATGGGCCCACAAAATATACTATTCTAGTTTTAACTTTTAAGCTCAAATAATTTCAAAAAAATATATGATATGTTATATATACTCCTACAGTAAATTAGAGAAATTTACAGCGGTGATGGGTGAACGATTCTTGGCACGAGATATAACATTTCAAAATACAGCAGGACCATCTGGGGATCAAGCAGTGGCATTACGCGTCAACTCAGATTTAACCGCATTTTATAAATGCGGGATGGAAGGCTACCAAGACACCCTTTATGTCCTCTCAAATCGTCAATTCTTCGTGAAATGTTTTATAATAGGAACCGTTGATTTCATTTTTGGAAATGCTGCAGTTGTTTTTCAATTATGTGACATCCATGCGCGTAAGCCAAATCTTGGGCAAAGGAACATGATAACAGCACAAGGGAGAATGGATAAGAATCAAAACACAGGTATTGTGATTCAAAAATGCAGTATTGGTGCTACTGCTGACCTAAAAGCAACTAAAGGCGGGTTTCCAACATATCTTGGAAGGCCATGGAAAAACTTTTCAAGAACAGTAGTGATGCGATCATCTATCAGTGACATTATAGACAGTGAAGGATGGTTCCCATGGGATAAGGATTTTGCACTTGAGACTCTGTACTATTGAGAGTACCGAAATATGGGGCCTAGATCAGATACGTCAAAGAGGGTGACATGGAAAGGGTGGGGTGTTATGAAGAGTGATACTGAGGCCAGACCTTTTACGGTTTCTAACTTCATCAATGGTTGGACTTGGTTGCTATCAACTAGATTTCCATTTTGGCCCGGTTTGTAGTAACTAACGACATTCACATAATGTCTAATCACTAGCTAATTAACTAGCTACTCGAAAGTGCATGTATGCGGTGTAATAATAAATTTCAAATAGCAGTGGTAAAGAAAAACATATAAAAACTAGACTGCTCTTATCATAGTTTTTAGCAAACTATCAGCTATCAACGGATTTGATATGTCTTTACCATGAGCCGTTTGCTATGGACTAGCCAACTCTTAATCATAAAGAATATGGTGAGTTGATAACCATATAGTTTTTGGTAAACTATCAACCATAAACGGATTTGTCAAGTCTTTACCAGTAGCCGTTTGCTCTGGACTAGTTGATTCTTATGTGGATTAGACATGGTGAATCAATAACCATTTGTTGTGTGTCTCAGTTACACACCTTTTAAGATCAACTCCCATCTTTGATTTGGTTATGTACCTGCACATGTTAGGATAATACAAAGAATATTCATAACTGACTTATTATAATCAAAGATACAATACCTTCCCAAAGTCAATCCAATAATATCTATATTTACTTTAAAACATACCAAAATAGGTACAAGTAAATATCTTTTCTAATTAAACCTCTTGATTGACTTTGCCTATATAAGACGATTCAACTCTGCATAGTATGTATCAAAACACAACCAAACCTGCACAAAAACCCTAAAAATCGCAATGAGCAATTTTCCAAACATCATTGACATCTCTTCAGATTCTGACACAGAGATATCAGCGTGGGAATACATTCCTTGCTATTCCACTAGTTCTTCTTCCAAGGAGCCAACTAAGAAGACTGTAAAGCCTGTTGCAAAGCGTGCACCTTCTCTTGAGTTTTACTCCAGCTCATCAGATGATGATGATCAAGATGATACCTATGCCTTGTCCAAGAAGTTGACAAATGCTTTGTCGGAAGCTTTGGGAACAGCTATCTCCAACATGAAGAAAATTTCCATACCAGAGAAACCTGCAAAACTACCAAGGCCTCCTTCACAAGTTCTTGGTCTTGCTTGTCCAAGAATGCAGTCAACCTTTGAGAACAAAAGGAATAGAGCACACAAGGCCAAGCACAACTATCACGGCAAAGGCAAGAAGCCAATGGAGTAGCTTAAGCATGATGTTTTAGGTTTCTATCTTTGTGTTTTGATGATTACAGCAAGTACTCTCAGTAGAATGTAATAAGCTTTCACTTTTGATTGAATACAATGAAGTTTCTTTGTTTTACTTTTTCCACTGCTTGTATTTTAGTTCCCACTGTTAGGCTTATTTTCTGTATAAAAGTGAGTGGACAAACATAAATACAAGCACTAAACATCAACAACTTGATTTAGACAAATACTCCTTCAATCCTGCATAACACACACAGAAATCTAACACTGAAAGCATTGTTAAGATTAGCAGTGGTTAGACAAATTAACTAGAAGTAGATGCAACAGTTTTGCATGCAGTGTTTAGACTAGTACTAAACCACACAGTCAACAAGTCAACTCCAAGTGATTAATCCAGCCACCAAAGTCAAGGACTTCATTTACTCCTCAACGACTTATACCTTTCCCTCATTAACTTACTGATTCCTACTAAATCTTGTATTTAAGACTCAATAACTCACAAACTATCCATATCACACATACTCCAAATATTTCTCTTTCAAATACTTTCATTCTTCCTACACCATGAATCATTCAAATCTGATTAACCTCTCTTCTGACAGCTCATCAGACAGTTCTTGGGATAATTTTGTGTTGAACAACCCAGGAAGAGTGGAAAAGGAAGAGTATGAAGAGGTTGTATCAAGAAAAAGATTTCATTTGGCAATAAGCACTACCCCATCAGTTGCTGGTCCATCATCACTGCAACCAATGTCACAAGATGCCATCATAAAAGAGGACAGCTCAGACATTAGTTCATATGTGTCACCTTATGAGGAGTCTGATGAAGAAACAGCTTCTAGAGTCTTTGTAGTTCCACCTCTTGCTTCAATCCTTCCACCAGGAGAACTGCAGAATCCACCTTTTCCACCACTGTTGACAGCACCACCACAAGATGGACCTTCATCATCCTCACCACCTGTTGGAGTAGTGGTTTATCATGTATTTGCAAAATCAATTATACGTGTTTGGTTTTTGTCAAATCTAATTGCTTCCACTAACACAAAAAGATAAAAAAGACTGATATGACTTTTTGTGTATGCATATATATTGTCTTTTATTCACAATTATACTCTTCCTCTCCACCCACATATCTTATCAAATTACCAATTGTAACACATTTGATGTTAGTACTTTTATGTTTTGACTTAATAAAGATAAGGAAGTGACATTTTCTTCTTTTTTAGACAAGAAATAAAAAGTGGTGCGAGGCTAGCGGCTACATTTCTCTCCTTTATATAGCCACTTTACCGTGTTTCTTTCCACCCTTGATCTTTCGATGTCTTTAGTATTTGTGCAACCTGCTTTTAACAAACAATTAAAGCCTAGCTACGTGTATACACCATGACAGCGGCAGTAGGTGAGGGATTCTTGGCACGAGACATTACATTCCAAAATGCAGCCGGACCATCTGGAGAACAAGCCGTGGCACTACGTGTTGGATCTGATTTATCAGCATTCTATAAATGTGGAATGGATGGTTACCAAGATACCCTTTACGTTCACTCAAATCGTCAGTTCTATGTTGACTGCCTCATAGTTGGAACCATTGATTTCATATTTGGTAATGCTGCAGCTGTCTTCCAAGACTGTAACATCCAGGCTCGCCGCCCTAACCCAAAACAAATGAACATGGTCACTGCTCAAGGACGAACTGATCCTAACCAAAATACTGGTATTGTCCTTCAGAAATGTAAAATAAAAGCAACTTCTGACCTAAAACCAGTTCAACCTAGCTTTCCAACATATCTCGGAAGACCATGGAAAGAGCATTCAAGAACAGTGGTGATGCAATCAAAAATCAGTAATGTGATTGTCCCTGCTGGATGGTACCCGTGGGATGGAGATTTTGCACTTGACACATTGTATTACCGAGACACATTGTATTACCGAGAGTACAAAAACAAAGGGACGGGGGCTGACACGTCAAACAGGGTCACGTGGGCAGGATGGGGTGTGATTACTAATACAAAAGAGGCCAAGAGCTTTACGGCTAGGAGCTTTATTGATGGAGGTAATTGGTTGTCATCTACTGGCTTCCCTTTCTCGCTTGGTTTGTAATATAAACAAGTGTGATGACCTTGTACTAATAGCAATAATTTCAGGCAACTATTTTCCTAAGAAAAGCCGTTGTTGAGCTTATTGTCATGAATCATGATATGGTTGATGACATTATATGATCATATCGCCTTCATGATTTCTAATATTATTAGTTCTATCCTATCTTTTGATGTTAGTTCTCAACCAGTGATCAGTTGAAGATGTTAATCAAGTACATCTTGAATATCAAAATAATATGTTATTGGGTAATCACCATCGACCCATCTCAACCCAACACAACCCATTATGACCCGGTCAACGAAAGTCAACCAAACGAAAAGTCAACATAGCAGTTAAAGACAGTTATGTAGCGGTTATGATGGGTTCAATGACCGCTACATAGAATGAAAAGGTGTGATTGAACCATTGTATCGGTTCAATGACCGATTATGACCCGATACAATGGTTCAATCACACCTTTTCATTACCCAATAATATGTTATTGGGTAATCACCATCGACCCATCTCAACCCAACACAACCCAATATGACCCGGTTCATTGAACCGATACAATGGTTCAATCACACCTTTTCATTCTGTATATATTGTAAACATTTCAGTAAGAACAAGATGATGACAGATTAATACTAAACACATTTACGTTTCATTTAATCATTATTTTATTTGGTATACTTGTGATTTTACGTTAAGACCATAGATCCGTATCATTGAGGCCAACAATTGGTATCAGAGCGGTTTGGTTTACTAACCAAAATCATCACTTACCATCTTACTCGTTTATTCCCAGAATCAAATCAAAAGGCAAGAACAGTTTCTACAAAAAAAAATTTCTGCAAATCGATAAGAACACAAAAATCCCAGACGTCATTTTTTTGTGTTTTCACACTTCTGTCGCATCAGGGGTATAATCACATAGTGATTACACTCAACCCGGCAACAAAAACAATTCGCAAATTTTTTTTCTTTTTTATCCGAAACAATTTTTTTCCCTTTTACCCAATCCAATAGGATCAGAAAACGAAAAGAAAATCGTTATTCATTTGATTCAAATCAAAATAAACGAGCGTCATCAATTAGGGCACAAACAGAGATTCAAATTAGAACAAACACACCTGTTCTTATAAGAAATCAAGCCCAGAAGAATCAATTGAGACCAATCGATTCATTTGCAATACTCCAATCATAAAACCTCTAACGGATTAGAAAACCCCCAAATCATCCGAAACCCTAGGTTTCAATTGGAGGAGTAACAGTGTTCGTGAAGAACAGCCATCACCGGAGAAGGAATAAAGACGGTCAAACACAGCCAAACCAGGCGGTTAACCATCATTTATTAGAGAGGAGAAGAGACAGACATCTTCCCAAGAGAGAGAGAAAGAAGAAAACTTAGTCTCGAAAAAAGATATACACGCGTTATTTTTTATCCCAGCTGAAAAGGAGATAAGAAGCCAAAAGAAAAGGAGAGGCGCGTACACACTAAGGGCCACACAAAGAAAAATGATTTTTATTATTAAGGGCATCAGGTTAGACCATCAACCCTTCCAGGTTCCAAAAGATTACAAACACCACTTTATTTTACTTTATATATTACCTTTGATATATATTGTTTTTATTTTTGATAAGTTATTTTAAATTTAGAATCTTATCATTTTTGATAATATATTAACCTAGTGATTACACTGCTTAGTATACTGATTAGGAATAATTTATAAGGAGTAATTAACCTTAGGTTGTTCACTGATTGAATTTTATAATCTCCAAGGATAGTTTAAAATTTTAAAACTATACCTAGAAAGTTTTACACCAATTTGAGGAAGATAAAACATTAGAGCTCACTTTATAAGAATTTTTTTTTGAAACACACTTCGTGTTAAAATTCTTTTGGAGATTTATTGTCATTATCATTTTAAGATATGACGAAAGGAAGTGGAAAGGGACCTAGTACTAACATTACGAATAGTACACCCCAATTTCAATGTCCAATCCTAAAGCCCGCGAATTACTCATTATGGGCAATTCGAATGCAAATCATTCTCGAAGCGAATGGTTTATGAGAAACAATTGAGCCGACTGAAACGACTCTACCCGATAATAAAAAGGATAAAACCGCTATTGCTTTCCTTTATCAAGCCTTACCCGAAGAACAATTACTTCAAATAACAAAGCACAAACCCGCAAAGGACATTTGGAATGCTTTGAAAACTAGACACGTTGGCGAAGACAGAGTTAAACAAGCGAGAATACAAACACTCAAATCCGACTTTGAGATGTTATATATGAAGGAAGACGAAACAATCGACACCTTCACCACAAAACTCACAACACTCGCAAACAAAGCCGCTAGTCTAGGACACACAATAGAAGATGACACCTTAATTCGGAGATTACTAAATGTTGTACCCAAAAGGTATCTGTAAATAGTCGCATCTATAGAACAATATTCCGATCTAAGCGAAATGACACTGGAAGAGGCAATTGGAAGACTTAAGACCTACGAAGAAAGGATTAAGTTCAAGAAAGTAAAACAAGTGGACAATCAATAAAAACTGATGTTCACACGACATGACAATAGAGGGAAAATTTTCAGAGGACGTGGACGTAGAAAATACAAAGGATGGAAAAACCACGATAAAAATAACCACGAGAAGAAGGATGGAGAAAATTCTCACAATCACTTCAACAAACAGAATATTGATTTTAGCAAAGTTAAATGTTACAAGTGCAATAAAACTGGTCATTATGCATCTAAGTGTTATGCAAAACCAAACACTAGTATGCAATCTAATCTTGTCGAGAAGGACTTAGAACCTACCTTATTAATGGCAATATTAGAAGACCCACATGTAACAAAGCTAGAAGATCAAAAGGTCTTGCTACACGAAAAAGATGTAGGATATAAAGAGACAAGTGTTGATAGTCAATGGTATTTAGACAACGAAGCTAGCAACCATATGACTGGGATAAGAGAACACTTTAAAGAACTAGATGAGAACGTTAGTGGAAAAGTAAGATTCGGAGATGGATCTCATATAGAGATTAAAGGAAAAGGTTCAATGCTATTAGAATGTGATGACGAGAAACAAAGAATCATATCTCAAGTCTATTACATTCCCAGCTTAAAAAGCAACTTATTGAGCCTTGGACAATTTACTGAAATTGGTTGTAAAGTTGCAATGGACGATGATGAATTACGACTTTATGACATGGACAACAAAATCTTCTTAAAAGTCACAAGACAAAGAAACCGTCTATACAAAGCGAGTCTGAGGATAGGCACACCTGTTTGCTTATTAGCAAACTTAAGTGACAACACTTGGTTATGGCACGCAAGATTAGGACACCTCAACTTTGAATCATTAAAATCTATGACTCAAAGGGAGTTAGTTCATGGAATACCTGCCAGTAAACATACAACACAAATTTGTGATGTTTGTTTAGTTGGTAAACACAGCAGAGCGCCATTTCCCAAGAAAGCGAAAACTAGATCAACATCACCTTTAGATTTAGTTTATGGAGATTTATGTGGACCAATCACACCACCAACACCATATGGAAAGAAATACATATTCTTGTTAGTAGATGATTACTCAAGATATATGTGGGCATATTTCCTAAACACGAAAGATCAAGCATTCGATACTTTCAAGGAATACAAAGAAACAATAGAGAATGAGCTAAGGACAACATTGAAAATGTTGAGAACTGATCGTGGAGGAGAATTCACATCTAATGAATTCAATCAATATTGCAAAGAAAATGGCATAGCACGACAACTAACCGCACCTTACTCACCACAACAAAATGGAGTAGTTGAACGAAGAAATAGGACAATTATGTCTACTACGAGATGCATGATGAAAGTAACCAACATGCCACAAAACTTTTGGGCTGAAGATGTTAGACACGCTATATACATTCTAAACAGCGTTCCTACAAGAGCCTTAGAAGACATCACTCCATACGAAGCTATCAAGAAAAGAAAGCCAAACTTAGAAACTTCAAGAGATTTTGGCTGCATAGCATATGCAAAGGTACCATCACAACATCTGACAAAGTTAGATGATAGAAGTGTTGGATCGATGTACTCTAACCAAACTAACTTATATAGCTTGTTAAGGGTTTAATAACCTCGGATACATCCTAAGTTACTAACAATGAAACACTGAACAAACTCTATTATGTATGCGGAATTTACTTAACAAAGCTAAGAGGAATTAACTTTAACTTTAACGATTTTATTAATAACTCTGAACCTGCTTGTTATACAGATTCTTTAATAACTCTAAACTCTAATATCGTACTTCTCTAAAACGTATATCTATAATGCCAACCTAGGGGTCCTTTTATAGGCTTAAGGATAACCCTAGTCGGTTTACAATTACAAACCTTGTACGACAAGTAATACAATACTAAGCTTAGAACATTCTAGAATTACAATATAATCCTTAACGCTTTTGCATATCAGTCCTTTAAGCATGCAGTACTTTGATGAATCGAGCAGTACTTTGACTTTACACTTTAGCAGTACTTTGATTTCAGTACTTTAACTCTTCATATCCCAACAATCCTCCCCTAACTTGAATTCTACTTGCTTGATTTCAAGTTCCTTTATATATAAACCTTTAACATCTTTTTCTTCAAAGAGAGATTGTGGCTTTATCTTCAAATTTTGTCTTTGTAGATCCTGTGCTTATATCATCATCATCAAAGTAGTCTTTATCAGTAATTCTTTCCAGCAATAATCAACAAGCTCCATCTTTTCAGCAACTCAGCAACATATGGCAATTTGTACATCAGATCAGTTTAAGTTTCAGTCTATTCTCATCACTTCCAGGTGTGTAAACTCCTGTGAGAGGTGAATCATTGAAATTTAATAGATTTTGATGTCTCTTTACCAAAGCCATTAACTCTGGAGTAGCCAAATGTTTAGGTGTGTAAGACCATGGTACATTGATAACCATATGATTTTTAGCAAATCATCAGCTATCAACAGATTTGATTTGTCTTTACCAAAAGTTGTACCCTTTTGGACTAGTTAGTTCTTTCAACCATGGTGAACTAATAACCTATTGTTATAACCATCTAAAAGACCATTGTTGCTGTTAACTTTTGTTTCAAAATATTCTTTACTTAACAAAAGTTTCTCTTTCAAAAACATTTACTGGTTTATGCTGCAAGCAGTACTTTGGTTAAAGTACTGTTTCCAGCAGTACTTTGAATAAAGTACTCATTTTTCAACAAAAATTATACAATTAAACATCATACCAGTACATATGCTTCATCCTCAGCCTCTGTCCATTTGATATACAATTCAATGACCATTAAGGCTGTGTCATTCTCTTCCCGGACTTCCATTCCGTGATCCAGCATCCTTCTCATAAGATCTCTTGTCAAAGGATATCTTCTTTTAGCTAACATGTGGATCATAGTTCCATCTTCCAATTCTAAAGCATGAACTCCTGATTCTTCAAAGAATCTCCAGCTTGTAATCTCCCAGTTCTCTTGATTTTACCAGAGTTCAAAATTGCTTGTTTCCTCAGTTTCAAAGTTGGTTGTCAGATCTCCTAATAATACTAAGCCAACTCCACTTGATGGAATATGTTCAAAGTATTCTTGCACTAGTTGGTACAGTTGAAACATATCTGCTCTATCAATAATATGCAGTATATCCCATAATAAATTGAATACTCTGAAACTTTCATCCTCCGTATGGAACATCAAGTAATTTCCATCCTCCTTTGATTCTACTACTTCAAATGTAATTATCTTGGATTTCTTAACTGCAGCATCTTTGGATTTAGGAATCTCAAAATCGACAACTCTAAGATAATTCCTCAGTTCATCAACTGTATCTGATCTTAGCTCAATCTTCTTTGATTTTTGTTCAGCTTCAGTTGTCCTTTTTCTTTTTAAACTTCTTTTATTGAAATCCTCCTTGTGTTTATCATCCTTGAAAGAAATAATACTTTCAACTTGCTTCTGATAAGCTTTTCTAACATTCTCATACAAATCTTTCATTTCAATATAATTCAGCTTCTGTAATCCAGTATATCCTTGACCTTTCAAGTAAGCCATCATAGCATTTCTTTCTTTAGCTTTACTCATTGGTCTTCTAGGTATAATAGCTTCAGGCTCTTTTACTGGTACAGCAACTTCAGCATCATATTTAGCTTGTAATTCCCTAGCAGCTTCTTCATTCTTGGCTTCCTGAATTGCTCTTATTTCTGCTAAAGTTAGCTTCTTTTTCTTCTTTGTTTCCACCATTGTGCCTTTACCTTTATCTTTAGGATCTAAAACTGATTGAGAAGCTTGTGGTTGTTCTTCAGTAACTCCTGGAATGCTAACACCTCTTGGTCTAGATAAGTTGTGCAATATCTCAGCTACAATTTCATCATCACTTGCAATGTGCACTACTTTTGGTGTATCAGCTTCCTCTTCTTGTATAATAGTTGAAGGACCAGCTTCTTCTTCATGTATAACAGTTGAAGGATCAGCCTCTTCTTCAAAATCTAACACCCTTGGTGTAATTAGCTCTTGCCTATAAGTTCCTTGAATACCAGTACTTTGATCAGCAACACCTTGATCATCAGTACTTTGAACACCAGTTCTTTCAGGCTCAGTACTTTGAATGTTAACCGGTTCTTCAGTATTTTGAGGTTCATCTTCTTTTTCTTCATAAAATTCAGCATCTTCTTTCAAATTCTCTAGTTTCAAATTCTCTTGCTCTATATTCCTCCCCAATTGGATAGAAGATTGCTGTTGAACCCTTTTGCTCTTTGAAGACTTCTTAAATTTCCTCACTGGCCTTCCTTGCTTCCTTTGAGACTTGACCCATAATTTGTGATGGTGAACTAATGGCCAGACAAACTTCTTTAATCTTTTGAATTTGATTTGCAACTTGTTGATTTGTGTAGTCTGAGCTTCAAATTCCTTCTTTAACCTTGTGAACTCCCTAGTTAAAGCATAAGTATCCAGAACTTGTCCTTCAGGAGGTATATCAGTTGCATCTCCTTCAGAGGATGATGAGGGAATAGGAATATCTGGTTCTGACTCAATAGGTGGAGTGTCAGTGTGAGATGAGGTAGGTGAAACTGCAGTACCTTTGTTTACATCAGTACCTTGAGAAGCAGTACCTTGAGTTGAAGCAGTACCTTCTCTTTCATCACTGGTTGCAGCCTCATCTCTAATAGCTTGAACAATCTCCATCATTGAAGTAGTCAATGGAGTGTTCCTTCCAGTAAACAAATCACTCTTCCTAGCCATGAAGGTGAAGATCTTGGCTGGTTGTACCACAACAGGTAGTAGACTTGAAGGTTTTGGAACATCTTGAAGTTGTTTATTCAAGAAGACTTGAATAAATCTTGGATACATCAACCAGCGAGATCCATGAGAGATGTGAGATAGCATACCATCCAAAATTAGCCTTGAAAAATTGAAGACACGATTTGTAGCCAATCCCACCAGTGCAGATGCTATATTAGAACCAAACTGCTCCCATGAAGTACTCTTAGAACTGATACAATGAAGTACGACATGAACCAAGTACTTCCAATGCGGACTAAATAAGGGTTTCTTGAATGTCGTTTCTGTTAAAGACCCCTCATATCCAATATCACGCAACGCATCCCAAAGAAGTTGTTTATCAAATCGAATAGCTCCTTCTTCATCATCAAATAATAGATCTTCTCTAATTGTAGCTTCACTAACCTTCACTATCCTTCCAGGAACTTTAGCCTGTATATAAGACTCATCATTCTCTATATGAGCTCTAGCAGTCGCCCAAAACTGTTGAATCCAGGGCTCAATAATATCTGGTACAACCAAAAGTGCATAACTAATTGGAGACCCCGTGAGAAAGTCAATGATGTCATGGAATGCAACATTAGCTTCAGTTTTATCCAAATTTGCCACCATGTTGTGTTTAGAAACTGTGTTTCGGTTTGCCATTGATGGTTGTAAAAGTGATTGATTTGATGAATAAGTAATTGTGAGAGAGAGAGAGAGAAATATGGAAAAGATTGATATGAATAAAGATGAGAAGGAAAATCGGAAAGTAGTTATTTATAGGTAGGATTTAAAAAATCACAGACCATAATAACAAAGTTACCTTTATTTGAATTTACCCCTCCTTTTGACCGTTGGAACAGTACGTTGATAAGACAAGCAGTTCTTTCCACGTGTGCAGTACTTTCTAGAGCAGTACTTTCAGTGCAGTACTTTCATATGACAAAACAGCAGTACTTTTCCATCCTCTTCTCTAAAATGACAAAAACTCCAAATAGGCATTTCATTGCCTCCCCTTAAGCAAATCATAGGACTGTCTAACTAACTAATCAGACCTCCCCTTAAAGGTAGCTTAGTAATTAATCATTCTAATGCTTACCACCAAGTGATTGAATCGTGAAACATCAAATCCTTTGGTGAGTAAATTAGCTACATTATCATCTGTGTGAACCTTAACAACATTAATGAGCCTATGCTCATAACAATCTCTGATGAAGTGATGCCTAATCTGAATGTGCTTGGTCTTGGAGTGATAAACTGGATTCTTCACAATACAAATGGTACTCTCATTATCAATGTTGATAGGAGTATTCTTGAAATTGAACCCATAATCCAAGAGTTGATTTTGCATCCACAAAACTTGTCCACAACAGCTTGCAGCAGCCACATATTCTGCTTCAGTAGATGATGTTGCTGCAATAGTTTGCTTCTTACACTGGCATGAGACTAATCTTCTTCCAAGATATTGGCATCCTCCAGTGGTTGATCTTCTATCATAGTTGTCACCTGCATAATCACTATCTGAAAAAGCTTCCAAGTGAAAAGGTGAATCTTTTGGATACCACAACCCCAACTTGGGTTGTTGTTTCAGATAACTAAAAATTCGCTTTACTGCATTCATATGGGAGACCTTAGGTGAGACTTGATATCTTGCACATAAACAAACAGCAAACATGATATCAGGCCTAGATGCAGTTAAGTACATAAGGCAGCCAGATCCGTATAGCTTGACTTCAACAGGTTGACCATCTTAATCCTTGCCCAATGAGTTGATAGACTTGATAGGTGTAGTGACTGGCTTCATAGCATCAAAATTGAACTTCTTAAGAATGTCAGAGACATACTTATCTTGACTTATGAAGATTCCTTCCTTTGACTGTTTAACTTGAAGCCCCAAAAAGAATGTTAATTCACCCATAGAACTCATTTGAAATTCATGTTGCATCATCTGATCAAACTCCTTCACCATGGACTGTTTTGTAGCTCCAAAGATGATATCATCTACATAAACTTGAACCAGCATGATATTCTTCTTATCTCTCTTGATAAACAAAGTTTTGTCTATAACTCCCCTCTTATAACCATGTTGCAATAAGAAAGTAGAGAGCCTTTCATACCAAGCTCTAGGTGCTTGATGAAGTCCATAAAGAGCCTTAACAACTTTGTAAACTTTGTTTGGATGTGCAGGATCTTCAAAACCAGAAGGTTGTTTGACATAGACCTCCTCTGTAATAGTGCCATAAAGAAAGGCACTCTTGACATCCATTTGATAAACCTGAAATCCCATAAATGATGCAAAAGCAAGGAGTATTCGAATGGCTTCAATCCTTGCTATAGGAGCAAATACTTCATCATAATCTACTCCTTCTTCTTGTCTGTAGCCTTATGCTACTAACCTTGCCTTGTTCTTGATGACATTCCCTCTTTCATCTCTCTTGACTCTGAACACCCATCGTGTACCAATGACTTTCTTTCCATCTGGTAGATCACATAGTACCCAAACTTCTTGAAGTTTAAATTGAAGCAGTTCTTCTTGCATGGCTTCAACCCAACTTTCTTTAGTTAATGCTTGAGCTATATTCTTGGGTTCTTCTTGAGAGATAAAACAAGTAAACAGGCATGTTTGATGATCCTTGTGATTCAGTCTGTTTTGTTTATAGACAAAGCTAAGTAAAGCATTGTGAGGTTTAGAAAAACCCTTAGCTTTGGTTCTTTTAAGCACTCCAGAGTTAGAAGGTCCAATGATTTGACCAGTAGGATGATTCTTATGAACTCTTGAGGTAGGAGTCTGTGGAACTTCAACATTATCATCCAAATTTGTGAAATCAGCACTTTCATTGGAATCTGAGAAAATACCTTCATCTTCAAATTCATCATCAGTGTCTTCTAAGCTAGGCATGGTAGGATCATCCAAATCATCCAAAGTGCTGTTAACAGGTACAGCAGTACTTTGATCTAAAGTACTGTTATCTAAAGTACTGTGAGAGAACTCTGCAGTCTTGTTCTTTTTCTTTGCTTCCTCATAAGCTCTTCTTTGATCATCATCATAAGATTGTGCTACTACATCTTGAAAAATCATCCTATTAAGCTCATCTTGAATAGCTTGATCTTCTGCAGACAATGTAGATTTTGGCTCATCAGTACCTTTGTCCTTCTCAACCGTTATAGGTTCTTCATCAGGAACAACATCAGGTCTAATATTGACTCCATGAACAATATACTGTAACTCATCTTCCTTGTGATCTACTTGATTTTCTTCTCTAACTGGTACATAATTCATAGAAGGAGTCAAAACGTCAAGATCAAACATCCAATCAGGACCTTTACCCTTCTGATTTTCTTGATCTTCTAAAAATTCAACATGAAGACAATCTTGAAGCTTTTTGGTGACCCTGTTATACACTCTAAATCCTTTGCTATTGGTGCAGTACCCCAATAAGTATCCTTCTTCTGACTTGCCATCAAATTTGCCCAAATTATCAATTGTGTTGAGAATAGTCAGAGGGCATCCAAAAGGTTTCATAAAACGAATGTTGGGTTTGTTACCCATCAGCAACTCATAAGGTATCTTCATCTAAGGTTTGGTTACTGATACTCTATTAAGCACATAACAAGCAGTACTTACAGCTTCAGCCCAGAATTGAATAGGTAATAATGAATCTGCAAGCATTTTTCTGGCTGCTTCTATCAAACTTCTGTTCTTTCTTTCTGCAACTCCATTCTGCTGTGGAGTTCTAGCAATACTGAACTCTCTCTTGATTCCTTTCTTAGCACAAAATTCACCCATAAGCTTGTTCTTGAATTCAGTCCCATTATCACTTCTAATACCTCTTACTTTGAGTCTTAGTTGATTTTCAAGAGCTATTATAAGATCATGAATAGCATCAAAGGTGTCATCTTTTAATCCCAAGAAAAATACCCAACTAAATCTACTGCAATCATCTGTCACAACCAGACAGTACTTCTTCTTGTTTAGACTAGTAACAGAAATAGGTCCTGTTTAGACTAGTAACAGAAATAGGTCCAAACAAATCCATGTGCAGCAACTCCAAAGGTTCTCTAATAGTTCTTTCCTCAAGCTTCTTACATGAAGCTTTGTGTTGTTTACCCTTCTTTCACGCCAAACATGAGTGATCATTCTTGTAAGTCTTTGAAGGTAAACCTCTAACTAAATTTCCTTTAACCAATTTGTTGATATTTTTGAAATTTACATGGCCCAATCTTCTATGACACTGATGTGCTTCTTCAAGTGTTGCCTTTGCTACTAAACATGTTGCTCTTCCAGAAGAGTGAAGACTCTTCATATCCAGACTGTACACATCATTGGTTCTTGGTACTTTTAGTATTACCAAGTTATCATCAACAAGATTAAATTCAGGGGAAAGAATGAGACATTTTGTGTCAGTGAATAACACAGGGTGCTTCTTATCACAGATCTGAGATACTGAAAAAATGTTGAACTTGAGCTCCTTCACATATCTAACATTCTCAAAGTCGATGCTCCCTGCCTTAATAGTTCCTTTGCCTGTAATTCTTCCTCCACTAGCATCATTCCCAAATGCATCTCTTCCTCCACAATAGGATCTAGAATCTGACAGAATATCTTTGTCTCCTGTCATGCTTCCAGAGTAACCACTATCCATAATTAGATGATCTTTAAGCTCCTCTTCTGGGTTGCCCTGCACAAAGATAAAAGAGTTAGTTAATTTTAGGAACCCAAGCCATTACTGACTTGTGTTCCCCTTGTGGAGTTACATACTTGAATTCTTTAAGTATGTAATTTCCACTGTCTTTAAGCACGTGATCAATTATCTTTGGTTTTTCCAAAACTTGTGTTTGTTTTTCAATAAAAATTTCTTTTTCATCCAAGTTTTCTTTTTATTATTTTCCACAAAAATCTCTGTTTCACTCTCACTTGCTGAAAGTACTATTTGTTCCCCATCAGTACTTTCCTTCTTAACCCATTTGGTTTTAATTTCTGGTGTAGAGTCCCTTGATCTAGCTACTTTCTTTGAGTTGTAACGCCTTCTAGATTGATAGTAATTAGATCTCCTAGGCTTCCTATTCTAAAAGGTGTTTGGTGAAAACTGAGCAGTACTTTGAGAAAGTACTGTTTTTGGCTTAACAGTACCTTGAAAAGTGTTTGAAGGTACTGGGGGTTTTGAAAAAGGTCTTCTCTGGTGAGGGTACCTATAGGCTTGTGAGAAGTTGCTATGGTTAACCCTATGTGAATTATTCCAGACTGGTTTATTCTCTCTAAGCCTATGGTTGGTAGATTTATTCTTTGGGAATTTGCTCAGGTACTCTGAGTGAAAGTCACAATGCTTAATCAAATGATCAGGACTGTAACAAACAAAACACAGTTTTTGACCTGTAAGCCCAAAATTTCTTCCTCTATGTGTATAACCAAACCTATCTTGTCTTCTAGGTGAATGATGAGAATTATTATGACCAAAGTTATCCCAAAAAGGCTTAGCAGTATTTTGAAAAGGTTTTCTTAAAGGTACTGCTGAAGGTGTAGCAGTACTTTGAGTTGAAGGTACTGCCTGACTTATAGTATTATCATCCTTAGGTTTTTCATCTGTTTCTTTTGGGGTTTCAGAACTAGCTTGACCAATAAGCTTTTTCCTAAACTCTAAGTTTTCTATTCCAAAACGAGAAACATCTGTCCTAAGTGGTTGAAAACTACCAGTGGGATGAGGGACTGCATGATAACCTTTGTCCTTCTTAAACTCAGGAGGTGTTTGACTAATTGACTCCTCATTACTAGATGTGTCTACATAGTTAATGAGTTCATCATCACTAGTTGTTATATCCTCAAAATCAAGTTCATCCTTATCACTAGGTGGGTTTTCTTCTGTGCTACTAAAGTCCATACCAAAGCCTAATCCAGTTTTAATGTAAGCTCTTCTTTGTTTTTCAACATAACTAACATGAGAAAGACCAGATTGTCCCCAAGCAGCAAACTTTCTAACAATTCATCTCTTTCCTTAGTTAGCTTCTCATTTTCAAAAATCTTACATTCTAGCTTCCATTCACTTAATTTTAACTGATAATCCTGTTGTTCATACTTTTCAGCCCAAGCCATTTCATTATTTTCATTTGTTATTATTTTGGCTTCCATTGACTCTAAAGTAATTTGATAACCAGCTACATCAGACCTAGCCCTTCTACAGTTATCTCTTTCAGTCACATAATCATTAAGTACTTTTTGATAAAAGTTATGACACTTAGAACATACCTCAGAGATAGGGGGTGAACTTGGTGAAGTAGCTACCATAGCAAGCAGGATAGGTTCATCTTCACTCTCCATGCTCCAATCAAAGCTTCCAAGACCATCTCTGGATTCCAAAGCAGCAAATCCAGGTTCCTCATCAAAAGTTGTGCTCTAATCAAACTCTTCCATTGCCACCATACAGTAGGTTACTGGTTCATCATCAAACTCAGCACTCCAGTCAACCTTTGATAGATTCTCTTGAGCACCCAAAGCTTTTGTTTCAGTAATAGGAATTTCCTTTAGTTCAAGCTTTGGTTTCTCAGTCATCCTGTTTGCCTGATATTTAGCAAACCTGCATTCCCTTGCAAAGTGTCCAGTCTTCTGACATTTAAAGCATTCAATCTTGAACTTGTCAAAAGTGATGCCCTGTTTTGGTTTGAAGTCGATGCCTCTTCCTATTTTCTTCATGAACTTCTTGATCCTTGCAGTGATCATAGAAACTTGCCACCTTATATCAATTTCTTCAAGAGCATCCTCTTCTATTTGTGACAGATCCTCTTCATAGGTAACAGGTAGAGTAGCTTGCTGAGAAAAGAATGAGCATACGACTTCATCAGAATGGATGGTGATTGATGGTGATGATGTGTGGTTGGTCATGGTTGTGATAGAATGGGCAGGTTAGCCAGTACTTTGAGCAACAGTACTTTGAGTAGGGTAAGCAGTACTTTTAGTGGAAGTACTGCCTCTCTTTTCAGATGACACAAAAGCTATACTATGAGACTTTGAATTTGTTTGGCCATTCATCTCATGCTCATACACCTTCAGATGGTTGTAGAGATCATCAAAGTCCATAGTGTCCAAACCAGGTTGTCCTCTGATCATAGTAGCAATCACATGCCATGTAGATGAAACTTGAGTAGGTGACCATCAGGTATAGCAGACAATAGTATGTTGAGAGCCTTCTCTTGATTTCTTATTGTAGCAGCTGGCAAAACAGCCTTAGGTGGTTTAGGTTGTCCAGGAATTTCTACAGGATCTTTCACAACTTCATTACCATTGACAATCACATTCCACATTGCATGGTTTGTAATAGCAATGTACTGCCTCATCTTCGTGCTCCATAGATCGTACTCTCCCTTCTTGATGAGTGGTATTCTAAGTGAGGTGATGGATGGTGGTGGTGCAGCTTCAGTCGACATCTTTAGGGTTTGTTGTTAACTAGGTTTTAATGGTTTCTTCTTAGTCAGAGTTTCCACATAAGCTCTGATACCACTTGTTGGATCGATGTACTCTAACCAAACTAACTTATATAGCTTGTTAAGGGTTTAATAACCTCGGATAAATCCTAAGTTACTAACAATGAAACACTGAACAAACTCTATTAAGTATGCGGAATTTACTTAACAAAGCTAAGAAGAATTAACTTTAACTTTAACGATTTTATTAATAACTCTGAACCTGTTTGTTATACAGATTCTTTAACAACTCTAAACTCTAATATCGTACTTCTCTAAAACGTATATCTCTAATGCCAACCTAGGGGTCCTTTTATAGGCTTAAGGATAACCCTAGTCGGTTTACAATAACAAACCTTGTACGACAAGTAATACTATACTAAGCTTAGAATATTCTAGAATTACAATATAATCCTTAACGCTTTTGCATATCAGTCCTTTAAGCATGCAGTACTTTGATGAATCGAGCAGTACTTTGACTTCAGTACTTTAACTCTTCATATCCCAACAAGAAGCAACAAAATGGTATACTTAGGAAGCGAACAAGGATCGAAAGCTTATAGATTATTTGATCCAACAACACAAAGGATATGTGTTAGTAGAGATGTGAAGTTTAAAGAGGATGAAACATGGGATTGGAAGGATTACCTGAGTGAACACACCAACGATGAACCAGAATGGTTTGACTTCAAAGTTGAGAACCTTGAAGCAACGAATGAACATCAGGAACAAGATATCCAACCAGATGAAGAAGACAACGACATCCCTGCAAATGATGATCATGAATATGAAACATCAGCAACTGACTCACCCTCACAATCACAAACACTTCGCACACCATCTACAATTTCATCAAGAATAAATACTCAAATCACACCAACTACCTCAAGACATTCAACCAATCAAAGTAACTTAACTACAACCCGGAATCTACATCCAGATTTTGATCACACACCATTACAAGGTTTTAGAACATTGAATGACTTATATGAAAACACCGAGGAAGTTTTACCCGAGCATTTATTACTAGCTGAAGATGAACCCAAGAATTACAAGGAAGCATCGAACGATCTAAAATGGATTGAAGCAATGAAGGTCGAATTAGATTCCATTAATAGAAACAATACATGGAAACTAACCACTTTACCAAAAGGACATAAAGCCATTGGTTTAAAGTGGGTATTCAAGACCAAGAAAGATGCTAATGAAAATATAGTCAAGCATAAAGCAAGACTAGTAGCAAAAGGCTACATACAAGAGCACGTCATAGACTTTGAAGAAGTCTTTGCACCTGTAGCAAGAATGGAAACAGTCCGATTACTATTAGCCATAGCAGCTAATAACAAATGGGAAGTACATCACCTAGACGTCAAATCTGCATTTCTGCATGGAGACTTAAAAGAAGAAGTGTATGTTACACAACCCGAAGGATTTATAAAAGAAAATGGAAAAGTCTACAGACTGATAAAAGCTCTATACGGTTTAAGACAAGCACCACGTGCATGGAACATAAAGTTATACAATACCTTGAAGTCCTTAGATTTCAAGAAATGCGCTTTGGAACAAGCTGTCTACACGAAGAAGTCAAAAGACTCATTACTTCTAGTAGGAGTCTATGTTGATGATTTAATCATCATTGGCACACCAAAGAAAGAAATAGACAAGTTCAAAGCTCAAATGGAAGAAAAATTCGAGATGAGTGACCTAGGATTACTATCCTACTACTTAGGAATTGAAGTCACACAAACTAGAGGTGACATATCAATAAAGCAATCCGCCTACGCTAGCAAGATCCTAAAGGAAGTTGGAATGCTAGACTGCAACGAAACTTTAATACCTATGGATCCAGGAACAAGACTAACAAAGAACACTGATGAAACAATGGTCAACTCAACTGAACACAGAAGCTTGATTGGATGCTTACGATATTTGCTACATACAAGACCCGACTTAAGTTATTCCGTTGGATTACTTAGTCGTTTTATGCAAGAACCGAAGGAACACCACATGAAAGCTATAAGGCAAGTACTACGCTATGTTAAAGGAACAAAAGACTATGGGATTACCTACAAGCACAACGGAGGAAACCAGATACAAGGTTATAGTGACAGCAGCTACGGAGTCAACACTCAAGAAGGCAAAAGCACTACCGGAATTATCTTCTACTACGGTGAATCACCAATCAGTTGGAGTACACAAAAGCAAGCCACAGTAGCTCTATCATCATGTGAATCCGAATTCATTGCAGCAACAGCAGCAGCAACACAAGCATTATGGTTAAAGAGATTACTTAGCAAGCTTACGCACACGCAAGAAGAAAAAGTTACAATACTGGTCGACAACAAGTCTGCCATCGAACTAATGAAGAATCTCGTATTTCACGGAAGAAGTAAACACATCGATATCAAATAACACTTTATAAGAGAATGCGTCGAAAGAGAAGATCTACAAGTCGAATTCATAAGTGGAGAATTTCAGAAGGCTGACATACTGACAAAGGCGTTACCAAAGATCAGATTATTCACCATGAGACAACTAATTGGAGTCAAAGATCTGCAACAAGACGATTGTAATTAAGGGGGAGAATATTGGGTAATCACCATCGACCCATCTCAACCCAAAACAACCCATTATGACTCGGTTAACGAAAGTCAACCAAACAAAAAGTCAACATAGCAGTTAAAGACAGTTATGTAGCAGTTATGAAATAACTGCCATATTTCATTGAACCGACACAATGGTTAAATCACACCTTTTCATTCTGTATATATTGTAAACATTTCTGTAAGAACAAGATGATGACAGATTAATACTAAACACATTTACGTTTCATTTAATCATTGTTTTATTTGGTATACTTGTGATTTTACGTTAAGACCATAGATCTGTATCATTGAGGCCAACATATGTATATAGGATTTTATGTTAGAGTTTAAACTGTAAAGACATGTATTTACTGTTCGTATTTCATAGATTCCATACTTTCCAGGATCGATATATATATATCAAACAAGATTGACAAGAATGATTATATATTATAAACAACATAAATCTGTTACATTGTTATTAAGACACACTATAAAACGTTACATATACATCTGTTTATATAGAGGTTCATACGAACCATCATGTCCCTTCACCAACAGGTGTAACTTCCTGTAACCACCAATAACTATCAATAACCGCTATTCGGTTATTAACTATCAAACTAACATGTTCAGCCCTTAGGCTTCTGTTTGTTACAAATTGAACCTTGTCCAACAAGACTTATGCAATTAACGTCCAACAATTCCTCCCTAATTGTTTAAGTCTTGTTCTTCGAGTCTTCATGCTCTTCTCCGCGTTCTCTTCCTCGTCATCAACCAGCCTTGCCTTGGTTCCAATATGCCCTTGTCTTGTCTCTTCACTTGGCAATTCCTTTGCCATTATTCCACTTGTACCCTCGCATTTCCTCGCCTTTGGTACATCCATATCACTGGAATAAATCCTTGCCACTTCATAGTAGGCTCCTAAGAGACTCAAGTGCGTCCCATAGCACTCCCCTAACTCACTCGCATATTCCTTCGGGAACCCCATCGCATTGGCTACCTCTATAATGATGTCGGTCTTCAAACGCCACCGTTTCTTTCTTGTGTGTCATCTTGATTTCGTCTCCACAAACGTCTCCTAGATACCTCCTTGTTCACAGAATCCTTCCAACCAACCTAGTTGCTCACGGTCTCCTTCCAAGTGATCTACATAGTGTTATTTTCTTTTGCCTCGAAATCCAAGTGCTTTCCTACACACAAACTTGATACCCTTCACGGTATTCTTCACCAAAACAAACAATATGTTTGTTTTTTTGTTTCCTTGTCATTGTTGTTGTAACCTTGTGTCGCCTTGATGCGTTTTCCACAATAATCCTTGAGTACTCCTTTCCTTCTTGGTTATACCTTCCAAGCCTTTCCACAACAACGTTCACTGCTCGCGTTTTAACCCCGCGTTCTTCCTAGCCTTTGTATCTTGTTTAACCCGGTTTCACAAAGTTTTCCAACCACTCGTACTTTTAACCAAGACGACGTGTCTCTTTCCTTTCCTGTGTCGCGTTACCAGCGAGTCACAAAAGAAATCCTAGCGCTATTCTACTCTTGTTCCACGCTTCCTCGTCCACTTCAAGAGTTTCCTTCTTCTTCCCTTCGTTGTTACTAGGGGTGGAAACGAGCCGAGCCGCTCGTGAAAAGCTTGGGATCCGATCGATAAAAAGCTCGAACAAGCCGAGCTTAAACGAGCTCGAGCCCGATCTCGAGCCTAATTTTGGGCTCATTTAATAATCGAGCTCGATCCCGAGCTATGTACAAAAAGCTCGAGTAGGCTCGCGAGCCTAAACGAGCCCTAGAAATATATATGTGTATATATTGTCTATACGTAAAAACGAGCTTAAAAGTAGTAAACGAGCTCGAGCCTTATGTAATTAACTAGCCGAGCTCCATTTGAACTTTGTTTTCTTTAAAACATCATAAATTTAGTTGAGCCCGAGCCGAGCTCCAGCTTGTGAAAATTTTCACGAGCCGAGCTCGAGCTCAATATATGAGGCTCGAAACGATCTCGAGCCCGAGCTCGAGCTTTATATATATAAATGAGCCGAGCTCGAGCTCGGCTCGGCTCGGCTCGTTTCCACCCCTAGTTGTTACCAACAAAGTTTTAACCCACCAATTCGATTCGTGTTCCTCTTCTCCTTCAAGACTAGATTAAAGTCGTTGGTATCTTGCAACTTCCGTTGGTTGTGCATTATCTTCTTCCAACGTCCTTGGTGTCTCTTCCCTTCTAAGTCTTTTGATCTTCCTAATCAAAACTTGAACCACAACTTGTAATCTTGCAACCTTTGGCTCTGATGCCATGTTCGTATTTCACAGGTTCCATACTTTTCAGGATCGATATATATATCAAACAAGATTGACAAGAATGATTCGATATTATAAACAACATAACTCCGTTACATTGTTATTAAGACACACTATAAAACGTTACATATACATCTGTTTATATAGAGGTTCATACGAACCATCATGTCCCTTCACCAACAGGTGTAACTTCCTGTAACCACCAATAACTACCAATAACCGCTATTCGGTTATTAACTATCAAACTAACATGTTCAGCCCTTAGGCTTCTGTTTGTTACAAATTGAACCTTGTCCAACAAGACTTATGCAATTAACGTCCAACATTTACTCACTCCTTAGGAAAGTTCATATGTTGTTTTTATATGCATGAAATCCAGTTTTGAATGATCACGCATTTTAAGGAGGTTTTGCATTTTAAAAGATCCAAAACATGTTTGGCCTAATTAACCAAGAAAAAGAACCCGACCATACACACACGCATGTGCTAGCTAGTTACTAAACAATCGATATGCATGGATCCATAGAGAATAAAACTAGAATTAACATAGGAATAACTTAAAACTTACAGTATTAAACCACATATGAACTCATTTTATCTATCATATGTTTTCTTCTTATCAAGTCAATAAGATGTATGCAGAATGGTTAATATAAAGACTTATGAATGCTATGTGTAACTACCTTTGTGTTTTTTCATGCACCCTCATTTCCAGTCTCTTTCATATTCCAAACTAGTAACAGCTTTTTGCCCACTCTTTGAACAATTCAAACTCAATAAGGTAAAACACCATTTAATTTTCGTATTCGAAACTTCTAAATATGTTTACGTAATGATTGATTATATCAAATTCGGGATGATATTCATTCATGATATGATAGTGTAATATTATATAACAATCAAGTTACTTAATTTCTTACTCCGGCAACGAAAAGATGACACTTATAATTCTTTTTGCTCCATTACTATTTGCTTCCCTAGTCCATGGAACTTCAGAAGAATCCAGCTTCAGAAGATCTTCATTATCATCAGCTCATTCTGTCATCAAGTCCTCGTGTTCTAATACCTTGTATCCAGAACTATGCTACTCCACCCTCTACACCAAGACTATAACCCAAGAATTGACTAAAAAGGATGTGATCGAACTTGCTGTCAATAAAACAAAAGAAACCATTCAAGCCAATTTCCACACCATAAAAAACCTTCTCACGCCTTCCACCAACTCCAGTCTTACCGAACGTGCTCAAACCGCTCTTCGAGACTGCTTAGACATGACAGCTGACACACTAGAAGGACTTGACACTCTAATCCAACAACTAAGGGATTATCCGAAAAAGAAATCACTTCACCAACAAGCTGATGACCTCAAAACCATCATGAGCACCGCCATAACCTACAGAGAAACCTGTTTGGACGATCTCACATATGACGATGATGATGATACCAGTAAGCAGTCAAGTACATTAGTTATGGAAGGACAGGACCTTGGTGGAAAGATGTGTAGCAACATTCTGGCTATGATCAAGAACATGACGGACACTGATATCGCCAACAATCCTAATAAGGTTGAACATGTAGGACGTCGAAGGTTAAAGGATGAGGTGATTTGGCCCAAGTGGTTATCTGTTGGAGACAGGAAATTGTTGTGGTTTTTTGGAGTGACCCCAAACGTAACTGTGGCACAAAAAGGTAAAGGAAATTATACGACTATAGCCGCAGCTGTGGCTGCAGCCCCAATGAAAAGCAAGACTAAATTTGTGATAAAGATTACAGCTGGTGTTTACAAAGAGTATATCGAAATTCCAAAACATATGAATAACATCATGTTTGTTGGGGACGGACGAGGAAACACCATTATTACAGGAAACAGGAACGTCGCTGGCGGAGGTGGAATGACCACCACAAAGTCTGCGACCGTAGGTCAGCTTGTAATAACAAATACTCACTCACAAATGTCTGAACACGGGCCCACACAATATATACTACTCTAGTTTTAACTTTTAAGCTCAAATAATTTCAAAAAAATATATATAATATGTTATATATACTAAATTATAGAAATTTTTCAGCGGTGATGGGTGAACGATTCTTGGCACGAGATATTACATTTCAAAATACAGCAGGACCATCTGGGGGTCAAGCAGTGGCATTACGCGTCAACTCAGATTTATCCGCATTTTATAAATGCGGGATGGAAGGCTACCAAGACACCCTTTATGTCCTCGCAAATCGTCAATTCTACGTGAAATGTTTTATAATAGGAACCGTTGATTTCATTTTTGGAAATGCTGCAGTTGTTTTTCAATTCTGTGACATCCATGCACGTAAGCCAAATCTTGGGCAAAGGAACATGATAACAGCACAAGGTAGAATGGATAAGAATCAAAACACAGGTATTGTGATTCAAAAATGCAGTATTGGTGCGACTGCTGACCTAAAAGCAACTAAAGGCGGGTTTCCAACATATCTTGGAAGGCCATGGAAAAACTTTTCAAGAACAGTAGTGATGCGATCATCTATCAGTGACATTATAGACAGTGAAGGATGGTTCCCATGGGATAAGGATTTTGCACTTGAGACTCTGTACTATAGAGAGTACCGAAATATGGGGCCTGGATCAGATACGTCAAAGAGGGTGACATGGAAAGGGTGGGGTGTAATGAAGAGTGATACTGAGGCCAGACCTTTTACGGTTTCTAACTTCATCGATGGTTGGACTTGGTTGCTATCAACCGGATTTCCATTTTGGCCCGGTTTGTAGTAACTAACGACAATCACATAATGTTTGATCACAGCTAATTAACTAGCTACACGAAAGTGCATGTACGCGGTGTAATAATTTTCTTAATAAGAGCTATTACATGTTCACTTTCTTCATCAAGATGTTAATTAAGGACATAACACTGATCCAATCCCTTGATCCATCAAAACTTCCTCAACAAGATTTTTGTTGCCTAGTTATATATTTGTACTAATAGCTTATATGCCTAGAGATCTTCCGTTCATGTGTTTGTATGAAGAAAAAAAAAATTAACGTCACTTGAATACGTTGTCAAGTACCAAGAAGAACTGTTAGTGTATTAGGAAGATGAAATGCAAAGGGCATATTATCTCTGACAGTAAACTTACTCTAACCTAACAGAAACACTAATCCCTTATCGTAACTTCGTACATTAATGAAAAAGAGTGCGGATGTTCTGTTTGATGCATGAGTCGCTGCACTTTCTCATATTAACCAGATTTTAGTATTTTTCCTTTTGTTTCATAATCTTTTAGCTAATATTATACATATATTTCAGAAATTAAAGTCAGAAAAAATTAGTTATATATAATAACATGGTTATAACCGTGTGTTTGGCAAGTTTTTTTCCATAACAGCTAAGTGTTCTAGCAATTAAGTGCATCTAACCACTACTTCCAAAACTTAATTATAATTAAGGAACTCCAAGTGCGTTATTTACGTCTAAAATTTTGTTATATTATGATGTTTTTTTGGTGCAAAAGGTGAATATATTTTATTAAACACATAAAACTCATACATCTATAAGAGCTATAGACATGCCGATAACTCTTTTATCACAAAACAATACAACCAACCTTGAACTACAATGGAACAGTACAATCAAAATCATATCAGAAACAATGCATCAACTGCATCTAAAATCCATACTACTGCAGTCACCAATCAACAGCATAGAACCAAACTGCAGCACCAAATTCACCTTTTAAAGAACTAATAACCATCTAGCTACATTTCCACCTTATCTATTCATCATGATCATTCATCCTACAACCACAATAATCATGACAAGATAGATTAGTGGCTTCACTAGGCACCATAACCTCTGCACTGCAAGGGCTATACCATGTGAGCTACATTTCCATTTACTACAATGGCTTCACATACATGGGAACACACACCTTGCAGTGAGTACCATTCATTCCTCCTTTTGACAATGCACACTAGGACTATGTAGGTTCATCTTTCATTTCTCACAATTCCTAGTACCATACATTGTCACATCAGTTCACTTACCCTTCTCAGATGGATACTCACTTTATGTTTTACACAGAAAAATCATAAGCCATGCAGTCCCATACACCCCTATGTTACCTAGCAAAGGCCTACAAAAGGGCTGTAAAGGATAGCACAGTAATGGTTTAAATGTGTAACCCAAGATACAGAGCCATCATCTGAAGTGAACAAAAATCACATTCAATTTTTAACCAAGGCATAAAAATTGAATGGAAGGTTATAACCTTTTATATCAGCTGAATTCCAATAATCTCAGCTTATCTTCTCCAAGCATATGTAGCAACTTGGATGAAATACAACAGATTCTGAGTATATCCTTTAGCAAACTCAGAATCAAATACTCTTGTACAGGAAACTACCTTATGGTAGTAATATCTATCCATTGAAGATCAAACTCACCCATTTTATGTTACCCCAACTGGATCCACAAGAAAAAGATAAGAGACCCCAATGCTAGCATACTACCAAGTTATTAGCCATCTGCACATACATCTTTACCCAAATACACCTTTTTTAAGACCACCATTAACCCTGCATCTTTACAAACCATCAGCAATACCTTCTACAATTTTGAAAGACACATTCCATTTAGCTTGAGCTTTAAGGACAGCTGTAGAAGGTTTCATTTTGAGACTGAGAAGCCTTAATCTCACTGTATCACAGCATATACTATAAAGCTTTTCCCAACCTCTGTATTCCCCTTTAAATATTCTATAATTTCTCTCTTGCCAAATCAAATAAACACTAGCAGCCAGACACAATCTTCTAATGATGCTATCTATGGAATTCCCATTTGGCTTGCAAGCAAATTCATTCACAACTTCATTCCATTCAAGATTATTGCACTTTCCATCCATTTTTTGAATCATTTTGATCCAAAACTGTCTTGCATAGCTGCATTTGAAAAATAGATGAGAATGTGAATCCATTTCATTGCAACACAGTGGGCAAGCCATAAGGTCATATGATCCCCAACTTCTAACTTTGTCTTGAGTAACAAGTTTGTTAAGAATTGCCATCCATAGCACAAAGGAATGCTTTGGTATATTTTGTGAGAACCAAACCAGTTTCCACCAATTAACCTCTTCTCCTTCTTCCTGCAAGTCAAAATAAGCCTTTTGCACTGTGAATTTTCCCATTTTACCATTTCTACTCTTCCAAGTAGCCTGATCAGATTTAAAGTTGTCCAAAACTAAGTTTTGAATCTGTACAATCATAGGGAACTGTTCTTGCCACTCAACTGGCCATTGCCAAACACCATTCTCAATTAGATCAGCAACCTTCATGTCACTACTAAGCCTGACATCATACAGATCTTTATAAGTAATAATACTAATCAAATCACCAAGACTGCTCCAATTTTCAAACCACATTGAAGCTTTCTTTCCATCACCTATTTGCATAACAATATTCTTCCTCACTTTATGTCTTAACTTCAATATATTTCTCCATCCCCAACTGTCTGATATATCCTCCTTGACAGCCCAAACACTTCTTCCTTTCAATTTTACTGTGCTCATCCATTTCACCCAAAGGGAATTTTTATCCTCAGCAATGTTCCATAAATGTTTAGTTATCATGGCTTTACTCCAAACTCCCAGATCTTTCAAACCCAAACCACCCTGCTTCTTAGGCTTATAAATGTTTTTCCATGCAACTTTAGCTTTTCCCTTAGATATTTCACATTGACTCCACAAAAAACTTTTTAAAATTTTGTTGATGTCTTTGATCACAGTTAGAGGAAGAAGAAAAACAGAAGCCCAATAAACATGTAGAGAACTGAAGCTACCAATTGTAGTCTTCCTGCATAAGACAAGCATTTGTTTTTCCAATTAAAGACTCTACCTTTGACTTTATCAATAAGGCTTTTACAATCCTGCATACCAAGTCTCTTAGCTGTTAATGGAACTCCTAAGTATTTAATAGGAAGCTTTTCAACTTTGAATGGAACAATACTTAGGATACTTTGCTTTTCTTCCTCCTTTATACTTCCAAATATAATTGTGCTCTTGTTGTAATTAGGAAGGAGACCAGAATAGGAGCCAAAATCTTCAATAGCATCCCTGAATACCTTCACAGATGTAGCATCACCATGGCAAAACATCAAAAGATCATCAGCAAAGCATACATGAGTGATCTTAAGCTGCTTACATCCAAAATGGAACTTGAAACCTCTTTCTTGGTCCACCTTGCTTTGAACAATCACAGATAAAAGCTCCATAACAAGTGTGAAAAGGTATGGGGACATAGGATCTCCTTGTCTAAGACCTCTACCTCCTTTGAAGTATCCATGGCTTTCACCATTGACACAAATAGAGAAGGAAGCAGTTGTTACACATTTCATGATCCAATTTATCATCTTTACATGAAACCCAAAACCTCTAAGAATATCTTCCAAGAAATCCCAATTCACTATATCATAAGCCTTCTGAATGTCTACTTTCAAAGCAATTCTTTTAGGACATTCTTTCCTATCATACCCCTTTAACAGTTCTTGAGCTAACATAATATTGTCTTGAATTTGCCTATTTGGGATGAAAGCACTTTGGTTTTGACTGACAAGCTTCCCAAGACCACCTTTCATTCTATCAGATAAAATTTTGTTAATACACTTGTAGAGAACATTGCAGCAGGCTATAGGTCTAAAATCTGAAACTTTAGTAGGAGATTGAATCTTAGGAACCAGAGTAATAATAGTGGAGTTGATTTCCTTCAACAATTTCCCCGTATCAAAGAATTCCCTAATAGCTTTGCACACATCTTTACCAATAATATTCCAAGCTTTTTTGAAGAAGCATGAAGAAAAACCATCAGGACCAGGTGCTTTATTATAATCTATTTGGATATACTCTTAGTAGCATATATATATAGTTGTTGGGATGCATACTCTTAGTAGCAAATATATATAGTTGTTGGGATGCATACCTTTAGAAGCAAAATAAAAAAGAGTATTTATAATTCTTGTTGCTTTGCTGCTAGTAATTTCCCTTGTCAAAAGAAAACCATCCAAGGAGGCAACGACGATGTGTAAAAGTAAGGGTGTAGGGTGATATTTTTATGTTCACATCATGATAAATCTCTTTACGATGCGTGAATTCGTTTCAGTGACTTACTCAAAAAAGACTCTCATCACGGTATCGATCTTTGGCATCAAATCCAAATCTTTTACGATCATACCAATTATTTGACTAAACGAGCCATCGACCACGCGGCTAGTGGTATGCTTCATGATAAGAATGTCAAGGAATCGTGAGCCATCATAGAGGACCTAGCCCTCTATTACAATGAAAGTTGGAGTGACTCACGAGAAATTGGTAGAAAGATGGTTAAAGCCATCTCTAACGTTTCTAGCGTTTTTGACCGTTGGCTCATTGAGTTTGAAGATCAAGTGAAATACTTGATGAGATCCCACAATGCTCCTAATCCTTTTGTTCAAGTGAACAAAATCATTTCTTCATGTGATTATGTGGTGGTCCTCACGACACTCGTGATTGCATTAAAAATCCCGCTCAAGCTTTTGTTGATTACGCATGCTCGCGTATCGACGAAGCGGGAGGTGAGTGGTTCACTTCCAAACTGGAGTAAAATAATCTCGGTGATTCATACAATCCGTGTTGGAAGAATCACTAAAACTTAGGCAAAATCAAAATACTTCTCAAAACAATTTTTCATTACTACCTAATCGTTTTCAATCAAATGGTTTGTCCTTGAACCGTACCTTCAACAATAATCCTCAATATTTTAATAATCAATCTAATCTCGAATGATTAGTATCCCTTTTTATGTCATCTTAAGAAGCTCATTTGTCCAAGTTTGAAGTCGATTTACAACAACAAAGCGAGATGACAAATAAAATTGATACTCTCCAAAAGGTCATCAATGACCGAATGACGGGTGCACTTCCTAGTGACACCATCAAGAACATGAAACTCAATGTTAATTCTATTTCATCGGTTTCGTCCGCTCGTTCTTGTCCTTTAAATGAAGGTACTCATACGCATTCTGATTCTTTCCATTCGGTCAATGCAATTAAAATGTGTTTTAACAAAAACCAAAATGTCCCAAAAGACCAAAAACACACGGAAAGCTCACAAAGTAACGCATCAGTCAATCAAATTAATGAAACACATACAATAAAATAGCCGAAACAACTCTTAATGATGAATTCAAAGATTCGCATCTCAATCTTCCGGTTCTTGAAGTCTTATCTCATGCTCCCATATATAATACCATCTTGGATAAATACGATGAGAGTATTGAGTTAGGGAAAAACGGGTCCGCCTTTGTCCAAAATAATCTTCCCGAAAATTTGGAGGACAGTGGGTTGTTTATCTTACCTTGTAGGCTAGAAAATTTCGAACCATTCGATACATAGCCGATCTAGGGTCATGCATAAACTTAATACATTTGTCTCTTTATAAAAAGCTTATTGGAAAACTAGAAGAGACATAAACTCTGGTGGGATTAGCATAAGGTAATTTGGCTTATCCGATAGGAATATTGAAGGATGTAGTGGTACACACAGGGAGATTGACCATCCTGCATTATTAAAAAAGCCATTGAGTATTGTTGATGCAAAAGCTTGCACCCTGGCTGTGATTGATACTTTCTGTGTTTGTCCCTCAATCGGCTTGGTTGAGGCTTTCTCTTCTGCACAATGAACAGCGCACGTTAGCCTCGCCTCGGGTGTTATCCCGAGACCAAGCTCCGGCGTGAGAGTAAGTATAGGCCGAAGGGTATGATAATAAATGCAGTAATAAACGCGAGAGTATATACGTGTGTGTGAAGTTAATGCAAGTATTAAATGTGTTGGGGTATTTATAGTACCCCAACCTCGATACCTGGTCGACCTTGGGAATAGGCTTAGCAGACCTATAGCTAGCCTACACAGTAGGTGTCAGATCACGTGTGGCAAAATCACATAAAATCTGGAAAGGCGGGGTTGCCATGGTTCTGCGCTTTATCCACAGGGCCATAGAGTAAACTGGGTAAAAGGGAGTATCGTCCGGACGTAAGGTCCTCCGGACCAATTCCGTTCGGACACATACGCCAACAAGTATCACAAACACAATTATCTGCCCTGATACATCCTGCTAAACTCAACTAACAAATTACAAACGTAGCTGCAGTTTACCACCATTGAATAATCACAATTATCCTCATACTCTGTCACTGTAAATGGAGTTACTCTAGTCTCCTATGTTGTCCTTTATTAATGTGTGATTCATCTAAGGTGTCATGTATCTATATTGGCCTGGAATTATGCAAATTTTAAGTAACAATTTTACTATGTAAGAATTATAAAGAAAATATTGTCCACCATCCAACCATCGGGGAAAAACTAATGATGAAGACTATTAGTACAAGGAAAGCAACAACATGAGCCACTTTGGCCAGAATAATGCATACTTATATGTTGGTTCATCGTCTTATTTGCTTGTTCTGTCGCCTTTTGCATTTGCTCAGTATGCTCAAGTTGAGCCGCTGTTCTTAACTCCTCAGCTTTTCTATGAACAATCGCCCATTTTCTCATCATCTTTTCCTCAAATTTTGATCTCATCTTTTGGATCTTTACCTACAAATATCAAAATTACAAACTCTTAGCACTTAATTATCACTTGCTTAACTACATTTAGTCAAAAAGGCGATGAAATGATATAATGACTAGATATTCTTTCTATGTCACTTTTATTTGCATGCCAAACTTTGGGAACTCAATATACAGAATTGATTAATAGATAATTGGCCTGGAAGCTCAAATCCCTAATATTAGGGACCATATAATAGTAGTTTCACATGGCTTGGTGAGTTGCAATCTTTGAACATTAACAAGTGATTTTGGAGCCTTCTGTTGATGTATTCTTTAGTATAATGTATTTCAAACTTGTGCTTTGGAACAACAAATAACTTTGAAAATAACAAGTGGTCCTAGACAAATTCTTCCAACCCAGTTTAGCAAAAAGACTATTTTATTCGTGTAGCGAAAAGCTCATAGCACCACATTGATGACAGTTCTCTACCATGATCTGCACCCTCATTACCAACATTTATAAAAAAGAAAATTTCATAAGAATTCAAACCATATCCAGTTTTTGATATGTTAATCTTAAGAAAGTTTTTATAGAGTTACAAAAATTAACTTTTCAGACTATATAATATCTTTGCCAACACCACTTTTTTACGATATTCAAGATTGCAATGCATACAGGCAAATAAAGGTATAGGCATGCACAATTTGTGGTTATCGAAAAAATTAGTAGAATTTTACCTCAAGCTTTCTTGATTGAGCTTCTGCTTGAGCATTTTGGAGGTCCACCCAAGCTTGAATTTTTGCTTCTTCTCTTTGGTACCTACATAGAAACACCCCAAGTGTTTAAGAATGAATCAATGTAGGTTATGTTTTATATGTTACATGAATCGAAAAAATTAGCTAAAGGGGAACATGTGGATTAAAAAGGTTGAAAGTGATCCAGAGTCTATTTTTTATACATTCAACCTCCTAAATAAGTATTTTAGGTGGTCTATAGGATTGCTTATTAAAGTTACGCTTCTGCTTATTGCTTTTGGAATAAGGTGTTTCGAATAAGCCGTTTGGAGTTACGTATTCCAAACTACTTATTTCACTAATAATGAATCAAATAAGTTCGTATAAGCACTTTTAAACACCATAAATCCATAACATTGTTTTTCCAATTGTAGCTAGCACATTAATAATTTATTTACCCTTAAAAAAAGGACATAAATGCCGGGCACGATTTAACGCATGCTAAGAGATTATATAAATTTGAAACAGAACAATTATCAGCAAGAGATTAGGCATACTAACCTTAAACAGCACTTGGTCTTCTCTTCTTCTTCCCAAGCACAAGCCCTTGACTCCGAAATACTTTTCCGACATTCGTTACTCATCTCAAAGTGTCTCAAACTCTTAGATATATCCTCTTCTTCCTCCTCCCTAGAACTCCAATTCGACACACCCGAATCAAAGGGTGTCTCTAGCTTCATCTTAGCCAAATGACACTCTTGCAATTCCCCAATGTTCAAAGAAGTGTTTGAATCCATGACTACCATTGGTCCTGACCTACTTGCAGGGGTGTTATGCCTAGGTGGAGAAAACGCTTTGAAGGGCGTTGGGCATCTTGAAGTGGTTGAGCTCCCAAGTGGAGTCATTTCTGTCCCAATGTCTCTACTTTTCACCTCAAGTGATGCCTCTTTGAATAAAAAGCTTTCACTTAATGGCTCCAAACATTCAAATTTCATAAATTTGGGTTCAACCTCATTTGTGAATTTATCTATAATCATTAACAAAACAATGCCAAAACTCACTAAATATAGCAAAACATGAAAAATAAAGACTGCTCATGATACTAAAAGGTGGTTACTTTAAAACTTTTAAAGATGAAGTGTAATAATTTACCTTTTAGAACATCAAATGAGTCTGAGGCTGCTGCTAGCTTATGATTATGATGATGGTCCTTAAAGACTGAAGCTTTTTCCACTGTCTTATCAGAAACAGCTTTTGTCTGCTGCTTAATCCCATATCCATTACTACTACTACTAGTATTACTGCTACTAGACTTTCTGGAAACAAAATCAGCAGGCTTAACAAACCCATGCAGATGATTATTTTGATTCTGGTCATGATCAGAAACAAGCCATTTCTCAGCATCATTCCATTTAGAAGGGACTTTTGGGGCAACACTGAAGCTGAAAACGGGTCGACCCGGTGTAGATGGAGCATCAACCACATTTCTCTTTGGGAATGACTTTACAAATTCAGATGTTTCTTTGAGATTCAGCTTTGAAAGAGGATCAAGATTCCTGCTGCTGCTTTCCACAAATGGGTTCCCTTTCTTCTTCCCTCCCTGCATTACAAAAACAACACAAATTTGAACTTTTATCAACCCAAGAAAATTTATAGTTTTTTAGCATAAAATATATATTTACCACATGAGAAGGCTGAATGTACTTGGAGCTTTTGAAATCCATAACTTGTGTTGAAGCAGCAGCTGCTTCTGAAGAACAAGATAAAAGAGAACTGAAGATGACAAAAAATGGACTCAAAGTAGAAAAGGTCAAATGTACAGATTTATTAGTGATAATGATGGATGACAGTGAACCATAAAAAGGAGGGCTTTCTTGGAGAGACTAGACTGTTGCATGGGGTTGTCAAATCTATTGTTTGTTTGTTTCTATGCCCCACAATTTTCAATTATTTTTTTTTAAATTATGGTAGATTCAAAATGTAGCACAGACAACACAATAGTTTTTACTGTTTTGTAACCTCATGCAGTCCAAAAGATTCTTGAACATAACTGTTCATGTCCTAGCAACTCCTTTTTTTACCTCTCATGAATAAAATAAAGCTAATGATTTGTACACTCTCATTTCTTATTTGCACACTTCAAACTGTGCAATAAGCAGTTTGATAAGAGCTGTTAGTAAATAAGCTGAGAAGTTGGATAAGCCAAAATGGCACGTGAGGCGCAGGTGTGTCTAAACACACGTGAGGTGCACGTGACAAGATCTCCTTTGGCTTAACCAACTCTCCCGCCTAAATGCTTCCTTTAAATACTTGTATCATTCATTTCATTAGTAGCTTTTGAAATACAATTTCTCTCTTGAATCTCTCTCTCTCATTGTAACCAACTTGTAACAAACCCACCATTGATAATACATTGAAGCTTTCGATAATCTTTTCTCTTCTTGATTGTCCAAGTTCTTGTAAAACACATTTATCGATCTTCATTGATCCTAAGTGTGCCTATCAATTGGTATCAGAGACTTTTCCTGGTGAAGTCTCATTGCAACAGATTCAAGATTCATAATTCAAGATTCTGTTGAGTTTTCCCGCCAAATTATGTTATTCAAGATTCCTTCATAATTCAAGAAACATCACAAAACAATGGCACCATCAACAAGAACAACTGGTACTGGTAGTGGGGAAAACAATGATGATAACACAAGAAGATATGTGGACGAAGCATTGAATGGGTTCAGACAAACAATGGAGCAGATGATGAGTCAACTCCAGATGATGAGTCAGAATCAGTTGGTGAATCGGGGACCAAGTCAAAACCAGTACAGTAGGATGACTAAAGTGGAGTTTCCTAAGTTTTCAGGGGATGATGTAAGAGGGTGGATGTTTAGGTGTGAACAGTTCTTTGCAATTGATTACATACCTGATGATCAAAAGGTTAGACTCGTTTCTGTGCATCTTTTTGATAAGGCATTATTGTGGCATAGACAATTCATTAGACTGCATGGTGAATTGGTGTTATGGATTGTGTATAGAGATGCTATTATTCAAAGATTTGGTACAGTGTATGATGATCCAATGTCTGAACTTAAAAATGTGAAGTATGAGTCAAATGCTAGAGATTACCAAGATGTGTTTGATAATCTGTTAAGTAGAGTGGAAATAAGTGAAGAACATGCTATTAGCTTCTATTTGGGTGGATTGCCTACTGAATTGGAAATGGCTGTAAGGATGTTTAGGCCCAAAACATTAGCTGATGCTTATTCGCTTACTAACTATCAAGAAGCTACTTTGAATGCTATTAAAAAGAAGAACAGATTACAGACCAATATGATTAGCAACAGATTTGGTCCTGTTAATCAAGTGGCTAAACCATTGTTAGCATTGCCAAGTGCTAATAGGAACTGGAACAATAGGCAAAACAGTATTCAGCCTAGGAAACAGTTGACACAAAAAGAGTATGAGGAAAAGATGGCTAAAAACCTCTGTTTCTATTGTGATAAAAAATTTGTGCCAGGACATAAGTGTGAGGGGCAATTGTTTAGTTTGGTTGTGTTGGCTGAGAATGAGGAATTGGAGGAAGAGTTTGAAGATGCCAAGGATGATTTAGATGAATTGCAAACTGATGAAGTCCAACCACATATCTCTCTGAATGCATTGAATGGGGAAAGTTCATACCAGACTTTAAGAGTAGTTGGATTGTTTGGAAATAAACATGAATTGCACATATTGGTTGATTCAGGGTCTACACATAATTTTTTAGACATTAATGTGGCTAAGAAAATGGGGTGTCACATAAGAAAGACTTGTCCCTTGGCTGTTACTGTGGCTGGTGGAAGGAAGCTGCTTAGTGTGAGTGAATGTAAAGGGTTTACTTGGAAATTGAAAGGGCAAACTTTTGTATCTGATGTAATGTTGTTACCTTTGGGAGGGTGTGATATGGTATTGGGTATTCAATGGCTTTCTACTTTAGGTCAAATCATGTGTGACTTCAAGGAATTGAGAATGCAGTTTGTGTACAAAGGCAATAAGGTGGCATTGAGGGGAACTCATAAGGCTACAGTTCAATGGATGAAGGGAAAGAAGCAATTGCAAAGGTTGGAAGGCACATCACAAGCAGAAATCTCTATGATGTGTGTATACCCAAACACTGGAATAGAACTCAAATCTATGGGAGTGGAAGAAGGCAATAAGGAAGTGAACCTTCAGCAGGAACTTCAGTGGAAACAAGTAATTGATAAGTATGCTGATGTTTTTGCTGTACCAAAAGAATTACCTCCAAAAAGAGCATTTGATCACAGAATACCACTTCTTCCAAACACACAACCAGTCAATACTAGACCCTATAGGCATCCTCCTGTGCAAAAAGATGCCATAGAAGCTATGGTGAAGGAATTGTTAGAATCAGGTGTGATTAAGCAAAGCCAAAGCCCATTTGCTTCACCAATTGTGATGGTTAAGAAGAAGGATAATAGTTGGAGAATGTGTGTAGATTATAGACAACTGAATAAGCATACAGTGAAGGGCAAATTTCCTATTCCAGTGATTGATGAGCTTATTGATGAGTTACATGGATCTGCAGTGTTTTCCAAGTTGGATCTGAGATCAGGCTACCATCAGATTCGAATGAATGAGGATGATATAGCAAAGACTGCTTTTAAGACCCATGAAGGACACTATGAATTCCTGGTAATGCCTTTTGGACTAACCAATGCACCTTCCACTTTTCAAGCATTGATGAATGATGTATTTAAGGCTTACTTGAGGAAGTTTACATTGGTATTCTTTGACGATATTCTGGTCTACTCAAAGAATGTTGATGATCATGTAAAACACTTGACTGTGATACTTGAAACTATGAGGCAAAATCAGTTGTATGCTAAACAATCAAAGTGTGTATTTGGTACAAACCATGTTGAGTATTTGGGACATGTGTTGTCTGCTAAAGGAGTGGCTACTGACCCAACCAAGATAATTGCTATGCAAAATTGGCCAGTACCTACAAATCTTAAGCAGTTGAGGGGATTTCTTGGTCTTACTGGTTATTATAGAAAGTTTATCAAAGATTTTGCTACCATTAGCAGACCATTGACACAACTCTTGAAGAAAAATGCTTTTAAATGGTCAAATGAAACTTTGACAGCCTTTGAAGCCTTGAAGAAAGCTATGATCCAAGCTCCAGTGTTAGCTCTTCCAGATTTTGAGCAACCTTTTGAGGTAGAAACAGATGCATCAGGTATTGGAATTGGGGCAGTACTTCAACAAAATGGCCATCCTATTGCCTATTTGAGTAAGAGTTTGGCTCCAAAACACCAACAACTCTCTACCTATGAAAAAGAATTTTTGGCTGTGATGTTGGCTTTGGAAAAGTGGAGAGGATATTTGTTGGATAGGCATTTTGTTATTAAAACAGATCATTACAGTTTGAAGTACCTGTTAGACCAGAGGATTTCTACTCGGCACAAATGAAATGGCTACCCAAATTAATGGGCTTTGACTATGAAGTCAAATATAAGAAAGGAGTTGACAATGCATTGCTGATGCTTTATCAAGAGTACAAGAAGTTGGGACATTGATGCAAACCACAGTAGTTACTATGACAACTGCATTGGCTAATAAGATAATTACAAGCTGGGGTACAGATGTGAAACTCAAATCTATCATTGAGCAATTGCAGGCTGGAAATACAAGTAAGAAACATTATGTTTAGGCTAATGGTCAGTTACTAAGAAAGAACAAATTAGTGGTTGGTCAAGATAAGGAGTTAAGAGTAGAGTTGCTTGCTCATTTTCATGGTGGAGCTATTGGTGGTCACTCTGGGGTCAAGGCTACTACCCACAAAATATGCTCAGTCTTATATTGGAAAGGTTTAAGAAAAGAAGTGAAGCAATATGTCAAAGAATGTGTCACTTGTCAGAGGTACAAACCAGACTTAGCAGCCTATCCTGGTCTGCTGCAACCTCTCCCATTCCTCAAAAGATTTGGGAAAGTATTTCTATGGATTTCATTGAAGGATTACCAAGATCTAATGGTAGTAATGTGATCTTTGTGGTAGTTGACAGACTCACTAAGTATGCTCATTTCATGGCTTTAGCTCACCCTTTCACAGCAGCTCAAGTAGCTCAATTGTTTTTGGATACAGTTTACAAGTTACATGGGTTGCCTACTACCATTGTATCAGACAGGGATAAGGTTTTCTTGAGCAGCTTTTGGAAAGAATTATTCAAACTTTTGCAAGTTAAGTTGTTAATGTCCACCTCATACCACCCACAAACTGATGGTCAAACAGAGGTGGTGAATAGATGTTTGGAATGTTACTTAAGATGTATGACAGGGGACAGACCTAAAGAATGGGCAAAATGGCTATCTTTGGCTGAATTGTGGTATAACTCCAACTTTCACACTTCCATCCAGACTTCTCCCTTTGAGGCTGTATATAGACAAGCACCACCAGTACATGTTCCATACATAGGGGGTCTTAGCAAGGTTGATGCAGTGGATAGGACTCTAGCAGCTAGAGAACAGGCTATTCAATTGCTTAAGTTTCATTTGGAAAGAGCACAAAACAGGATGAAGCAACAAGCAGATAAAGGAAGAAGTGATAGGATGCTTGAGGTGGGTGACATGGTCTTTTTGAAGCTGCAGCCTCACAGGCAGGTATCCATTAGGCAAGGAAGGCAAAACAAATTCTCTTCAAAGTACTTTGGACCTTTTAAGGTCATTGGTAAGATTGGGCAAGTGGCATATAGGTTGGAGTTACCTGATCATAGCCAAATCCACAATGTCTTCCATGTATCTCAGTTGAAACTTTGCAAAGGAAGTCCTCAGGCAACACAAGTCATTGACCTCCCTAGCTGTAATCAAGAGGGGTTAATAGCAGTGCAGCCTATGTCAATTTTAGAAAGGAAAATGGTTAAGAAAAGGAATGTTGCTGTGGTGTATGGGTTGGTTCTGTGGACTAATGGAACACCAGAGGATGCCACCTGGGAAAATTTGGAAGAATTGTATGCCAAGTTTCCAGCTTTTGATTCACATTCTTGAGGACAAGAATGATTTGAAGAAGGAAGGATTGATAAGAGCTGTTAGTAAATAAGCTGAGAAGTTGGATAAGCCAAAATGGCACGTGAGGCGCAGGTGTGTCTAAACACACGTGAGGCGCAGGTGTGTCTAAACACACGTGAGGTGCACGTGACAAGATCTCCTTTTGGCTTAACCAACTCTCCCGCCTAAATGCTTCCTTTAAATACTTGTATCATTCATTTCATTAGTAGCTTTTGTGAAATACAATTTCTCTCTTGAATCTCTCTCTCTCATTGTAACCAACTTGTAACAAACCCACCATTGATAATACATTGAAGCTTTCGATAATCTTTTCTCTTCTTGATTGTCCAAGTTCTTGTAAAACACATTTATCGATCTTCATTGATCCTAAGTGTGCCTATCACAGTTGTACATTTATCATATGCTTTTATCATATGCTGTTTCATCAGGTTGTACATTTGAGTGTGCAAATAATATTTGAGAGTGTGCCAATCAATTCTCATAAAATAAGGGCTAAACTACGCAGGCACCTCACGTTCTCCTTGGCAGGCACCTCAAGTAGGGTGGGTCCCCTTTCCGTACGGCGGCGGCGATTTTTTTTTTTTTTTTTTTTTGTAGTGTTTAATTTAGGTATATTGTATAGTGTATTTAATTTGTGTAGTGTTTTTATATGTATAATGTATTTAATTGCGTAGTGTTTTTATATGATATTTATTTTACGTTATGCTTTTTAATTGTGTGTTTGTTTTCATTTAATTAATTAAACAATAACAATAAAACATTAAACAAGTAAAACAACAATGTTTTCAATATTACAACGAAATCTACTCCACATGAAGATTATTAATGTCATCTATAAGCTCATAGAGTATTCCACTCGGCTGACATGCGTGATCAACTGGATTTTTTGCCAATTCTAGTGATGCCTCCAACGCCTTTATTTTTGCCTGCAACAAATTGTTTTCAGCCAATAGCATGTTGATCATTGTATCTTTAGTTTTAGCGGTTTGAGCACTGCGTTGAAGAAGAGGCTTCACCAAAGTACTTTTGTTGAAATATTTCCTTCCACATGAAGTATCGACACCCATAGTCTTTAGTCCCTGGCTGTTACATGACGAAACAATTATAAGAAATGTATTCTAAACAAACAAGTTATTGATATATTTACGCAAATAAGCAAACGTTTAATTATTTACCTTTGAGAAAGGACATGCATAATACTTCATACCACAAGTTTTGGGCTTGTGGGATGTTCTTTCAATTATTAATCCACGTTGACAACGACACAAGGGGGATGCATAATACTACCATGAGGTATCTGCATAGGAGGACGCATGAAATAAATCTCTCATGAATGAAATAAATCACATGGGAATCATGAAATAGTTGACTAGTTTAGACTGTTCATGTCCTAACAACTCGGGACACACTATTAATACCCCTTATGATGTCAAATCATAAGGGGAATATTCTCTTTGTCCCTCACTTTTTCAGTACAGCACAGTTTTTTGTCAGTTTCTGTTTCGTATTTCTGATAGTTTTAAGCGTTTGACGTATTAAACTTTATATTTACTGTTCCGCATTTTCAGGTTTATAGCTTTTTGATATAAACAAAATTATAAAAATAAAAAAAAAAAAAAAAAATAGCCACCGTATGAATAACTCAGCCCGTTTAATATGTGTGATTTATTCTCATGCACAGTGTATATAGTATTGTACTAAGAGAAACATCACATAAACAATAACAGCAAGAAATTCATGGCATATTTACCTTTTAGGAGGTGGAAATAATTTTATCATGAGTATTGAATAGCTACGATAACATTTATTCAATACGCAGATAGACAAACTTATACTTGCTCAATCAGATATAATTGGTCACCAATGGGCAAAATAAATGAGCATACAAAGATAAAAAAGGACTCAAACTTGTTTTCACATTTACCCCTCAATATGAGAAACATACCACAATGCAAACCAGACAGGAAATTGACCTATCAATATACAATATTGAACAATACAAGAAAGACAAAAAACACACTCATGTACAAAACTTTCTTGGGTGGGATAGACCAACTAATAACAAGTACCCCCACAACAATTTCCATGATAGGCTTTCTAACAAATAGTCTCCTTTTTTTTCTTTCACCTTATAACAAATGAGTAACACTCTCATCTTTTCGAGAATATTGATGCTCAAAAATGAATTGTAAACACTATATATCTGAACAACCGAAGCATGTCCCAAAATGTAGTTCATCAAAATATACATCATTGGTCGGCATCATGACTCTTGTCTTCTTCAGTGAGATCCGCTTGGGACTTGCTTGGCATAACAGCAGGAGGAGACCATTGATCTGGAACCATTAGAAAGTATGTGGTCATAGCTTTCCTGAATCTTTTCTTATACTGCTTGGGTGAAATCACGGTTGGGGACGCGTTTTTGGGCCCACCAAGGATCCCAGAAGCCTTCACCCACGTCTCAAGATGCTTATCCCATGTATACTGTCTCATGAAATCAATGATCCCGAGAACAAGCTCGTGCTTCTCTTCATCTACCCCAACCAGCAATGAATAATCCATCACATCGATTGTCTGCAACATTATCATGCACCAATTCAGTTCGTTACACTATAATAACCATGCAATCAATTAATATAAAGTATGACGAAAAACTTACAGCTAGAAAAGCAGTATCATTCCAAACAGCTCTTTCCAGCAATCTTTTGGCTTTATTTCCGACAAATATTGGAGAGGTTGGCATAGCTTCAATCAAATTCTGATCGAGTAGAACCTTATTGCTCCCATTGACATCAGCATTATATCGTGATCTCGCAGATCCTTTAAGATCATAAAGCCTTGTCAAGTTCCTTCCAAACAGAAGATTCTCCATGACTAGCACATCCATTTTTGTTTCTTTCCCCCCTTTCATTTGCCTAGTCACCTTTACACAAAATTCCAGAGTATTGCACATTAATATAAACCAAAAAATGATTCGTAATGGGCAAATGGATCTTTTCCATTCAGTAACAAAGTCATAAACTTTCTTAGAAAGAAAATGGGTTGTAATTGTCTATATACCATTACAGAATCAACTTTACAGCATAACAACCAACAGAATAATCAAATAACAGAAGTAACATCAACTTCCAATAAAGTGAACTGCCCAAAATTTGATACAATTATGGAATTTGATCCTTGTATAAATGTCAAATTGCATACCAAATGTAGCATACTTGCACCTTTTTCGCAATATGAAACTTGCTTTCATTCTTACAGCTAAATATAATGAACTTTCATTTACTTACTAGCGAACATTAAAACGGGTTGCACCAAATTGCAACATACTTTCACCTTAGTCTACAACCACTTAATGTTACATACAGGCATGATAGAAGGTAAGTATGTTACATTAAATGTTGAAATATGTTGCATTACTATGTAACTACAACAGAAGGGTTCCATGTGTCCCAAAAGAAATGCAATGTTTACTTAGGTATATATCTTAACGGAGTCTTTAAATTTATGACCAAGTAACGTAAATAGCCTAGTGGAAACTTACAGACCACAACCAATCCCACCAATAATAACTAACAGGCAAGCAGGTAAATTTAAAAGTGAATCTTCCCAAATAAATAAACACTGCACTATTTGAAACGGAGAGTACCATATATTTCAACCAATTACAAAAATACAAACACCCTACGCAATTTAAGTTGTATGATTTATAGCCTAGTACCAAAACCAAAGGGAACAAAAGAAGAGCATACCTGATAAATGCCCAAAATCTTTGCCAGGCATGTAGGACTTCCGGTACCAATTGATTCAGATAGATACTTGAAGTATGCGGGAGCAAATTTGATAAAAGACTCCAGCTCTGTCTTTGTAACCTGCTTTATTATAAACCTGTCGTCTAAAGTTTTTGCAAAGAAAACATTACTCTTACCACCTTGTGCACCCCACTTTTTACAACGACTAAGAGACCTTATATAATCCAGTTCAGAGGGGCAACATATCCTCCTTAATGCTTCAAAGCGCTTTGCATAGTAACAAGTCACACTGTATCTCACTTTACCAAGAGGTCCATCATCTGCAAATTCAACTCTCGCATGCAAAGCCTTTGTATATACCAAAGGGTCCAAAACAAGTGACCCACGAGAACCCGACATAGATAATAAACTATCCTCCCCAGCACTTTTTACAGATTCCAGTAATGCTTCATCAAAACTGCTTAATGACTGAAACATCGCTGAATCAGCAGATTGTGACGAAAAGATAGAGTCCCCCCCATCTTTTAATTTCTCAGTGTCACCGGACATCTGAGACATGTAATCAGGGGTTAGCAATGCATATGATATGATGCTTGTGGGCTCGTCATCATACACCGGAATAACAGTGTCATTGACTCCCACAGCTAGAAGCAGCCGGGCTCCACCCTGGAGTTCTGATTCACGATAGGTTGAAATGTAGACAGGTTTATAATCGTTCAGTGTGTCCAATTTCTGAGAAGTTGCTAAAAAGTTTTTATTTAAAGCACGGTAGAAGTTAAGAAAAGGCATGCTAAACCAACTGGTTGAATCTTCTGTTATATTTTCAGAACCTTTTGTAGATAATGTAGGAGATGGAAGTGATGATGTGGTCAACAATTGGTCGTCAGCATGATGTCCCTTATCTGAATCGGACATAACAGCTGGAGTATCCATTTGATTACCGGTCCAAGCAGCATCAAGTGTGTCTGACAAACTAGCCATAGCTGAGATCTGCCCTTCAGATAAAGCCCTATGGACACCACCCCCTACATTGTCTTTTGGTGGATCAGAAATGTCAATCTCATTTTCTTCTTTAGGACTTGAATCCACCACCACTTCGCTTTCTTTATCAGTTACTTGCGGCTGAAATTGCTTCATATCAACATTTTCACTAGCATCTGAATCAACAGGTGACTTCACATTAACAAGTGTCTCGTTTGGTCTAACCATGTTTTCGAGTATCATGTCATTTATATCATCACGAGGACTGTTGGTATTAACACTAGCTGCATGAACCAATCGGTGGTCCCACACGTAAGATTGAAAGAGAAGCTGTCTTCGCAAACGGTTGATCTCTAAAATATCAATCATGGGTTGGTCTTTCTTCCCCTCCTGGTTTAAAACCTTTTGAAGTGACTCCTGCAGAAACAAATCGCAAAATAATTCAAGGAGGGTCTTGCCTTAATAAAGTCATATCAAATGAAACATATAACTGATAGGTACCTCAAATTCTGCCTTTTCCTTCTGTAACATCTCTTCCAGCTCTGCTAATTGACGTCTTGATGGTGGCATATTTGCGCTACCATTACCTGATGTCTTTCCAAATTTCTTCTCTGCCATCTGAGTCAATGCATTAAGAATTTCTGAAAATAATAACTCTGCACGGCCAACAACCTGATCAATGCAAAATACAATTAGAATACAAATTCCACTTTATGCAACCAAAAACTCAGATACTTGTATAATCAAACCTCATTGACTTCATTTTGTATCCATTCCTGATTCTCATAGTTGAAAACAAGTTTGGAGGGAGGAAGGTAAACTGAGTGTACATTGATCGATGCATAGCGGAAGCATGCAACCATTTTCCCAAAACTGCAGGCACAACATAAAAGTATTTATGAAAGAATCTACAGAAGAAGCTAAGAAAGTGTTTATGTAATGCAAGATGAAGAGATACCCGTAAAAGCGAAGACAGTCACGATGCAGAGTATGGCCACAGTTTGCAACCCTGCTGGCAGCAGCATGGTTGGAAAAACTAAGCTCCAAAAACTTGCCAAATGATAAACCCCAGGCAGCATCTGACATGACAATTCTGCGGATTGCAGGAGGGGAGCCGTCAACACGTGGACACTTCAAGCACCTATGCCACATCCATATCTTACCATCATTTTCTCCTGGTAACGCGGCTGTCAATTTTTTCACAGATATTGTTAAAGTGCCTTCCCTATGGGTGTAACACTGCACATGTGCTTCTGAGGGCATCTCACATGAAGGGCATCTATAATTCTGCCAAATAAACCACAACTTTTATAATCTCAAAATGCAATTTGCACCAACAGAAAAACATTAACATATATAACTTACTTACTTGATCAAACAAATTATCTCGAAGAAAGCGTCCCAATGGTTTGTCAAAATTACCATAGTATTTGATGCGAAACAGATGAGACCTTTCGCAAACAGTCCCTTTAGCCACACACCGAGATGACAAAGATACTAATATGCTCTGATTATCTGATGGTGTTGGGGGAAACTCTTCCTTTAAAGAACCATATTCCTCCTTGGCGTTATTCCCATCCAATCCATCCTGATCAACGTTTTCCATTTCATAACCAATTTCTGAATTTGTAACCAAACCACCTAGTGCCTGTGGGTGTTCGAACCCATTATTAGCAGTGACGTCAGCAGAAGTTACAGATTCAGAAGAAATCTTTGTTCCAGCAGGTGCATCGATAGGTGACCCACCACCAGTAGCACCTGGAACAACCATGTTTGAAAGCATGGATCCAGCTGGCAACATTGCATCTGACTTCTGGTTCATTATAGATGAGAATACTTCTGACATAGGAACACTACCTGACCTCGGTGGTGGTTGTTCGGTGCCATTCTGATTCAGGGGAAGAGTAAAACCAGGTATGGTTGAAATGGACCTATCAATAGTTGATGCCTTATCAGGAAGTGCCACAGTTAATGGAGAATTCAAAGGAAGGTCTGGAAGTGATGCTCCTTCATCAGCCAGAAAAGACGTCTCCAGGGCCAAATGATAGGCCGCAAACACTCCATACTGAATCACGTGCTTCACTTTCTTCAGTTCGTCACCATTCGCACCTCTCAGCAATATCTAACAAAATCAAATTTACTAATTGTTAGAAAAACAGTTTATTTTGTTTTTCCGTTGTTATTGAATGACAATGACTTACAGTGCAACCAAGTGGCTTTGGACACCCTTCAAAGTACATCAATGTCTTGACCAACTTCTTGCCACCCTGGCCTGCAGTTCCATGCTCTTCTAGAAACTTTTCAACATGGAACGTATCACAGTATCCCAATGTCTGAGACGAAAGATGATCAACTGAAGGAGCTATCTGAGCACCAGTACAACGGGCTATTCGCTCCAAAAGTGGCCTTTTAATATTTAAGACAAGTGATATGTCTTTTGCCAGAAGGTATTCTTGTGCATATCGTGAAACTGATTTTTCTACCAGAAGGACATCAGGCTGGTGTGCATCTATCTTTGCCACTGCCATCTTTAGATGATCCATTTCCTAAACAAAGAGATAATAACACGAGCAAAAGGTAAAGAATGAATATCCATGTTCACATAAACATTAAACAACGTGGTAAGAAAATTGAATAAATCAACGCAAGGAAACAAAAGGAAAAGAAATAAATCTGCAACCTGTTGCAATAAAGTATCAAAACTTGATAGGAGATTAGAAACTCGCTGATACTCGAGAGCCCCTCCGAGAATTAAGATCCGCGGCTTCTCAATTCTTGATGTCATCCGTCGATGAGCCACATTTTTTTTACACACAACCCCTTTAACCACCATGCTGAAAAACCAATAAACATTACAAGAAGAAAAAAGAACTGAAAAAGCTTGAGGAAGAAGAAAAAAATAATGTACAACTGACATAGATGTTGTGAAGAACAAAACTTGAGGCGAAGTGTCACATGAACATACGTACGCAAAAGAACAGGCATAATAATCATTTTCAAGACTAATATAGACACAATCATGGGAAACTATCAAAGTATTTATTTATATATCAGTAGGTTTGTGTTTGATGAATGCTAAGTCATGTAACCATAGTGTAAATGCTATGCTACTTTGTCTAAGCAAATTAAAGCCACAAGGTTGGATGTATGCCTTTGATCAAATAAGGCATGTTAACATATACAATGACAGTTGCTGCTCTACAAGATAACAAACCAGTAGAGCACACAATATGCTCCATAAATATATAGGGTCTTTAAAAAAAGACCATTCTGTAATTAGACATACGCAAAACAAAAAATAAACATCCCTGAAAACTACGTTAAAAAACAAGTGTAGATCCTCATAATGAGATGAACATAGCGTTTTCTATATAAGTAATAAGTAGGGTACCCCTATAGTAATGTATTAACGTTGTGATGTGACTTATTACAGCAGACTCTCCAGAACAATAATATTATGCAGGAACCGCAATACAGGACATGACAGAGGCAGATTACTAAAGAAATGTTCTTAAGCCAATTAAATTTTATTAGCTGGCCCTTGAACAGAAAGCATCTCCTACTTTGGAACCATATAAGATCAGTAACTAAATAGCAAGTACAAATCTCTTGACAGTGACATAGAAAAAACAGACAAATCATCATCGATAGCAACAACCGACTTCAAATAAATATATTTACACAGCCGACAGCTAAATATTGTTCAGCAAAAACCCTTATAAAACTTTAAATGTAATCTTGATGCAATAAAGTTGTCCATCACTTGTTAAACATTAAGCTGGTTGTATGATATACTGTGGTATAGATTATCACTTCACAAAGGTCTTATTGCCGTTCAAGGTTGCATATCATATATATTGTTAGCAACTAGTAAAGGTGTCAAGTTATACCTGTCAGAAGGACGTCCAGAAGCTAAACATTTGATCTTTACATAACCTCCAGGGTCCATCCCGCCACCTTTGCTCGTGTCTGGTTTTAGCAATGAAGCAGCCTCCCACGAGAGTGATGTGATTATTTCTAACCAATTATCGGTATCATCAAGGTTCTCGACCTGCAACAGCTGCGATACTAAAGCCCTGAAGTGTCCATCAACTACAGTCTTCATCGCTTTCTTATGCTCTTCATTTGACCTTTCCTTGCTTCGAAACTCTCCACTTCCCAAATTGCTTGCATTGCGCGTATATCCCCACTCTCCTACACCATCCCCGTTACCATCATCTTCGTCATCATCATCGTAATATATAAGACCTTCCCTCTCGTCTTCTTCGTCTTCTGGTTCAGGATGCGACCACAGCTGTGCATTGTTCTCAAAATCTAAAGGCTCAGCCTCAACCATCTCTTGTGGAGCATACATAGACGAAGACGCCTCACCTTCATCACTAACGTCGTTTTCATCTTCTTTTTTCTCAAAACTATTTTTTAACGACAAGCTGCTTACATGTTCTCCATCTCGATGCACTTTCCGAGACCCGTAATCACTACCAACATCCTCTAAACCATCATTAAAGGCATTATCATCTCGTGAATGACGCCTCAAATAAGCAAACTCATTGTTATCTAGATTTGATTCCATTACTGAAGATCCCGAGTCACTAGAATTCAAACACGAAGGGAAATATGTAAAAGTTACGCAACTAGTACTGTCGGCAATACCACTGGATTTCGAACTAATAAAACTCGCAGCAGACGGTGAAAGTGAAGTGGTGCTAATAAGATCGTTGTGATCAGCTAAGCCACATTGCTGTTGCTGCTGCCATTGCTTAAAACGGTAATTACAAACCCTAATCTTATCCCCCGACTCTTCCTTAACAATACTCGAATCAATAGACGAAGTTATAGGAACCCAGTTAGGAGTACACTTGGCGCAGAAAACACGACCGCAGAACCTACAATGATGTCTTCGGTTAAACAAAGTAAACTGGGAATCACAATCGTAGCAAACCCTGCAACTATGATCGGGCATCCAAAAGTCCCTCGACACATTAACAGCAGGCCGAGGGACACCCCAAGATTTCAAAGCACCAACAACCAGATCAGGTAAAGAAGTGTTGTTTTCCGATGCATCCATGTACAAGTATCAAATCACTTATCCGACTCATTGTCACATACTACTACTCATCACTTATCAAACTTGTATACAATCAACTAGCTGTCGGTCTGTCTGTTGCGATTATCGACTTGAAACCCTAGATTACGAGTAGCGAGTAAATATGAATCAGAAGATAATTAACATCAAATGATACTACATATCCTCATGAAAACACGAGACAATTTAATATAAAAAGATGAAACAAATTAAAAATAAACCGTAAGCTAATTGAACCTAATAGTGTTGTTGTTGTTGTGTTATAACACTCAACGTCACAGACTAGTAGTACAAGTGACAAGTGATCTAAATCTAGTGGAATTTGCTGATTAAAAACTATATGAGAACCGGAAAATCGACTAGAAAGTATAAAATTAACAATCATCCTCGCTATATTGATTGATTATAAACCCTAGAAGATTCGAAAATTTCAATCAAACGAGTAGAAAATAATGAAACTCGAATCAAATCATCTACTCGTTTGATCGAAATTTGCCTAAAACATATATATAAAGGAATAGTATCTAAATTTGCCTATACTAGTCATGACTTATCAGATTTCAATGCAATCAAATAATAAATCCTAGTCGTGATCTAACAATCATGAGTTATGACATTTGACGAGCGGAATATCGACTAGAAAATATAAAATTAACAATCATCCTTGCTATATTGATTGATTATAAACCGTAGATGATTCGAAGTTTAGGAAAATTTCAATCAAACAAGTATGATATGGAATCATCTACTCATTTGATTGAAATTTGCCTAAAACACATATAGTATCGAAATTTGCCTATACTAGTCATCAATTATCAGATTTCAACGCAATCAAATAACGAATCCTAGTCGTGATCTAACAACTGATCAATCAGAAGTGACATCAAATCATCCAAAACACATAAATAAAAATGAAACATAAGGTAACTGATCAGTATTAGTTACAGTTGTTATCCTGGTGATTGTCACATACTAGTATTACTCATCCGTTAAACGCGATCTAAATCTAACAAGTGATAAATTGCGTTATAATCAATCAAAAACTATATGACAAGTAGAATATCGACTAGAAAATATAAAATTAACAATCATCCTCGCTCTATTGATTGATTATAAACCCTAGATAATTCAAAATTTAGGCAAATTTCAATCAAATCATCTACTCGTTTGATCGAAATTTGCCTAAAACACATATATATAAAGGAAGAGTATCTAAATTTGCCTATAAAATTATCCGATTTCAACGCAATTAAACAACGAATCCTAGTCGTGATCTAACAACTGATCTGGTTGAAATTCGACACATACTATCAATTTGAAACCCTAGATTAGAGTGAAGCTGACATAAATAAAAATGAAACCTAAAGTAACTGAACAGTATTAGTTACGGCTATACTAGTATTACTCATCCGTTAAATGCGATCTAAATCTAACAAACTGATAGGAATTCACGTTATAATGAATCAACAAGTATAAGAAAATAATTAAGTAATTTTTTTTTTTTTTTTTTTTTTATAATTAAGAAGAGAAAAAGAGTAGTTATGAGTTGTTTTTACCTTGATTGATTGATTGATCAAAGAGAATCAACAAGGATCAGATCCTTCCTTCACTCCCTATCAAAATTAAAACAAAATATTTTTTCTTTATTTCTTTTTATAAAAGAAGAAAAAAAATGAAGAAACCGTCAAATTTGACTTATAGTTAACAGAATTTTTCAAGACGGTATCATTTATGAATGAACAACAACTACAACAACAGGATGTTGATGAAGAAGAAACAACAAGACTTTTCTTTTTTCTATTTTTCTATTTTTTTTAATTCTCACTGTTTGTTTATTTATTATTAACCTGGTTTTTATAAAGCGGTATTTTTTTTTAATTTTTTTTTTCAGGTTGGGTTGAGTTGAATCGTCATCAGTGCTTGGCTGGCACTACTTTAATACACGGGAAACAACACAATCTCCATCTCATTCGTCACCACATTTTACTCATTTTTACTTTTCTCTTCTTTTTACTACTACTTTATAAATACCTCTCAATTTTTATTCATTACTTTACTTACATAATATACCCGCCGCCGCTGTGATTAAATTTTTCGGCGAATAAATGTTATTTTGTTTTGAGTTGCTGGATTCAGATTTATGTTTTGGAAGTTTAATTAGATTGTACATTGTGGTTAAATAGTTGTATATTTTGGTGAATGGGTGAATTAAATTATGTATTAATTGTATGTGTTGAACAGTATTTTTTTTGTTTTATTTGTGCTTCAACTACTTGTAAATTATGTTATTTCACATGTATTTTTGAATGAATGGGTGTTTTTAATAGTGTATTAATTGTAATGTATGAGTAGTGTGTTTTTAGTTTTATATGTGCTTTAGATACTTGTAAATAATGCTTTCAATATTGTATTTGCTTAAAATTCTATATATGGAAATCTTAAAATAATTAATATGAGAGAAGTGCATTCCTCTATTATAAGTAGTATATTATACTAATACTAGCACGGTACTCGCAAGTTACGACAACATATATCCTGCAATTAAAATTTTCGGTAAGAAATATTTTTCAGTTTTATTTTTCTCGATCCAATAACTTCACGAGTGATGACAGTTTTAGGTTTGACTCCGTGACAGAAAGCTGTAATAATAATATTTTTCTTAAATTGTGTGTTTTTTGTCAATAGACAATAACTTTAGGACGAAAAGGTATATTTTATTTTTGACTTTTTACACCATAAGATTTTAAAAGTAAATTTGCACCATGTTAAAAAAAAATACGTAATAATAACTTCTAGAAATACACACCTTTGAAAGTTTGTTTTTGTTAAACTTCTTTTAAAGTTTGTTTTTGTAAAACTTGTTGCTATTGTTCAAATCTTTTTCTTTTTTTTTTTCTATTAAAAACGGCAGTTTTTTACATCATATACCACCTATCTCACAAATATTTTCAGCGAGGCTCGAACTTACAACTTCTAAGTTAGTGGGCAACTCATATACCGCTAGACCAAATGCATTGAATGTTCGAATATTGTTTAATACATCCAAAAAAAAAAAAAAAAAAAAAGGTAGCAGAATGGTGAAAATGAAGCAAACATAGCATATCACATGCAAAAACCAACCTACCACACTTTATGATCTTTAATTACAAACGAAGTTGTTACCTCTTTTTGTGATCCAATAAACCTAACATAAAGTCACATGAATAAATCCGATGTGTCATAATATAACTAAAAGCAAGCAATGAAAAATACTACACTTCACAACTTTACTATAAAGATCCACATATTTTGTACGTGTTGCGTGATGCAAGAGATAAGATATAAATTGGTTTATATATTCAGGTGCCTACAAAGTTTAGAAACACAATACATGTGTCTACAGATATAACCAAAAAATACTATAATTTGTTATTATGTTCGTTATTCATAACTAAAAATAGAAAATATACAACTCATTTACACAAGAGCAAAAGAGACGTTTGGTGTCGTTTTCTTTCCATTCATCATACACAAAGACACAAAGTTATATTAATAAGGGTGGAGGTTGTGGTCGAGGATTTTCTCTCATTACACTAGTTTCACATTATCAAAAAACACTTCTTTTATATTTTCTTTCAATTTTCATTCAATTCTTACAACACATTTTCACTCTTTCATTTTTTTTTATCATTTAAAAATATATCAAACACAAATATCCACTTACAATATACACACACAAAATAAAATAATATTTCTCTCTCCTTCTAGTGTGTGAAGGTTGATGCGGGACTCAACTCCCGTAAAAGGAAAAAAAAATGTTTTTCCCTCAATGAGTGGTACGGGTTTTTCTTTGTTACTGCAAGGAAAAAGGTTTTCTTTCTCCTTTTTCCGCTCGACGCCTCACACACTAATTTACATAACTATTACGAAGTTAAAAATGATGTTCGAAAGACAGTAATTGAAGTAAGAGGTATCACTCGAATAACGTAAACATCTACAATACAAGTACAAACTCAAAATCAAAGTTCGACATGTGATTTTTTTTTTAAGTTCGGCAACTAAACGATTATATGCGCATAATGATGACAGTGTATAGTAGCTTCAATTTGTTTATGTGTATTTATTTTATTCTTTTGTATAATACTAGGGTAAACAAACTAGATGATTTATTAAGTTTAACATAATAAATCAGAGGGTATCACTCGAACAACGTAAAAAAAATATATAAACTCAAAATCAAAGTTGGCATGTGAAAAACTTTTTTAGTTTAGCAAACTAGACAATTATTTGCGTATAAAGATGACAATCTATAGTAGTGTCAATTGTTTGTATGTATTTATTTTATTATTTTATATAATATGGGTATAAGTGAGAGTGAAAAAAGCTTGTGTATTAAATTATAATTAAGTATTTTAACAATTAATAAATTGTATTGCCTTTCATTAATAAAAGCATTTTAGTCAAATAACATTATGTATTTTGTGAATTTTAAGTTTTTTAAGAAAGAGAAAAGTTTGACAATTTTCTCTTTATATGTAGACACAGCAAAACCAATAGTTATGAATTGAGATTCTTTAAAGTTTATAAACATGACCGGTCATGGTCCTTCACAAACAAAACAAATATCGGGGCCCACAGTAAACCTCAGAGTTTTATTTATGAGATAACATGACCGGTCACGTTCATACAAACATGAAAGAATCTCAATCCAAAGTTTATACTAGAAGGTGACTGACTTTTATGGCATTTGTTAAAAAAATTGGATTCAACAAGGTTTTCTAGTGCCCGTGAGTTGCGTCGGGATGGTTTAATTAGTGTTAATATTCGTGTAAAGGGTAAGGATCCAGTCAGAAGAAAACTTAAAATGATAAGAATGAGAAATAACTATAATCGCATATTTTAGATGCATCAACTTGATTTAGATGCATCACAATTAGTTTCAAAAGTGATTTTGATGTGAAAACGATGCAAACTAGTACTAGCAACAAATTTGACCCGCAGAGGACGAAAAATACATAGGATTCGTCTAACTTGATGAAATGTATCTAATATATGTATATGCATATAATTTTTTGCTAAAAATTATATCATGATGCATCTAAAAAATTAAGGGTGCATCTAATTTAAATCGATGCATCTCTAATGTGTAGTTATATTTATTTCTCATTCTTCTTATTTTAGAGATTATTCCCATTTGATCCTTAGTCTTCGTGTAAGTTTCTTTTTATAAACATAAGAATTGCAACTTTTTTGGGTATAATATATGGTCTCAACCACTACCAAGAATATAAAGTACAAAAATGAAGAGATATTTATGTATATTTTAAGCACAAATAATTAGAGGGTGTTTTTTAAATTAGAGTTAGGATCAAATAAGAAGATTACTTAAAATAAGAAAAAATAAAAAGAACTGTAACCGCAAATCCAAGATGCACCGTCCTAAATTAGATTCATCCCTATAATCTTAGGTGTATTATAACACACCATAGTGTGTTTTCTAGCTTTTAATCATATGCATATACGTATATTAGATGCATTTCATGATTTCTCTTATTTTTTGTTCCTCTGCACGTGCCGAAATCATGAAAATCAATTTGCACCATCTATACATCAAATTAATTTTCGAAACTCAAGATGTTGCATCTATATGAATAGAAATGCATCTAATGCAAGTCGTTGCATCTCAAACGCATGGTTTTGGTCACTTCTCACCACTTCTTATTTTAATTTACTTCTCACTAGATCACTACTCAAATTAATTAAGTATTGTGTAGAGATATTTATGTTAGCCTCTTAATGAAAAGGAGATGTATGAGGGTCTCCACATTAAGATAAAACAACAGTTGTGGCTCATTCAATAAGTGGAAAAGAAACACCTCTTAGACTAGACGGAGTGGTGGGTAACCCCTCACACCAAAACCCCATTCCCTTGGTCCATCTTCACGCGTGAGATACAAGAAGAAAAAAAAGGGATATAGAGGCGAGTCGGTCACCTCTTGGTTCTTGTGCATAAAGTAGGAATTGTATTATTTTTTATTTGGTTTGTGTGTTGGGGTATATTTGTATAAAATGAGTATTTTAATGAAATGTAAGAAATTAGTGTGACCACTACGAGTGAAAGGTGAGAGAGACTGAGAGGAAAAAGAAAGCTGATGTGACGTTGATGTGGAAGGTGAGGGTGTGTGACCGCTCCCTGTAGTCTTAGTTTTTTCACCGAAAACTTGTTTGAGCAAAACACATTTAAACGTCCATGTTCACAAGTTGCCCCCCTCTTTTCACGCTTAAACGTTGTTACGCCCCCGTTTGTTTTACGCATCACCTTTTGGGCGGCTTGGTCATCCGAACAACCATGTGAAATTTACCCTTTCTCTTTATTTCTTTGTGTGTGATTTGTTATTTAATAATAATAATAAATAATAACAATAATAATTAATATAATAATAATAATAAATAATAAATAAATAATAATAATAATAATAATAATGTATTATTATTATTATTTATTATTATTATTTTATTATTTATTTCTAATAGTATTATTATTATTTTATTATTTTAATAATAATAATTATTATATTATTATTATTTTATTTTTATTATTAATATTATATTTTTTTATTATTATTATTTTATTATTATATTTTTATTATACATATTCTTTTTTATTATTATTTTATTGTTATTATTATTATTTATTTTTAATATTATTATTATTATTACTGTTTATTATTATTATTAGTATTATTATTATTATTTGATTACTATTATATTATTATTATTATTATTATATTATTATTATTATTATTTTTATAAAAATATCACTTTATTAGAAAATTAAAAGAAATTACAAGAAATTAGTGGGGATCCGAGAGACTAACTGGGCCCCCACTTCTCTAGCAATATCAAAACAGACCCTACTAAAAATATAGTTAGCACCACGCGCGCCAATATCTTGAGTGACCGAGAACTTTCGGATTCGCTTCAGCAGGTTCACCGCCTCCTTTTCGAGTTCACCAAAAGAAGAATTACATTACGTTGCGAGTCAACCAAACACATTGACAGATTTCATCAATTACAATTACAACACATTACAATTCTTTAAATTACAATTAAATCAAATTACAATTCCTACAATCCCTTCAAAAATATTCTTGTGAACCAAACGCCCTGATGTGTTTAAAACCCAAAAAATCTCTAATAACAAAACTAATAAACCATTAGCCGATCATAATATCCCCTTAACCGGAACCCTAATAAAACAATCACTATCACTTTCCGGCAAACAAAATCTTTACTAGTATAAAAAAAATCAAATGTGGTGGAGAAGATCCGCTTCCTTCATCCTGGACAACCAAAACCAACAACAACAAGAACAAGAACAAGAATCAATCTCCAATTTAACCCCCCAACAAAACCCTTCAATGAGTAACCCTAATCACCATCTCTCAACTTACTACCAAACACGAGCAGCCCACCACGGCGTCGTCACCAGCGACTGGCTAGCCCAGGCCCAACAAGCAGCCCAAGTCCAAGAACAACCATCACCTTCACCTTTGAATTTGAATTTGAAGAATAAGAGGACTGGTTCTGGTTCTGGGTCTTTTGATGTGATTGCTGAATTTGAAGGGTGGCGTAAACAGCCTGATTTAGCTGAGGCTGTTGCTGCTATCAGGGCGCTTTCGTCCGTTATTAGGTTTAGCCAGTCTTGTGCTATGATGGAGCTTATTCATGAGCTTCAGTCTGCTTCTGACGCCTTAAAGGTTTTTGCGCCTTTTTTATAAAGTTATCGCCTATTGTTCTGTTTTTTTTTGCGACTTCATTATAATAAACTTATATATGCCCTTATGTTTCAACATTAGCCGAAGAATTAGGGGTTTATGAAATATACAATAAGCTCGTAAGCCCATATTATATAGGGTGTTTGGCAAAAGTAGCCGTAGCATTAAGCAGTAGCTAGTAGCTTGTGAGCAGTGCAGTAGCTATAAGTAGTAATTAAGCAGTAACAATGAGTAGTAGTAGTAGTAGCTTTAATCAGTAAAAATGTTTGATAATGTAGTTGTTGGTGTAATCGTAATGTTTTAAAACAACTCTTAGATGCTACTTTATGGAGCGTGGAAAATGAGCATTCCGGGAGAATAGATAAAGCTACTTGCTGCTTGCCAAACGAGCATTAAGAATCATGATGCTCACCGCTCCTAAATGCACTGCGCCAAACACACCCTAAGTTTTTTTGTATCATGATAAGCCCGTACGTCTCAACATAAGCCGAAAAATTAGGCCCCTAAGGGCTTTTAATAAGCGGATAAGTTTTTCAAATAAGCTAAATCCAAAGACACAACCTAGAAACTTATATTGGGTGTCTTTGGATTAGCTTATACTAGCGGATTATCAGCTTATTCACATTTGAAAAAAGCCAAGAAAAAATTAGCTTATTGGCTTTTCTAATCCAAACACACCCAGAATGTAACAAGCTGTCACACATAGCTAGAAGATAAGATTTTTGAGCCCATTATAAGCTTTAAATTGGGGCCTACTACTGGTATCCTTCTACCATGGTTTTTAGTTGAAACCGGACGGATACCTGACTAGTCCATTGCTTTCAGCTTTGGGGGATGTTACACAGAATATTTTTTAAATGCTTTATATGAACTTGTTATTAGTTTGAAATAAACCATTGAAATGACGTGTTTATATGTTAAATGGAATCTGATTGATATGAGATGTTAACTGTATTACACTAACACACTAACACCCGCTTGATAACTATAAGATGAATGATATAACATATAACTGAAACAAAGTATGTCTATGATCAGCTGTGCTTTCTTACTGACTAGCTAAGTGGAACCGTATGTTTTAGACTGTTCTGTTTGATAGACATCGCTTTGACTGATGTACATGTATTAAAATCAGATGTTATTTGAATAGATCAAAACAAGTTACTGGCTAACTAAATCGGTAATAGACTGCAATGATTAAGCTTTTGTCTGACCTTAGTATGATAGCTTAATGAAAGATGGACTGCTAGTTAAGGCTGTTAACTTATAATGATAGTACAATGTTGCTGCTTGCTTTCCATTAACTGTTTGCCCTCTCGTTTTCAGTCAATTCGTGTGGTGTTTCTGACCCATATAGTGTTGCATGCTAAGTGCAACTTTGCGGCATGTAACTCTTCTGTTATTTAAGTAACCTTGGCTTCATATAAAATTTGCGCACTTGTATCTCATCTTTGGTAGTCTAGGATTTAGTTTTCTACTTGATGAAATTTTATGATTTGGGGTAATCAGGTGATGTCTAAGTTTAATCTATAAAAATCTGCGTTTTCAGGCATCAGACAAAACTTCCATCTCATTGACAGCTGGTTGTGATCTTTTTATGCGCTACGTAACTAGAACTTCAGCTGTTGAATATGAGGACTTCAATTCAGCTAAGTCTCGCTTTCTTGAACGTGCAGAGAAGTTTGGGGAGATTTCTTACAAGGTATACCATATATCCAACTTCTAACTAGCATGCATCTAAATGTATTTTGTAAGCAAGCTTTTAACCAAGATTACCTTTGCAGGCTCGGAAAATCATTGCGATGCTTGGTCAAGATTTCATTTTCAATGGTTGTACGATCCTCGTGCATGGTTTTTCTAGAGTTGTGTTGGAAATTTTGAAGACCGCAGCAGAAAGTAAGAAAGGCTTTCGGGTTCTCTGCACAGGTTCGTGCTCAAACTACTCATGGCTATGCTTTTAAATTATTGTCTGGAATTCTGGATACTATTTGGCTACTGTGAAACTCCGGAAAATACATGGGATGTCCTAATAAAGTATCTTGAGTTATTTTTTAACCTTGATAATCGATGTCATCATCGTTAATTGTGATCATAGATTACATTTTTCAATCTAAATTAAAGAATTAATTCAACTTGCTCCTGCTATTTCCCCTTACTACCTTCATAACAGACGCTTAATTGAAGTGAAATTTACCCTAACTTTAGACTTACGTGAACTGCGCTCGAACAAATTGTCCTGTGAACAAATTGTCTTATTGTTCTTGTCAGTTGATTGAACATTTAAACAATTTGAATGCTTTCTAAATCACTCAAAGCAAACACATTGTTACATCTATCAGAAAGTGTGTTGTTTCTAAGTTGAAATTTTGAAATTGAAATGCAGAGGGGCGACCAGATAGGTCGGGGCTACGATTCGCCAATGAGCTGGCAAAGCTTGATGTTCCTGTGAAGCTGTTAATTGATTCAGCTGTAGCATACAGTATGGATGAAGTTGACATGGTTTTTGTTGGGGCCGATGGTGTGGTTGAAAGTGGAGGTATAATTAACATGATGGGGACATATCAGATTGCATTGGTGGCTAAAAGCATGGACAAGCCTGTTTATGTTGCCGCTGAGAGCTACAAGGTATGATGTTAAAACTTGAAAACCAATCTTTACAGAACTTATTTTTCCAAATGCTTATTGTATTCATATCTCCAAAACTTTGCAGTTTGCTCGTTTGTATCCATTAGATCAGAAGGACATGGTACCCGCTCTACGCCCTGTTGATTTTGGGGTACCCATCCCATCCAAAGTCGAGGTTGAGAGATCAGCAAGAGATTACACCCCACCTCAATATCTGACTCTACTTTTCACAGATTTGGGTGTCTTAACACCGTCTGTTGTTAGTGATGAGCTTATCCAGCTTTACTTGTAACTTGGATTACTTTTTGACAGATCATAGTGTGGCGAGTTTGACTTTTTTTTTGTTGTCTAGGAGGATCATGTTCGATTATATAATATGGGATGCATTGATTTTGCGAAGTGTTTGCTCATTACTGTGTACTTTTAGCTCTATTCTCATGGTACAAGCCTCTTGCGTTCCACTTATGTGAGAAAAGCCAGGTCATCTGTTTCGGATTAGTTTGTGTTTTTTTATACACTTTGACTATCTGAGCCATCTTAAAGGGCTTATTTTGGGCCTTTGTGACTCATCTCCATCTAAATTATTTGGCTTTTTGTTTTGAAAATAATTAATTGATTATCGGCTTATCGTGTTTTCAAAACTCAATGCAAGCACATTAAAACACTTTCTCAAGTAGAATGGCTTGTTACCGTTGATTATTTTCTATCACGCAATCGTTTCAAAACTCTGATGCTGACGTATTTGTAATTAGTATGCTGTATTGGGAGTGTTTAGGACGGTCTGAAACATGTGTATTATGTAGTACAATGACCAGAATGTTTGCTAAAGGTCTCTCCTTGGCTTATTTCTGGTTCTCATTCTGGAATTTGGTACAGTTTTGTGATTATACTTCACAGTTTCACAAAAACTCAAAGCAAGCCACCTTTTTAACAGCAAACTGAATCAAATACTATTATGAAAACAAAGAAATTGAAAACGATTCATCATGTCGAACACATATTGCAGAAAGAATATTGACTACTTTTTCTTCTCTTGATGCTCAAAAGTATCGTCATTAATATAGAAAGTATGGAATCCAGTTCCATGAGTTGGAAGCCATTTAAGGTATAGTTCAAATAGAATCTGAGATAACTATGCAGAGATTCTCTAGTACATTAAGGTCTTGGTTTGTTGGAGAGAATCTTGCTTGTATCAGCAACGTCGACGTCATCAAAATGTGTCTCTGGCATGTAATACCCAGTCTTTGGATGTCTCATCCAGAACGCCTCCTTCTTCTCCGGTTTCTCATCTTGTATCCCATCGATAACCTTGTTCTTCATGCTTGACCCAAACTTCACAATGTTCTCTGATGCAACCGCGTAGGCCCGTTTACTGTATAAACATCGACAAATCAGTAATTGAATCATCATCGATCATGCTCGTATATCATTGCATTTTGAAGGAGTATATTTATCTATTTATCTCGACTTTAAGTTGTAATTTATTATCAGTTTAGATTGAGTTCAAGTAATAACAGCTATACCACCAATATGCATGTCCCATTACTTAATATCTCTTGTAATTCTTTAAATAATCAGAGTTTACTTATGTTCGATATATTATTTATCTAAAGGATAAACATGAGCAACCTTTGTTTTTTACCCGTTTAACTAAATAAAAACGAACAAAGGTTTTAGTTCATTCTTTTAAGTTTGTGAATGTCCGATTATCCGTTCATATATGTATGTTTAATTTGTTTATTTTCAAGCAATATATTGTTAAATTCTTAGTAAAACATGTTTACACATAATTAAACAAAGTAAATATAACAAAGAAAATTACAAATACTATGAATCTTTACTAATATTCATTCGTTTTGTTTAGAGTTAACAATTAATAAACTAACATTAACAAACAAACTCATTATATATCTTAAAGATAAATTGAACAACCACAAACAAGAAAAATCGTAATGTGTTCGTATTGTTCATATACAACCTTAAGCACCAAGCACTATCTTGCAACCCGATGTTGTGTTAAATGCATGAAAACCTTTAGTATATCAGTATGCATGAATGAAGCATGTAATATATACGTACCTGACAAGAAGAAAGTTTCGGGAGGTCATGGTTCGAGATATATCGATCGTTTGTCGTTCGATTGGTTTATTAAGCATGAAAGTGATTGGTCTTATAGAATGCAATTTATAGCATGAGAATCTACTCCTAATTTTGATACAACACAAATTCCAATTTCTTTAAAAAAAGGAATACAATTTATCAACAAATAAACCCTAAATTAACCAAAATTGCCAAAAACTGCCGAATATCAGTCAAATCAATCATATATATATACACACCAATGTGGCCAAACATGTCTTTTTATAATTGTGGATTAAATGTTCAATCGGTATCAAAAAATATTTTGCGACTAGGGTTGGAGTTGGGCTGAGCCCAAGCTTGCCGGAGCTGCCTAATTTATATTTATAAGGCTCGGGCTAGTTATGGGCCTTGTGCTTTCAGGCTCGAGTCAGCTTGTTTTTATGATGTCACCATGTGATATGTAGCTCGACTCAAGCTCGGCTTGTCAGGTACAATAAGCTCGAGCTTGTTACCAAGGTCGGAGCTTGAACTATTTATTTAGTGGGGGTCAAATGGTAAACTATTTCCCACTAGTTCTCTGTAGAAAATACACTAAAAACAACTTTTTTTGGAGGGCATGGGCCTACCCCTGCCCTATAGATCTCCGATCCATGCTCGTTATCCACTAAAATTTGCTGCATATTTACACAAAAAATGCTTAGACACAATTGTATTATGTATATGTTGACATTTTGTATTTTAAGAAAATATGCAAATATGCAAATACGCAAATATGCAAGTTCTTATTCTATATATACATGCAATTCCCTCTATATATATAGACGAGGATTTTTTACCATCTATCCGCAGCGGGGCGCATGTTTAAATTTATATAAAGAACTATTAATATAATCGCAAGTAACGGGAAGGATGATGTTTTTACTGTTTTTCAGGGATGGATGGACATTTGTGTAGTTTTTTGTTACATAAAAGTCCCTAAATTTAACATAGGGATTATTTTCGTAATCACTTGTTAATGTTAGGAACTTTTTTTGCTATTTTTCAAGGACTTTTTAGCAAAGTAAATAAAAAACAGGGACCAAATCTGCTATAATTTAAATTGCAAAACCATTTGTGTTATTTTTCAATGACCTTTATTGCAATTTTTTGAGACTGTTTTTGCAACGCAAATATACCATAGTGAACTTTTTTTGCCAGTCACCAAACTACAAGAATTATTATTATTATTATTATTATTATTATTATTATTATTATTATTATTTATTTATTGTTTTTTTTTAATAAATCAACACTTTATTAAAAACTCATAGGATTTACAAAAAATTGGTGGGAAGCCGATAAACCAACTGGGTCCCCCACACCTCTAGCAATAGCAAAACCAATCCTATTAAAAATATGAACCGCAACAGGTGCCCCAATGTCTTGAGTCATAGAGAATCGTCGAATACGCTTCATTAAAAAATCACTTCATTAGAAAATCATAGAAATTGCAAGAAATTAGTGGGGAGTCGAGATACAAGCTGGGCCCCCACTCCTCTAGCTATAGCAAAGCTTATCCTACTAAAAATATGATCAGCATCACGTGCTCCAATATCTTGAGTCACCGAGAAAGTTCGGATGCGCTTTAGTAAGGTCATTGCATCTTTCTCAAGTTCTCCCAAGGAAGAGAATGAGAAGGGGAGGAAACCATATCCAATGCTCACACATTTAGCCTCGTACTTGACACGTTTACGTTGTGCGGCTTCAGTCATCACACGACCCGGTGCAAAATCAACCATATTAGTTTGCGTCAAGGGAGAAGACCCTGTCAAATCGACACATGTATCCTGCCCACCATCCCAAGAATAGAGTAACATATCAGCTGGGCGTAAGGTATTGCCCCTTTCTCCACATAGCCCAATGTCAACCTCTTTACGAGCCGAGACCCCGGACCGAGAACATATGTCAACAAGGGTATCACGCACTACGTTATGACAATGTTTAATACCTATGATACCAGCACATGATACCGCATGATCCCCATAAATGTCTCCCGCAAATACCCTGGAGCAAGCTGAACATGGCATCTGAGTCGAAAATATGGGGATACCTAACCGATAGCGTAAAACACATCGGTAAGTTCTAGCATTCATGGTCTGTCCCAACCCAGATATCAGGACCACCCTAAGCCAGTCTGAAGTGTAGTCTTCTTTTTGCGATCTCCATAAAGCCAAATGTCTAGTAGATAAGTAGAAGGTGGATTCGGCCATTTTGGTGACACATGTGAAATATATGTCTGCCAATTTCTTCATGAGTTTGGGGGCAGCGATCTCCCATGGGTTACTCAAAAGGTCGGTTTCCATTTTCTCGTTAAAAGCACACACGCCATCATCAAAGGAAAGATCCAGAAGTAACAATGCCAGAGTGTCGAAGGAGCTTAGTCTATAAGCAAGTAGATTAAAGTCTAGATGCAAGGAAGGCATAGTTCAAGACATCACCTACAACGTATACACCCCCACGAACTCAAAAGGCAATGTGGCCAGTCTCCATTGCCAATCACCAAAACCAGGTCCAGAAGTTGTGACAATACGCTCTAGAGAAGAACGAAGTGTGGAAAACTAGAAGGGGGGGGGGTTGAATAGTTTTACCAATTTAAAACTTCCTTTTAAATATTTAGATCGACATATGTCAATCTATTTGGTTGTTTATGTTGGACGTTGATAGATAGATATATAAACGTGTAATAAAAGATAAAGAGTAAGAAGCACATCACCACGACACAAGTATTTATAGTGGTTCGGCTACAAGGACACCTTCCTTGCCCTACTCCACTCCCCGAGTCACCTACTCGAGAGTTCGTAAGCACTACACCAACTCCTTATGGCGGAGAAGCCTTCACAACGTCGCTTAACCTTTTTCCGGTACAAAGCTAAATACCGAGTTCCTTCACACCAAGGCGAACCACACCTAACACAACTTCGCCTACCCTTTATACGGTGCTAGGCTAACCACCGAGTTCTTTCACACCAAGGAGAACTAATCCTATCACAACGTCGCCTACCCTTTATTAGGTACTAGGCTAAGCACCTAGTTCCATTACTATGGAGGAACTACTACCCTTCACAACACAACACCTAATATCAAGGAGATCCACTCCTTGTTACAACACCAACAAGGATATCACCATCCTTGAAAATAAACAAATACTTATATGTATAACGATGCACCTCATCGATTATACGACCTAGGCATTCTTCTCAAATCCCACTTGATTTGATTCTTCGGCATCCTTCACTAATGCTTTTGACACAACGCTTGGCACCCTTCACTAATGCCTTCGTCTTGACACCTTTAGCATTCTTCACTAATGCTTTGACACGGACGATAAGCACCTTTCACTAATGCTTTCATCTTGACACTTTCGGCATCCTTCACTAATGCCTTCAACCCAACATCTATGAAGAAAGAAAGAACTATCAACAAGAGAACCTTAGTTGTCTTGATGATGACGAAGCATGGCAACTCATGGACTTGAGCTTGCTCGTCTTCTAGAAGTGGTGATCTCGCCTTTAAGAGGAACCTAGAAGATCACACGAAAACAAAAGACAAACTACATAGATCACTTGGATCTGATGTTAGAGGGTTATAATACTTGGGGAAGTATGTGTGTAAAAGTGGTGAGTAGAAAGGAAGAAATAGCTCTCTATTTATAGAGGAATTTCTCTACTGTTCCCTGGATCCCGCGGATCCCTCCCACAAGGGATCCGACTAGCACAAAGCCAGGGATCCGTGGAACGCTCCTCTTTGCCCATGGGTATTTTTGGTTATGGGTCATGGGTCATGGGTTATGGGTTGATCCATGGTTTTCTTTCTAGATACAATGTATCTCAAGGATATAATGAACTTGTTTAAGTGGTATATATAAAACCATGGATTATGGGTCAATACCATTTGCTAGTTTTTACCCATTTAGTATATACTTGTTTTTACCCATTTTAGTATATACTTGTTTTTACCCATTTTAGTATACTTAGTTTAAGTATATGTTAACCCAATATGTAAACACTAGTTGTTGTACATATGTATCTAAATCATAAAATCACTTATACTTGTTTTAGTGTTTTATGTAAATACGTAAGTTTGTTATGAAACTATTGACTCAAACTATTTACGTATTTTATTTGTTTCGATAAAATGATTTTACGTTTGTTATCGACAAAACATTAGAAGATCGTAAAATATAAATAAACGTTTTTACGACTTATTTGTATTAACACGAAGTGCCGCATCAAATTAAATCTGAGCATGCTCAAAGACCCGGGGGGAACATGTGCGCATAGAAAAATACAACTTAGAAATGCCGGCACAAGTCCGAAGGAGTATCAACTCACACTGAGGGTCGTTAAGTATAGCAACAACATTCATAAGCTCAATGGTTTTAGCCACCCTTTTCATAACAAGCTCAATGCTAAACTCAAGGTCTATAATAGTAGGCCCACCCAACAATTTAATACCATGATAAGGCCGGCCAATATTAGGCGGGAAGACACCTGGCAGCCTGCTTCTAGGATCTTTTATGGGCCAGAAAACCTCCGTTTTATCGACATTGAGGTGTAAATCGTAACGAGGTCCATCAATCATAATAAGCTCCAAAACCTTCCCAACAGTCAAAGTATCTCCAATGATCGTGCCATCATCTAGATACCAAGCTTGGAGGGAGAGACAAAAGGAGTCTCTAATCTTGCATACCAAAGGATGTAACACTAAGGAAAAAAGGAGAGGTCCAACCGAGTCACCTTGTTGCACGCCTTTGTGCGACCATAAAGTGTGCTCCCCATAATATAATCTAGCTGGGCTGGAGTAACAAAATTCAACACAGCGTGAAATAGCAGGACAATGTAGGCAGACCTCATGTAACATAACTTCACGATTCACCAAATTGAAGGCGCTTTTGAAATCCACCAACAACATCGAAAGACCCACATCATCTCCACGATCTTCAATAAACTGATTCACGACATGAAGAATAGCCTCCCCTCCTCCAGAAACCCCAACTCCGAACTGTAGGTCATTTAAGTAACCATTTAAAGATTGGCCAATCATAGATGCACCAACCTTGGAGACTAAACGCTGCCAAACAATCCCTACTACAATGGGGCGGATACCACCCCTGGTTTAATCAGCGGTGTGAAAGGAGCACTAGCAATATACTCACCCAACGCCCTGGGGCATTTGCCATCAAGAAAAATGTTTACCACTTGGGTGATAGAAGCGATAAAATCATCAGAAATAGCCACATCAGCACCACTCAAACAGTCCATAAGGTGTTGGACACGCAAACCATCTCTACCACAAGACGTACCACGAGGAAAACTTTTAATCATATAGGAGATGCAATGAGGTTATGACGGTCAATAGGTATATCCAGCAGAGAAGGAGCAGACTTGAAAGGATGCTTAACCTTTAAATCCTCAAGGATAGTATCATTATAAGGAGCAACACCCGAAAAAGAAAGAACTCTGACATCGCCAGTATAATGGTCATCACAAATCTTCCTCTTACATTGCTTAACATTACGCTCGCCCAAGTTTGAGTTTTCCTCGTCGATATTAGGCATTACGGGGGAGGGTTCAACTAAAACCTCTCTAACAAGCTGTAAACAACCACCAGACGTACCCAAGAACGGATGGCATTAGCGATATATTCTTCTTGGTGTTGGTGCTTAACAACAGACCTACACTCCATGTTACTCCTCGGGCAAAAGGTTTTAAAGAGACAAAGAGGCAATACTAACAGGCTAAACCAACAAGAAATGTCCTCAGGTATACAGATAACCTTATTAAAAGCTCCTTTCAGTACGCGAGAGAATCCCAAACGACACTTTGGAGGGACGGATTTGACAGTGTGCAACCCTTTAGAAAGCAAAGTGTCAAGTAAGTGTAGATCAAAACCATAATGCTCTTCCAAAAACCGGGCCCTCAATACAAGCAAGTTGAACAGACGAAGGGACTTGTAGCTTGGTGAGATCAAATAATACAAGCCTAACGACACCATCACCACAATCAGGGGGTGACATAAAATCATATCCATGCCGGCACTTAGAAGAAAGAGTATGCGTCTTAAAACAAAACCCAAATAACCAAAGACCCATGCGTTTCAACGTAACCCCAGCCGCCTAAAAAACACCTAGGTTAGTGGCCAAGGAAAGTTTTGTGGTGGCTAGCGCATCCTCATTGAAATGACGATCAGGAAGGTGAGAGATCAACGAGGTTTTGGAGAGCCCATTTCCACAACCATCCTGACAACCGCTTAACCCAGCAAAAGGACAATAAAACCGTATGATTGCCATAACCAAATCACAAGTCACGTGAGACAAACCACATGTCAAACCACAAGTCAAAACGCAAGTTATCCAAAGACAAACCGCAAATCTTTTTATGATCAAACCGCAGGTAGTCCTAAAACAGACCGCAATTTACCTAGAGTCAAAAAGCCAGTCGTTCCTAAGGCAAATCACAAGATAGTCAAAACGCAGGCCAAAAAGCAAGGCTTCACAAATCGCACAACCCACTATCCACAAGGATCAAAACGCAAATCCAAAAACTCAAAACGCAAGGTATCCTTTTAACATTCACAACAGGACAAAACGCTAGGCACTAGCAATGTCAAAAAACTCAAAACGCAAGGACAAAAAGGCTGGGTCCACTAGCAATGTCAAAAACGCAAGGTATCCTTTTTAACTTTCACAACAGGACAAAACGCTAGGCAAACCGCAAAGTACCCAAAACGCAAGGCCAATACAGACTTTCACAAAGGGACAAAACTACAGTGTCCTTCTAACTGACACCAACCGCTAGGCCAAATCGCAAGCAAGAAGAAACCAACCAGGAGGGCAAAACGCAATCGGAAACTCAGAACAGAAAGTTCGAAGAAATCGAAACCATTCCAACCCCAAAACCAGTTAAAAGATTTGGTAGTGACCGACACGAAACCTGATTAGGAAGAACCAAAACGAACCCTATGTGCACCAAAGTCTAGCGGGATCCTTAGAAGAAACAGAACGAGGAAAAAAAAGGAGAACTGATCCTTAATCCAACAAGGAACGTTGAAACAAGGTTTAGAGGTGAAGGGGATTGATTAGGGCGAAGACGAGCAAGTTGATCGTCATAATCGCCCAACAAAATACAAGTTTTAGTATTTTATTATTATTATTATTAATATTATTATTATTGTCGTTTTCAGGAATATTTACTATTTAGTAAACAGTAACATTCCTGAGATATGTTACGGAGCAATATTTAAAATAATAATAAAATATACATAAGACAATATATAATTTTATATATGTACAATTATGCGTATAGAAGGTGTATTTACATATATATTAGAAAGTGTATTTACATATATATAAAACTTATTTACATATATATAAAACTTTTCTTTGTTTGTTTAGGTTGATGTGGGGGAACCTAATCACAATTGAAATATAAAACTTGAGCACGAACTCATTTATTTATTGAGCCTTAAGCAAGGCTTGTGCTCGTGTAAGCTTGACTCGTTTTAAGTTTTTACTAAATTGACCCTCAAGAATATGACTTGTTTTCTTAAGTAGTTGTGGCAATGAATAAATAAGCAACTTTAACATGGAATCTTTGAACTAAAAAAAAAGAAAAAAATAAAATAATATGTAACATGGAATCTTTTTATATAAAGAGTTCTCTTTAATTACATGCATAATATGGTTCAAGAGAATTGATATACGGAAGACCTCTTTTTAATATAAACTAGACGATTACCTGTACATAGCAGTAATAATGTATAATATCGTTAATTATGTGCAATTTCTTGTAAAGTATATATAGACGTGGAGTAAATGAGAGTAAACAAAGTTAGTGATTTAGTTGTAATTAAGTATTCAAATATTTAATTAATGATGTTGTCTTTTATAAGTAAGGGGTGTGTTGTTGTAACAACATTACTCATTTTTTCTAGTTTTTAAGCTTTAAGCAAATGTGTAATATCTTTATATGCAAGGTATATTTGACACACGAGATTGTAAAAAGATTATGCTTATATTTCAAAAAGTAAGTTACTTAAAATATAATTTTTGTTTCATAAATATAATTGTAAAAATATCCTCCTACTTTATATTTATCTCTTTTTGTATAAATCGTCAGTTTTCTTACATGTAGATTAATAAACATACAAATAGGAGGAAATATCCTTTTTCTATTAATATCGCACAATGTCAAATCAGGTAAATTCTTTTCTTTTGAGAATTTGATGTGTGGCTTCTCAAGATTGTTTCCGGTTACTTTTAACACTTAATCACCTTTAAGTTGTCATTCAAAGTTATTCGTAACCTTAGGGATCGATGGTTAAGCACTCAAGGATCAATTTTAGTTGCTCCGCAATAATATTCCACAACGTTTAACACAAAGAATAATTCGAAAATAATGGCATATCTCTATTGGGAATAACTTAAAAAGAGCATCGGTCCCGTTGAGAAAACCCGAGTGGTGGCAACTTATGATGCAAGAATAAGATATCAATATTCCTGGAAATCCATCTTTTAAAAGATTATAATGAAAAAGCACCAACCTTAACTTATACATATATTAAGGCAAATTATATTCTCATCGTACAAACAAAATACTCTTTTTGTGTCAAAATAATTGTCTTGATTTGATTTTTTGAAGTATTTTTTTTTTCAATATTGATTTTTAAGTATTATATAAAAGTTGATGAAAATTATACTAACAAAAATACATTTAAAATTCAATATATTCACATATTTTGCATTAAATATTATATAAAACAAAAGACTATAGTTAATGTTAAAGTCGGAAAAAAAAAACTTCAAAAAGTTAAAACAAAACAAACATTTTGTGACGAAAAAAGTAATAAATATCTTTGATATAATCATGTAAAGTTTCTAACTTCTAATTTAGCCAAACATGTGGAGATTCTCATCTATTAGGCTGCCCCCAGTAAGGAGCCTCAATCCCCCTCATTTTCCGTCTTGCGTCACTTTCTCTCTGACCTTAGGCGATTAGGTGATAAGGCGACCAAGGGTTTTTTTTTTTATAAATATTTTTAACACAAACTAAAAAAATCAATTACCATTTTTTTTATGATACGTGCTATACTTACACGTTGCATGCATGAGTCATGTATACGTGTGATCAAATTACCATTTTTTTGTAATGAATACAGTTGTAGTGCAACTCCATATTTCACATTCTCACCAAAGAAACCACTACATTTCCTGCACCTTAAAGAATCTAAATGCAAGCCAATACAGCAGACACTTGCACAACATACTTCACTTCGTCCTTCAATCTTGCAAGCCAAACTCTCACGCACTTCACAACATAACACGTCAAGTAAATATTAATGGTATGTTTTTGGTTTGTGATATCGATCTTCCAGACGACCAAGATCCTTCTTTTTTTGCCGATCGACAACCTCCACAGTAGGACGATCGAGTGGAATCGATCGCCCAAACACCCACGATCGACACTCGATCGAGCCTACTGCATGCAGCCTTAAGGACCACACTTTGTTTAACGTTAATTATTTTACTGTAAATGCTTACATCAATCTTTATATGCATATATGTCACTGATTTTTGTGTGATCAATTATTTTTTTAAAGGATTGTCTAACCAGTGCCCTGAGAGCATTAGTTAAAGTACATTTATTAAGCACGAACATTTCTTTTATATTACAAATTGTATTTAATACACATTAATTAAACTTACAAATTACCATAATTAAATCTGATTTGTAATTTAATAAACTCAAACTTTCCTTTTTTTAAGCATCTTAAACCTTGCCCTAAGGGCACCAATTAGAAAAACCCTTTTTTGTAATTATGATTTACTAGATACCAATGGATTCGGATACGAGTTAAGTAAATTCAGAGTACACCGTCGTTTGAGTTAATATGTTTCCACCATGACAAAGACGCAAGGGTCAAAGGGGTTGCGTCCCCTTGCTGAGGTCCCGCTCCCAGGTGAGTGGGTGGGGGTCATGACTATTGGCCTAACATTTATGACAGTTGGTTGTTAACCAACTTTAACTGTTTTGTAACTGTCAAATAATATGTTTATTAACAGATTCAGATGTCTCATTTGAACATACGAATAACACACAATCATCTTCTTTTACTCTGTCTTATCCCAAGTGTCTCATTTGAACATACTTTATCTTATGACAGTTGGTTGTTAACTAAACAGATTCAAATGTCTCATTTGAACATACGAAAAACACACAATCATCTTTTTTTACTATGTCTTATCCCAATAGAGATTTCGTGTAACCTAGGTAATAAAGGTCGAAACACTTTATTTAAAAATTGGATTACACACAATTCAATCAAATATCTAAGATTATCATCATACCCTAACCCCAATTTATAACAATATATACAACCTAGCTTTAATCTTAAGGCTATTATATGTTCAAAAAAATTGAACATATATTATGGATATATTAGAGAAAACATATAGTTGAACTAGTAACTTTGAGGTTGTTTATTTCAAACTATTCATGTGATTATTCCAAAAAGCATAATTATAATGTGCATCACCAAATATAATCGACAAGGAATTCCGTTAATCATCGACAGTTGCTTCGTGTTTGGAGATGCTTGGCATATAATTACTATATGTTGTTTCCGGGAGCTCTTGGCTAGGAGAACTTCGTATATAAGACATCAAGAGGTGAATGTAAGTTTAAAATAAAATTTGGATGATGACAATGACTATGAAGAATTTTCCATGAAGTTAACTATGTCATTAATTAAAATTTCATGATTCAACACAAAGGTGTATCACCAATATCTCTGAACAATTTTGTATGTTAATGAACTGAAAATTAAAATTAGCATGTGACTTAATTATCAATATTGTTAAGGATAACTCAAAATAAAAAAGTTCCTTCTTGGCAAGTTAATGTTAATATATACTATTTTGGAGTTTTGTGCACGCACATGATTTTGATATAAGTTAAATTTAATTAATATTTGTATTCATATATGTTATAATCTCGTCAATACACAAGGTTTTCGTATAAAATTTAATTTAGTTTTATAACAATATTATAAACAGAGTTACATTTAAAAAATTGAAGTTCAGGTCTATTTGTACCCCGTACGTATACGGATTTTTATTATTACTATAAGTTTAATAATAATAGTAATGATACTAATAATAAAAGTTTTTTAAGAAAAAGTTTAAAGTAAATGGGATATTTGTTAGATATATAACTTTTAAAAAATATATCAAAAATGAAATTTACAATTTACATGAATTTAAGATTAACTACTTTTTAAAAGCTTTGGACTTGATTGTAACTTCTGTTAACTAATCAAAATATAACATTATTTTATACTTAAGTTCAAAAGCAAAAAAAGTTAAAAAAAAAAAAAAAAAAAAGAAGAAGAAAAAGAAATAGAAAATAAAAAGAAAAAAAGATGCTTAACCCATGCGTTATTTTGTTTTGAGTAAATTGCAAAAATCGTCTTTAAAGTTTGGTCAAATTGTAAGTTTTGTCTCAAATGTTTAGAAAGTGCAAGGATCGTCCCTTTGGAAAACTTTTGGGGCAAAAATCGTCCCTGACCAACAACAAATGACTAAAATGCTCTTTCTAAACGTTTGAGACGAAACTTGCAATTTGACCAAAGTTTAAGGACGATTTTTGCAATTTACTCTTTTCTATATTATTTTCAGTTTTCTTACATAAATAATCCCTGTGTTGTACAAAGTTTTATAATGTTAGTCAATTTTTTATTATTATTATTATTATTTTTAACCATCGCGACCCGCCACCACTACCATCTCCACCCCACCACCGTTACCCACTGCCACCACCACTCATAGCCAAAGTTGTAAAAATCGCTAGGCGCTAGTGAGGCGGTCGGGTAGGGCCTAGCGATTAATCGGTTAGGCGGGGATTAATCGGATTGGAATTTTTATGCACAAAATTGTAATTTTAGATATTATATTATATTATATATGTATGAGATAAGTATAGTGCATCAAAGTTCAGACATTTCAAGTGTTCAAAGATAAATATAATACATAATTTTTTAAAGTTTAAAGTCAAACATATATATTACTCGGTTTGTTGATCATTTTTAAGCGATCTTTGACCGATTAATCAGTTTGTTGACCGATTTTTAAGCGATTTAGTTTACCAATTTTTTAAGCAATTTTGTTTGATTAATCCGGTTAGATTGATTTTGTTCGATTTTGTCTGATTAATTGGTTTGTTGACCAATTTTTAAGCGATCTTTGAAGAGTAAATTGCAAAAATATAGAAAAAGGTAAATTGCAAAAATCGTCTTTAAAGTTTGGCCAAATTGCAAGTTTCGTCCCAAACGTTTAGAAAGAGCATTTTAGTCGTTTGTTGTTGGCCAGAGACGATTTTTGCCTCAAAAATTTCCCACATGGACGATCATTGCACTTTCTAAACATTTGGGAAGAAACTGCAATTTGGCCAAATTTGAAGGACGATTTTTGCAATTTACTTTTTTGTTTTTTATACAAAATATTCTAATTGAATATTGACCAAAAATGGTTTCAACTCTGACTTTTAGTGTCCATTATAAGACTTATTTTAAAATCGAGTTTTTTCTTTGGTTCAATTTGATTTTCAAAGATACGTTCAGCTCTTAAATAGGTGTTTTTCTTTATAGGCGACATATATACTAAGGTTTTGCTAATATGTGCCTACTAACGTTAACTTTTCTTTTTATATTAAATAATATATTTAATAAACATTAATTATGCATACAATTACCATAGTTATATAGATTTTCTTATTAATGACACTGAAACTTGTTATTTGAAAATACTCTAAGGGTGGTGGCAACACTCTTAGGCATGGATTCGGCATGCATAATGCCGATCGGCTTACCGATTCTACATCAAGCCAAGCATGTATGTGTTTGTGTGTTACAGTATATTAATTCCCACCAAACATATTGCTTCATTTTATATTAATCAATGTGAGGTATGGGTTAGGCATGATTGTCACTAAAAATCTATTGTTAGGTATGAGATTAGTTGGAAGGATATTATTGGTGGGTGATTAGGCATGAAAATTTTTGTTAGGCATGGTTGCCACCACCCTAACATGTGCTCATTTGACACATGATAAAAAAATCCCTATATTCAAATTTAAATATATATATTACAGTATAATTTAACATAATACTTCTTCCGTCTTATATTAAATGTCCACTTTGACTTTTTGAAGTCATTCTTTTTCAACTTTAACCTTAACTATTTTTTTTTGTGTTATACAATACTTGATGCAAAATATATGAAAGAATTGTGTTTTAAACATATTTTTCATTGGTATAAGTTTAATTAAATATTAAATAACACAAACAAAAATATTTAAGGTCAAAATTGAAAAGAAAATACTTTAAAAGTTAAAAGTAAACATTTAATATAAGACGGAGGTAGTAAAAGATACAGTAATAAATAAATGCTAACATACATCAATACCTTTCTTTGTTGTTGGACTTTGGCCAAATGGAGGACCACATTAAGAACCCCGATTTTGACATCTTGATATAACACCCAATAATACAAAAAGATGATATAACCAAAACACATTTAAAAAGTAATCTTGTTAAATTTTGATATTGATATTGATGGTGATACGTACTTTTTTTAATACATATGTGTTATTGCACTATTGAATACTTTTTTCGTCTAAAAAAATTGTCCACAAATAAAAAATATACAAATTATGATACATGTAACTAATGTTGTTTTCAATTGATAAGAAGTCATTTTAATCTTCACATGGAAAAACTAGTCATAACTACTGTATTAACATATAAAAGCTAAATTGATATTGAACAAAAATATATAACAAGGTGAGCATTTATATAAGATATTAAGATGTAGGGAGTATAACATGAGTATTCATGTTTATATGGTTGTGTAATACTCCAAAATAGTATATATTTATATCTGCCTCAAGTACCCGACCTTAACCTCAAACGGCTCAAACGACTCAAATCAGGCCCAAGTGCCTTACATCAGCCTCAAACGACTTAGTCTCAGCCCCGATCAGCCTAACATCAGACTCAAACGCTATCAGGCTTGAACGCCAACGGGCTCGAACACCAACGGGCTCACATGTCATACAGGCTCTGACGTCATTCAGGCTCTGATGCCCTCAGGATCGGACCCCCTCAGGCTTTGCCACCCTTAGGCTCTGACGCCCTCTGGCTCTGATGCTCTCAAGCTCTTAACCCTTAGGCTCTGACCCCTTTTGATTTTGACCCCTTAGGATCTGACCCTTCATGCTCTGACGCCCTTCAGCCTCATACGTCAGCAATCGACTATGAACTGCTCAGCAAACGTCATTCTAGCACACCATAATCCAAACATTATACTGCGCTAGACTAGAGGACTTACCACATATGTGCATATCGCCCTAGTCCTAGCCTATGATTGCTAGACTACACAAAATTCGTTAACAAAATGGAACATTTCCAGAGCATATTAAACCCATCTCTTCATCCTCGCCTACGAGATAAGACGAAGGAACCCATGCACCCTCTTTTCACTACATGACTCATACATAAGCGGTTGTATCGTTAGGAAGGAGGCAAGCCTACATTACATACAAGGCTTGATTACATGTATATACTACACTATATACATTAAGTCCACATGCTTAGACAAACCCATTATTCAGATAATGGCCTAATAGCCTAAACCTTGGACAGCCCAAAGGCCCCCATCTCTTACCCTCATTTCCCCTATATATATACTAGATAGTATCTGGAATTAGGGTAGGGCACACATAACTGGTACAAGATAACCATACGTGGCCTTTCTTTTTCTCTCTCTCTCTACACAACAACACGTGAAGAGCATCTGCACCAATAGTAGATCTACATCCATTATTATCTCTATCACATAAACCCTTCTCTTCACCATCTTTTACGAGGTAAGACGGAGGTACCACATAAACCATTCTCTTCATCATCGCCTACGAGATGAAGACGAAGGTATCCAATCGATGCTAGTGTTACCCTGACTACAAGAATATCATCTTTCTCACGGGGTTTTTACTATTCGACACGAAAAACCGAGCATCCGACCATCACCACCCGACTTACACCCGTTTCACAATTGATACATGAACACTCTTGATGACCATTACACCGTAAGAAAACGAGAGACGATGTTGGATATGATGCAAAAAATAAAGGAAATATATAATTTAAATTATTAGTTAAAGTTTTTTATTTATTTTTATTTATTTATTTGAATTATTAGTGGAATGTTTATAATAATTAATAAAATTTTTATTTTAGAGTTTAAAGAAAATGAGTATGAATACAAAAAGATGATGACCGCGATCACCATTACGGTAACTTGATCATGCAAAAAGTCTTAGCGATAGAAGATAAGTTGGCACTGATGTAACAATAATATCGTGGTCATCTGCGATTACCATTACACTTATCTTATACATAACCAATATATTTAGTCTTTAGTTAGTTAGAATAAATATATAAAAAAAACAGATTCATATGTTCATCATATCAATTCATCAAATGTATTAAGAAACAAAAGAAATAGACTTCACAAGATTAAATAGTCTTTAGTTAGTTAGAATAAATATAAAAAAGCAGATTTATATTATCCTCAAATCATCAAATGTATAAAGAAAAATGGAAAGAAAAAGACTTGACAAGATTAAATATTCATAATAATACTGTATGAATCTCAACTCAATAAGTTAATATAACATATAACTATTAAATAAGTGCTTCAAAAGCATGCATTCGCTATTCCTTTTTATTGGTGTGGTTTTTATATATTCACTCTCATTTTAATGTTTTCAAGAGTTAAAAAGTGAATAATGTGTTGGAAATAAATTTAATAATTTTATGAATCTTTCCAAGAGTGATCACGACTTCCACGTTTTGGTATATTTTTGTATGAATGGGTCCACATCGATCCATTTTTGTCAAACAAATATAATAATACTCCTACGCGTTTATATATTTCACTTCTACACTCTATCAATTCACTTTCATCATTCCTTTATTTTATGTTTTCACGCGTTACAAATATTTTGAATATCAGTTAAATTCGACAAATGACTAAAACATGTTTAGCATTAATTCTATCATATATTGTGATGATCAAATACTCATGTGTACATTATTTTGGAGGGTAAAAATTTGAGCCAAACTATGAAACAAGAGATTTTTTTTTTTTTTTTAAGAAAACGAATATGCACGTGGATATCCTATATAACTTTTATGTAAATGGCTCTAAACCATTCATGCCATAAGTATCTATGGCATTTTTAAGACCAAGCAAGTCTTTATCATCACCAAAAACATGTTATCAGATAATTACTGACCATATAACTAGCTATGATGAAACAATGGGAGCATAACTACAAAACTTTTGATCCGCAAAGAAGTACGAGAGACCTACCACATATTCATGAAAAGCTAAACATGTTCTAGCGTTAATGTCTTCATTGAACAAGTGTATACTACTAAATTAATGGTTGGTAAACAAAAACATAAAATGAATGAGGTTTCTCCGCTTAGGTTAATCATCCGAGGAGGGCGAGTATTTAACTCAAATATACAATTTTGGTGACCATCCAAAAATAGAAGTGCCCTACAGAAATCATGTTCATAAAACGTGTTTTTACTATGCAATATATAGTGTGTCATTGTTACCTCCACGTAAGTGTATAAGCTTTAACAACACAAGAAAACAAAGACAAAAGAGTAAAAAGAGTAAAGCAGCATATGCTAAACATGTTCTCTTTTCATCACTTGATTTTTATAATGCTTTTGAGGCCCATATATACCAAACATAATATGTATCGTCTACTTTACTCACTCTTTAAATACCCTTGGATCATCACTCATCAACTCCCTCTTATCTCTTTCCTTCATACATATAAACTAGTAAGCTAGAATGATATCCATGGCTAAGTTATGGATCAGTCCCTTCAAGCTAGCTGAGAACACCACTAACAACAACAACATAGCTTCACTCGAAGCGAAAGCTGTTGTTGGCTTAAAGATCCTTACTACTGTCACTTATAAAACTAGCAATTCAAAACAATCCATTTTTCAAAGGAATCAAATTCCATCTTCTTCTTCTTTCAATTCTTGTTTCCTTAAATCTTGCTTTCTTTGTCACAAACATCTTTCCCCTAACAAAGATGTCTACATGTACAGGTACCTACCTTTTCACTGTTTCATTAATTTACACGGCAGGACGAGTCTTTGACTCAGATATATACCTAATTGGGTACCTCTATAATATGTACCTAGTGAAGTTTCTTACATGTGGTTAAGTATTTAGTTAAGTGTTACATTAATATTATATGTACCTGATCAATATATGTTTGGTATTTATATGCAGAGGGGATCAAGGTTTTTGTAGTGAAGAGTGCAGGAACAGGCAAATATACATAGATGATATAAAAGAACTCGAGATATCAACCAAGAAAATGATACAACAGTTCCGCCAGTCTCGTAGTAATGGCGCCCGTTGTGACACTCGACGAAGTCACCGTTCACATAAAAAAGCCACGGCATCGCCTATATTCACTTAGGGATTAAAGTATTAGAAACCATTCAACCTCTAGATATTTTTCATATATAATTTAATTTTGTCCAATATGTTGGATATTTTTGGCCAAAGAATTTTAGCTTTTAATTTAGATGTTGACATGATGTGTAATTTCAATATTTTGGAATTACTCATCATGTCAAGTATACCCATATGTATAAAGGATGGGTGAAGAAACAAATTCAACCCAATGTATGTTTTTATATGAATGTCTTGTTACATTGATAATTGTTAGCAATTAGCATGAGTTCTCATGAAGATCATAGGATTCATAGCTACTTAGGCTAGCCCCAATAAGGCCGAATCCCACTCGATCGACACCTCCTGGCGATCGATATCATCTCGATCGAGTTGCTGTGGAGGTTGACGATCGCCGCTTTTTATACCCAATTGAATCGTGAGGCCGATCGACAAAAACAAAGTTTACGTTGCATATCAAAAAAAAAAACATGTTACCGTTTGAGATAAAAAAGAAAAAAGAAAAAATACAACTAAAACTACCCTATAAATACACAACATATTTACACACTAAACTCACAAATCTCACAATCCTCTCTATCAAAAATCTCACAATCCTCTATATCGAAAATGTCTAAGAAAACACCACCAACCAAAGGCCGAAAATCCCGTTTGGCACAAGACGCCCCGCATATTTTAACACCGGATCCGAATTTCCGGTTAACCGATGTCTCACCAAGAATCAATTTCCAACCCCCTGCTTTCGAATATCAATCCCAACAAGCTCCACAACAACAACGTAACAATCCATTTTGTATGAATCGTCCATTTGTTCCACCGCATCAAAACATCCACCACCACCAACAACAACAAAGCTACTCCCGTCGAAGCAACCAATCTATGTATGGGTCACCCGAATCTGTGTACCGTCCAACAATGGATTCATCAACGTCTTCATATTCAAATTATCAAGAATATTCTCCGGTTAACCGTATCAATCTTGAGGGTTTTGATTTCGAAGATCAATTATTCAACAATCCTAATTTTTATGCTGGAACCGGATCGGGTTATCCGGCTCAAGAGTATCACGGTTCGGGTACCGGTTCGGCTCATGGATCGTATCACGATTCGGTTAACCTTGATGACGTAGAAGAAGAAGAATGTCGAGAAGAGACGTCACCGGTCAAACCAAAGAAACGAGCTACAAAGGCAAAGAAGAAGGTTGTCGAGAAAGAAGGCAAGAATGATTCGTCGCTTTGGTCCAAAGAAGAAGAGATCGCCTTGTGCAACGCTTGGTGTGATGTATCCGAGAATAGTGTAACCGGAAACAACCAAAATGCAAAAGGATTTTGGCAGAAAGTCATTGCATACTTTGAGAAGGAGGTTGCTGTAGAAAGAACGTACAACTCTATCATTACAAAGTGGAAAAATAGGATTCGTCCTAGAGTTGGACAATTTTGTGCCATTTACAGCAATGCTTACAAGAATTACGGAAGTGGTGAGAATGACCTCACTGTTTATACACGAGCGTGTGATGAATACCAAGTAGTGTCTAATCATCCGTTTGTTTTGGAGCATTGTTGGAAGATTTTGAGAGACCATTCTGCTTGGAAGGAAAATGAGATGCCGGCTTTTTTAAGCCAAGATGAGGGTCGCAAAAAAGCAAGGACTTCAACCGACTCGGATGTGCACTCGGATGTGCCTGCTAAACCAATTGGTCGTGATGTCGCAAAGAAGAATAAAAAGAAATCTTGAGTTTTAAAGCTATGATCATGGAAGGTGTTGCCGAGAAATGGGGCAAGATCAAGTCCAAGGCATTCGGGTAGAAGAAGGAGCTGGCAGACCTGCACTATGATTTGAAGAAGAAAGAGCTAGAACAACGGCAAATCGAGTTGGAGATAGAGCAAAAGAGAGAAGAAATGGAAGACAAAAAATTGGCACTAGAAGAACGAAAACTTGAATTTGAGCGAAAAAAGAAATATGATGCAGATCTCATGTTCTATTGCACGCCAATCGACGAATCTTTGCCCGCAATAGAACGACAAACAATGCAGAAACTCAAAGAGGCGATCAAGGCACGCCACAACCTAGATTTTTAATAAGTGTTGTAATGTTTTTATTAAGTTTCGTAATGTTTTAGTTTTATTTGAATTATTATGTAACGTTTTAATTATTAATGAAATTTTATTTTGTGTTAAAAATGTTTTTTTTTTTTAAAAAAAAATTGAACTTGGTCGCCCTACTGGGGCACCTAATCGCCTGAAGGTCGCTGGAGAGAGAAAGCTGACGTGGCAGTGAAAAGTAGGGGGATTGGGGGCAGCCTTAAGATGTAGTAATATGGTTACAATCCAACATCTTTTCTATGTTTTACTCAAATCATTGTCACAAATAAAGTGACATTTATTGACAAAAGTTTTGTGACACATAAAAAGGTGTCACTATATTCATATTTGTTAGTGACAATGTGTGTGTACAAAGTTGAAATACTAGTATTGTTATAGTTAGCAGATATTATTTAGAGACTTAGAGTATAAGGCTGTACTTTGTTCGACGAGATCAGGTTGCAAGTCCAGTCCGTGTGTTACATGTTCTCTCTCGTGTTAATATGCTGACATTTTTACCAAGGGTCTTCCGTTTGCATTACTCGATGACTTTCACGTCAGTTTGAATATTCGACGTACTCTCGCTCTAACTACAAGAGGCTATATCTAGATATCTTTCATATATTGGGCCAAACCCACTCATTGGTTATTATTGTATTTATATTGTATCTAAATTTCATTCTGTTTTAAAAAAATTAAAAATAAAAAAGTAAAAAAATCATTGTCAATCACAAAACACCACACGACTTAACAATTAGTAGGGTCTTGGTTAGCTTTTGTCAATACGCCAAGTAATCGAAAAGCACCCGTTTAATATAAAATTAACTGACCAAATTTTTCATTTTTTTCATTTTTTTTTGAACGGCGACTAGATTAGAAACTAAGAAAGAGCTAGAATTATTACAAAATGAGGGATAGAGCGTTACTAGAGTGGTTAAACCACTCTATTCAACTTAAGGATGATTTCCTACATCTACTATATATCCCATTAAAAGAAAATAGCTTTATGTCGTTGAAGTGAATATCTTTAGTAGGCCATATAATGGAGAAAACCGACCGAAAATATTGATCGGTTACTACTAAACTTATCTTCATTTCCACTTAGGAAAAGAAAAAAAATAACAATAATTATCTGGACATATTTTTATTTAACATTTGAGTAAAAGTCATAAAATAATAACCTACTTTTTCCAAATTTTCGAGTTAAAATATTTACTTTTTTATTAACATATAAACCAACATACTTTCAAATTTTGTTCTGACTTTACTCATATGACTAAAATACCTATGTGTTCTTCATATAAAATTGTATCGTTAGTCTTCTATACTACGACTGTTGGTAAATAACTTAAAATTTGGTTTTCTTACGTTTTTTGTCCGTTTTACACGTTTTAGCACGTCCTCGTCTGTTTTTGCATGTTTTCGTCCGTACTTGCATATTTTTTTCACGTTTAGTCCGTGTTGCACGTTTTTGTCCGTTTTTGCACGTTTTTGCCCGTTTTGCATGTTTATGTCTGTTTTTACATGCTTTCGTTCGTTTTTGCACGTTTTTGTGTGTTTTTACATGTTTTAGTCTGTTTTTACATGTTTTATCCGCTTTTGAACGTTTTCATCCGTTTTTACATATTTTCGACCGTTTTTGCACATTTTCATCCATTTTGAAACGTTCTCGTCCATTTTTTAATCATTTTAAAACGGACGAAAACGTGAAAAAATGGACGAAAACATGTAAAAACGGCCGAAACATGCAAAAGCGTATGAAAACGTGTAAAAACGAATGAAAACGTGTAAATACGGACAAAAACGCATAAAAACGAATGAAAACGTGCAAAAATGAACAAAAACGAACAAAAATGTGCAAAACTATTTAAAAACGGGAGAGAAAGTGTAAAAACGGATGAAAACGTGCAAAAACGGGCGAAAATGTGTAGAAACGGATGAAATCGTGCAGAAACAGATGAAAACGTGCAAAAACGTGTAAAAACGAACGAAAACGTGTTGAAACATGCAAAAACGTGTTGAAACATGCAAAAACGGAAGAAATCGTGTAAAACAAACGAAAACCTATAATAATGTGCAAAACGCACGAAAACGTGCAAAAACGGACGAATACGTGCAAACACGTGTTAAAACAGACGAACACGTGCAAAAAACTGTAACATATTGGATTTCATAAACACATCAAATCATAACATATATATAGGCGTATGGGTTTAGAGTTTAGAGAGAGAAAGTGAAGAGAGGGAGCTTTCTAGAGAGAGAGTAAACAAAAGAGAAAAGGTTAGATTAGAATGAAAGGTTCAACCCCCTACCTTGGGAGGTAGAGGGTATTTATAGTTACATACTACAGGTTTTCCTTCGGACTGTGGATCAGGCATACATTGGGTAAAGACCCGTCCTTCTTCCACGGTGTTACACTACGCTAAACTAGGCTAATAACTAACTAATAAAACAGTAAATAACGATATGTCTACGAGCTAACATATGCTAGACTATAGATGGGGTGACCGACACTTCACAATAGAATTTCAAATTCCTAACAATCTCCCCCTAAAGGAGGTCACCCCATGTTTTATATTTCGAATCCTAGCATTCTAAATTGTCTTCTGTTCTGAGCTCGTAGACTTCAATTCTTCAATGTCCACATTCTTTGTGCTTTTGTAGTGACTCTTCATAATCCGATTATTTTGTACTTTCAGTGGAGGTCTTTGAACTGATCCACATCTTGATGATCTTCGAGCTTTCTTTGAGATCATCAGCCACAGTAAATCTCTGGATCACCCTTTGTAGTGTTGCCTTTATGTGATGTTGTGACTTTTGGACCGACATTCTCACAACTTTTGGATCATGACATCTTTCCATCAGAGTAGCGGAAGCTTTACTGGTTCATGATATTTGCAGCAGCGTAGCAGGATCATAGTATAAAAATATCAGAACCAGGTTATGTAGATATGCACCAGTCATGATTTCTTCAATTAAGTGTGGATGCTGTGAGCATGCGGCTTTGGATTGACTTCTCAATTCTGATCAGCTGCAACCGTCCAAAGGTACCTACAAACAACAGTTAGCAATAAAACACACGAAAGTATCTTTGATCACTTTCGTTGAATTGAGGTACACGGCCTATGGTTCCCCGTTGATCGTACAAAGTACTGTGATCGGTAGGATTCCTAAGAATCTCCTTGACAGGGTTTCGCAGCTGTTCTAGCCGTTCTCAAACCGGAACGTCTCAAAGAAGACAACACGGAGTGAGTGAACCAGCGAATTGAGACTCACTGATTGATGAAAAATTGATTTGAAAACAATCGTGTATTGCTTGAAGAAAGAGTTTTGCAATACGACGAAGGTTTTATGAGAAAGATCAATTTTCAATCAAAATACCTTTTGTATTTGAAAAGAGTACACATTCGATGTTCTAGAGAAAAGAAGAAATTTGCACATCGAACGGTTTTTCCAAAAGTATTTTTTCAATCAGAGATACTTTTTGAATTCGAAATATGAATACACATTCGATGTGCTAGAGAAAAGAAGATTTGCACATCAAACGGTTTTTCCAAAAGTATTCGTCAATTCCATTCCTGGACCAAGGTTGATTCAAGATTGAATCTCCCCATCGTTTCTATCCAGTTGTCACAAGCTTGATCTTACGAGAAGATCTCACATGTCACCCACCAAGAGCTTGTTTGATGTTGGCTCTAGAACGATTTCCATCTTCATCGTGAATACTTTTACATATCACTCGGATGTTCTGGCAATACCACAAGGATAATGCGTAGGACTCTTAATTATATTCTCACTTTCCACATTGTGTGAAACATCAAGTCTTCATTAATTTTGTGTCCTATTGAAATATTGTGGATGATCTCTTGGCTCTAGACTCAATCGTGCACATTTGGTTCCTATGCCGGAGACTAGGGAGAGGGTCTCCTTCTTCAATATCAACAATCTCTAAGAGAAAGTCGATAGATTATATAGGTTCCCCGTGAGAATGAAACAAGTCCTTTTAAGAGGAATTTGAGTAGCTTGGGAAGTTTAGTGCAGTGCGTCACTGGGTCCATGACGTCTTGTCTTCAATACTAGTGTTACCTTAGTAACCACCAGTAGCATATGTATTGAACCCGGTTACTGCCCTAAGGTTGAGTTATTAGAGGGATATTTCTTTTCACTCTTTTTCACATTCATTTCTTTTTCATTCTTCAACCCCTTCAGTGCTTACCGAGACTTCATTACTAAAACTTTGTTGGGTTTATTCCAGTTCCAGCTCTATCTCAGTCGGCACTCTTCCCATATCTCATTTTTCTCCTTTTTTTTATCATACCTAAGGACTTCTACACTATCTAGTGGATTGTCCCTGGGTAGATCTCTTCGATTTTGGCGGATCGTGGGAACTAATACCTAACCTCACCATCCTTATAACTCTATGCATAAAGTAAAATGGTCGGTCTTTTGGTACAGTTCATTCTTCCTTAAAACTAATTGAAAAATAATTTGAAAAATCAATCAAGGTACTTGTGATATAAAATCAAAGCATTTTGTATCTTAATAGTTTTGATCATTTAGAAATGCTTCCCCTCAACATGTGCATATGATTAGTAAATTGTTTAGCGCATGGAGGCAAGAGTTCTTTAGAAATAATTTCTTTGATCACAATTTCCTTATAAAAAGCCTTTTGATTTTCTTTTGGTAAATTCTCCCCCTCAAAATGTGCATAGGATATTTGAAATCATTTTATCATATAGAGGAAAGAGTTCTTTTGAAGCACATCCACGATCACAAAAGCCATTAAGAAAACCATTTCAAACTCAATCAAGGTACACATGATAAAACGTTGAAACCTTTGTACCTTGATAGTTTAATTTCTTTAGAAATGCTCCCCCTTAATATGTGCTTCGAGATTCGAAAGCGTTTTAGCACATATGGGAGAGCGGCCTGCACTTTGAGTCAAAACGATCACTTGTTATCAGATTTCATATTTAAATCACATTTTCTCCCCCGATCAAAAATATCAAATCCTTTGAGATTTTGGATCCCAATTGATTTAAATAGGTTTAGAAAACATGGGAGAAAACTGTGTTCAGATTAATTTAATTCTGATAGTGGAACAGATTTAGACATTAAAAGATTGTTAGTGTCAGGTATGATAATTTTTTAAGAGATCTTTTAGGTAAAATAAAACATTTTCACAATCAAACAAGAACAGAAAAAAAATTTCATTTTGAAAGACCTTTGACCTTTGAAGAAAATCATACCATGATATAACATTAAATCTTTAGATCACCACTTTGTTTCGTACAAACCGGACCTTTTATGAAGAAATATCGATTGAAAATATTTTATTTTAAATCACTCTCCCCCTCAATCGATGACCGTAGTCGATGATTGAGTGACTTAAGTTTTGATAAAGTAAAGTCCGGTGATATTCAAAATTAAGTCAAATTTATTTTCAAAACCAATATTTTTCCATTTTCAAAACTATTTTATCAAGTAATTTTGAAAAATGGTATTATTCACTAGTTGTCCTGCACAAAGATACGTTAGGTGGTTGAGTTGCTTTTGTTGTTGTTGCTGAGGGTTGGAAGAAAACCATCTGCTGATGCAGTGAGACTTCATACGTTGCATTTTAATGTCAATTGAGGTCAAATTAAGCTCCGTTTCTTCATTCACTGATGAAGAAAACCATCTGCTGATGCAGTGAGACCTCTTACGTTGCATTTTTCCATGCCAACTCTCCATAGAAGTCTAATTAAGCTCCGTTTCTTCATTTGTCAACCCAAGATATAGTTACCCTTTCCTTTCAGCATCCAATCATCTTCAATTGTGGGATCCGGATCGGGAACATTCTTATATACCAATATACCTGCATACGTTAGTGAACACACATACAGATATATGGTGGTCGACATCACCCAAACAGCAACCGACTAATAAAAGTCAATCCAACATAACAATCAGTTCATATAAGGTATGGGATTTATGTGTTTATCAAACTCAAATCATCTAATCCTAACAATCATATCCTAAATTTCTAGTCCTTCGACATAGGAAAATATCATTTTTAATTAAGCACGTAGGATAATTAAAAAAGCCCGTTGGATGATGTAAATTTGAAAACATTCTCCCCCTCAATCAATGACTCATTTTATGAAAAGTTTAAAAGCACTGAAGTCATTGATTGAGTTTTCAATTTTTTCGAAAACTCTGAAACTGATTGATTTTCAAGCAACTCATTTACCACCACTTTTTGAAAACAACAAATATTTTTCTCAAGAATTTTAGACTGAAAAACATTTGTGTAGGAACAGCAGTCCTTTGACATACTTTCCTTAAATAGTTTTAGGATAAGTGCACGAAATTATAAAAAATTGGTTTAGCGCAGCACTTTCCTTCTTAGAAAAACGGGTTGCTATCTGAAATAATAGCAAGCCATAGTTAAATCACGGGTTACAGTCTGAAATAACTGCAAGCCATAGTTTAAGCATGGGTTACAGTCTGAAATAACTGTAAGCCATTTTTTGAGACATGTTTTGGAAAAGAATATTTACACCTCCTGCTCGAACTTCATCTATGGTCCCGTTCCATTATTCAATGACATTTCTAAGACCGCAGATGTTATCGATACCAGAAGACATGTCTTGAGAAAACATATTTTTTGGTATTTTCTGATTTTTCAAATTTTTATGAATTTTTGTTGATTTTATATTTTTCTATTTTCTTTTTGTAGGTTTTATATTTTTGTATTTGGTTTTTCTAATAAATATATACAAAGATAGAGAAATAGTTTAAGAAGATGATGATACGAGTACCGAGATAAGGAAATCGATCAGCACTTTGTAGAAGATAGAAGTCAACATCTCTTAAACTTTCACCACCAAAGCATTCGAGGTTTCTTAAATCGTCGCAAGAACTTGAGCCTTCAAAGAGTGAATCTTTGGTAGCTTCCCCCCAAACCGACAATCCACGTAAAAAGACCATTTCCCCCAAGAAGAAGAAGTGAAGCAAACAGTTTAATTGTATGAAGCTTTCAAGAACCCGAAGAAGACGATAATACGGGAGTAACAAGTTAACACGGATCATTTCTGTGGTTATCAAACCCGAAATAAATGATTAAGCCCGATCACATGAACTTGTTGTGCGTCCCCGATGTACACATAACTCTTCGAGTTTGAGCAGTAGTCAATTCAGGAGAACAATATATCAACACCTTCATTTCACCAAATGCACTCCAGTTATCTAACATATAATTAATCAGCCCATAACGTACACATGTACCTAACAAGAGAAGAGACAACGACATCACAATAATTGGTTGAATCACTGATCTTCTCTGCGGATGTCAACTCCGGAACAACTGATTAAGCTCGATCATGTGAATATGTTGTGCAACCCAGATGTACACATATCTCTCCCTTGATGGTTGCGATCTCATCGGAATCATCATTACATTGTGTACATGAAGCACTAACCGGAAGCACTTTACCATTAATCATATCGAAGATGTCGATAAGCAATTTCATCTCACGTTCCAAATATTCTTCTCATATTTCTTCCTACTGAAGGCTAAGATAACACATAACAAAAGTATCCAGAGACCACTTCCCCCCAAATGATTGGAATAATACATCCTTCCCCCAAATAGTTGGAATAATATATCCTTCCCCCATATAGTTAGAATAATACACCAAAGGCTATGAGTAAACACTTAGTATCTCTACGGTTATGACCTTTGTCTTTCCCGGGATTACTTCAATAGAGAAGAAGTATTAGTTTCATCACGTGTACTCGTTGTGTATTTAGATGTATGTCTCCTTCCCCCTTGCTGGTTTTGATGCCTCAAAATCAGCAACACATTATACATACCAAATATTATTGAAATAGAGAAGAACAGAAATTAGCTCAAATGAATCCTGTGAGAATCAACTGCTAGAGAAACTCTCTCTGACTATCTTTATCAACCCATATTTAGACAATTTGAAGTGACCACTGATGAAGAACACCCGATATACCAAACTTGAAACTGAAGTCAAATTCCCACATTTGTATCTTAAGCTTGCACTTAATAATGGAAGAACGGTGTCGAGAATTTATGCTCCAAGCAAATCTCTAAGTACTCAATACTCAAACAAAGTATGAGACATTAACACCTCTTGAGATTATCCACATCGTCGGTCTTTAACCATCCACCCCGACTGCTGGTAACTAGATAAACCAAATCTTTAACTCAAATTCTTAAGCCCGAGCAAGTTATCAAATAAGAACACGCCTTTGTGAAGGTCAACTTCAATCTCAAATAAGTGATAAATGATTAACTCCGAAGTAATCAACCTGTGTCAAATGTCCAACACGTGAATAAATATACAACCGGATGTACATTGACCCACTGAATGAACCGGAACAAATGATACCTCAACATCAATGTATTCTTCCTAAAAGTATACATGTAGAGACTGATCTGGAAGATTCACCAATAACTTCGAGCGGATGAGGTAGTCATTTTTCTTGAAGTTCATGTGGTTGTTTTATAGCGTGCACGTTGAGAGGAACAATAATCCGTGAAGATTTGGCAAAGGAATACCAAAGAGCGGATCATTATTCATGAGTGCAACTGCAATATTATGATAGTCATTATCAACGCCTTGAGGAATAACTAGAGATTGGGCTTCTTGAGTTGTCTGAGTTGTACTTCTTAGATGATCAACATTCGCTAGCGGTTGGAAATACTCATCAAACATATCTTGAAACAATGAATCCCAGTTATCCTTAGAAGTGAAGCATTAGGCGTTGAAGGAGAGTCATATGACCATAATTCAAGCATCCATCAACATGTAGTATATGCACTCTTCTCCCCCTCAAAAATTGAATCCGAAGTTGCCATTTTTGATTTGAACAAGTGAATAGGAATATACACCAATGAACGTAGATCCACTTGAGGGTTGAAAGAGCGTGAGAAAAACATGAAGCTTGTTGATGAAGAATGTCGATGAGAATGGTCATAAACATGAAGATTTTTCTTCTTTTGAAGATAAAGCGCACTGAAGCGTACACCTTTCTTTTCTTTGAGGAACGGGGCCTGAAGTGTTATCTGCAGACGCCATTGTGTTGAAGTACGAGGCCTGAACTAATGTGAACAGACGTCATAGCCGAATGAATATCAAGATTGAGTTACTTGAACCCGTGAGTTATGAGATATCAATCCATTTGTAATCCATACTTTAAGCCAGTCCATTTAGTGAAGGATCGAAGTATACGCAAGCGAGTAAGGACTGCCTGCACTAATATTACAAACTTGATTTCATATATTTTGGTTAGTGACATCAGTATCCAAACACTTTGGGGTTTCACGGTCAACTTTGAGATTGCCATTGGTAAACATCTTTCCTGTAGGTATCCACCTAAGTCCAGCATCCTTAAAAATTCTACCTGATGGTATCCACTTATGGCAAGGTCTAGGATTGTTAGGCTTCTTATGCATAGTGGAAGACTTATCCTTATTCCTAGTTTCCAAAGATTTAGCTGTTGGTAACCATCTATGTGAGGCTTTTGGTTTCATTTGCTTCATATGCACTGTGGATGACTTAGTGTAAATCCTAGACTTAACAGGTTGTACCATTGCATGAGCATTTACTTTCATCAGGGATTTTGTGAAACATTTATCATGATTAGTATTAAAGATACATTTCAGACACTTTGAGCAAACCGCTTGTTCGGATTCAGAAATAGATCTAGATTTCTTAGAGTGATCTGCTATGGGAATAGCTTTAATCGAAACGCAACTACTCTTAGATGTAAGCCAATCCCTAGTCTTTAGATTAGTGTTCCTAGGTAATGGTTTAGAACTACTAGCAGTGCCTTGAAATCTCGAAGAATTTATCATCCTAGGTCTTGCACCTAAAATTCCGTCTTTGCGATTCTTTGCCTTCTTTCTAGCCATTTCTAGATAAGAGTTCTTATACAAGTCATTCATATCAATTTTCCTAGGCAAGTGAGGTGAAGTGACTGGTTTTGTCAAAACTTGTTTCGCATCAACTTAGGAGGCAAACCGCGTTTTTGAAAATTTTGGTCGTTCAGATCTAAACGCATTCGGTTGTCTAATAACTGGTTTCCCCAAGTTTGATGGTTTTGAAAACTTAGTGTTCACACTATTCCCTGTTGTTTTTCTGAGCTCATTTTTTAAAGCAACAATAGCGAAACTCTTTTCCTGAAGTTGAGCTTTGAGATCATCAATTTTTGCTATCAAAGAGTTTGTTTCCATTGACTTAGTTCTAGCTTCTTTGACAGAGTCACTTAGTTCTATGTGATGCTTTCTCAAAGACTCATTTTCTATTAGTAATTTGGCCACACAAACTGCTAATTCATCATTTCTCATTTAAATATCATCAATAGCATTAACATCAGAATTACTTGTAACCAAATTACTTTTCACATGCATACCTGAAATATGTTTCTTCAGATTGTAAATGGTTAAGTCTTTGTCTTGAAGCTGATCTTTCAAAGTGTTAATTTCAAAAAGTTCACGGAATTCAGGAAGTTCCGGGTTTTTACATGGTTTGTTAAGTTGAAAACTTTCTTCTTTACTCTGTATCGCAATTTCAAGTGAAATGCAATGTTTTTCAAGATTTGAGAATTTGTTTGAAAGTTCATCAAAAGCCTTTTTATTAACCATATCTTTTATTTTAAAACACTTAATCTCAGACTCAGCCTCAGTTACATAACATTTATCAAAGTCATGTTCAGCATCATGATCAGTTTGAGTAAGTACTTTATCAGATGCACTATGTTGAACAGTAAAGGGTACCTCATTACATGAAACCTGTTCATCTGCAGATATGTCATCAGTATTTACCACATGCATACCAGGAGTTTTCATGTAAGTTGTTTCAAGCTTTTCTGACTCTGAGCCTTTGAGTTTAGTACAGTTGGCTTCATCATCCTTTGTTGCAACTGAGATTCTGCATTTGGCATCATCCATTTTTTCAACTAATCCATTGCCTGACATATCACAACCTTTACTTAACTTAAATTGACACCCATTCAACTCATTCAAATTATCATTCACTTGAGCAGCTTCCTTAATGTATATTTCCATATTACCCATAAGTTGAATAAAGGTGTTTATGAACTCATGAATTTCCATTCCAGTATGTTTCTATAATGAAATTCCAGTCATGTCATGATCAAAATCTGAGGAATATTCCCCTATGATAAATGGTTGAAATTGATCGAAGATTACTTGAAGAGCTGCATTAGAATCATCAGTTGATATCATCTTTTTGGTAATTTGAAACCTCGGTTGTTCTAAATTCAAGAGCACGGTTCTTGTCAAAGTGGGTAGATCCCGACGAAGGAGAGCACCGCTTGTTCGATCCATAGCTGTGGATAACAGTAGTTTGAGGTGCTGATGAAGTAGTTGGAAGGGCTCAATGTTGCATTCCATTTGCCTTGCATCATTTGTCAATACCAAGTGTGACTCATTAGATTTTGACTCAGATTGTGAAGTGTTTTGATCATAAATTGCTGAATCAATCAAGGTAGAACATTCAGAATAGCAACTAGTTTCATTGTTCTGTGAGGTATCATAAAGTTCAAGCACTTTGGAGATTAAAGGGTCAGTGATGTAAGACATTGTGTTGATGGATATTAGATATGAGTAACTTGCATCAATTCACCAAATTGCTATAAAGACAAGTCGCTAACAAAACAACTCGCCAAGAACCATAACACCAAGTCGCTAGGAATTATGAAGACAAGTCGCTAACCACCAAGTCGCTAAGAATTATGAAATCAAGTCGCAAAGCACCAAGTCTCTAGACACAATTCGCTATAATGCCAAGTCGCTAAGACACAGTCAAGTTGCTAAAGAACAACTCGCTAAGATTCAAGTCGCTAACACCAAGTCGCTGAGAATACAAAGTACAAGTCGCTAACAAAATTGAAAGCAAGTTGCTAACCTAACCAAGTCGCTAGCCGTAGTGGAGAATCCACTAACTTGTACTGTTTGTCGGCTTGTCTCAATAGACAAGTCGCTAACACTTAACACTACAACTCGCTAACAATTACTGAAGCAAGTCGTTACGAAGAAAAACACTACGAGAGTCAAGTCGCTAGCAAGAAAAACTTCAAAAACACACTTTTCAATCCAAAACAAGCCCAACCATAGTGATTCAAGCTTTCCAAATCAAAACCCAAGTACTTACAATGATGCTAAACAAAAAAGTACACCCAAAATTCAAACTTTAGCACAAGAAATGATCCAAATGATGCAAAAACCACTAAACTTTTTCAAACTCAAAAACCATCTAAAACCACTAGAAATCCAAGGATATGTGAGAGAGATGATCAAACCATGGCTCTTGATACCATTTGTAACATATTAGATTTTATAAACACATCAAATCATAACATATATATAGGCGTATGGGTTTAGAATTTAGAGAGAGAAAGTGAAGAGAGGGAGCCTTTCTAGAGAGAGAGTAAACAAAAGAGAAAAGGTTAGATTAGAATGAAAGGTCCAACCCTCTACCTTGCGAGGTAGAGGGTATTTATAGTTACATACTACACGTCCTCCTTCGGACTATGGATCAGGCATACAGTGGGTAAAGACCCGTCCTTCCTCCACGGTGTTACACTACGCTAAACTAGGCTAATAACTAACTAATAAAATAGTAAATAACGATATGTCTACGAGCTAACATATGCTAGACTATAGATGGGGTGACCGACACTTTACTATGGAATTTCCAATTCCTAACAAAAACAGACAAAAACATGCAAAAACGGACGAAAACTTCTGAAAACGTGTAAAAACGGACGAAAACATCCAAAAGCAAAACTTGAATTTATTTGCTAATGGCCGTTAGTATAAAGGACTAACGATGCATGTTTATGTGAAGAAGGGTATTTTAGTCAGTTCGGTGATTATTTTAGTCATATCGCTGAAGTCAGAACAAAATTTGAAAGTACGTTAATTTATATGTTAATAAAAAAGTAAGTATTTCAACTCGGCAAATTAGAGAAAGTAGGTTGTTATTTTATAGCTTTTACCCTTAACATTTTTACGAAGTAGGCTAATGGTCTCTAAATGTGTCATAATTGTCATGATTTCCTTCGATATATATCGAACAATTTTTTGCTATTCTCTGTACTAAACTTACATTTTTAGTATATATTTTATGTATTTTATGACCATTTTGCTCCTCCCGGGTTAATAAAATGAGGGGCAAAATGGTCATAAAATACACAAAAAATACCAAAAATGCAAGTTTAGTACTAAAATAGCATAAATATTTGTTCAGTACATATAGAAGAAAATTATGACAACTATGATACATTATCAAACCATTAGACCTTTCGAAATTGTATACGTAGCGATCTTTTTTTGCTACTTATAACATAAAAGTTTTAAGTTTGAACTTTTGTGTGTATTAAAGTTTTACATTCGGACCATTTGTGTATATTTTATTCATCTACAACGACCAAATTATCCTTTGATGTAATAGGACAGTAAAATTAAAGTATGGGTAAAATAGTTATATATACGTACAAATGTCCAAATTTAAAACTTATGTGTTATAATATCAGAGAAAAACACTGACTACACAACACTTGGAAATGTGACAATTAGTTACATTTTCAGATATTCATCAAAAAGAAAAAAATTAATTACTTGAGGTAACTTTTTTTAGGCCGAAGGGGACGAAAATGTAGCTAATTAGTCACTTTTTGTCTTTTTAGTCATCTTTAGTTTTTTCTATATTGTATACATTATACTTTTGAATTCTATCTAATGTATGTGTTTTGTAGGACGAAGGGCACGAAAATATAGCTAACTTGCAACTTTTTTTAGCCATCTTTAATTTTTGCTATTTTGTACATCAAATTTTTGAATTCCGTTGTATGAGAATGATAAATCTGTCACAAAAAATACGAATATTAGACGGAATTTAAAAATATAATGTATACAATAAAAATAAGGGTTTTGCTAACTACAACCCTTAAGCTGTCATTAATATGATCATTTTTGTTACAATTTGTTTTAAGAAATTAAATCACCCAGTGAGAATGAAGTATTTATTGTGTATCCAGATTTTTAAAGATTTCATCCATTTTTATCGGAAATATCATTCAATAAGAATTATTCATTTGTTCAAATGTAATAAAATCGAACTTTTAACAACAACCTTTAGAGCTGCCATTAGCAAAACCCTAAAAATAAATAAAGATACGCAACAAAGGTAAAGTGACAAGTTAGTTACATTTTTCATGCAATTTTTATTTTTATTTTATTTATTTTTAATCTCAACCGCATTATCTTTCATTAAAACTAGCATATGAATATACTTATTTTATTAATTATTTATATATTTGATCTTAAGTTTGATGAGTATAAATCTTCATAAATACTCCGATATTAATTGTCCAAGAATCATATGAAGATTATATATCCTAATACATATATATCCAAAGATGTAAACTATGCCCAAAAAAAAACTAATGATATACTGTAAAGCTAAAATAATAATAGAAAAATATCGGAAATTTTGTGATAATTTTAAGGAAGTCAAGAGACCTAGGCCTGCTTTACCGGATGTTGAAAATATATGTATTATAAATTTGGATTACGACCTTGGTTCGATTTTTTATAAAAAGATCCTTCAAACACACATATTTACTCTCATTCAATTCCATTTGCAAAATCTGAAGCAAATATGAAAAGAAATCGTGAAAGAATTGAATTGGATCTAATCTTATCAGTTCCATGTAGCCAGGGGACTAACAGGCCACCTCGTACTCGTTCCGAGGTCAAGGCTGCAAGCAAGAGGATACTTCGTACTCGTTCCCAGATTAAGGCTGCAAAACAAGATGGTAACTTAATTACTCTTATATTATCTCATTCCAGATAATTAGTCATGTATAGTGCTTGATACATCTTTTATTTTGATCGGTTTTACTTAAACTTTAGATATTTGTTGGTACCACGCGTATAAACAAGTAATCTAACGTTATGGCTTCTATCGATAGAAAGAGCAAGGTTGTATCAAGTGGTTAACACCTTTGCCTCTGGAGACAGAGGTCAAGGGTTCGATCCTCAACCTTTGCAAGGCCGGAGGTCCTTTTCTACCTTTGGTAGAACCGGAAGCAGCCTCTCTACCTTAGGTAGGGGTAGGGATGTCTACGTCTTAACCTCCCCCATACACCGTGGAAGAATGTATTGGGACTCATAACCCGTGGAAGACGGTATTGGGAGTTACTTTTATGGCTTCTATCGATGCACATGCTAATTCCATTTTACTTTTCGATATTCAAATTACTTGGATTGGTTTATGTTCCTACTCATGTGTTCCTGATGTTTATGTGTATTTTTATGTTTGTTTCTGCGTGTGTGTTAAGAATGTTATGTGGAGCTGCCGGTTGAGACATCTGAGTCTACCGAATTACCTGATTACTATTGTGACATTTGCATGGAAACAAAGACCGAATCAGACATGTTTCGAAACAAAAAAGTTTGCCGCCATCGTTTCTGCTCAGACTGCATTGGTAAACACGTTGAATCCAAGATCAAAGAAAACATGACTATTGTTACGTGTCCTTACCCACGATGCAGAAGGGAAATACTACCAAAAGTCTGTCAAACCATTGTTTCCAAAGAAATACTAAATCAATGGAAGAAGGCTTTGTCTGAATTGAAGAAATTTAAGTGTCCGTATAAAGATTGTTCAGCAATGTTGGTGTACAATAATAGTAAAAAGCTGAGGACTAAATCTAAATGCCCAAGATGCAAACAACCCTATTGCCCGTGTTGTAAGGTTGTATGGCATTCGAGGATTGGTTGCAAGGAGTTTCAACGCTTCAAAAAACGTGGATGTGATTCAAGTGACATTTTGTTGATGAAGCTTGCAAAGAAAAATAGCTGGAAGAGGTGCCCAAACTGCAAGATTTATGTCGAAAGAGTTGATGGTTGTTACAAAATTAAGTGCAGGTTAGTCTCCTTATTTTAATTTGGTTAATATTGTTTAAATAAAATAACTGAGGAGTGTGAATTTAATGGTTTATATATGCTGTTGCAGGTGCGGATGTGTTTTCAACTACGCGTCCGGAAAAGAATTTTTTTGATTATGATCATAGTTCATGTTTATCTCTTGATGATCACTAGTCTTTAAACTATACATTTTTGTTTCTGATGTGCAGTGCATTGGCCCATGTAAGGTCCAACCGTCCAATGCACTAGAGATGCTCTTAACTAGGAACTATAAAACCATTGTGGTTTTTTCTTTATAGAGTGCGATTTCTATTTTTAGTCTTTTAGTTGGCTGGTTAACCGAATAAGATCACCATTGTTCCGTTATTCATATATCAGATGGAGTTTCTTTAAAAAAAATCTCGATAAATTATCAAACTCATGCCGGCCTACAGGCATGAAGTAAATAAATAGTTTAATGGGAGGTCAATGTCGATTGATCGACTCCATTCACAAACTTTCAAAATTTTACAAAAGAAAATCAATTTGAGCTAACGAACAACTGAATACGTGCTGTATCAACTAAACTTATAAAATCATTCATCAGCAATACAGCTCTACTAGCTAAACTGTTGATACAAAAGTTGGGCGTTCCTTGTTTGGGGCTCCGGCTCTCGTACCAATTGCTGATTGTTAATTGAGACCTGCGCATTAAGAGACAGAAAACACCGTTAGGCTTACCGTGGGATTGTCTCCCACGATTATCCTCCGGCGTGAGAGTAAGTAATCGGTTTAGGTTTAAAGGAGAGTTAGGGTTTATGAATCGTACCTTTAACGAGGGATGTGATTCCCTTTATATACACACGGAATCCTTGTTGGTTCCGTTTTCCTCAACCTTCGGCGTATCCCGCCTAAGTCGGTTGGGGAATGATTATCTCCTTTATTAAGAGATATCCTCTATCTATTCCGTAAATAGATTTGTATTTGGGCCTTCGTGGGCCTAAACGCTTATCAGCGTAGCCCAGTTCGTGTTGGGCTTATCAAGTATTGGGCTTTGGTCGGGTTCGTGACCGGATATAGACTATACGTCATCATGTCCCCCCAGTCTAGTATGCGCAGTGAATGACTGCGGATGCTAGACTAATAACCGTAGTCAATGAAAAAATGTCGAAGCGTAGCCAAGAAGTTAAAAGAAGATGCCCTCCAGTACATTGTATCTAGACATTGGATTAAAAAATTGGCGCCTCGTAAGTCGGGGAAAAGTAACTGCAGTAACGTCCCATCAAACAATCTCAGCCACACAATTAGTGTTAGTGGGGTCCACGTGTCACTCATCGTGTGGTTGAGAAAAAGTATATAACACATCGCTTCATTTCCACTTTGTATCTCACAGTAAAAAAAACGTTCATCCGCCATTGCGAACAAAGCTTCAAACTACAACCCAGGAAAACACCGTGTTCAAAGGTAAGCGTGCGCTTTGGAAAAACAACACCATGGTCAAACAATTGTCTGATTTCACCTCCGACCTCACCGAAAGCGATCTTCTAGAATTCACTTCGGATTACTTTATACCTCTTGACGTGCATCCGGTTGTTCCGGGTGCGCGGGCATCTATTGCGGATTTCCCGAAGGAAAATAGGGGTATACACACGATTTTTTGAATTCGCGAATCAACGTGTGCCCCTATCCCGATTTTTGTGCGATGATTTAAATTATTACGAGCTGCACATATCCCAGCACCTTTGCATCGGTCGCGGCTAAAATTACCAATTTTGAGGTGAACTGCCGTTTCTTTGGCGGTTAACCCAACCATCCATCTATTCCGTGCCTTTTATCACACGACATGGTCACATGGGTGGGTATCCTTTGCTAAGCGCGCCGGCAGATTTCAGTGTTATCTTGAGAAACTAGATGCGCTTAGAAATTGGAGGAGTCATTTTTCGGGTAGACGACACATGCTTTCCGTGGCACTATGACTTTTATACCCGGGAAGCGTTGCCGAGGGATGAGTGCCCGTGCCGGATCATATGTCGCTAAGGATGCGAATCGATAAACGCTAACCGCATCCCCATTAGTTCCTATCCCGAGGAATTTTGGTGCATATGGGCATCACCGTAATTATTTTGGTATGCCGGATGAGATGCCAATCTTCTTAGGCGCCAATGGCCGTGGTGGGTACTCGTTCTTCGCAACCCCTTTTATAATTAATGTAAGAGCTTTCTGTCCTTTTCGCGCATTATATAACCTGTGTTATTTGTTGTCTTCTATTGCGCAGAGATGGATCTTTTAACCGTTGTGCACTTAGCGAAGCCAATTGAGGTGAAGGTAGGGACGCGGCCCCTGAAGGAAGGAGAGGAGGCCATACTAGCGGCCACTGCAGGTCATACCCTGGAGATGAACATAGGGGGAACAAGTACTAGCTCCTCTGTCGCAGTGGAAGCGACACCGATGCAGAGCGTGCCAAGCCCCCGGGTGCCCTCTCCCGTAGCGCAGCCACCACCTGTAGCCATGGCGCAGCCTATGGAAGAAGAAGAGGAAGAGCCATAATCTGGGTTAAAGCGCAAAAGATCCCGCGAAGAGGATGGCACGAGCACCTCGAGGAAAAACGCCTGTGATCCTCACTATGGAATCATCCACCGTGATGTTGCGTCATCTCACCCATCTGCGATGTTGCCGCCCACGATAAGTAATATCGTGAATGCCTTCTTCTTTTTTTTTTTTGCGCACCAACTATTCATATGGGAACCTGATAATGCTCATGTCAGTATATGCGGGTTTGAACAGTGCGGAGTCTCCCCAAGGATAGTCTTGTGCCGAGTCATACTGACCAAAAAGATGAAGACTTATCTGCTGGGGATGCATCAGTGGGTCAAATGGTTGAAGAGTTGGCATAGGTGTCTGCGCAACTGCCGCAATAGTGGAGAAGCTAAGGGTGCGTATTCTTTGGTGAAGGCACCAAAGTGCTCAAAAAGATGAGAAAATTGCTTATTTGGAAGCGCAGTTGGCTAGTGCCGTGGCCGAGGTAGAGAGTTTGGCGTGTACGCACGAGGCGGTGAGGAGAAAATGGCTCGATGGGCCAAATAAGCCAAGAGCGCCAGAGTCATCGGGTACAAGGCTTCATGCCTCTGGGCCCTAAAATATCTGGAGAAGAGTAAGGACACATTGACCACGCAGTTGGAAGATTTTGGTGCCACTGTGAGCGGTGCTCTGGAGACACAAGAGATGAAGCTGCGTAAGCTTAGTTTGGAGTATGATGAGGAGTTATATCCTCATCTAATGTCTGCCATCTCTCGGCCAGGTGGCTTATCACCATGGTCTGCGTCTTGCTGCTTTGAGTACTCTTGAGTCCAAGGAGGTAGTGGACAAATTCGGTGGGGTAGTCCAGTGTGCTTTGGCGCGAGGAAAATCAGAGGCTATAGAAGCGCTACAGGAAGCTAACTTGTTGAAGGTACCTGCTGAAAATGTTCCTGGGTATGATGCGCAGATCTTATGATAACCTGGTTCGCGATGAATAGGATGAAGACCTTAGAGCTTCCCATGATTCTTTGAAATGGAGCGACGTGATTATCCTATAACTGTTATTATGGAAGGATTGACCTTAGCGCCATCGATCGATGATGCGAAGCACAACCGGACTATTTTTGAAGCCCGATGTCTCTCACCGCAGTGCCTATTTTTGCTCGCCCTAGGGACATTCTGAATCCCTTTGCTTTAGATAAAGAAATGTCCTTGAAGGAAGTATTGCAAGTGCATGCGACCAGACTTGCTAAAAAGGAAGGTATTAAGGGTAAAGCAATTTTGTGCGGGGTTGGTGCCGCTCATCTTCCAAGGTCTGATGGGGTGCCAGTGAGTGTCGCCACCGTGTCTCCCCAAGACGCGGACTTGTTGAAGAGGCTTAGCGAGAGTGTAGATACTACAAGCCGCGTAGGGACCTCATTACTGGAGCGATCTAATAGTATATAGGATTTTATATCCTTTGTAATAACATAGTCTTTAAAAAAAATCTCCTTTTGCTAAATGTACGTTAATATTTATTGCCGCTTGTGACATGCGTACTTATCTGTCTATCTTTGCGTAAAAGATATATTTGTCCAGTTGTACACGAGCGCAAATAATATGAGAAATTCATAGTCATGTATGAAGATCATAGTATACTTAAACATAGTTTCTAAGTAATAGTGTCATAGTCGTGTATGATGTGATATACAACGTATTGTAAATATCATCTTAAAGAACCAAGCGTGTTGAATCCTTATGTTGTTAAACGCGAACCATATGCATAGTTAGCATCCGTCGTGGAGGCGCACAAACTTATCCCAACGTCTTGAGAACAAGGTGTTTAACAAGGATACGTGATCCAATGTTGATGGGTTTGCAACCCTCTTACTCAACAAGTTGTTTAGTAGGTTAATTTATCCTTTTACCATCGTGGGTGTATTTAGTGCATGCACGCCATGTAGGCTAGAAATAAAAAATTGTTAAGACATACGGTATATGAAAATAACAAATAAAAATATGTCGCGGAGTTAGCTAGAAACCGCGGCGTTTTATTAATACTTGCAAGTTTTTTATGAGAAGTAAATGAGACATTACACTAATGAAACAAAAGTAAATACATAGATAGTTATTGGGCACTTTCATAAAGTGTCGGAGCGCTTATGCGCTGGGCCGTAGCCGTTCCTATAGATAGCACCTCTTAAGGTTGCAGATGTTCCATGTACGAGGCAGTTCACGACCATCCAAGCCTCGTAGTTTGTACGCGTCTGTTCCCAATGCTTCAAGAACCTCATAGGGTCCTTCCCACTTTGGTCCAAGCTTACCTGTGTCTTCTGCGTGGCTCGCATCATTGGCGCGGTAAACGAAGTCTCCTGGTTCGAATGAAACACTCCGCACTTTAGCGTCGTAGTATCCCTTCATCCTTGACTTTGATTTTGCTTCACGTATAGCTGCGCGTTCGCTCCTTTCTTCTAGCAGGTCTAAGTCGATCGCCGCCGTCGTCATTGGTTGCCACATTGATTTCAAAGAAGGCGGATAGTAGGCATTCCAATTTCACCGGTATGACGGCTTCGTCCCGTAGACTAGAGAAAAGGGAGTGTCTCCCGTCTGGTTTTATTGAGCTGCGATGTGCCCACAAAACATGTGATAGTTCTTCCACCCACCTTCCTTTGTGCTTGTCCGACGCGTGCCTTAATTCCCTCGCCTAGGCTTCGATTTGCGCGTTCTACTAAGCCATTGGTTTGTGGGTGTTTAACCGACGCGAAGTCTTGTGTGATTTTCAGCTTCGCACCGTCTATAAAAGGGTTGTCGCAGAAATGTTTCCCGTTGTCCGAGATGATTTCACCGGTAGTCCGGCAAAGATACAATATTTTCCCGACAAAGCGTTTTACACGGTTGCCGTGATTGTTACCACGCTTTTGCTTCTATCCACTTGGTGAAGTAGTCTATGGCGACTATGAGGAACTTTAATCCTCCTGCTACAATGGGGAAAGGGCCTGCGATATCGATACCCCACTTATAGAATGGCCATGGTGCTGTAATTGGTGTTAGCTCGTGCTGTGGTTGGCGCGGGATGGGTCTATGGACTTGGCAATCGTTGCATTTGAGTATTAGGTCCCGCGCATTGCGGTGCATGGTTGGCCAGTAGTATCCTGACCTGAAGGCGCATGCCACCACAGACCGTGGTCCTGAGTACATGTTGCATGAACCTTCGTGGATTTCTCGCAGTACATAATTTTCTTGTAGGGGACCGACGCAGCGGAGCCATTGTTGCAGGAAGGAGCATCGGTACAGTATGTTGTCTCGAAGTTCGAACCTCTGTGCGGTCGCCGTATCCCTGCGAGCTTCCTTCTGCTCTTGTGGTAACGCTCCTTTGCTTAGGAAGTCCGTTATCGGTGTCATCCATGTAGGACCTTCCTCCTCTATTATCGTGGAGACTTCCATCTCTGATATGGATTTACTTTTCGATGTTTCCACCAAGCACTTGTTTTGACAGTGTGCAAATCTTGTCGATGCGATCTTGCTCGGTGCATCCGCCTTCGATTTTCCCTCTAGGAACTTGCTTGATGGTGAACCTGTCAAAGCCTTTGATTAATGAGTTGGTCTTATCGAGATCTTGAATCATATGCTCCTCTTTAGCCACGCATCGCCCAACACGTGGTTGGCTACTAGCCGGGAATCCACATTTGCTTCCAGGTTACGTACACCCATGCGAGCCGCAATGCGTAGTCCAGCGATTAGAGCTTCATATTCGCTTCATTGTTTGTCGCCATTTGTAAATTCAAAACGCAGCGGCGTAAGTGAATTCCATCCCTTCGGATTTGTGAGGATGAGGCCCGCACTGACCCATCGACGCAAGAGGATCCATCTGTAAACAAGATCCATGGATCTTGTAGTTCCTGCGTGGTTGGTGCGGGTATATCATCGGTGTCCGGCTTTTACGATGAAGTCCGCTAGAATCGTCCTTTGATTGCGACGTGGTCGTAAGAGATGTTGTGCTCACCTAGCAATACACTCCATTTTTGCGGTCGTCCCGATGCGTCGGGCTTGGAGATGATTTGCTTAATCGGTTGGTCTGCGTGATCACCGCTATCGGGTGCGCTTGGAAGTATCTGTACCGTTTGGCGGCGAATACTAATGCCGGGACCAACTTTTCCATTGCGCTATAGTACATCTCTGTTTTCTTGAGCGCTTTACTTACAAAGTACACCGGGTTTGTACTTGAGTTTCGTCCGTGAGTAATACTGCGTTGACCGCTCCATGAGTTGCAGATAAGTACATGATCAACTCTTCCCCGGTCGGGTGCAACAAGTGTAGGGAGTGTTGCGGTGTTGTTTAAGCCGTACCAAGGCTTCTTCGCCTCCGTAGTCCAACGAAAATCTCCCTTTTTATACACTTCTTGAGTGTGTTGAAGAGAGGTAGAGATTTGTCTGCTGACTTAGATAGGAACCTATTAAGACCGGCTAGCTTTCCATTGAGAGATTGGACCTCCTTCAATGTGCGCGGTGAAGGAAGTTCGATGATAGCCTTGGTCTTTTCTGGACATGGTTTTATGCCGCCGAGGCTCAATTAGGTATCCGAGAAACATGCCTTGATGGCGCCAACCAAGGCTTGTCCGACGCCCTTAATTCCCTCGCCTAGACTTCGATTTGCGCGCTCTACTAAGCCGTTGGTTTGTGGGTGTTTAACCGACGCGAAGTCTTTGTGTGATTTTAGCTTCTCGCACCGTCTTTAAAAGGGTTGTCGCAGAACTGCTTCCCGTTGTCCGAGATGATTTCACCGGTAGTCCGGCAAAGATACAATATTTTCCCGCACAAAGCATTTTACGGTTGCCGTGATTGTTACCACGCTTTTGCTTCTATCCACTTGGTGAAGTAGTCTATGACGACTATGAGGAACTTTAATCCTCCTGCTGCAACGGGGAAAGGGCCTGCGATATCGATACCCCACTTATAGAATGGCCATGGTGCTGTAACACTGTGGTTGGCGCGGGATGGGTCTATGGACTTGGCAATCGTTGCATTTGCGTATTAGGTCCCGCGCATCGCGGTGCATAGTTGGCCAGTAGTATCCGACTGGCGCATGCCACCACGCACCGTGGTCCTAAGTGCGGCGCATGAACCTTCGTGGATTTCGCAGTACATAATTTGCTTGTAGGGGACCGACGCAATGGAGCCATTGTTGCGGAAGGAGCGTTGGTACGGTATGTTGTCTCGAGTTCGAACCTCTCGTGCGGTGCGCCGTATCCTGCGAGCTTCTTTCTGCTCTTGTGGTAACGCTCCTTTGCTTAGGAAGTCCGTTATCGGTGTCATCCATGTAGGACCTTCCTCCTCTATTATCGTGGAGACTTCCATCTCTGATATGGATTTACTTTTCGTGTTTCCACCAAAGACTTGTTTTGACAGTGTGCAAATCTTGTCGATGCGATCTTGCTCAGTGCATCCGCCTTTCGATTTTCCCCTCTAGGAACTTGCTTGATGGTGAACCTGTCAAAGCCATTGATTAATGAGTTGGTCTTATCGAGATATCAATCATATGCTCCTCTTTAGCCACGCATCGCCCAACACGTAGTTGGCTACTAGCCGGAATCCACATTTGTTTCGTGTTACGTACACCCATGCGTCGCAATGCGTAGTCCAAATGATTAGAGCTTCATATTCGCTTCATTGTTTGTCGTAAATTCAAAACACAAGGCGTAAGTGAATTCCATCCCTTCGGATTTGTGAGGATGAGGCTCGCACCGACCCATCGACGCAGGAGGATCCATCTGTAAACAAGATCCATGGATCTTGTAGTTCCTGCGTGGTTGGTGCGGGTATATCATCGGTGTCCGGCTTTTACGATGAAGTCCGCTAGAATCGTCCTTTGATTGCGATGCGTGGTCGTAAGAGATGTTGTGCTCACCTAGCAATACACTCCATTTTTGCGATCGTCGATCGCGCCGGGCTTGGAGATGATTTGCTTAATCGGTTGGTCGGTGATTACTGCTATCGAGTGCGCTTGGAAGTATCTGCATGGCCGTTTGGCGGCGAATACTAATGCCAGGACCAACTTTTCCATTGCGCTATAGTTCATCTCTGTTTTCTTAAGCGCTTTACTTTCAAAGTACACCGGGTTTGTACCTGAGTTTACGTCCGTGAGTAATATCTGCTGACCGCTCCATGAGTTGCGTGATAAGTACATGATCAACTCTTCCCCGGTCGGGTGCAACAAGTGTAGGGAGTGTTGCGGTGTTGTTTAAGCTGTACCAAGGCTTCTTACGCCTCCGTAGTCCAACGAAAATCTCCCTTTTTATACACTTCTTGAGTGTGTTGAAGAGAGGTAGAGATTTGTCTGCTGACTTAGATAGGAACCTATTAAGACCGGCTAGCTTTCCATTGAGAGATTGGACCTCCTTCAATGAGCGCGGTGAAGGAAGTTCGATCACGCCTTGGTCTTTTTCGGACATGGTTTTATGCCGCCGGGCTCAATTAGGTATCCAGAAACATGCCTTCGATGCGCTGACCAAGGCTTGTCGGGCGTGCCTTAATTCCTCGCCTAGGCTTCGATTTGCGCTCTACTAAGCCGTTGGTTTTGGGTGTTTAACCGACGCGAAGTCGTGTGATTTTCAGCTTCTCGCACCAGTCTTTAAAAGGGTTGTCGCGAACTGTTTCCGTTGTCCGAGATGATTTCACCGTAGTCCGGCAAAGATACAATATTTTCCCGCAAAGCGTTTTACGGTTGCCGCTGATTGTTACCACGCTTTTGCTTCTATCCACTTGGTGAAGTAGTCTATGGCGACTATGAGGAACTTTAATCTTCCTGCTGCAACGGGAAAGGGCTGCGATATCGATACCCCACTTATAGAATGGCCATGGTGTCAGTAATTGGTTTTAGCTCGTCGTGGTTGGCGCGGGATGGGTCTATGGACTTGGCAATCGTTGCATTTGCGTATTAGGTCCCGCGCATCGCGGTGCATGGTTGGCCGAGTATCCTCGACTGAAGGCGCATGCCACCACGCACCGTGGTCCCGAGTGCATGCTGCATGAACCTTCGTGGATTTCTCGCAGTACATAATTTGCTTGTAGGGGACCGACGCAGCGGAGCCATTGTTGCAGGAAGGAGCGTTGGTACAGTATGTTGTCTCGGTTCGAACCTCTCGTGGCGTGCGCCGTATCCTGCGAGCTTCCTTCTGCTCTTGTGGTAACGCTCCTTTGCTTAGGAAGTCCGTTATCGGTGTCATCCATGTAGGACCTTCCTCCTCTATTATCGTGGAGACTTCCATCTCTGAGATGGATTTACTTTTCAGTGTTTCCTCCAGCACTTGTTTTGACAGGTGTGCAAATCTTGTCGATGCGATCTTGCTCAGTGCATCCGCCTTTCGATTTTCCCCTCTAGGAACTTGCTTGATGGGGAACTTGTCAAAGCCATTGATTAATGACTTGGTCTTATCGAGATACTGAATCATATGCTCCTCTTTAGCCACGTACTCGCCCAACACGTGGTTGGCTACTAGCCGGGAATCCACATTTGCTTCCGTGTTACGTACACCCATGCGAGCCGCAATGCGTAGTCCAAATGATTAGAGCTTCATATTCGCTTCATTGTTTGTCAGAATTCAAAACGCAGGCGTAAGTGAATTCCATCCCTTCGGATTTGTGAGGATGAGGCCGCACGACCCATCGACGCAGAGGATCCATCGTAAACAAGATCCATGGATCTTGTAGTTCCTTCGCGGGTTGGTGTGGGTATATCATCGGTGTCCGGCTTTTCGCCGATGAAGTCTCGCTAGAATCGTCCTTTGATTGCGACGTGGTCCGTAAGAGATGTTGTGCTCACCTAGCAATACACTCCATTTTTGCAGTCGCCCCGATGCGTCGGGCTTGGAGATGATTTGCTTAATCGGTTGGTCTCGTGATCACTACTATCGGTGCGCTTGGAAGTATCTGCGGTACCGTTTGGCGGCGAATACTAATGCCGGGACCAACTTTTCCATTGCGCTATAGTACATCTCTGTTTTCTTGAGCGCTTTACTTACAAAGTACACCGGGTTTGTACCTTGAGTTTCGTCTGCGTGAGTAATATCATGACCGCTCCATGAGTTGAGATAAGTACATGATCAACTCTTCCCCGGTCGGGTGCAACAAGTGTAGGGAGTGTTGCCGTGTGTTGTTTAAGCCGTACCAAGGCTTCTTCTGCCTCCGTAGTCCAACAAAAATCTCCCTTTTTTATACACTTCTTGAGTGTGTTGAAGAGAGGTAGAGATTTGTCTGCTGACTTAGATAGGAACCTATTAAGACCGGCTAGCTTTCCATTGAGAGATTGGACCTCCTTCAATGTGCGCGGTGAAGGAAGTTCGATCACAGCCTTGGTCTTTTCTGGACATGGTTTTATGCCGTCAGGCTCAATTAGGTATCCGAGAAACATGCCTTCAGTAGCGCCGACCAAGGCTTGTCCAGACGTGCCTTAATTCCCTCGCCTAGGCTTCGATTTGCGCGCTTTACTAAGCCGTTGGTTTGTGGGTGTTTAACTGACGCGAAGTGCTGTGTGATTTTTAGCTTCTCGCACCAGTCTTTAAAAGGGTTGTCGCAGAACTGTTTCCCGTTTTCCGAGATGATTTCACCGGTAGTCCGGCAAAGATACAATATTTTCCCGCACAAAGCGTTTTACCGGTTGCCGTGATTGTTACCACTTGCTTTTGCTTCTATCCACTTAGTGAAGTAGTCTATGGCGACTATGAGGAACTTTAATCCTCCTGCTGCAACGGGGAAAGGGCCTGCGATATCGATACCCCACTTATAGAATGGCCATGGTGCTGTAATTGGTGTTAGCTCGTCTGTGGTTGGCGGGATGGGTCTATGGACTTGGCAATCGTTGCATTTGCGTATTAGGTCCCGCGCATCGCAGTGCATGGTTGGCCAAGTAGTATCCTCGACTGGCGCATGCCACCACAGACCGTGGTCCTGAGTGCATGCTGCATGAACCTTCGTGGATTTCTCGCAGTACATAATTTACTTGTAGGGGACCGACGCGAGCCATTGTTGCGGAAGGAGCGTTGGTACAAAGATGTTGTCTCGAAGTTCGAACCTCTGCGGTGCGCCGTATCCTGCGAGCTTCCTCGCTCTTGTGGTAACGCTCCTTTGCTTAGGAAGTCCGTTATCGGTGTCATCCATGTAGGACCTTCCTCCTCTATTATCGTGGAGACTTCCATCTCTGATATGGATTTACTTTTCGCTGTTTCCACCAGCACTTGTTTTGACAGGTGTGCAAATCTTGTCGATGCGATCTTGCTCAGTGCATCCGCCTTTCGATTTTCCCCTCTAGGAACTTGCTTGATGGTGAACTTGTCAAAGCCATTGATTAATGACTTGGTCTTATCGAGATCTTGAATCATATGCTCCTCTTTAGCCACGCACTTCGCCCAACACGTAGTTGGCTACTAGCCGGAATCCACATTTGTTTCCGTGTTACGTACACCCATGCGTCTGCAATGCGTAGTCCAGCGATTAGAGCTTCATATTCGCTTCATTGTTTGTCGCCAGTAAATTCAAAACGCAGGCGTAAGTGAATTCCATCCCTTCGGATTTGTGAGGATGAGGCCGCACGACCCATCGACGCAGGAGGATCCATCTGTAAACAAGATCCATGGATCTTGTAGTTCCTTCGTGGTTGGTGCGGGTATATCATCGGTGTCCGGCTTTTCGATGAAGTCGCTAGAATCTGTCCTTTGATTGCAGACGTGGTCGTAAGAGATGTTGTGCTCACCTAGCAATACACTCCATTTTTGCGTCGTCCCGATGCATCGCTTGGAGATGATTTGCTTAATCGGTTGGTGCGTGATCATGCTATCGGGTGCGCTTGGAAGTATCTGCGCAGCCGCTTGGCCGAATACTAATGCCAGGACCAACTTTTCCATTGCGCTATAGTTCATCTCTGTTTTCTTGAGCGCTTTACTTACAAAGTACACCGGGTTTGTACCGAAGTTTCGTCCGTGAGTAATATCTTGCTGACCGCCCATGAGTTGCGATAAGTACATGATCAACTCTTCCCCGGTCGGGTGCAACAAGTGTAGGGAGTTTTTCCGTGTGTTGTTTAAGCCGTACCAAGGCTTCTTCGCCTCCGTAGTCCAACGAAAATCTCCCTTTTTATACACTTCTTGAGTGTGTTGAAGAGAGGTAGAGATTTGTCTGCTGACTTAGATAGGAACCTATTAAGACCGGCTAGCTTTCCATTGAGAGATTGGACCTCCTTCAATGAGCGCGGTGAAGGAAGTTCGATCACAGCCTTGGTCTTTTCTGGACATGGTTTTATGCCGTCAGGCTCAATTAGGTATCCAAGAAACATGCCTTCAGATAGCCGACCAAGGCTTGTCCAGACGCGTGCCTTAATTCCTCGCCTAGGCTTCGATTTGCGCGCTCTACTAAGCCGTTGGTTTTGGGTGTTTAACCGACGCGAAGTCTTTGTGTGATTTTCACTTCTCGCACCAGTCTTTAAAAGGGTTGTCACAGAACTGTTTCCCGTTGTCCGAGATGATTTCACCAGTAGTCCGGCAAAGATACAATATTTTCCCCGACAAAGCGTTTTACACGGTTGCCGTGATTGTTACCACCTTGCTTTTGCTTCTATCCACTTGGTGAAGTAGTCTATGGCGACTATGAGGAACTTTAATTCTCCGCTGTAACGGGAAAGGGCCTGCGATATCGATACCCCACTTATAGAATGGCCATGGTGCTGTAATTGGTGTTAGCTCGTGCTGTGGTTGGCGCGGGATGGGTCTATGAACTTGGCAATCGTTGCATTTGCGTATTAGGTCCCGCGCATCGCGGTGCATGGTTGGCCAAGAGTATCCTCGACTAAGGCGCATGCCACCAAAGACCGTGGTCCTGAGTGCATGCTGCATGAACCTTCGTGGATTTCTCGCAGTACATAATTTGCTTGTAGGGGACCGACGCAGCGGAGCCATTGTTGCAGGAAGGAGCGTTGGTACAGTATGTTGTCTCGATTCGAACCTCGCAATGCGGTGCGCCGTATACTGCGAGCTTCCTTCTGCTCTTGTGGTAACGCTCCTTTGCTTAGGAAGTCCGTTATCGGTGTCATCCATGTAGGACCTTCCTCCTCTATTATCGTGGAGACTTCCATCTCTGATATGGATTTACTTTTCAGTGTTTCCACCAAGACTTGTTTTGACAGTGTGCAAATCTTGTCGATGCGATCTTGCTCGCTGCATCCGCCTTTCGATTTTCCCCTCTAGGAACTTGCTTGATGGGGAACTTGTCAAAGCCATTGATTAATGACTTGGTCTTATCGAGATCTTGAATCATATGCTCTCTTTAGCCACGTATCGCCCAACACGTGGTTGGCTACTAGCCGGAATCCACATTTGCTTCCGTGTTACGTACACCCATGCGGCCTGCAATGCGTAGTCCAGCGATTAGAGCTTCATATTACGCTTCATTGTTTGTCGCCAGTAAATTCAAAACGCAGTGCGTAAGTGAATTCCATCCCTTCTGGATTTGTGAGGATGAGGCCTGCACCTGACCCATCGACGCAGGAGGATCCATCTGTAAACAAGATCCATGGATCTTGTAGTTCCTTCGTGGTTGGTGCGGGTATATCATCGGTGTCCGGCTTTTCGCCGATGAAGTCCGCTAGAATCGTCCTTTGATTGCGATGCGTGGTCGTAAGAGATGTTGTGCTCACCTAGCAATACACTCCATTTTTGCGTCGCCCCGATGCGCCGCTTGGAGATGATTTGCTAAATCGGTTGGTCTGCGTGATCACCGCTATCGGTGCGCTTGGAAGTATCTGCGCGCCGTTTACGGCGAATACTAATGCCAGGACCAACTTTTCCATTGCGCTATAGTTCATCTATGTTTTCTTGAGCGCTTTACTTACAAAGTACACTGGGGTTTGTACCGAGTTTCGTCCGTGAGTAATATCTACCGACCGCTCCTTGAGTTGCGATAAGTACATGATCAACTCTTCCCCGGTCGGGTGCAACAAGTGTAGGGAGTGTTGCCAGGTGTTGTTTAAGCTGTACCAAGGCTTCTTCTGCCTCCGTAGTCCAACGAAAATCTCCCTTTTTTATACACTTCTTGAGTGTGTTGAAGAGAGGTAGAGATTTGTCTGCTGACTTAGATAGGAACCTATTAAGACCGGCTAGCTTTCCATTGAGAGATTGGACCTCCTTCAATGTGCGCGGTGAAGGAAGTTCGATCACAGCCTTGCTCTTTTCTGGACATGGTTTTATGCCGTCAGGCTCAATTAGGTATCCGAGAAACATGCCTTCAGTAGCGCCGACCAAGGCTTGTCCAGACGTGCCTTAATTCCCTCACCTAGGCTTCGATTTGCGCGCTCTACTAAGCCGTTGGTTTGTGGGTGTTTAACTGACGCGAAGTGCTGTGTGATTTTCAGCTTCTCGCACCAGTCTTTAAAAGGGTTGTCGCAGAACTGTTTCCCATTGTCCGAGATGATTTCACCATGTAGTCCGGCAAAGATACAATATTTTCCCGACAAAGCGTTTTACACGTTGCCGGTGATTTTTACCACGCTTTTGCTTCTATCCACTTGGTGAAGTAGTCTATGGCGACTATGAGGAACTTTAATCCTCCCGCCGCAACGGGAAAGGGCCTGCGATATCGATACCCCACTTATAGAATGGCCATGGTGCTATAATTGGTGTTAGCTCGTCTTTGTGGTTGGCGCGGGATGGGTCTATGGACTTGGCAATCGTTGCATTTGCGTGATAGGTCCCGCGCATCGCGGTGCATGGTTGGCCGGAGTATCGACTGAAGGCGCATGCCACCACGCATCGTGGTCCTAAGTGCATGCTGCATGAACCTTCGTGGATTTCTCGCAGTACATAATTTTCTTGTAGGGGACCGACGCTGAGCCATTGTTGCAGGAAGGAGCGTTGGTACAGTATGTTGTCTCGGTTCGAACTCTCGTGCGGTGCGCCGTATCCTGCGAGCTTCCTTCTGCTCTTGTGGTAACGCTCCTTTGCTTAGGAAGTCCGTTATCGGTGTCATCCATGTAGGACCTTCCTCCTCTATTATCGTGGAGACTTCCATCTCTGATATGGATTTACTTTTCGCTGTTTCCACCAAAGACTTGTTTTGACAGTGTGCAAATCTTGTCGATGCGATCTTGCTCAGTGCATCCGCCTTTCGATTTTCCCCTCTAGGAACTTGCTTGATGGTGAACTTGTCAAAGCCATTGATTAATGACTTGGTCTTATCGAGATCTTGAATCATATGCTCCTCTTTAGCCACGTACGCCCAACACGTAGTTGGCTACTAGCCGGAATCCACATTTGTTTCCGTGTTACGTACACCCATGCGTCGCAATGCGTAGTCCCAAATGATTAGAGCTTCATATTCGCTTCATTGTTTGTCAGTAAATTCAAAACGCAGGCGTAAGTGAATTCCATCCCTTCGGATTTGTGAGGATGAGGCCCGCACCGACCCATCGACGCAGAGGATCCATCAGTAAACAAGATCCATGGATCTTGTAGTTCCTTCGTGGTTGGTGCGGGTATATCATCGGTGTCCGGCTTTTCCGATGAAGTCCGCTAGAATCGTCCTTTGATTGCAGACGTGGTGCGTAAGAGATGTTGTGCTCACCTAGCAATACACTCCATTTTTGCGGTCGTCCGATGCGCCGGGCTTGGAGATGATTTGCTTAATCGGTTGGTCTGTGATCACCGCTATCGGTGCGCTTGGAAGTATCTGCGCAGCCGTTTGGCGCCGAATACTAATGCCAGGACCAACTTTTCCATTGCGCTATAGTTCATCTCTGTTTTCTTGAGTGCTTTACTTACAAAGTACATCGGGTTTGTACCGAAGTTTCGTCCGTGAGTAATATCGCCGACCGCTCCATGAGTTGCAGATAAGTACATGATCAACTCTTCCCCGGTCGGGTGCAACAAGTGTAGGGAGTTTTTCCGTGTGTTGTTTAAGCCGTACCAAGGCTTCTTCTGCCTCCGTAGTCCAACGAAAATCTCCCTTTTTATACACTTCTTGAGTGTGTTGAAGAGAGGTAGAGATTTGTCTGCTGACTTAGATAGGAACCTATTAAGACCGGCTAGCTTTCCATTGAGAGATTGGACCTCCTTCAATGAGCGCGGTGAAGGAAGTTCGATCACAGCCTTGGTCTTTTCTGGACATGGTTTTATGCCGTCAGGCTCAATTAGGTATCCGAGAAACATGCCTTCAGTAGCGCTGACCAAGGCTTGTCCAGACGTGCCTTAATTCCCTCGCCTAGGCTTCGATTTGCGCGCTCTACTAAGCCGTTGGTTTATGGGTGTTTAACTGACGCCAAGTCTTTGTGTGATTTTCGACTTCGCACCAGTCTTTAAAAGGGTTGTCGCAGAACTGTTTCCCGTTGTCCGAGATGATTTCACTGTAGTCCGGCAAAGATACAATATTTTCCCCGACAAAGCGTTTTACCGGTTGCCGCTGATTGTTACCACCGCTTTGCTTCTATCCACTTGGTGAAGTAGTCTATGGCGACTATGAGGAACTTTAATTCTCTGGCAGAACGGGAAAGGGCCTGCGATATCGATACCCCACTTATAGAATGGCCATGGTGTCAGTAATTGGTGTTAGCTCGTCGTGGTTGGCGCGGGATGGGTCTATGAACTTGGCAATCGTTGCATTTGCGTATTAGGTCCCGCGCATCGCGGTGCATGGTTGGCCAAGAGTATCCTCGACTAAGGCGCATGCCACCAAAGACCGTGGTCCTGAGTGCATGCTGCATGAACCTTCGTGGATTTCTCGCAGTACATAATTTTCTTGTAGGGGACCGACGCGCAATGAGCCATTGTTGCGGAAGGAGCGTTGGTACGTATGTTGTCTCGGTTCGAACCTCTGCGGTGCGCCGTATACCGCGAGCTTCCTTCGCTCTTGTGGTAACGCTCCTTTGCTTAGGAAGTCCGTTATCGGTGTCATCCATGTAGGACCTTCCTCCTCTATTATCGTGGAGACTTCCATCTCTGAGATGGATTTACTTTTCGGTGTTTCCACCAGACTTGTTTTGACAGTGTGCAAATCTTGTCGATGCGATCTTGCTCTGCATCCGCCTTCGATTTTCCCTCTAGGAACTTGCTTGATGGTGAACTTGTCAAAGCCATTGATTAATGACTTGGTCTTATCGAGATACTGAATCATATGCTCCTCTTTAGCCACGCATCGCCCAATACGTGGTTGGCTACTAGCCGGGAATCCACATTTGCTTCCGTGTTACGCATACACCCATGCGAGTTGCAATGCGTAGTCCAACGATTAGAGCTTCATATTCTGCTTCATTGTTTGTCGCCAGAATTCAAAACGCAGTGCGTAAGTGAATTCCATCCCTTCGGATTTGTGAGGATGAGGCCTGCACTGACCCATCGACGCAGAGGATCCATTCGTAAACAAGATCCATGGATCTTGTAGTTCCTTCGTGGTTGGTGCGGGTATATCATCGGTGTCCGGCTTTTCACCGATGAAGTCGCTAGAATCGTCCTTTGATTGCAGACGTGGTCCGTAAGAGATGTTGTGCTCACCTAGCAATACACTCCATTTTTGCGTCCGATCGCGCCAGCTTGGAGATGATTTGCTAAATCGGTTGGTCTGTGATCATCGCTATCGGGTGCGCTTGGAAGTATCTGCGCAGCCGTTTGGCGGCGAATACTAATGCCAGGACCAACTTTTCCATTGCGCTATAGTTCATCTATGTTTTCTTGAGCGCTTTACTTACAAAGTACACCGGGGTTTGTACTGAAGTTTCGTGAGTAATATCGCGACCGCTCCTTGAGTTGCGATAAGTACATGATCAACTCTTCCCCGGTCGGGTGCAACAAGTGTAGGGAGTGTTGCCGGTGTTGTTTAAGCCGTACCAAGGCTTCTTCGCCTCCGTAGTCCAACGAAAATCTCCCTTTTTATACACTTCTTGAGTGTGTTGAAGAGAGGTAGAGATTTGTCTGGCCGACTTAGATAGGAACCTATTAAGACCGGCTAGCTTTCCATTGAGAGATTGGACCTCCTTCAATGTGCGCGGTGAAGGAAGTTCGATCACAGCCTTGGTCTTTTCTGGACATGGTTTTATGCCGTCAGGCTCAATTAGGTATCCGAGAAACATGCCTTCAGTAGCGCCGACCAAGGCTTGTCCAGACGTGCCTTAATTCCCTCACCTAGGCTTCGATTTGCGCGCTCTACTAAGCCGTTGGTTTGTGGGTGTTTAACTGACGCGAAGTGCTGTGTGATTTTTAGCTTCTCGCACTGTCTTTAAAAGGGTTGTCGCAGAACTGTTTCCGTTGTCCGAGATGATTTCACCGGTAGTCCGGCAAAGATACAATATTTTCCCGACAAAGCGTTTTACCGGTTGCCGTGATTTTACCACCGCTTTTGCTTCTATCCACTTGGTGAAGTAGTCTATGGCGACTATGAGGAACTTTAATTCTCCTGCCAGAACGGGAAAGGGCTGCGATATCGATACCCCACTTATAGAATGGCCATGGTGCTGTAATTGGTGTTAGCTCGTCTGTGGTTGGCGCTGGATGGGTCTATGGACTTGGCAATCGTTGCATTTGCGTATTAGGTCCCGCGCATCACGGTGCATGGTTGGCCAAGAGTATCCTCGACTGAAGGCGCATGCCACCACGACCGTGGTCCCGAGTGCATGCTGCATGAACCTTCGTGGATTTCTCGCAGTACATAATTTGCTTGTAGGGGACCGACGTAGCGGAGCCATTGTTGCAGGAAGGAGCGTTGGTACAGTATGTTGTCTCGAAGTTCGAACCTCTGTGCGGTGCGCCGTATCCCGCGAGCTTCCTTCGCTCTTGTGGTAACGCTCCTTTGCTTAGGAAGTCCGTTATCGGTGTCATCCATGTAGGACCTTCCTCCTCTATTATCGTGGAGACTTCCATCTCTGATATGGATTTACTTTTCGTGTTTCCACCAGACTTGTTTTGACAGTGTGCAAATCTTGTCGATGCGATCTTGCTCAGTGCATCCGCCTTTCGATTTTCCCCTCTAGGAACTTGCTTGATGGTGAACTTGTCAAAGCCATTGATTAATGACTTGGTCTTATCGAGATACTGAATCATATGCTCCTCTTTAGCCACGTACTCGCCCAACACGTAGTTGGCTACTAGCCGGAATCCACATTTGTTTCCGTGTTACGTACACCCATGCGTCTTTGCAATGCGTAGTCCAGCGATTAGAGCTTCATATTCTCGCTTCATTGTTTGTCGCCAGAATTCAAAACGCAGTGCGTAAGTGAATTCCATCCCTTCGGATTTGTGAGGATGAGGCCGCACGACCCATCGACGCAGGAGGATCCATCTGTAAACAAGATCCATGGATCTTGTAGTTCCTTCGTGGTTGGTGAGGGTATATCATCGGTTCCGGCTTTTACGCCGATGAAGTCCGCTAGAATCGTCCTTTGATTGCGATGACGTGGTCGTAAGAGATGTTGTGCTCACCTAGCAATACACTCCATTTTGCGCCGTCCGATGCGTCGGGCTTGGAGATGATTTGCTTAATCGGTTGGTCTGTGATCACTACTATCGGGTGCGCTTGGAAGTATCTGCGCAGCCGTTTGGCGGCGAATACTAATGCCAGGACCAACTTTTCCATTGCGCTATAGTTCATCTCTGTTTTCTTGAGCGCTTTACTTACAAAGTACACCGGGTTTGTACCGAAGTTTCGTCCGTGAGTAATATCTTGCTGACCGCTCCATGAGTTGCAGATAAGTACATGATCAACTCTTCCCCGGTCGGGTGCAACAAGTGTAGGGAGTTTTGCCGGTGTTGTTTAAGCCGTACCAAGGCTTCTTCGCCTCCGTAGTCCAACGAAAATCTCCCTTTTTATACACTTCTTGAGTGTGTTGAAGAGAGGTAGAGATTTGTCTGCTGACTTAGATAGGAACCTATTAAGACCGGCTAGCTTTCCATTAAGAGATTGGACCTCCTTCAATGTGTGCGGTGAAGGAAGTTCGATCACAGCCTTGGTCTTTTCTAGACATGGTTTTATGCCGTCAGGCTCAATTAGGTATCCGAGAAACATGCCTTCAAGAGCCGAAGGTACATTTTTGATTCACTTCATGTTGATCTCTCGTAGAGTTTTGAACGCTTCCTCAATATCGCGCACTAACTCATCTTCAAGATGGCTCTTTATGACCGTGTCATCAACATAGACCTCTAGGTTGCGGCCCACCTGTTTTTCGAAAGCATTATCTACTAACCGATAGATGGCTGCATTCTTCAAGCCAAAGGGCATTTTTGTGTAACAAGATATGCCTTGGCTTGTGTGAAAGGCCGTTTTTCCTCGTCCTCCTTAGCCATCTGGATTTGATGATATCCTTTGTATGCCTCGAGGAAACACTTTAATGGATATCCGCACAAAGACTCTATTTTCCGCCTATCTCTCGGTAATGGGTAGCAGATCTTGTGGACATGCTTTGTTGAGGTCTCGTGAAGTCCACGCACATATGCCACTACCGTCTTTTTGACCATTATCGGGTTAGAAAGCGGCCATGGTAGTAGACTTCGCGATAATCCCCGCGTCCACAAGCTTGTGTACTTCGCGGAATCGCTGCCGCCTCGGGGCTTGGTCGCTTCTTCTCGGCGTATTGGTGAATATCCTTGTCGGATTTTCAGCCTTATGTTCTGTGATTGAACGTGGTACCCGGTCATGTGTTTTGGCTCCCGTGCAAAATGTCTAAGTTCCTTTGTAAGAGTGCACACACAGCTGCCTTGCCGGTGTCCGACAGTGACCCTCCGATGGATATTTCCTGTTCGGTATTCAGGTGAATTGCGACCTTCGATTTGGAACTTTGGTTGCGCAGTTGTTCGGTATCGATGTCGTTTCGTATGTAATCATGTTACATTCTCTATGCGCTATGGCATTGTAAAGAGTAAGAATACCACCTTCCACTGGAATTTAAGCATCCCATGCGCGTAGATCGCTGCGCGCATAGCGGATATCCCCGGTCTTCGGATAATGCCGTTGTATGGCGAAGGAGATTTGATCACCATGAATTCCATCCAGGCCGTCGCGGAGTGTTCTTCATTTCCATTACTAACTAGTAGTCGTATTTGCCCCATAGGCCATATTTTTTCACCCGTAAAACCGTTAGCGCCGTTCGACCGGGCTTAATTGACTACGTATTTCGGCCGCAGCCGCGCAAAGTGCTCATACATGATGTCCGTCGATGCTCCACCATCAACGTACATGCGGTGGATGTCGTGACCCTCCGACCGATCTCAATGGTGAGTGGCTCTATCACTGTGTTGTCCGCAGTTAAGGTGGGGAAAGAGATTTTACTTCCTCGAAAACTCCGGCCGACCTTCCGTCTAGTGACCCGCGCTATGATTGTATCATGTAGATGGTGTCGGCCTTGTCCTTGGGTGTCTCCTTCTTGTTTCCACTCTTCTTTCTATCCTTTCCCTCCTTGATATTTTTGACCAAATGGTCCAATCGCCTCTTTAACCATTTTGTCAATGAGTGGCGCAGCTTGGACACATTCATTAGTAGTGTGGACCTTCGTGCGTGGTAGTCACAAGATCCATTCCCGGCGCCGATCCTCCGAGTCGCGATTTGCGCGGTCTTGGAAAGTTTGGCCTTCTGCGAGTATTTCCTTAGGAGTCTTGGTCACGGGTCTATCTGCCGTTATCTCTTCCGCTTCGACCGCGATAGCTCCTATTGCGGTTGCTACCCCGGTCGGTGGATTGTCTCCCAGGTTGTTCCTGTGACCGATAGTTCGAGTAGTTCCTTTTGCTATCCGCCGGCGCTTCTCCCTCGGACGAAGGACCGAGCGCTTTCATGAGTTCATCAAAGGTTTCAGGAATCTTGTCGTTCAACCTCTTGATGAGTTCTGGGTTATTTATCCCATTCATGAAACCATAGATCTTTAGCACTTCGTGGCATGCTTTAGCTTTGCATGCATTCATCCTTGAAGCGTTCCATGAATGCGCTTGTAGATTCTCCCGGCGCCGCTTTACCCGCTAGTTCGACAGATTTTTAGCGACTTCTTCCGCTGAGTAAAGTTTAGGCGGAACGCCTTTCTTAATTCCTCAAAGCCATTGATGCTTCTGCGTGGAAGCTTGCTGAACCAGTTCAGCGCTTCCCACCGCGTGGAGTTGAACATGTGGCACCATACAGGTTGTGACCAGTTTTCAATTGTAGCGGCTGATTCAAAAATTTTGAGGTGATCATCAAGATCACCGTTCCGTAGTAGGTTTTACGTTGGCGTGCATGCGCCCCGCTTGTTCTCTCGAGAAGTCACCGATGCGCCGAGTGAACGATCCACCTTTGACGGCGCCATGGGAGAGATATATCTTCATCCTCCTGGTCATTATATCTATTTATGGACTTCCGGTGTCGGTTTCGCTATCCTCGTTGTCCGAGGAATTTCCAGAGGACTAATTTTCTCTCTTACGCTTACGCCGACCGTCCTCGAGTTTGTACTCGAAGGGCTTTCACTTGGGGAATATCGCCGCCAAGTCTCTCCGTATTTTGCGGCTACCAAGTCCGGTGTGGACACCGGTACGCCGTCCATCCTCCTCCCTTCCTTCCAAATGTTGTGAGTTGGACGTCTCATCATCCTCAACTCTCTTCCCGATTCTGTTAAACACGGGGTGGATCGTCTCTACCGCCTTCTCCTTCCGACGGCGGTGGTGAGGTTTCGATTCGAGTCAAAACCGAGTCGGGTTTGTAGGCTTCGAATCGACCTCTTTCTAGCTTCCTCTTGCATGAGAGCAGTCAAAGTTTCGTAGTTTTGGGATACGAAATCCCTTGGTGTTAATTCCGGTGCGACCCCTTCTAGAGCGAGGGTATTCGCTTCTACCGCTATGTCCTTGTTTTTATCCGTGCATCCGGTGCTTTTGTTAGGTCAGCTTCTAGCACCGATTGAAGGGGAGTGGTAAGAACGGTCGCAGTGGATCCGCTGCGCTAGTGATGGTCGTAGTGGCCTGGTTGTCCCCGGCGGTTCCACCAGAGGGAAGACCAAGTCCGGGCCTAATCCATTGTTTTTACAGATCTGGTTGTCCCAGAGTCTGCTTGGAAACTGAGCCGGTGTGCGGCTTCTTTCCGGTAAGATCCGTTTGCTATCGCTGATTTCCATGCTTCGTCATTCTAGTCTTAGTTCTTAGTGAATGGTCCCACGGATGGCGCCACTTGTTGATACAAAAGTTGGGCGTTCCTTGTTTGGGGCTCCGGCTCTCGTACCAATTGCTGATTGTTACTTGAGACCTGCGCACTAAGAGACAGAAAACACCGTTACTCCGTTAGGCTTACCGTGGGATTGTCTCCCACGATTATCCTCTGGCGTGAGAGTAAGTAATCGGTTTAGGTTTAAAGGAGAGTTAGGGTTTGTGAATCATACCTTTAACGAGGGATGTGATTCCCTTTATATACACACGGAATCCTTGTTGGTTCCGTGTTCCTCAACCTTCGGCGTATCCCGCCTAAGTCGGTTGGGGAATGATTATCTCCTTTATTAAGAGATATCCTCTATCTATTCCGTAAATAGATTTGTATTTGGGCCTTCGTGGGCCTAAACGCTTATTAGCGTAGCCCAGTTCGTGTTGGGCTTATCAGTATTGGGCTTTGGTCGGGTTCGTGACCTGGATATAGACTATACGTCATCATAAACTATACCACCTATATCGAGTTATTTGAGACTTAATAACAAGCAGTGAAGCAACCATGCTACTCTGAACAACACATGTTCCAAAAGGATGAGTTAAGCTAAACACAGTATGATACCATCATGGATGACATCAAAACGTACTTTTTCCTTTTCTTAGATTGTTAATAGGTTCAAAACCTTCCAGCCTTTATGGTTTGATTGGCTAAATGACCCTATGTTTGCTAGTAAAACTTCTTTGTAATATGTTTCTTCTTCTGCTTCTTGCTAGCTAGTTCAATTAAATCACTGTTCAAAAAATAAATTATGACAAAACTTCCTTTGAATTACACATATGAATAGATTCAAACACAAAAGCTATCTTAACTCCTATTCTTTTTGTAACTAGAGAACACCTAAATACCTTAGTGACAGTTTTCGAGTCATTCCTATGCTTCTAAAATCGATAGTACTTTTAGAAAATCACTACAACAATCGGTTGGACGGGCGAGGAGACTTTCGCCTGGGACACCATGTCCCCATGTCCTCGGCGAAAGTCACTAAACGACAAAATAAAATCTGACGTGGCACATAAATACGCTGACTTGTTATGGAAAATTCAACGGACACTTTCGGCGGGGACATGTCCCCGACGAAAGTAAGTTTGATTTTTATCAAACTTTGACCAGCTAGTCAAAAATTCAACGTAATCTTTCTCCGGAGACTTGTCCCCGCCGAAAGAGTATTTTACGTTTACCAAAATTTGACCAAAGTCCAAAACATGCTAATTGTGGGTGGGAAAATTCCCGCCAAACCTTTCCCCGGGGACATGTCCCCGGCAAAACCTGCTATTTATAAAAAATGCACTTTATTGCAACTATTAATACATAACTAAAACCCCGATGCTTGGATAGTCTTTTCATTACGTAAAAACCCTAAACTATTTTAAAATTAAACGGCATATCTTTAGTTCCATCGTCTGTCGTTACAAAATATCTGGTCAAAAGAAATGAATACTTGAATTTTGAGCGGGTTGTATCTCCGTGTTATCCAACGCTTGGGATTTATTGATGAGACTTGACGAAACAGAGTAGATATATAGCTATGGGAAAAACAAAAATATTAAATTTATGATGAATTAATATGGTTCTTAATTCGTGTTTGTTAAATGTGGTATTGTTTCTTCAGTTTCATTCTTTGAGCATATGTAATTTAGTATTGGAAAAGGGGTGTTTGGACACCATAATCTGGTTAACTAAGAACATGGTCAGCTTTACAAATCCAGCATGTGCTTTGATTTATAAAAATACTTGACATATACATACTACAAGAGCAACAACAACATCAACAACAACAACTACAAGAACAACTACTACTTTGATCAGCAACAACAACAACAACTACAAGAACAACAACTACTACTACTACTACATACGAATATTTTCCATGTCACCTAACAGCTCACGAAGTGATGCATCCGACTGACATGCGTGGTCGTCAGGAATCCTTGCCATTTCAAGTCTTGCCTCCAAAGAACCTTACTCTTGTCTCTAGCACATGTTTTTGTGATTCCAGCAAGTTTATCCTAAGATCTTTTTCATGGCAGCTCGAGCACCCAGTTGGTTCAGATCCAGAACCTTGAGAAGAGATTGTTCTTAAGTACTCGTCAAATGCATCATTCCACATAAAATATCCGCACCCATTATCTTTTCTGGGCTGTTACATGATAAGAAAATTAAAAGAGATTACAACCCAATTATTTGTATATTTACATAAATAAGAAATGTATGATTGTTCACCTTTGACAGAGGACATGCATAATATTGTCATCCAGATGAATATTCTGTATGTGATGTTCTTAATTTTATATTTTCTCCTCCACAAGAACACATAAAAGGATTAAATGGCTCCATCTCTGGTTTTGAAATTTGTGTGAAGATAAGAGGTTGTGAGGTTGAGTGGTTTTGAGGATAAGATTTGGTAGCTTTTGGTGGGATAAGATCTCAAGTTTTCTTTATGTGATATATAGAGCAGATCTGGTAGCTTTTGGTGGGAAGTTTTGGCGCCATGTTTTTTGTGGGAATTCTTGGCGCCATTTTTTTGGTGGGAAGTTGGCGCCATGCTTTCACGCATCAGGACTGTTGCCGTTAGCCACTCGAATAATGCCAAGAGTGGGGCTTTCATCTTTCATAGACTAAGCTTTTGTATTCAGAAAGGAGTGGGGGCCCAGTTAGTCTCACGGCTCCCCACTAATTTCTTGTAATTTCCTTTGATTTTCTAATGAAGTGATGTTTTATAAAAAAATAATAATAATAATAATAATAATAATAATAATAATAATAATACGTATACCAATGCATAACACCTATACTTGGCCGTTTAACATGATACGTATACCATAGCACCTATACTTGGTCGTTTAACATGATACGTATACCAATGCACCTATACTCGCTCATTTAACATGATACGTATACCAATGCACCTATACTTGGTCGTTCAACATGATACGTATACCAATGCACCTATACTTGGTCGTTTAACATGATACGTATACCATAGCACCTATACTCGCTCGTTTAACATGATACGTATACCAATGCACCTATACTCGCTCGTTTAACATGATACGTATACCAATGCACCTATACTTGGTCGTTTAACATGATACGTATACCAATGCACCTATACTTGGTCGTTTAACATGATACGTATACCAATGCACCTATACTTGGTCGTTTAACATGATACATATACCAATGCACCTAACATGATACGTATACCATAGCACCTATACTTGGTCGTTTAACATGATACGTATACCAATGCACCTATACTTGGTCGTTTAACATGATACGTATACCAATGCACCTATACTTGGTCGTTTAACATGATACGTATACCAATGAACCTATACTTGGTCGTTTAACATGATACGTATACCATAGCACCTATACTCGCTCGTTTAACATGATACGTATACCAATGCACCTATACTTGGTCGTTTAACATGATACGTATATCAAAGCACCTATACTCGCCGTTTAACATGATACGTATACCAATGCACCTATACTTGGTCGTTTAACATGATACGTATACCATAGCACCTATACTCGCTCGTTTAACATGATACGTATACCAATGCACCTATACTTAGTCGTTTAACATGATACGTATACCATAGCACCTATACTCGCTCGTTTAACATGATACGTATACCAATGCACCTATACTCGCTCGTTTAACATGATACGTATACCATAGCACCTATACTCGCTCGTTTAACATGATACGTATACCGTGTCCACGCCGTGTTCGTGTCATATATTTTTAGACTTTGCCGTATCGCCGTGTCCGTGCAACCTAGGTTAAAAGTAATTAGATTAATTTTATAATTTTTAGGTTAAATTTAATTATATAATTTTATCATTTATTATTAATTCTAATTATTTAAAATGATAATTTTAATTTTATAATTAAATCTTTTGCCGGGGACATGTCCCCTGAAAACGTTTTGGCGTAAATTTTCATTTTCCCTCCTCTCTTTTATTATATCCCGCCATCACTTTCCCCAGGGATTTGTCCCCGGCAAAAGTGTCGCTAGAAGACAAAGAAGACTTTACCCGAGGACATGTCCCCGAGGAAAGTGAAAAGAAAATATTAACCTCAATTATTAGCAGATCTGGTCACCCTTGAAAAAAAAAAAAGCGAAAAACACTGCTGTCTTCCTCCCTCTCAACTCACCACCGACAACACCCCAACACCACCACTCCCTCACCACTAATACTTCACCACCACCTCCATTGCTACTCTCACCACTAATACTTTACCACCACCACTGCGTTGTCTTCCCCTCACTCGCACCACTGTGCACGATGCATCTCAACCCTCTCATTGTTTAATTCTTTCCTCAAACCCTCTCATTGTTTGATTCTTTCTCTTCTCTTCTCATTTCTTACTCTCGACAGTGGTACCACATTACAACCGAGGTTAATTTTTAATTTTTTCAATTGTTTTTAATTTTTGTTAATTTGTTTTAATTTGTTAATTTGTGTTAATTTTTGTTAATTTGTGTTAACTGCTTTTAGTTTTGATTTTTATTAATTTTTTGTTAATTTTGTTTTTGGTATAGTTACTGAGACCAAGCCGATACCCAGCCGAGACCACAACGCACTGCCTCGGAGACCCCACAACTGAGGTATTTTTTTGTGTGTTTATGTTTGTAGCGGGGACATGTCCCCGGCGAAAGTTTATAGTCATTAATTTGTGTTTATGTTTTTTTAGAAATAGCCTAATAACAAAAATATAGTAGTTTCAAGTACTCTCACTATCAACGCCATAGAACTTGTTTCGCCTATCACCCCACAAGGGGTGTTTGTTTCGGCTTATAACCGGCTTATCAGTCCACAAGGGGCGTTTGTTTCGGCTTATAACCGGCTTATCAGCCCGAAAGGGTGCGTTTGGTTAACAGCAGCCCGAAAGGGTCGTTTGGTTTATGTTGTCCAAACAGCAGCCCAGAAAGGGGTGTTTGGGTTTGCTTATTTTCTGCACTAGTATAACTACTTTGCATAAAAATTTCATAATTTTCCGTTTACATTTAGTATTTTTAATAATTAATTTACTTTATGTATATTGCTTACTATTTTGCTTCTTGGTACAGTTGCTGTCGAGACTAGTTGCGAGCCGAGACCGAGCCGTGTCGAGACCAGTTGCGACCTGAGACTGAGCCGAGTCCAATCGTGGACCACTGCACGCCGCCACCACAGTAGCGACTACAGAAGGTTTTATATGGCTTTTATATGTTTTTTTTTTAATATATCAATCTTGATATCTGCATGATCAAACAATAACTAAAAGTGCTTTTTAAGGGGTGTTTGTTTAAGCTTATACATGGGCTTATGAGCTTATTTGTTATCGGCTTATATTTCACGAGCTTCAAATTTCGCTTATTTGGAGACTTATGGGGCTTATATAAGTATATTATGATATAATAAACTTATATAAGCCGAAAAATTGAATCTTATGATATATGAAAACAAATAAGCTCATAAGCTACAAATAAGATTAAACAAATAAGCTCATAGTATTGTATGGTATTTGATTGTGTTGAACTGTTGTAAATGATTTTAGGACTTTAGTGATTAATTTCAGAAAGTCCCCGTCCGAAGTTAATCATCCCATAGAAACCCGTCCGAAATTAATTATTTGAAATTAATTTCGAAAGTCCCTGTTGGGACGCTTTTTGAATGTTTTGTCTCATTTAGGATATGAATGCGTATAATTGATTTACTATTTGTGAAAATTTCGACAGTGTTTCCCCTTTACTCCTACGAATATGTCTTTAATGCACATATTTGGGGAGTTGAGGGGAAATGCTGCCGAAATTTTCTCAAATAGTAAATTCAATTATACGCATTCATATATGAGACGAAACATTCAAAGAGTATTACTCATATCTATCTATTCTTAACTTTTTCATAGATTCGTGAATTAAAAGTACAAAAGGACCCAAGTTGTACCACCGAGTTATTCGCTTTGGCTTGTGGACCATCATGTACTGCAGTCTCAGTCAACTCTTGCGTAGTCAACGGTGTGAAGTTTACTGTACACGACCGTGATTTACGCCGTTCAACTCAAAAGCGAATTTCAACTCCTAACCCTGATGGAGGAATGCATTATGGCCAGCTTGAAGAAATTCTCAAGTTTTCATATATTTCATTCAATGTTGTGTTGTTCAAAGTCAAATGGTTCGACACTAATAACAATAATCGCCTAAAACGTTGTACCTATAGAAACAACATTACGCAAATTATGACCGATCGTGTATCGTTTCAAAATGAACCATTCATTCTTGCAACGCAAAGCAACACAAGTCTTTTACCTTGATTTCCCGGGTAAACGTGGTAATTGGAAAGCCGTCCAAGATTCTTATCATCGAAAGATTTGAAACCCGGATATCATTGTGGTAGAAGACAATCAGGATGTTGTACATGACAACAACTCATCATATATCACATTCTCTGCTGAGTTGGATCAGTTGGATTATAAAATTATAAATATTAGGGGTGTGCACGGTTCGATTTGGGTCGGTTTTTGGCTAAAACCGAAACCGAACCACAATGTTCGGTTTTTGTAGAACCCAAAACCGAAACCGTTCGTTTTTTGGCCGTTCGATTTTTTCGGTTTGTTATCGGTTTCGGTTCGGTTTTTCGGTTTTTTCAGTTTCTAACCGTTAATATTTGGGTATGGCCAAATTATACCAACAAACATGTTTTACGTACAAAATTAGTTTTTTTAATCTAAGCATAATAATGTTTATTTCATAATTCTACAATTACAAACATATAAATGAGAAATACATATACAAGTGAAACATACATGTATTATAATGATTATCGAATACTTATTGATATATTCACACAAAACACGCGACACGACAAACACACATATAAATATAACGTTAAGAAAAATATATTATAAATCCACTCACAAAATGAATATGAATTTATAAATTTGATTTATTTAGTTATTTAATAATATTATATTAATTAGATATTATTATATAATAAAACCGGTTCGGTTCGGTTCGGTTTTTGTGGTTTGGTTTTTGGACGAAAACCGAAACCGAACTGCAATTTTCGGTTTTTGAAAAAGTAAAAACCGAACCATCGGTTTTTAGTTTCGGTCGGTTTTTTTGGTTCGGTTTTTTCGGTTTTCGGTTCGGTTTCGGTTTTGGTTTTTTCGGTTTGTTTTGCTCACCCCTAATAAATATAGATGTTCAACCAGCGGAAGTTGAGGCACCACCACCAATTATCAATATTGTGGAAGACGAAGATGATATTTATGATGATCACGTTCCTCATGATTTAGCATCTGATGATGATGACGACCACGAGAATGAAGATGATGAAGATGACAGTACTAATAATGTTGAATTTTATGTTGATGATGTGGGAGATTAATCTCGAATTGTAATTTGTAGAACAACACTTAATTATTTGAATGAAATTGTTATCGAGTGGTTAAATGTGTTCATTTGTTTGTTTATTAATTTATTTATTTAATTATTATAATTACCTTGTTGATATATACCGTTAAATGTGTTTATTTGTTTATTTATTTATTTAATTATTTATTTATTTAATTATATATATATGTTTCTTCACTAATTTCTATGTTCGTTTAACAGATGGCAGATGTTGTAGCAAGGTCTCACGGTGGTGATGGAGGTAATTCGCCACCTCGTGGTCCCTCGAGGAGGATAGGCAGCAATTATTTTTCACTAAACTGTATTTGATTACATGTTATTTTAAATTGATAAAATGTTATTTTATGTCATCATCACTAGAATTTGATTACTTGTAGGCTCTAATTCCAAAGCTGCCAACCCAAACGCCAAAATTGGGAAAGGCGGGAAGGTGGTGCGTGGTCCCACTAAGAACACGGCACTCAAGGCCAAGAGGGCACTGGATGGTCGCCCCGTGTCGATCGATTTTCGGGTCAACCAGAGGGTTTTGGACACACGTGGGCCCTCACTCTTCTTGGTTCTCCAACTATGTTGGGGAGGTGTTACAAGACTCGATTCCCATGTTTTGCATTCATGGGCTAAGGTTCCCTAAACGCCAAGGCCCACATCCATGAGCATCTACACGTAAGTTTTTTTAACCTTTATTTTTTAATTATTGTGTTTATTTATTCAAACTTGTTTGTTTATTTAAATTTGTATATTTTTATTATTTATATTTTATTGCAAAGACTACTTTGATCTCGACCGACACCTTGCTTGCGAATGGAGAGCAAATTGTTGACAGATATCGAGTATTATCTCCAAAAACATACGGCGACAACAAATATAGATACAAAAAAGATAACTTTACGGCAGCAGGTGGGGTGGAGAAAATTGAGGAGATCAAAAGAAAGCGTCCAGCGAACAAGACGCAAGAGGATTGGGATGCGTTGGTAAATTTCTGGATCGACACTTTATAATAATAATAATTATCATTATTATAATTATTATTATTATTATTATTATTATTGTTATTATTATTATTATTATTATTATTATTATTACTATTATTAAATAATAATAGTAATAATAATAATAATAATAATAATTCATTTATATAATAGTTTTTATAATTTAAAATACGCAGGTTAAGCTTTGGACAAACCCCGAGAAGCAGAAGATATCAGAGGTGAACCAACAAAACCGCATGGCGAACACGAGTTCTAGCCTTCACGGATCTCTCAGATGATCGCTATTCGCCATAACTTTGTAAGAAACTATTTAATCATTTTATTTATATATATACATGGTGTTGGGTGTGTCGTTATTGATTTTATTTCTAAATAGTTGAGCAGCGAGACTAAGGCGGTTGGAGAAGACTTGATAGAGCTTTACCGTCGGAACCATATGAGGGGCGATGTCTTTAAGTCCCCGGTATCTGAGGCTAGATATGTAAGTATAATTTATTTTCAAAGTCACCTATTTTTGATGAAATATAATGCATCACGACTTATATATATATTACTTTTCTTGTTTTTTTGTAACTAAATAGAACGAGATGATGCGGATGCGGGAAGAGAGCACCTCCGATGGGACCCGCGTGACTGACCGTGAGATTCTCGCTGCACGTGATTGGTGGTAGCGGTAGCGGTCATATTCCCCGGTGTAGGTCGGGTCTTACCCGGCGGTGGAGTGAAGAAGACCTTTAGCGCCCCCGACCTCGTGATGCGAGGATGTGTCCTCACCGCGGAAACAAGTCGTCGCAGACCCAGGAGCTCGCTACAGAGGAGTCGATGGACCGTGTCATGGAGTTTGTGAGGTCATTGCCGGTTGGTAGGAGCGAATGCAACCCCGGGATCAAGTGCTACTCCACCGTGGGTTGGGATCCGGAGAGGGTGGGTCGGGATCCGTGCTACTCCATCCGGTGAGTCTAGAGATACCAGGGACGGTAATGGGGGTAGTGGGGTTTGAGATGCCGATTTATGTTACTTTAACACGTTTTGGATATGTTTGTAGAGAATAACATGGATTATTATGTCGTTTATGTGCATTATGTGCTAGGATTCCCTTAAATGGATTATAATGATAGTTTTGGACCATTTATGGATGGGTAGCTTATTTATAGTTTTGTAGATGATCATGCGTTAACGGTTTAGGAACCGTTTTGGCGATTTTGGAAAAGGATAACTATGTTAGCGATTGATGGGTATATATGATATTATGTTGAGCGAATTTGTGTTATGATTGACATATTACCACGATTGTTGTGACATTGGTAAAACAGGTTGTGGAATATTAACACAGGTTGTAGATTTTTTCCGAAAATTTCCTAAAATATGGAAATTACCCATTTTGCGACAATATTCTCGCATAATGGGTCATTATTTTTGCCGGGACATGTCCCCTGAGAAAGTGCAAGAGCATATTTCGCTTACAACTTTCCCTCGGGACAAGTCCACGACAAAACTAAGAACACAACAAGAGCCTCTCGTTTTACAGGACAAGTCCCCTACGAAAGATTTTAACTCAACAGTGGTATCCGGCTTCTTAGGGGACATTTCCCCGGCAAAACGTGTGCCACGTCGCACTAATAACGTAATTAGGGTACTTCAATTAAAGTTCAAAAATAGTTTCCCCAAGGACATGTCCTCGGCAAAAATAGATGCCACGTCGGACATGTTTGACCGGCGACAATTGGCTGCGGGACCCACATGTCCCCGGTAAAGGTGGTAAACAGTCCCCGGGAAAAGTATTCCCGAGAGGGTATTACCGGGGGACTTTCGCCGGGGACTTGTCCCCGAGGAAAAGTTTCGCAGGGGACATGTCCCCGGGAAAAGCCCTGATATTTCGCCTGCGAAAGCCACGATTGTTGTAGTGAATTTAGAAAGAAGACAGTTAGACAGGTACATGCATTTTCCAAATTCTTCAATGGTGCTTAATAAAGATTATATACCTTACACAACATATTACAACTTTGTTTCACAGTCATATACGTAACTTATTAGAAATTTAAGAAAAACAATCTTATATAATTTTCAAAATTTAAATTCTACTTCATGTAACTTATAAATATAATCTCTATTTTGTGACCTACGTTCGTCATCCTTACAACAAAAGTTATTTTCGTCAAATATATCTTACGTATGTACATAATTATGATTTATATATATTTAATATTATTTTGGAGAATATTATTATCAGTTATTAAAGAGTGTACTTTTGTGTAATGCTTAAAAGGCAATAGTATATGATATAAGATCATTTGAGGACAAAATATTATTTACATACCAAGGATCAATCTTCACTCTTCATTTTTATTTGATCTAATGGATGAGATTAATCCCAACAATATAAAAAACCAACTTTCATCTTTTTTTTTCAAATATTAATATCTTTTAAACCGTTAATCGTAGAGCGAAAAAAAATATATCATTGCGACGAGCATTTAATTATCTTTCACTTTGATATACTTTCAACAAATTTTTTTTTTTTCGTATTTTTACGTTTTTTTTTTAAAGTTTTTTTCGTTTTTTGTACGTTACTGAAATTTGCATTGAAAAATCATATATGATATAACAGTAATTTGATATTAGTGTAAAATCATATATGATATGTAATATCATATGTGATATTAGTGTAAAATCACATATGATATCACATGTGATATTACATATCATATATGATTTAACACTAATATCACATGTGATATTCAATTTAGTGTTTTATCATATATGATTTTAATGCAAATTTCAAGAACGAAATAAACGAAAAAGACAAAAAACGTGAAAAATGATTTTTTTAGAAAATATATCAAAGTGTCCGCCTATAGAAACATAATTAAATGCTCGTCATGACGGTGTGTAAATATTTTCGCTTAATGATAAACGGTTTAAGAGATATTTAAATTATAAAAAATGGGTGAAATAATAAAATGCTTTTAAATCTCAGCCATTGATTTTTTTTTAGATGAATGGTGGAGATGAGTCCCTTGGTATGTGAGAAAAGTTTGGTATGTAAAATAACTCTCCTCATAGTATATATCGTAAACCACAAATCGAAAATATCTTTTAATTTAGGGAAAACATCACTAAATAGTAACCAACTTTCACAAGTGTTCCATTAAAGTTATTCAAACTTTTTTTGTGATTGAAAAACCACCCAAGTTTCATATTTGTTCCATTATTGCATAATTTTTGCTTTCTGTGCCAAGTCATCATGAAAATATATGATATGTACATGTGTTTTAATGACATGGATTGCTAATGTGCAGTGGCATCAAATGTTATACGTTGGATCATCTGATATACGCATCTTTTTTTTAACGGCAATCTGATATATGCATCTGAGTCTTAAAGTTATTTGTTAGGTTTTGATTCATGCAAATATGCACCTGCTGACCTATTTGTTCATGCATAATATGACACAGTACGTAAAGATACAATTCTAGCAATTCTATAGTAAAACATGGTTTACTATTTATTTACATGGTATAACATATACTCTCAACGAAATAATAATATCATCTGTTAAAAATAAGAGAAAGTAGTGTGTCAGGTAGAGTAAAGAGATGTTGGTTTTAACCTTTTAGTTGTTGCTAAAATGCCAAATCCTTTAGTAACATACGCTAATTTGAAAGAATTGCAAGCAAAGGTTTATAATACTTGATTAGCATTCCATGTCAGCTAAGTGAATGTACATATCATCTAAAAATTAATATGTCATCACTAGTGTCATGGTGTGATACGACCCGGTTAGGGGTTGTATCGGGATAAGGCACCACTTCAAGCGTGTGCTAGCTCCTTAAGAATTAGAAGAGAAGAACTAGAGAATAATTGATCTTAAACTTGATTGAATTATAATAAATGATTACAAGAGTATTTATAAGACAAAGTAGGGTAAAACCCTAAGACCTTAATAGGCCATGGGCTCAGGCCCAGGCGTATCATTCCTCACTCCTTCAAAACCACCTTGCCCTTAAGGTGTTGTCTTAAAACATTCTTAATTGACTTTCCTAAATAAACATGAAAACATTCCTAAACAAAGACACGTAAATAAAGATAGATTATATGACACCACTTTTAGCGTGTGCGAGCTCCTTAAGAAAATAGAGAGAAGAATTAGATATTTGTTTATCTTAAACTTGATTAATTATAATAAATGATTACAAGAGTATTTATAAGACAAAGTAGGGTAAAACCCTAAGACCTTAATAGGCCATGGGCTCAGGCCCAGGCGTATCATTCCCTACTCCTTCAAAACCACCTTGCCCTCAAGGTGTTGTCTTAAAAAATTCTTAAGTGACTTGCCTAAATAAACATGAAAACAATCCTAAACAAAGACACGTAAATAAAGATAGATTATATGACATAATCTTTATGCCATACGTTTGGACTTCTTGAGTCGTTTGGGCAGCCAGTCCTCCTGCAACATCGGCGTAATCCGGGATCCCATAATCTTCTTTGAATTGCAGCCTTCACCTTTTTCTTCTTTCGTATTCCTTTGCCTTGGACATAACACAACACCCTTCTTCCATCTTTTGCTACCCCACAACTCTTCTCGCGATATACCCACTTCAAAAAAACAACCAAAGTCTCTCCGAAAACATCTCCACCCACAACAACATCTTCCACACTTTCTTTATTTTCTCAAAATTCGTTAAACTCACTACTAACTTCCATGCTTTCCACATTACTCTCACCAATATCAAAAACATCATTTATAGCGCTATTAACCTCAACAACACCAATATCTTCATTAGCATCTAAGGACTCTTTAACCACATATAGAACTTCACTTGGCCATGATAGAACGATATCTATTTTCTCTTCAATGTTCACTTTTTCCTCGCAATTATCTCAAAACGAGCCTCCATTATACGGGCTATGGAGAAGGGCTTCTCCTAAAGTTGTAGGCGCTAACCTTAAGAGTGCCAATTGTAGAAGCGGTTTAAGTCCCGAGATATACATCAATTTAAGTAAAGATTCTCGAGATCTCACTTGATTTGCAAGAACCACAAACTCACTCTCATATTCGGCCACCGTACCCATTTGCAAGAGCTTAGAGAGTGCATATTCCGCGTCCTGATCACATCCGCCGGCCATTAACATTAACTCAAAACAAAAACACAATTTTTTTTCCGATGAATAGCACCAGGAACAAGAATCCGATAAACAATGCGCGTGAATAGTGATCGATGAACAGTACCGTGAATAGTGGTCGATGAACAGTAAATTATTATTATTATTATTTTTTTTTTATTTATTTTTTTTAAATTTAATTGGAACCCTAATTTGGTAGCCCTCTCAACGAGGACTCTCAATGAAAGCACCAATTGATACGACCATGTTAGGGGTTGTATAAGGCACCACTTTTAGCGTGTGCGAGCTCCTTAAGAAAATAGAGAGAAGAATTAGAGATTTGTTTATCTTAAACTTGATTAATTATAATAAATAATTACAAGAGTATTTATAAGACAAAGTAGGGTAAAACCCTAAGACCTTAATAGGCCATGGGCTCAGGCCCAGGCGTATCATGGTGACTTGGTAAAGAAACCGAAAATTACATAATAATAGAACAAATATGAAAGTTGGGTGGTTTTTCAATCACAAAAAAACTTTGAATGACTTTAGTAGAACACTTGTGAAAGTTGGTTATTATTTAGTGATTTTCTCCCTTTAATTTAAATCTATACTATCACGATTCATATTCTAGTCGGCTTTATAGCGTTTTAATTTATCTAACTTTAAATATAACGATTTAAAGATGTAAAATAATAACTAAACTCGTTTTAAAAAATATGTAAAAAATTAAAGGCAATGAATATATACTAAAATGAACATGTAGAGAGACCTAAGCCTGTTTTAGCGGATATTGAAAATATATTCCATTTGGATTATGACGATATATATTCACGTACGTATCAAGATATATATATATATATATATCCTTCAAAAACACGTACACTCGATCATGATCAATTCCATTTGCATAATCTGAGGCAAAATGAAAAGGAATAATCGTGAGGGAATTGACTTGGATGATGCATTTATCATATCAATTCATGAAAGTAGCCGAGGGTCGGCAAAGAGGCTTCCTCGCACTCGCTCTGAAGTCAAGGCTGCAAACAAGAGGTTACCTCGCACTCGATCTGAGGTTAAGGCTGCAAAACAACCTGGTAACTTCATGACTCTGATAATATCTTGTTCCAAAGTAATCACTCAAAATATCGAGGGTGACGTAACTTTGCTCATTTTGGTAGCACAAGTACAAGCAATATTTTTGCTGTTTAACATTATGGCTTCTAAATATGTATGTACTTGTTTATTGATTCCATTGTTGGATTTGTTTTAGTTCCTATATATGTGTTCCTGATGTTTATGTTGTTTCGACGTGTGTTCATGATACATAAATAATTGATTCATAGTTTATTGCATAGCATAAGCATAAGCATAACAAATTCATAAAAAGAGCATCCTCATCTCTTGATGAGAGATATACAAGCGAATTCGTTCTTTAGTATTTTTGACATTCATGATTTCTAATATGTACACTGAAAAACACCAATTTCATATAGGGGAATACATAACCTCGTCACCGTCGCTAGTCTCTTCACCTTCCAGCAAGCCGCAAGTTGAGACACATGAATCTACCAAATCACCTGATAGGTGCTTCTGTGACATTTGCATGGAAACAAAGACCAAATCACAAATGTTTCAAAACACAAACGTTTGCAACCATCTTTTCTGCTCAGACTGCATTGGAAAACACATTGACGCCAAGATCCAAGAGAACATGACTATCATAACATGCCCTGACCCAAAATGCAGAGGAGAAATAGTACCCGCAGTCTGTCAAACCATTGTTTCTAAAGAAGTACTGGATCAATGGGACAAAGCTTTATCTAACTCTATGATCACGGGGGCTGAGAAATTTAACTGTCCATATAAAGATTGTCCAGAGATGCTGGTGGAAAATAGTGAAGAATCGATGACTTCATCAAAGTGCCCAAGTTGCAACAAACTCTATTGTGCGTTTTGTAAGGTGGCATGGCATTCGAGGATGGACTGCAAGGAGTATCAGAGCTTGATCAAGAAGAAAGATGAAATATATCAGAATGACAATCTATTGATTGAGCTTGCAAAGAAAAATAAGTGGAAGAGGTGCCCAAACTGCGGGTTTTATATTGCGAGAACTTCTGGTTGTTCCACAATGAATTGCAGGTTAGTTAGTTTTCTTTACTCCATTTGGTTATTATTTTAAGTAAGATAATATATTGCCTAATGAAGGAAAATGGTTTATGTTGTTGTAGGTGTGGATGTGGATTTTGTTACAGTTGTGGAAAGAAGCCTTATTCTACTTCTGATCCATGTTCATGTTGATCCGCATGATGATTTCTTTTCATGTATGGTCTGAACTTTTTTTTTAAATCGTCAAAGACTATACGAAAGTGCTAGGAAAATTGTTAATAAGAACCGAACGAGATAACCAAATTGTTCGGTAATTCGTAATTTAGATGGAATTTCTCCTAGGGGTTGTTTTTTAAGCTTATTCTTGGGCTCATGAGGTTGCGTGGTTGGTATTTTATAAGGTCATTTTTTCGGTATATATGCTTATTATTGTTATGAATAATTATGATTGTGGCTATCCATATACCTTAACCCCTCAAACCTTTCATCTTTCATATTCCACCTTTATGATTGTACTAAATACTTTGATTATGAGAGTCCTATAAATTGAGGATCATTTGTAGTTTGTGAGATCAATCTCAATGAAATATATTGGTCTCGATTCTCTCTATTTTATTCTTCCATGCATTGGTTATGTGTTATTGCTATTAGGCCGTTGTTTCACAACACGTTATCAAAGACGAAACTCTAGGAAGATTGAAAAGACGTTGACAATGAGGATGTAAGAACTTCTTAAGATTTACAATGCATTGAGGTAAATCTAAAACCTTAAAGTTATCAATAGTCTGTCTTTTAATCGGTAGCACTAATATCGTTATAGTGTTGCATGCACATCTTGTTTTGATTCTTTTGATCTAATAAATTTTGCAGTATTAATTTATCAAACTATATGCTACATTATCAAATCATGGTTAATAAATTAATATTATTAGATTAAGATCAACTGATTAGTTCTTAAAGTTTTTGTCAATCACCTGAACATGCTCGAATCATAATATATTCACTTTATCTTATATTTTATATGCTACATATGTTACATTGTTATTTTCCTGGTACTTAAACTTTTGATTATTGTATATAAATAAGATTTTGTCATACACCAAAACAAAACATATAGGAGGAGCCACGTTTGAAGTTATGAATTAACTTTTGATCTTAAAAGATACATCTTAAACCCTAGTATATTTTTTAATTAATAATTAATAATCAATGATTGTATATATACTATGTTTTTAAAATCTTAACTTAAGGCGGTGCATTGACATCTAATAGGAATACTAGTAAGTCTAAGACAAATAAGTTTTGGGTACATAAGGCTCTCTGTAATCAAACCTATATATCTTTGTAATGGAGAAAGAAAGTACCTTAGTTTTAAATCATAATAATATAGTAGATATTGTCAATAAAATATGTGTGTTTTGTTACAACTATCAATGGCATATGTGCCTTCTTTGTAATTATCTCTTACGGAGTAAAAGCATGTGCTTATTCTAATTATCTGTTTGCTTTTATTATCTTATTAAACTTTGTGATGCCTCATTTGGTTAAGGTGTCCAGAATTTTGTAGTGGCCGACATGCAAAACAACTCCATATGTTTGGTTATTATTAAGATGAAAATTACCATCACCATCATTAGTTATTGAGGCTTGTACTTATGTGTGTACATCAATTGAATTAGTATGCGGTTATTGATCACAACTTTAATTTTATGTCTATAATATTTGTGATTATAAGATCTTGATAGATATTATATAGCTAGTAGAGTGAATGTCATAAGGATAAAAGAGGACAATCGAAAATTTTGTTCTCCTTACATGATCTTCTTTGATAATAAGCCTTAACCCACTAATGTTCCTTTACTAGGTCATGTGGTTACTTCTTAGTCACTTTATTCGAAGATAAGATTATATATGTTATATGTTTTGAAAATCGTAGTAAGAAAAGTATTGGATTGATATTTTCTTATGGCTAATAAATTTATAACCGAGCTTCTGTTAAATATCATTATAGCCGTCCAAATGAACATGCTCCACAATATAAAATAAATATGAAAAGTCATTGTAAAGATTTTGATACAGATGTGTTTAAAGTAAATGAAACCGAGTTTATTATGTATCTTGTTTATCATGAAATTTTGTTTGTTTGCATGTAAGACATATGGTTAATTGATTATGTATACATCATACTTTATTATTTGATAATGTTATAGGATAATGCCAATATAAAATTTAACTATGTGAAAATTATTAAAGTGCTTATATCATTTTGACTGGAGAAATGTGATGTTGTATTGAGATCTTCATTCTCTTAATGAAGTATAATTTGGTATATAACTTGTTTTATAAAGTCATTTATGACGTCAAATTTTGCCTATATGCTCTTATATTTGCATGATCGTCAACTTGCTTTAGTTCAATTATGTAAAGTCCGACAACAATTAGCATCTAATATTTACGTTGATATTCATTAAAGTGATATATGGTTTCCTATACCGGTGTGCTAATCGAAGTTGGTGTTATTTGAGTTGATTCCACAAACATAAAATCTTACATATGTGAAAATAGTTATTAACACAAAATTAACAAAGTAAATAATTAATGCATTTAGCAAAACAACCGTTAAGTTGTTTCTTTGTGATAATTTCACCAAAATGCTATGGTACCCTCTATAAATAGACATGAATGATATCACCTATTGTTGCAAGATTTTAAGTCGGTGAATAAACTAGGCCAATTGGTTACTTAGTAATTCATTTATGTGAAGTTAAGGTTACTTATGAGGATATTTTTTTTTATGCAATATATATATATTTCTTGCTTATAGAAGAAGTACTATTAACTTTGTCTCATTAAATAAATGGTCATGACTTTAATAATGTCATTGAGTTGTAATGAATGTGTGCATCATTCATTATGTGGTTTTATTTGCTTATGAGACATTTAAATGAATAATTAGTTGTATATACGCGTTTAGAAAATTGTGTAAGTTCACTTGTATAAAAGAAGTGTTTTATGTTAAATGATGCTATAGGCTAATGGAGTATCACATTAGTATTATGTAAAAGCTATGAGAGAGCTCATATATATGTTCTCCATATTATTCGATTTTTAAAAAATAAGTCAAGTGCAATCGAAGCAGATGTGGTCATAAACTCGAATTTATGAGCCAAGATTATTTATTGGCATGACCGGTTGGACCATACCGGATCAAGGATGATGCGAACTATATACAAGAACCATGAGTTCTTTGTGATTTGATTTGTTCTAAATGAAAGTGTATTGTTCATGTATCACCACTCAGTAAGTAAGGACTTTGTTCTATAAATTTGGAAAAATATAAAGGGGATGTATGTAGGCCTGTACATCCACCATGTGGATCATTTTGAGTTTTAAAATCGATGCATCGTCAAAATGATCATCAAATACGCAACCTAAGGTTAGCGTGGTTAGTGGCTCGACTTATAAAATGTGAGCATGGTTTTCCAAATCATATTATTGCAAATGGTGGTGAATACTTTCAAGTATTGGGCGATTATTGGAATAAGTGTTGAACTTAAAAGTAGCCCAAGTTCATACGCGAATTGCTTTTGTTGAAACGTTTATAAAACGTCTTCAGTTGATTGCAAAGCCAATAATATTATTTAAAAAAAATTAGTCTATGGGGCATGTTATAACATATGAATTCGCATCTTGCCATTAATCTGTAATGAATCCTCCCCAGTAGAATAGTTTTTGGTCACAAACCATATATCCCATGTGAGATTTTGCAATTGTGTGAAATGGGATGTTGATATAGATAATTCATTCAGGGGGAGAGAATAAGCAGCGAGAAAGATGGAACGAATTATGATATAAAATGTTGATCCTCACACTAATGAAAAAGAACTTAAAGTTCAAGGGACAATTTACATTCCAGATCTAGTAGTTGCCAGACAAGCTTTGTGGCCTAAATAAAGTGACTAGATCATACAAACGCTGCTAATGCTCCAATTAAAATGTGTGTCCCAACATTAAAACCAATGATTGATAGTAAGTCTATGGGACGTCTGCAACGTGATAGACTAATCGATTCCAAATAAAAGTCCTCGAATGAAAAGATAAAATGGAGCAATAAAATCAAAATGGTCGAATCGAGGTAATAAAGTCCCCATAATAGTCTCTTAAAGAGAAACTAGACATGAAGGTTATTGAAAACCCCGGGTACATGAAAAACTTTGAGATCTCAACAAATGATAGATTGTAATGTCTAGTAAAGTGTGGAATCGAACTAAAATGAATCGACGTCGATAGTACTATTGAGTATAATATTGCGCAAGATAATGATAATAATATAGTGCTATAATAAGAGTGAGGATCTTGAAAACAAACTTGCAAGATGATTGGCCAAAATAAAAAGACACAAGTAACTAATGAAAAGAGTTAAGTCTCTTGTGATGAGACATGGTTACTGGGACTTGAAGTCCGTACATATGAATGTGTAAAATTATTGGATATGTACCTATCTTTATGAGAAAGTGAAATTAAAGAATTGAAATTTTCGTGTTTAAGGCATAACTAATGGTACACAATATTTTCGTAAATACATGAAAATAATCATAAGGAGATATGTTCTTATGTGGTGGATCCAATAATGTATTTTGTTATTATAGAAGTCTGGCAATGTAAGAAATAATTGATGTGCGTCTAAAGGATATATGAATAGAGCTCGTCGATTTTGAATTTCCATTAGAAAATTCTCGAGAATACAAGTAGATTATAATTGGATTCAACGATATGGTTTAAAACAGATATGGGCATACGTGTGACGATTGCATTAATGTATACTTGCTGATGAGCCATGAAAATGAATACGTTTCTCATAAAACTTTATAAAGTATCTGGATTTTAATATGTTATAAGTTTTATATAGTTTGATTATTTGAATATCGATGGAATTCCAAGGGTGTTTACAAAGGCATTTGAGTACTTATAAAATGAATTTGACTTGACAAACATAGTTCGTCGTAATATATGAATTGAACATAATAAGGATTAAATCCTTAAGTTGATAGATATACTTTGGTGGATAAATGATACTCATGTCTATGAGGTCACATGTTGCAAGGCCCCTTCAATATACAAAGCCGATGATCACAATATTAGTTTGGAAGTGTCAAATTTAAGCGTATAAGAAATAATTACGATTCTTGCTCGTCATATGTGATATAATTTATCATTCATTTTGAATTTGTTTCAAAGTAAAAGAATGTACAATGAATGTTGAGTCCTCATATTGGAGGTATGAATCACAACTGGTGAAAATAGTATTTAACAAATTCTTTCATGCGAGACTCGACCAAATTTATATATAAAAGACACTGGCCATGAAATTAATTAAGATATTGGTTGTGCCAACTTAAGGAATTCAAGTGATGTGATCAACAGGGGGAGAGAATATACACGTTACACTCTTTTTCCCTTTTCCTTGTTTTTTTTTCCCAGGGCTTTTCAGCAAAGTTATAATAAGGCAACATCCCCAAGCGTATGAAGAAGTTATGTATTATTTTTCTAGTAATTGACATTTCATGGCGTTCCGTAAAGCAAACAATGAGTGTGATACAACATATTCGTGAATCATGTGGTATTTCTTCAGGCCATGAAGCTCCAACAGTCGTACATGAAAATAGTGCAGCAAACATTGCTCAAAGGACTGCTACATCAAAGGTGACTGAAGCAAGCATATTCTACCGAAGTTCCTTTTCACCAATGATTATAGAAGAGTGGCTATATTATTGTCCATAAAGTTTATTCATGCAAGAACCTAACAGACTTATATCAAGGCACTTCCTACTGCAACATTTAAGAAGTTGGTTCAGGGCATTGGAATGCAAAGACTCAGTAAACTTAAGTGATCTAATCATCAGAGGGAGAATATACGGGATGCACTCTTTTTTCCTTAGCTATGGTTTTGTCCCACAGGGTTTTCCAAGCAAGGTTTTTAATGAGGCATCATATATAAGCGTATGAGAATTAATGATGGATAGCCAAGAGGGAGTGTTATGAATAATTATGATTGTGGCTATCCATATACCTTAACCCCTCAAACCTTTCATCTTTCATATTCCACCTTTATGATTGTACTAAATACTTTGATTATGAGAGTCCTATAAATTGAGGATCATTTGTAGTTTGTGAGATCAATCTCAATGAAATATATTGGTCTCGATTCTCTCTATTTTATTCTTCCATGCATTGGTTATGTGTTATTGCTATTAGGCCGTTGTTTCACAACAATTATGACATTAATTTGAAATCCATGAGCTGGAAAATAGGCACACACACAAAAAACCTATAAATCATAAACAAGGTTAAATAAGCTCAAGGAAACATTGTTTAAATTAAATCATGCAGACTCAAGAACTTTTTTCTCAATATTTTGAAAACCCAACTATATTTGTCATAGGTTCAATCAAAATTCTATAATAGATCGAGTTTTAGATTCAAAAATCAAACTATGAGCATTGCAATTAATCTTTAGAGTTTGATCCATTGAAATGAGAAATATAAGGAAAACAATTTATTGATGGAGTAGAGTTTCATGAGAGGTTAATGTTGAAATTCTTTCACAAACAAGGGCATGTTTTAGTACTAAAGCATGTTTGACACCAAGCGACTTACCATTGTACATCTGGCTATAAACCTTAGCCAATGTAGCTGCACTATCACACCGGATAGAAATAGGTGCTATAGGTTTAGGCCACAATGGAATCTCAAGAAGCAAGTTTCTCAACCATTCAGCTTCTTTACCAGCAGCTGCTAAAGCCACAAATTCAGATTCCATTGTTGAACTGGTGATACAAGTTTGTTTCTTGGATGCCCAAGAAATTGCACCTCCACCAAGTAGGAATACCCAGCCACTTTTAGACGAATTGTCTTCGTTATTCTGATCCAACTTGCATCGGTGTATCCTTCCAACACGATGGGTAACCAGATATGAGAGACTATAATCAATAGTTCTCTTCAAATACTTCAGTACCCTTTGAACAGACTTGCCATTGATGAGCACTAGGATTACTAGTATACCTGCTCAATTTTCCCACTGCAAAACCAATATCGGCCTTGTACAAGTCATGGCATACATCAGGCAGCCAATTACCCTAGAATACTCAAGTTGAGATACAACTTTGCAATGATTAGGCATCAGCTTCTCACAAGTATCCATAGGTGTACTCACCGGAGTACAATCAAAGTAATTGAATTTCCTCAGTACCTTCTCAATATAATGAGACCGAGAGATAGAAATTCTTTTACTTTCATGTTTAATCCTTATACCAAGGATAACATCAGCCTCCCCATGTCTTTCATGGAGAACCTTGATGACCAAAATTCCTTTGTCAAGTCAACCTGATTTTGGTCAGTGCCAAAGATCAACATGTCATCAACATATAGACAAATGATGACTCCTTTACCAGATTCATCAAATTTGCTATATACACATTTGTCAGCCTGGTTAAGAACATAACCACTAGAAAAAACCACTTCATCAAATTTTTGATGCCATTTCTTAGGTGGCTGCTTAAGTCCATAAAGAGACTTAATCAGTTTACACACCTTGTTTTCATTGCCAGGCAAGATGAAGCCCCGAGGTTGGTTCATATAAACCTCCTCTTCCAATTCACCATTCAAGAAAGCTGTCTTCACATCCATCCGATGAATAATCAAATTGTGAATAGATGCCATAGCAATCGCATCTTATGGTAACGATACGAGCCACGAGGGCATAAGTATCAAAATAGTCTATCCCTGACTTTTGTTTAAAGCCCTGAATGACTAGTCTAGCCTTGTTCCATCTACCTTCATTTTCTTTTTGAAAATCCATTTGCAACCCAAAGGTTTGCAACCAGGTGGTAGATCAACCAACACCCAAGTATTGTTGCCCATGATGGAATCCATCTCATCATTGATTGCTTCTTTCCGTAAAGCAATGTCCGGGACTTCATTGCTTCTTCAAATGTTTTGGGGTCATCCTCAACAATGAATAAATAGGAGTATTGGTCGAGACCTCATCCTGGTACCTTCAACTAAGTATAGTTGAAACTCAGGTACAAATGACTTTGGAGTCCTGACCCTTTTGCTCTTCCTGAGCATAGGTTCAGGTTGTTGAACCACAACCTCATCGGGGACCACTGATGGTTCATCATTAGGGACCTCTGACACACCAGTATCATGAGTTCCATTAGGAATTCTCATACTTGGTCTAGGGACTGATGAGAATCTATTCTCATCAAAAGTTGCATCCCTTGATTCAATTATTGAGTTAACTGAAACACATTCATTAGGTTCAATAACATAGAACCTAAAAGCCTTGGAATGCTCAGCATATCCAACAAAGATGCGATCAATGCCTCTTTCACCCAAAGTTTTTGCTTTGGATCAAGGAGTCTTACAATGCCCTACAACCCCAGACCCGAGATAGTTCAGGTTTGGTTTCCTTTTAGTCCGAGTTCATAAGGGGTAACCTTGTTCCTTTTGTTGGGAACCCTATTTAATAAATAGCAAGTGGTTAACATAGCTTCACCCCAGAACCCTTGACTCAGAAAAGGAAAACATGGAATTAACCATCTCCTTCAACACCCTGTTTTCCTTTTAGAAATACCATTTTTGAGGAGTATAAGGCGGTCGTTTCATGGATAATTCCAACAGACTGAAAATACAGAGTATCCATGTACTCACCTCCCCTATCAGTCCTTAATCTTTTGATCAAAGACCCAAGTTTTAATTCAACTTCAGTTTTAAACACTTTGAATTTATCTAATGCTTCATCCTTGGAATGTAACAAATAAACATAACAAAACCTAGAAGCATCATCAATAAATGTCACAAAATACTTCTTGTTCCCCAAAGAGGGAGTGCATGCAAATCACACATCACGTGAATAAGCTCCAAGAGATTAGTCTCACGACTAACACCCTGAAAAGGTTTCTTGGTAATCTTGGTCAACATGCAAGTTTTACACTTTTCAGTGTCCATGTCAAAGGCTGGGATCAACCCATCCTTAGACATATCTTGCAACCTTTGATAATGAACATGGCCAAGTCTAGCATGCCACAGGGTAGAGTCGGTCAGTCGGTGGTCACACAGGCTGAATTTACACTATCGTGGAAATAAATACACTATCGTGGAAATATTAAGCCCTGAACATTTGATTACATAAATAACCAAAACTAATAAAAACACCATGCTTAGAAAGCACAAATTTATCAGACTCAATAACTTGTTTATATCCATGATTATTCAAAACACTACTTGAAACCAAGTTTTCCTTATATCAGGAACATGAATAACATTAAACAAAGTTACAATCTTTCCGGAACTAAACCTAAGATCTACACAACCACGACCATGCACCAAGGTCGTTGACTCATTTCCCATGTGAAGAATAGAACCATCATTCAGTGACTCATAAGTCTTGAACCAGCTTCTATCTTTACACACATGAACTGTTGCACTAGAGTCAACCCACCACGCAACATCATCATCCCGCACATAATGAGATTCAGATACATATGTAACATAATAAATCTGAAAAGACTTATTAACCATATTCCGACCTTTCAGTGAGTTGGAAGAACCACCACTCCCTGAACCATTAGTGCCTGATCCATTGGCTTTACCACCAACTTTAACACCTTTGCAGTCCCTTTTAATGTGACCAGTCTTTCTACATTTCCAACAAGTAGGTGTTGCTTTCTTGTTAGGATCCGCCCTTGTGTTATCATGATATTTGCGTTTGCCTTTGTTGTCATTGTACCTGGTGGAGTTGTTATGCTCCACCATATTGACAACAGATGGTCCAGTAGCATTGCTACTCTTTGGCTTGTCATTGTCCTGCACCTTGAGAGATTCCTCAATGCGCAGATGACTGCCTCAACTCAACCGAGTTAACTCCTCTTTCTTATGTTTCAAGGTATGCTTGAAATCTTTCTAAGAAGGAGGGAGTTTGTCAATGACACAAGAGACTTTAATGGCCTCATCCATGTTCATATTGTGTTGTGTAAACCTTCCAAGTATTCCAAGAAGTTCATTGTATTGTTCCATAACTGGTCTTGAATCAGTCATTTTGTAATTTGTGAAATTATTAACAAGGAACTTCTTACTTGATGCATCCTCAGCCATATATTTGGCATCCAAGGAGTCCCACAGTTCTTTGGAAGATTCAATGTTCTGATAAATATCAAACAGGGAATCAGACATACCATTGAGAATTAAGCCTCTGCATATATAGTCATCATTCTCCCATTTGCTCCTCCTCCTGATCTGCTCCACTGTAGCATCATCCCCATCATCAGGAATAGGTGTGGTTAGCACATACACCACACTCATGCTTGACAGCAAGAAGTGCATCTTCTTCTGCCACCTCCTAAAGTCCACCCCTTCAAACTTGTCCAGCTTAGCAAAGTTTGAAGACATGTGTTTCATTGCAGCAGTTGCCATTGATTATCACAAAATAGTTTACTGATCTCATTGCGGGTTTGTTATGTGGGGTAGTACCATTGATATCAAGTGGGATAGAATTCTGTGTGCAGTGATGTATGGAGCATTCGGTGGGGAGTATTTTTTGATAAGTCATTGCTGCTGGTTGGTCCCACGTTTATGCTGGTTTTAATTATGGTCATTGGTCACATGATGATAGTACTTAGTTCCTCACGTGATGGTAATTCATACCAGTATATGATTGGCATATATGGTTTTAATTAGGGTCCTGCTATTAATACGGGGGCTATTCCATAGCCTGTCCCTTTTTCAGGGGAATATTCTCCTTTGTCCCCCCCACTTTTTCCAGTACAACATAGTTTTTGTCAGTTTTTGTTCCGTATTTCTGACAGTTTTAAGCGTTTGGCTTATTAAACTTTATATTTACAGTTCCGCATTTTCAGGTTTATAGCTTTTTGATATAAACAAAAAAAAAAATGTAGCCACCGTATGAATAAAAACATAGCCACCGTATCAATAACTCACCCCTTTAATTATGGTCATTGGTCACATGATGATAGTACTTAGTTCCTCACGTGATGGTAATTCATATATGATTGGCATATATAATTTGGTGGGGCTCGAATTTAGTGTGGAGTGGTGTATAATTGTTAGGCTATGCGCAGTGGAAGAGGTTGGCGTCGGTTGGTTGCTTCGGTTGAGCTCGGTCGAGCCGTTGTGGAGTCTTCGGTCGTGGTCGGTTGGGGAGAGATGAAACACAAACTCGGTTGGCTTGACAACCGAGTATAAACTCAAGCTTTACCTTTTTTTTTTTCAAAACTTTACCGATTCGAATAAAACCACTACTAGCATATACAATAAGAGATACATTAATCTGCAGGTGGAAACCAATAGAGAAAGATGACTATGTGCAGCCAACGCTTGTCCAGATGCCAAAGAACAAGTACCCAATCCTTGTTGAGCCGCTTCACTGATCCGAATAATCTTCAAGGGGAATAAAAGCAAAAGAATTACGATAAACAAAACCTAACAATTATGTTTTGATTATAGTTCGACGCTGAGTCTGTTTATTGAGTACTCACTACAAGATAAATGACATTTAGTGACTGATAATAAGTGTCAGAAAAGGCATAAAATCAGTCACAAAAGACATTTTGGTCTTCTCCCACTGAAAGAAAAAGTGACACTAAAGGCACCATCACTAAAAGTCTTTTGTGACGCTTAATATCAGTCACAAAAGGTCTTTTACATTTTGTGTCTGATTGTTATGTGTCACTATAGGCACCAAAAGAAAAACTTAAAACATTGTTATTAGTGACATAATTTATTCAGTCACTAAAAGACTTGAACAATAGTTTTTTTATTTCTATTGCATTTTTCCCATTTCTACTGCATTTTATATGCTAGTATTTGTTTAAAAACTATATAAAAATGAATTTATAAGAAATTCACATATATCAAACCACAAAGTAACTTTATTGCCAAAAACAAGTCGAAACAACTCAAATTCACCCATTTCCAAAATGTATATGTCTACATATGAATCACATGGTTTCCACATGTTAAACAGCAAAAAGCGTTCAGAACCTTAAGGTCTCAGATATGACCAACATCAAACAAGGATAACAAAGAAAAAAATTGCTCTATAAGAACTCCATCCAATAGCTGCACATTTACAACAACTGCAAAAGACTTACCCTATGTTTCTAGGAACTGCATACATGTGTTCCTCTTCATTTGTGGAAGCAGCACCTAGAGCTTCATGAAATTGATCAGCTAGTCTTATGTTTGGCTTCGGGCATGGAAGGTTCCAGAGCTTGATGGTTGTCTGCAGTCGAGTTAAACAGTTAAGTTACGATGGATGGTAAACCGTTGTTACAAGAACTGCATTCGGTAATCGAAATCATTTTACCTCAAGAGGATGCGAATCGGAGAACTGGGCTCCATTTGTCCTTAAGTATATCAAGACATATCGTGTCAAGCTGCATGAATAAGGCTAATAGTATGAAAAAAAAGAGAAACGTCAAACAGTCATAAACGAAACACGATTTGGGTATGACGAACCTTGTCAATGTTGGGATGGTAGATTTTTGTAAGAAACCGAACCTGTAAAGCCAAAGCTAGACGATCAGAAACATATATAGGCAACCATGTAAAACATCAGTTATTACATACATCAGGCTACCACATATTTTTATGCCTTGTAATGAAGACATCATCACAAAGATTTATAATGTAAAATTAACGGTTCACCAAATTTAATGCACTTATTCACATGTATTCAAGAGGTAATCAAAAAAGAGTGACACTTAAGGTGGTAAGGGTGTCATGCTTACATAAACTTTTCAGCTGTGCCACTGACTCGCTGTCAGAACACATTTAGCCGTTGCCATTTGTAAGTATCACGGTTTGGGTCGTGTTGTTATCCCAAATGTATCAAATCGAATTATTTAGTTCATAGTAAAATGGGTCAAAGGTCATCAATTGTAATGCATATAACCAATATATTGTAATTATTAAAAATATAGTAATTATTTTAACAAAGTACGAGTAGTAGTTATAGCTTTAAATATATTAAAATTAAGGTGGACAAGGTGTTTGTAGGCCAACCTGGCCCGGCCCACTAAGACACGCACTAAAATACCTGTTTCAACCGAGACCTTTTTGACCCATTAACTTACCACCCCATTTCACCTGTACAGAAATTACAGAAACGGTATACATAATTCTTCAGTCTTACGGTTGGGGTTTCTGCTACAAGTAAGTTGGTCTGACAAACACCAAGCTTCTGTATAAGATAAAATCATGTTAGGTCACATCATTATCAACATTCAAAAGTGTGTGTATATCGGCGATGGAACATACTTGTTATTGGCAGCTGAAGATGAAAGGGCTGAAACTAAATTCCTGTGGTAAAAATACCAAGTGATAAGAACCATAGACAGTGTAAAAATACAAGCTCGATGACTGACAATTCCGTGATTGAGTCTGTGTAAAATTGTTGCAAGATACATCACTGCAATAAAATTCGAAAGTGATAAAGTTACTAATCTCTATTCTACAGTAAAAGATACTAAAAACATAAGAAGATGAATCACTTACATCTTTTCTTTGCTGCTAAATATCCATCCAGGAATATCTCCAGCTAGAAAGTTATTACTCAGAAATCTACATTCAAGGAGAACGTTCCATCTTAAATTTTACCCTGAGTAGAGAGTATTTAGAAACGACAACAGAAACATTCAGTATCCAAAAACAAACCTGTTACACTCATCCTGCGCTGAAAGCCAAAGAAAACCACTGTTGCAGAGGGGTTAAAGCCCAGATGCACTTCTGTATCAGTTGAAATACGTTCTATCTTCTTTTCAGGCGAATGCAAAACCCAAGTTTGCTCCGTATCAAAATCACATGATCTAATCGTACAATCCTACATTAATACATTTATTTTAATAATGATCAATGCATTACACGTCTATAAGTTTCCAAAAATACCAAAATACGATCAAAACGTAAATGCATCAACTATGATTCAATAGCGAGTACTCTAGTCAGATTAAATTTTGTTAGAAACGGCAATATCTGACACTTACCTCGAGTATAGCAACAACGGCATGTCCACTAGTCGGACTATATGACATCCGGACGACAGGAGCACCGATATTAATAGACGATATCTTACTACCAGTATACGCATCAAATTCTGCATATTAACATTTTCAAATCATTAATAAAAAACAAGCACACAGTCCTAACAAAAGAAGTATTCATCTATAAACTTAACTCCTACTTCTAAAAACTACTGTAACTAACAACTAAAAATTAAACCGACAGTGATAGATTAGTTATACCGATGATAACTTACTACCAGTATACGCATCAACCTTTTCACATATAAATATACTCACTTACAGTTGGGATGGAAACGATCCGAGCCCGAGGCTGACAAAGCTTGAGCTCTGCTCGTGACATATTTTACAAGCTCGGGCTCGGCAAACAACAACAGCACTGGTAAGATATTCCAGAAATATCTAAAAGTTCTGTTTATACGAAAATGTAGCAACATACTAAGTAAACTAAGATTACTGAACAAAACTTTAAATGTATACAAGGCACGTGGATAACCATCACCTATATGTTGTTACTGAGCATCTACAAGCATGCAAATCTTTGACGTGTTTAATTACATGCCAATGTGGGGCAATCTGACGGTACCACTGAAACGCTAGTCCTTTTTTGGATCGTAATTCTTCAAACCAATCTGAAGCTCAATAGTCTCAACAAAGTTACGGACCTTCTTCTCCTTGGCATCGGTGGTGATCTGAGTAATTGCCTCCCTAAGAGCATCACTTGATAGCTTACTGCATATTCAGCAACAAAAAAAAAAGCCTTGGTAAGTTAGTAACCAATGTTAAAGACACCATTTAAAGAACAATCGACAAGAAAGTACAAACAATACAACTAGATAGCAAAATTATGAACCATCAGTTTCAAGATGCACCATGTTGTTCTAAATAAGTAAATGCTAATAGTATTTGTATAATTCCTGATCGATATATCCTATAAAGCATGAATGCTAGCATTAAAAATCAAACATAAGAAAAAGACTGAATTGACATTCACTTGTTTAATTACATGCCATTTCTATTTACGTTAACTAGACAACATTATAAAAACTAGATATAGAAAAGTTTAAACTTATTACATAGCCGTAAACTTAATTGTTAGAAACTACATATCCATAAAGTTGTCATAAAAAAGGTGCAATTACAAAAAGAACTCGCTAAAAAATTTGATCACTTCAGTATGACAGCCGCATTGCACAAAGACTATGCTAGTTCATATTTCACAACATATTCTTTTGAAGAAAAAATTCCTACTTCCATTAAGCAAACGAAGAGTAGATACATAAAAGTTAGGTAAAAGATATATAAATATATATACCGATGATGTAAGTACCAGCAGCAACAACAACTAGAGCTTGAGTAGCAGCTTGTGGCTAAAACGGTTTCGAACTCCGGCCGACGTGCTAAACATAAACCTAACTCCTCAATTTCAAAACCTAAACACATACATCGATCAATTATCAAACAAAAACTATACAAATTAATCATCAACATACCGTGAATCAGAGATTAAACTAACAAATTTAGCTTGAAATAAGCTCGAATTAAGCGATTATTGGATCGGTGTAAATGAAACCCTAATTATTATATGTATATCAAAATTAGAGAAATAATACCTTCGGCGACGGTGAATTGACCGGAGATGGTGAGATAACCAGAGATGAAGGTGTTGATAGCCGGAGGTGAAGGCGGTGACGGTGGCCGAAGGTGAAGGGGTGATGGCGGCTTGAGAGAGAGAGAGATAAAACTTGTGGTTTTTTATTGAGATGAGAAATAATGCGAGGAGTATTGTTTTTATTGACTTTGCCTTTTTTTTATTGACTTTGGCTATGGTTTTATTGATTTTTTTATTCTTCAGTCATAAAAAGTTTCAGTCATTAAATGACATTTCTCTTGTAGTGACTAAAGTAATATGATGCAATGGTAAGAGTGTTTGCATGCATGTACAACACGTATTTGCATGCATGTACACGTTTTTTGAATTAAGGACATGCATGTACACGTATATATGTATTTCGAATGTATGAAAAAAAAAAGGGAAAAAAAAAAATTGCCAGGTCACCACTGTGGCAACTAAGTCGTCGTCAGGTCTTCGGAAAAAGAAAGCTGATGTGACACCGACGAACTAGGTCGCCATTGTGCATAGCCTTATGGTGGTCTCTAGTTTTGCACGTGAATGTGATGGCTGATATCACATGTTTGTTTCATCAGTATGTATTTTTATGTGGGACTCAATTTGTGTTTCGAAATATACTGATGTCACGTGGGCATTTATTGATTTTTGATGTTAGAAATGGTCACGTGAGAATTTAGTGGTCCCCTCGTTTGATAGTTCTTGGTTTGCTGATGTGGGGGTTCGGATTGGGGTCACATGATTTCTTATTATTGGTCTGTCGTTTGCTCCATTATGTGATTAATTTGGTTGCTACTGATAACTTGTTCCTGCTGATTGTAGTACATACATGTGGGGGTTAGTAGTATTCAGTGGTAGTTATATTCGTGGGACTCTAATATTAGAGTAAATTACACCGTTCGTCCTTGTGGTTTGCGTTGACCGAAGGGTTTAGTCCTTTGACCAAAAGAATTGCACCATACGTCCTTAAGTGTGAAACGTTATGCACCGTTCGTCCCTCCGTCCATCTGGGCCCACCAATTCAAGATAACGTCAGTTAAGTCACTTAACCTTATGGGCATATCCGTCATTTCTTGTCTCCCCTTCTTCCCGCCCAAATTATAACCCTGTATACTTATCTATCTACCTCACCTACCCACATTAATTTACTCTAAAATTAATAATATACCTCCCTCTATCTCACGCCTACCCTCTCAAAACCTTATCAGATTCTTTTTTTTTTCTTTTTTCTGCTCTTGTCTCCCACGCGTCTCCCCATCCTCAAACAAACATAAAAACTGAATCCTTCCTCCCTTCTGAAACGGAAAAGATTATCACCCTCCATTCCACAAATAGATCCCTATTAGCCTAGACATCACATGAAGCGTGCTATGGAGGATTTACGAGAGCCAAGAAAGGGTAACACCCTATACGCGAGGTCAAAAGAGCTAGAGCTATCAATTCCTTAACCCCAAATATAATTAGAGCGAATTGATCATAGTCTTCATCATCATCCTCAAAAGATCCGAAAATTAGGGTTGAGTAAATCAAAGGGCTTTTCGAAATTGATTGAGGGGTTTTATTCTTGGGTGAAAGAGGAAGCTATCCCAGAAGTTAATTGGTCTAAATCAAACCGGGTCACCTCCAATTGGAGTTTTTGTATTCGGTTTTCATACTCACTCGACCCACTTTGGGAATATTGAAAGAACATTGATCTTTATTAATAGTTTCAATCCATTATATTATAATTTTGTCTGATTCGAATTTAATTATTTATTTATTTTTATATTTTTCGACTGTGTTGCATTTGAGCCTAAGTCAAAACATACATATTTTTGTTATAATAAAGATGATAGAAGAGTTGATGTAGTCAGTTAACACCATTATCAAAAAAATAACTATAAACAGTCACTTACGATACATGCAATATGGGTCTCGATCAACAACATCATTTGCTCTAATTTCATACAATGGGACCACCATCTGATTCTTTGCGAAGTATCAGTACAAATTTTACTGGGTTTTTTCACAAATGATTTGGGGAAGAAGATGATTAGATCGTGGGAATTGGTGCAAAAGATTTTAGTTTGAAGGACTGACAAGGTAGATGGGTTTTCATAAATGAAAGTACTTGGGAAATGACCAAAATAACCCTTTAAAAACCTCCGTTAACCCACGTTATCTTGAATTGGTGGGCCCAGATGGACGGAGGGACGAACGGTGCATAACGTTTCACACTTAAGGACGTACGGTGCAATTTTTTTGGTCAAAGGACTAAACCCTTCGGTCAACGCAAACCACAAGGACGAACGGTGTAATTTACTCCTAATATTATATTCTTTGTGGTCACGTGGGTTACATTTATATTTGATGATCACTTGATGTGGGTCCATTGATTTCTACTGCTCATGATTTTTCGAGTATGGGACTGCACTTGATTGGTTATACAGTGGACATTCGTGGTTGATACTGGTAATATTGGCATCGTGGTAACTGAAATTTTGGTCGGATAACATTTATACTGTTCATGATCGATTGTTGTACATGCTAATTCTGGTCTTGACAGTTGGTCTTCTAATGTTTTACTAGTCTTGGTGAGTTGAATTTTTAATTCAACGATGAACCCTAGTAATTAACATACTTTCGGCTTGATTTGATGTTTCTACTGGCTGCATATTTTGATTCGTATTGGTTTCTACTGACTGGTTTCTGCTGGTAGTATTGGTTGCTGCTGATCGGATCCTACTGATATTGGTTTCTGCTGATCAGTTGTTACTGGTTGTTCTGGAGTCCTTCTAGTTGATCAGGTGCGTGTCTTATCATATCTCAAAGTGAATCTGGCACTTTGAAGATAACTTGTTTGTGTATTAATGGTGTGACAAAGACTTGATGAATCTAGTGAAGGGGTGAGATCTATAGATTAAATGTACTTAATGCGCACATTTGCTAACACTTTAAGGAGTTACGTTGTAGTGCTCAGTGTTAGTGAAGGGGTGTGATCTACAGATTACAGGTGCTTAATGCTCACATTTGCTAGTGTCTCATCTAAGTTTGGAGTCACATGGATAGTACAAGATATAAGACGCATGCTTTGGTGTTTCTACTGGTTCTCCGTTCCTACTGGTAGACTATTTTGATGCTGCTGCTGATTTGATTTTTCTGCTGTTGCGATTTATTTCTTTTGTTTAGTTGAAAGAAAAAAAAAGCATTTAAAAAAAAATCGTATTATTTCTTTTTCTTAGTGATAAAAAAAAATAATAAAAAAAAAAATTGAGATGGTTAGTATATTTTAAGGGGAAGCTTATTTACTTACCATCTACACGCATCACTTGAGGGGAAGTGTCTACGCGTTGCACAAGACCCCTATTAGATGAAGGGGAAGAAGATTAGTAGATGTGCAGCGGATTATTTGTGATGACATGTTTTAGTATTGTTTCTTCATACAGGTTGTTTTGTCATATCGAGAAACTGGAACTTAACCTAGTCAAATTTCAGTTTAGAGGAAGATTGTTGGGAATTGCAGAGTACAAAACTACAAGCAAGAATGAAGTAAGAAGAAACAATGAGGGTTTATTATGTAATAGTTAGCTTAGCTTTTCTAGTAAGCTAAGTTTAGGGTTTATGTAACCTCCCTCTCCTTTATAAAGAGGGTAGGCGTCTAGGGTTTAGTATCTTTTTCATTTCAATTTAATAGTAAAACTCTTCAATGACAGTCTAGACACACGATTATAGCGTGTGTACATTAGTAGTAGTAGTAATTTATATTTCAATCAATAAAGAAAACCTTATTAGTGATGTTGATTGTGTCAATTATTATTCCGTTGTGCATTCAATCAATCGATATCATTCTTACCCTAGTTGAGTCCAGATCTTGGATTCTACAATTGGTTTCTACAAAGGGTTGGTTGAGATGGGCCAAGGTTCGGGTAGCTACAAGAGTAGCAGTGAAAGGCCCACTAAGGAAACAAGGCTTGATGTGGATGATCCATTTGGGCTTGCTCTTTTGATATTGGGCTCTAGTGTGACAACTAAAAGAGGTGATAATGGACCAGCCATTTTGGATTTTTCTGAATTAAATCACGACCTACATAGAACCCCTTTCCAGAATCCAATTATTGTTAATCAAGAATGCTCTGTTCAAGCTGAGATAGAAGCAGAAATTGCTGCTGATGTTGTAGACGCTGCTCGACATGCTGATATTGAAGCTGAAGTTGATGAAACAACCAAGATGGGTATTAAAGTTGGAGCTCAGCTACATGAATTTAAAGAATTGGTCCGTGATTCTGTTGAAAAAGAGGCGCTACAAACAGGTTTTAAATGAACTTTCTTTCCTATAATATTAAAGGGCTTGGGATTGTTGGGAAACACTCTTGGGTGAAAGGTATGGTTAATAATTTTGGGGTTGACTTTTTGGCGGTTCAGGAGACTATGATAACTGGGGTGGGAAATTTTGATTTTTCTAGATTATGTGGAAGGAATGAGTATGAGGTTGATGTGGTTGAACCGACTGGGAGATCGGGTGGGTTGATTAATCTTTGGAATCCTAAAAAGTTCAAAAAGTTTTCGTCTATGCAGAACACAAATTTCTTAATGACTTCAGGCTCTTTAATCGAAGATGGGACGGTATTGAATGTGGTTAATATATATGCTCCGCAAAAAATTACTCAGAAAAGGGTCCTTTGGGACAGGTTGAGAGAGGTTATTCAAAGTACTTCGGGGATGTGGATTTTGTTGGGCGACTTTAATGCGGTTAGATTACCGGAAGAAAGGAAGAACTCTTAATTCAACCACCTGTCTGCTTTTGATTTTAACATTTTCATTGATGATGTTAGTTTGCAGGAGTACTACATGAGAGGGAATAAATTCACTTTCTTGGCAGGAAAAGACAATGTATTCAAGCTGAGTAAGATTGATAGAGTTCTACTTTGTCAGGAATTCTTTAATAGGTGGCCTTTGGCTTGTCTGAGGGCTCTTCCTAGAGTTTATTCGACCATTGCCCTTGCTCCTTACGGTGTTGGACTATAATTATGGTGCTAAACCATTTAGATGGTTTAACTCCTGGTTGGAGAGGGATGGCTGTGTGGAGGTAGTCATGAAAGCCTTTGATAATTTCACTTTTGAGGGACCCCCTGATGTTGTCATAAATAAAAAGTTGAGTTGTATTCGGGGAGTCTTAAGATCATGGTGGGAACAGGTTTTAATCAAAGAAAGTGAAGCCTTAATTCATCTGAAGAATGACCTTGAGCGTATCGAAAAAGTCATGGAGGAACGGGATCTGGAAGAGGAGGAAATTTGGGTTTGGGAAGAGTGCAAGAAAGGGTTGGAACAGATTAATATGTATAAAATAAGGGACTTGCATCAAAGATCTCGTGTCAGGTGGGCCGCTCACGGGGATGATAATTCCGCCTTTTTTCATGGCTTCATAAATGGCAGGAAGGCCTCCAATTCTATTACTGGCTTATTAGTGGATGGGGTTTGGGTGTCTAAACCTACCATGGTAAAAAGGGAAGTTCTTCGACACTTTAGAAGACACTTTTCCGAGACGTACAAGTGGAGACCCTACCTTAACTGCAGTAATCTTAAAAAGGTCGACAATAATCGAGTGGAGGAGTTAATCGCTCCTTTTATCAAAGAAGAAATCAAGGCGGCGGTTTTTGGTATTCGGATCGAGCTCTGGTCCAGATGGTTTTAACTTCAGGTTTGTGAAACATTTTTGGGGTCGTCTTGAGGAGGATTTTTATAGACTTATGGCGGATTTTCATGACACGGGAGTTATACATAGAGGGTGTAGTACCTCTTTTATAACTCTTATTGCTAATACTAAGACTCCGCTTGGGTTGAAGGATTATCGGCCTATTAATTTGGTTGGTGTTATAAGTAAAACTATTTCCAAGTTGATAGCTGGGAGGATGAGGAAAGTTATTGGGGAAGTTATTTCTGATTCACAATCAGCATTCATTAAAGATAGATTTATTTTGGATGGTCCGTTAATGATAAATGAGGTTATTGGGTGGTTAAAGAAAAAAGGGAAGGAAGCTTTCATGTTGAAGATTGACTTTGAGAAGGCTTTTGACAATGTTAATTGGGAATTTTTACTCTCTATCTTGAACCAAATGGGTTTTCCTCCTAAATGGTGTCTATGGGTCAAAGGTATTCTTCAATCAGCAAGATCTTCTGTTTTAGTCAATGGCTCCCCTACTTATGAATTTCAATGCGAGAAAGGGTTAAGACAAGGTGACCCTCTTTCCCCCTTCTTGCTCCTAATTGCGATGGAGGCTCTTGCGTCCATTCTTAATAAGGCAACTGAGGTAGGTGAGTTTGAAGGCCTTCGGTTACCTAATGGGGGTCCTATTCTCTCTCATTTATTTTATGCGGATGATGCTTTAATTGTGGGGAAATGGTCCAAAATTAATTTGCAAAAGACGGCTCGATTGCTTAGAATTTTTTATTTGTGCTCCGGATAAAAAATTAACATACACAAGTCTCACTTATTTGGCATGTGTATCAATGGAGAGGAGGTGTATCGTTTAGCTGGTATTCTTGGATGCAAGGTGGGCTCTTCCCTTTGATTATTTGGGCATCAAAGTTGGCGCTAACATGAATAGGGTTGTTTATTGGAATCCGGTTATTGAAACAATTCATTCTCGGTTGAATTCTTGGAAGGCTAAGACTTTATCTATTGGTGGTCGTTTGACCCTTATAAAATCGGTTCTTTCAAGTCTTCCAATCTACTACTTTTCTCTATACAAGGCTCCATGTAAAGTTATTGATTCAATTGAAAGCGCTATGAAGAAGTTTCTTTGGGCAGGTACAAGTGAGAGCAATAAAATTCATTGGGTAGCATGAGAAGTTGTCACTACCCGCAAAACGGATGGAGGTTTGGGAATTTCGAAACTAAAGGACGTCAATGCGGCTCTTCTTTTAAAATGGGCTTGGCGTTTCAAGACTCAAAGTGGGAGACTTTGGCGCGATGTTGTTTTAGCAATTCATGGTGGCCGAAACAAGTGGTGTTTTTTTACCTCTTGACCGGAACCATGCAGGTTGCTGGAAGGCGCTCGTTACAGCAATGGAAAAGCTTCGGATTGCAGGTACACATGTTGATTGGTTTTTTAAAGGGAAGTTGGGGAATGGCCATCACCTTCGGTTCTGGAAGGACAGGTGGTTCAGAACGAAAGCTTTGAGGCATAGATGGCCTAATCTTTACGCTAAACGGACAAAAACGCAAGATTTCGCGACAGATTGTTATGTCCGTTCCGAGGTCTCTCTCTCGGCTGGATGGAATGCGTCTTCCTCTACATGGAAGAAATCTCCAATTGCAAGATGTTTTTATATGCTTTCCTTGGTCAAATATTCAGGTAATAATGACTCTTGGCTTTGGGATGATGAAGGTAAGGCTCCTTTCTCTGTTGCGCTTGTAAAAAATTTATTTAGGAAGGATCGAGATGAGTACCGGCCGCACAACATGAAATGGGAATCATGGGCCCCCCTTAAAGTTAACATTCTTATGTGGAGAATTGAAATGAATCGAATTCCAACACGTCTAGCTTTACATCATCGACACATTTTCTTGACGGATATAACATGTCCCCTTTGCGAGGTGGTCGATGAAAGCTCCTGCCATGTTCTTGCTGATTGTGGGTTCTCGTTCGGTGTGTGGAGCTCCATTTGGAAGTGGTGTAAATTGGATCCTATCTATGTCTTTGATATTGACGATCTTTTGCACATTCATAAAAATGTCAAAGGGCCTAAATGGGCGAAGAAGGTGATTAGGGGGATTATTATGACTACCTGTTGGGCCATTTGGAACGTGCGCAATAAAAAGGTTTTCGATGATCACAATCCTAAGGTGGTTGAGGTTGTTGCAGTGGTTAAGTCTTTGTCGTTTTTATGGCTTAAGAGTCGAACTAGTTTTAACTCCCTTCTTTGGAAGGATTGGGTTGTGTTTCCTCTGTTTATGATGTAATTGTTTCTTGGCGGTCCTTGCTTTGAGGGCTCGCCGTTTTTAATGAAGCTCACCGTTCAAAAAAAAAATTTGTGAGTCTTTTTGTAGCAATTAACGACCAACGGTTTAAATACAATTAATGCTTGTTTGGCAACAAAAAAGAACATTGAGTAATCGCTCTCAATCAAAATAAGCATTTAGATCTTTTTGCTAGCGTCATGTGACATGCTTCTCAAATTACATATATCTACCCTTATTTTTTTATTCCATTAAAACAACTTTTTTATTATAATGTGTATATGTCATTTTACTTTACTTTACATTTTATAATTATAACTACAACTACATTATGGACGTTTTTATTAACAAGTAACTACTCGCTATTGCTTATTTAAATTTCGCCAAACATGCCTTAAGTGCACACCCTTTTCAAACTTATTAAAAAGTCTATACCACTAACAATATTTTGCCAATGTAAAGTTCAATCTATTACATTGATCGTAGTCTCATAAACTCTCTAATGAAGATTATGTCTTGACATATGAGTTATTTTATTTTATTTTGTATGACATCCGCTTAAAACAAAATAAGAACACAACTTTCTAAAATAATTAATATGCTCTAATAAAAGTTATGTCTCTAATGCGTTAACATAGATTTCATGATACCATAAAGATCAATGAAAAAAAAAAAAATCTATTTTAAACATTACCTTCCATGTTAACTATCAAATACCAAACTTCCTATTTTATGTGATCAACACAATCAGTTCCTATATTACTTCCTATATTACTGATATATATATTGTTATTATTGCTAAGATACTGGAGTAAGTATTTTTACAGAATGTTGAATTTATTTGAAATCTGCAAAAAACTTAAGGGGATGATGTTAGCTCATACTCCATCAAAGGTTAAGGCTGCAAACCAAGGTATCTTCTAATTGTTTATAGCTTAGTTACTAAGTAATTAACTTTGAATGGTTTACTACTGGTTGATTGATGAGATTGTGGCGTATCAATGGCGCCGGCTGTGAGGAAAAACCTCATATGTTATGGTTATTATGGCTCATAATATATTACTACATCTTTTTTGGGTCCTTGTATATAATTGTTGAGCATTGAAAACTCCTAGGGTTATTATGTTTATTGAGCCACAATATCTATAGGTTATAGAAAACCCTAACGGACCCAAACCCACAACCGGGCTTGTGTCAACTAACCTAATACCGTCTAATAACCATATCCGAGTTGTTCTAACTTGATGGCCTCGATCATTATGTGGATCTACTTTTTTTCTGTATTTGTTCACAGTTGATAAAACCGTTGGGGATTTTGAGATTTGAATTAGGTTGAGGTCTTTTTAACGTGTTCTTTGTGTTTATGTGCTTAATACAAAGAGACTTAACAAATGATCAAGTATTTATAGCAGAATGATGGATATACATATACACAACCAGTTTAATTAGCTGTAATGTTATATCCAAGCACAAGTGAGGACAATGGACATTAACTTGTTAATTAGGGGATAATTGACCTTTGGTTCCAGAAAATGTTTAACAAATTAAGAAACATGGATGCCTTAAATGATTAAAAAAAATCTCTTTTGATGCAAGTTGATTTCATAATGTGACCTTTGGAATTTGTATAAGAAAACCTTTCAAGGACCAAAGCATCAACCTCTTGATATTCCATAACGTCTATTTATGCATTTGTGTGTTTTTAAAAACTAACTGTGTGATATATATTGCATATCAAAGACAATAGCACATCAACATTCATGGATGGCAGTTCAAGCTTTGATCCTCACCCCGTTGTCGGCAATCAAGATGATATCTTTCCCATATCTGATGGCAAGTACGCCGAGCAACTTCAACTTGAGGAAGCACTCATATTCTCCTCCTTGTCACTAATCCCGTCAAAACATAATGAAAATGCCACATCGTCGAGCAGTAGGCCGCCATTGGTGACAACTGAATCTAACCAGTTACCTACAAGATTCTGCGACATTTGCATGGAAACAAAGACCGAATCAGAAATGTTTCGAAACACCAAGGTTTGCGGGCATATGTTCTGCTTTGACTGCATCAGGGGACATGTAGCAGCCAAGATCCAAGAAAACATAACTAAAGTGAGGTGTCCAGACCCAAATTGCAAAGGGGTAATAGGACCAGAAGTTTGTCAATTCATTGTTCCAGAGGAAATACTATACCGTTGGGAGAAAGCTTTGTGTGAGTCTCTAATAGTAGGGTCTCAGCAATTTTATTGTCCATTTAAAGACTGTTCAGCCATGTTGTTTAACGATGGTAGAGAAGTTGTGACTTCATCAGAATGCCCGCATTGTTATCGACTGTTTTGTGCACAGTGTAAAGTGCCCTGGCATTCAGAGATGAGTTGCAGTGACTTTCAAAGATGGAAGAAGGGCGAAATAGATCAAAGTGATATCATGATGATGGGTCTTGCTAAGAATAAGAAATGGAAGAAGTGCCCAAGATGCAGCTATTATGTCGAACTAGCCAGTGGTTGTTTACATATTCGGTGCAGGTTAGGTTCATGACTTTTATTTCCCGTTGTGATCAAGGTTAGCGTTTGCTTGTTTGGTGACTGACTGACGACGGGTTAATTATTCTTGTTGTTACAGGTGTGGGCATGAATTTTGTTATGGGTGTAGAAAAACCCATTATGATCATCAATGGGTTAAATGTCCATACGCTTAAATCCCTTGCAAGATATTTCGAGTAGACAGTTTTGTAATCATGTTAAGCTTTGTTTGTTTCTATTCATCATAAAAAGACTTTTAGCCATTGTTAACTCTACAACGCTGCATTTTAATTCTGAATCAAATGATCAAGGATGTTACGTAATGTATATATGACAGATTAATGATTTATGTATTGCAGGTGTGGATATAGCTTTTGTTAGGCGTGGAAAGAACCACATCAATTTATTGTTTGTTTTATATTTCTAATATGATCGTATAAAGTTTTTTACTCCATCTATTATCTTAAAAGAATTATTAGAGCTAGTCGCCCATCGGACGGGCCATAGGCTAGTTCAAGTATATGTCATCAACTTCTGGATCAAAACCGGAAGAAGTATGGACAATACTTGAGAAAACTCTATTTAAAAACAAACCAATTGAAGAGAGATCTCATCCTACCAAAAACTTGTGAACATCAAATTATGTCTAAGTATTGTAGTTTGGACCATTTGGAAAGAGCTCGATAGTTGATATATTGTTTCAAATATGAGATCGATCGTTGGCTGAACAAATGTTTGAGTCCAAAGCCCATTGAATGCTTTTGTGCTTGATCTTTGCTATCGTCGATAAGTACCAATAAATAGTTACTAGTACATATTATATTATAAGGTCGTGTTCTTATTTTGGTTTTTAATGCATGAACAAAGGTTCGCTGACTTAAACCTAATTGCAGGCTTAAGGTAGGTGATACAAAATAAGAACACAACCTTCTAATGTAATTATAGATGTAACAATATATAAACTTAACGACTTTAAGAATTTGAAAATTTTGATACCATAAATATTTATGAACACAATGTTTTCTATATTTAATTAAGATCACCTTCCATGTTTACTATCACTTATAAATATAGAAATTACGGGCTCATTATTGATTGATTTTGTAATTATAGTATGCTTAATCTATGGTTAGCAAAACTAAATCTTTATATAGTGATGCAAAACATAAACGATATGTTTATTTTTTTCAAAGACATTCGAGTAAATATTTTTACAGAATGGTGAATTTATTTGAAATTGGCGCTAGACTTAAGGGAAGGATCATGTTAGCTCGTACTACCTCGAAGATTAAGGCTGCAAATCAAGGTATCTTCTAAACCGTTTATCGCTTAGTTCTTAAGTATATGTATTCATGAATTATTACTAGCTGATTAATTGATTGAGATATATTGTGGCATAACAATGGCCCATATTAGGGTTAACCATGTTGCACAAAATTATAAATATTATTGTTCAAGCTTTAACTGTGTTTTAGTAGCACAACTAATCAAACAATATCTGTACGTTGTTCTTCATTGTGGATGTTCTTGTTCTATGTTCGTTCATGGTTGATAAACGTTTGGGGATTTTTTAGATTCGAATTAAGCTAAGGATAACGTACGCTATAAAACATTTAACCTTTTGTACTCTTTTATTTTCTGGTGAACCGGTGAACAATATATTAACAACTCAAACGCTTTTGAAACTACAAATAGAGTGAATATAACTAGAACTATAACAGACTGATAGTTGGCTAGAAAAACTTTTGGACTCTTTTATCTACCTTCTTGCTAGAGTTATCAATAAAAAACAGAACAAGTGTTTGATTATTATACAGCATGCATAATGGTGTAGCATAATGATTGATTGAATGACTTGCAATTAGGAGAAACTTGACCTAAGATTCGAGAATTTCTTTTATAAAACATAAAAAACTCTTTTTGATAAATTAATTAATTACTAAAGACATTGCTTTTAAAATTTGGAGTATCAAATTAAACAGTATGAAACATGAAAGTTTATTTTCAGAATGTGTTCTTGGAACTTATGCCATCGTGTATATAACAACTAACTCACTGTATGATATAAACTGCAAATCAAAGACGGTAGCACATCAGCCTTACCAACTGTCACGGCTGGCAGTTCAAGCTCTGATCCTCACCCTATTGTCGACAATAATCAAGATGATATATATCCCATATCTGATGAAAAGTATGCCGAACAACTTCAACTTAAGGAGGCACTCATATTCTCGTCGGCGTCACTAATCCCCTCATCAAATGAAAATGCAGCATTGTCGAGCATGAGTGAGCCGCCATTTACCAAGGTTTGTGGTCATATGTTCTGCTTTGACTGCATCAGGGGACATGTAGCAGCCAAGATCCAAGAAAACATAACAAAAGTGAGGTGTCCAGACCCAGATTGCAAAGGGGTAATAGGACCAGAAGCGTGTCGATTCATTGTTCCACAAGAAGTACTAAACCGATGGGAGAAAGCTTTGTGTGAGTCTGTAATAGTAGGGCCTCAGAAATTTTATTGTCCGTTTAAAGACTGTTCAGCCATGTTGGTTAATGATGGAGGAGAAGCTGTAACATCATCAGAATGCCCACATTGTTATCGACTGTTCTGTGCACAGTGCAAAGTGGCATGGCATTCGGGGATGGGTTGCAGTGACTTTCAAAGATTGAAAAAGGGCGGAATAGATCAAAGTGATGTCATGCTGATGGATCTTGCTAAGAATAAGAAATGGAAGAAGTGCCCAAACTATTGAAAGGTTTTATGGATATTTAAATATATGTATGTCCGGATTCGAACTCGAGACTTCGGGATTGCACACATTACGTATGAGAGTTGATGTTAAATAATTAATATATAAAATGTTATTATTAATTATTTGTCACGAAATAAAACATAACGATAGTTAAGTATTTAACAAGGTTTGGCTAACGGTCGTTAAATGTAAACTAAAGGGACTAGAATTGAAATTAGAAGTCGGGAAAGATCTAGAACCCCTCCTCTCCTCCCTCTCGTGTTTGGCCGATCGTACAACCCCCCTCCTCAAGGGATCGATTTGCCATATACTTAAATATTATAAAACACATGGTTGTTTCCCCGCTGTACCCGTTTCTTGAATTTTAGGATGTTGCCGTTTTCTGGTACCCGTAGTTCACTTCAAGCATCTAACCTCGCCATGTTGGCCAAGTGTGTTGGTTATTTTGTGGATTCCTAGTTTATTGAAGATAATCAATTGACCATATATCACTTAAAATCGTGTAATCACTTTTCAAAAGAAACTATTCGACCATAATATCTGAGTATCACGAATGTCTCTTTGGGATAAGACCAAGTGTAAAGTTCTTTATTTATGCACAAAACAAAAACCCTTTCATTTGTAAGTGTTAAGGTTTTTATATATATTTTCCATGTAGTAGTGAATCTCTTATATAGAGATGAAATATTCAAGTCAATGAAATTTTGAGATTTAATCAGCCCATTAATCTACTCATGATACTTCTCCATGATTGCAATAGTGGTTACATGATCAACTACATGGGATCATTAAGTTATAGTTATAACTGTCTTTGAGTAGTCAAAGCCGTTACACGTTAGATTCAAATTTACTTGCTGATGAGGTTGCTCCTTGGAAGGGCATGCCCCCTGAGTATGTCATCAGAGGAGTTCATTCACTCAAATTTATTACGAAATGATTTTTATAAACCTTAAAATTTAAGAATTAAAATTTTAACAAATTTATATGTGTAGCAAAATTGGTCTCAAGTGAACGAAGATTAAATTATTAAGATTATCGATATAAACTGTTTAGAATATTTTGTTACTTTATATTTGTTTTACAAAGTGCGTAGATATTTTTAAAAAGACATAAAAGAAAAGAAAAATTTGTAATTAAATTTCGCAATAATTTAATATTAACACCGCAACAAATTCTTATGATTAAATGAGAAGACAGAGAATATTAATTAACTAATTCATATGATTAAGTCATTAACATAAGGAAGTGTACTTAGGGAACATAAAATTAGGAATGAGAAAAAACTTTGTTATGAGAGAAAAAACATTAATTAATATACTTATCACATTTGCAATATGTCTTTTTTTTAAAATTAAGTTATTAAAAAAAATCTTTCACTATATATTTCGATATTTTGCCAAAAAAATTGTAAAAAATAACAAAATGGACATCAATATTATGAATATATTGAGTTGAGATCCATGTAGAACTCATACTTGTCATAGAACCAATGAACTAATCATGTACCATCCATTTTTTATCCAAATTAATAAAAAATCATTTTTCATTTTTTTTAAAACAACATATCTTGCAAACGGTAAATCTTCAAGCTACAAAAAATACACCATCGTGACGAAAATTAAATTATCTTTCTATAGATATGCATTGTTATATACTTTCGACGAAGTTTTTTTTTTAATTTCGCCCAGAAAAATCACATGTGATTTGTAAAAATCACATGTGATTTTTAAAAATCACATGTGATTCGTAAAAATCAAATCACATGTGATTTTTACAAATCACATGTGATTTTTCTGGACGAAATTTTAAAAAAAAATTCGTCGAAAGTATATAACAATGCATATCTATAGAAAGATAATTTAATTCTCGTCGTGATGATATGATTTTTTTGACGTAACGATTAACGGTTTGTGAGATATTTAATTTTTAAAAAAAGGGTGAATATATTTTAATAAAAGAAATGAGTGGCTATTATTGGTTGATTTGTTCTATGACAAATATGAATTCTATATTGAACTTTTCTCTGAATAAATTACAATATATTTTGCGAAAGTATTAATATCTTTATAAAAAAAACAACAAAATGGACATAAAGGTAAAGAGGAGCAATAATTAAATTTATTGGTATAATTTATTTGACGAAAAAATTTAACATTTTTATATAAATAAGATCAAAAGACGATGATTGTGTAACTTGAAAGAAAGATATTGTTTTGCATCTAATAACAAAAGTGATAATTCACATATATAAGTGAAGACAATCTTGTCATTCAAAAAAGAAAAAAAAAATCGTAATTTTAGAAATATAGTATGTTTGGCAAAATTAGATGTTGCTGCTGGTGCTAGTGCTGAAAAAGATTAAAATTGTAGTTCTTTTATTTATTTATATTTTTATTTTTTTAGTGATACTTTGTCAAACTAGATGTACTTTTAGATTAAAAGTATAAAATGACATAATTTGTGAAAAATGAATGATCTAAGCCTAAACTTATGCCTAATTTTGTGCCTAAACTGGGGTGTCACTCTCTCATTGGTTGTAACCGAAGGACCTATTTCATCATAAACCAATGAACTAATGTCTTATACTTTTATGCATAAAATTAGGAATGAGTTTATGCTCCCAATCATTTCTTTTTGTGAAAATAATCTCCGAAGAACTTATTTTTTTTAAAATAATCCGCAATCTTTGTCACCTAAACTACAATTATTTTTTTAATCAAAGTTTATTTTTTAACAAAATAATTTAAGCCTCCATAATTTTCCACAATCTCTCACGCCACACATGTCTTATAGGGAGTAATGTTAAGTGAAGTTAAAAAGAAGTCACCTAAAGAAAATAGGAAAAAAGCTATAAATGCTTAATGTACTTTATCAAAATAACTCATTGTGCTTTCTCAACTTTTTTTATTGTCATTAGACTTAATGTTGTTTCCAGTCGATATCATTATACATAACCGTTTTCATTTTATTCGGTTATTTTCTGTCCGGTTTTATCTGTTTTCGTAAATCGTCCATTTTTATCCGTTTTATTTTAATGCGTTCGGATAAAAACAGATAAAAACGGATTAAAACCGCTTTTATTATCCGTGTCAAAAGCGGTTTTATCCGTTTTTATCTGTTTTTATACGGACATATTAAAATGAAAACGGATAAAAATGGACGATTTACGAAAACGGATAAAAACGGACTGAAAATAAACGAATGAAATGAAAACGGTTATGTATAATGACAATAAGTAAAGTAGAGAGAGCATAATGAGTTTTTGTGTAAAGTACGTTATGAATTTTTAGCTTTTTTCTAAAGAAAATACTAGGAAAGTTAAATTGAAATTAGTTGCCATATACACGGGCCGATATTCGCGCTGATTAAATGGTAAATCCAATCAATTTGAAAATGAAGTGAAGCAAATTTGTTTTAAAAAAAATGAAAAGAAAGGCAGAGGTAGTTAGGCCTGGGACGCCCAAGAGGTTACCTCGTTCTCGTTCACAACTGATCAAGACTAAAAAACGACAACCTGGTATTATGTTATCTTCTTCTTCTTCAAAAACTAATATTAATCATCATTGAGTAAGTTTAGTAACGAGGTTATAAACATTAACATTGTTAGTTAAGTTTGATCATTTTTCTTGTTTTTATTCAATGGAATAGCAAAATGATTATGAAAATAGTTTATTTAGATTAGAACAATTCTTTCTTATTCTTGTTGTGAGTAGTGTAGTAATGATGTGGCGGATTGAGGAATCCGGAAGAGAGTATGCGCGATTTTTTTAGGAGACTTGATAAATTTGGTTTTTTGGGTTAGGTATTCCGGGTTAGGTTTTTCGGGGTTGGATTAGGCATGGTCTTTTCGCTTACGGATCCGAAGTTATTAAAGCTGACTTTGGTTTATGTGAGACGGAATTGGTTAGTCGTATTCAAGTAGTTTAGAGGTGTGCACTCATAAACATTTAGCGTACTTTGTAGTTACATATGAGAAAGACAAAAACACAATTTACACAGGGTATGTTGTGCATACTTTGTGTTCAAGCTAGATCCGCCTCGGTTGAGTGGTTAATGAGTAATGATCATAGGTGAAGTGATGCCACGATAATGTTGTAAAGTGGCAAGAGAGTGGTTAGGCCGTGTCCATTTCCCATGATATCTTATTAATGTATTATAGGTTGATGTCGAAAATTGCAAGTACAAGTAAGTGTCGGCCTCACATGGAAATTAAAATGACAACTCATGGTCTCTCTTTTCGCATAAACTTGTAAAAACATAAAACTTGTTTGCATTTACAAGTCATTTGTATGTATCTGTTCATATAACACTTGACATTTCAATATAATTCTGCCTTAGTTTGGTGTTCAGAACAACTAAGTCATTTTCCCCATATTAGGCCCAAGGTAATTTTTATAAAACAACTACCTCTTGATATATAATATTTGATAACCTCAATAATCTTTTCGCTCCGTAGCTCTACTTAATTATCAAGATGAAGAGTTTCCTATATTGGATGATGATTATACCTCATCGAGCAGCAGCAAATTCCTTGAGGTCATTTGTAACATTTGCATGGAAGACAAAACCTTTGAAATGTTTCCAAATAACGAAAGTTGTGGCCATCTTTTCTGCACAGACTGCATTAATAAACATATCGATGCCAAGATCAAAGAAAATATAACCATTGTAACATGTCCTGAACCAAATTGCAAAATTTTGATAAAACCTGAAGTGTGTAGATATCAGTCCCTTGTTCCAAAAGAAGTATTAGATCGCTGGGATAACGCTTTGTGTGAATCTCTGATCAAAGGATCTGAGAAATTTTACTGCCCGTTTAAAGATTGTTCAGCGCTGTTGGTGGACAATGGTGGAGAAGCCGTGACATCATCAGAATGCCCACATTGCAACCGTTTGTTTTGTGCTCAGTGTAAGGTATCATGGCATTCGGGGATGGATTGCAAGGAGTATCAAAGCTTGATCAAAAAGGGAGAAATTGCACGTAGTGACAATATGCTGATGGATCTTGCCAAAAACAAGAAATGGAAGAGGTGCTCAAACTGCAACTTTTATGTCGAAAAAACCACTGGTTGTGAACACATTGCTTGCAGGTTAGTTTCATGGCCCTTTTGGATTTCCTGTTTAAATTCAGGAGGTCACTTATTATTGATTTATGTTGTGGCCAGGTGTGGATATCATTTTTGTTATAAGTGTGGAAACAAGTGGAATGGAGGAGGTCATTTGTGTTAGAGACCTACTTGATAAAAAACTTTAGATTACTTGTTATCTTTGCCTACATAACATTTTCTTTAAAGGGTGACTTTTTTTGTTTTAGTTACTTGGTTGTTCCATGACATTATCTTTGCCTTGTTATATTTGTTTTTTCTAGCGTCTTTGCTATTTTTTTTTAATATATATTCAACTACCATTTCAAAAAAAGAAGAAGTTGGTTGTTGCATAAGAACCAAATCAGATAACCATGCATTGTCTTGTTTCAATATGTGCAAGCATAGACATATAGATCAAGAAATGATGTATAAGCATATAGTATTATCAAATTAAACCTTATGCAAGAGTCGTTTGTTTGATAATAAGGGGGAGGGAGTGGTCTCCCTCTCTTCCACCATCTTTCAGTTTCTCTCTTCTTCACATCACCATTTTTTCACCCATCTTTCAAACCCATCTCTAGAGGGAATGAACATCTTTCAAACCCTTCCATCTTTCAGTTTCTGATGCAGGACGCGGAAGCGAATTTAGATAAACCCTAATCCAAGGGTGATAACCAAGGCGCACCTTGCGGGAAATAAACCCAAACAAGAGTAAAGACTCTAAAAGATAATTTTATTAATGATTTTCAGGAATAAATCAACATAAAACCCGAGCCCTATATTTATAGGGAAGCCAAACTTGAGAAACAAGAAAAGTAATTACTTTCCTAAAACTAAAATAAGAAACTGACTCGACTAAGTTACGGCGTAATTGAATTAATCAACTACAACGTAACTGTGACACTGAACTAAAGTAAACTAAACATAACTTGATTACGGCGTAATTGATTAAATCAATTACGGCGTAACTACATCACAAAATATAAACTTGAAATTTAAACATAGGTTACGGCGTAATCATGGCTCGAGGTTACGCCGTAGTTAAGCAACAGACTACGATGCGCGACCTTGAATCTTGTCCGCATCATCCCCCTCACTTGAGAAGAACTCGTCCTCGAGTTCTCGCTGTCAAAAGCTTCATCTACCTCGAACTCCTTCACACGACGAACCTTGTCTTCAGTAGATTTGCGCTTCATATTAACTCGAGTACTTTCCAAACGATCACCCCATAACCTCAAATGTCGAGTTATGTACTTCTTATTAACAATTCCCAAGTCTTCACTTGCAATAAAAATAGTTTCTTTGCTTGCCATTGAAAACTTATTTGGGTTTGTGGTAAGCATATTTGTAATACATCCACAATTAAAATCACAAACCTTTAAATTATTGTCGCCTTCGAAATACATGCTTAGCTCACCCTCAAAATCCTTCACATCTTCTTCACCATTAAAATGCGCAACTTCTTCTTCACAAGTCTTCAAGGGACCAATTATATTTGTTGAATCCAACACTAAAGTTGAAATCTTGTCTTCATGTTGTGAATGGACTTTAGGTTCTTGGATTTTCTCAACATGCTCTTTAACAACTTCATCATTCAAAACCCTTTCTTTCAACATAACCTCGGTCTTTGGTAATTGTGGTTTTACCTCGGATGGAACCATAGCAATTTTCTTTCCTTCCCATAAGAAAAAATAAAGATTATGCCCTAGATCATAAAAACCTTGAACTTCTTGTCGCCATGATTTTCCCAACCGAATATGACAATCCTCCATATCATTCAATTCACAAAACACTTCACATTTATAAGATTTACCAATAAATATTGGAACCCAACAAACTTGTGTTTTTCTAATCGGACAAATCTCAATTGGAAAATTAAAATAATTAACCAATTCTCTCGACACCAAGTTTCTAGCCCCATAATTGTCAATAATTAAAGAAAATACTTTATTATTGATCAATATCTTTGAATGAAACAATTTGATTGTTGGTAGTCGAATCTTCATCTTCATCTTTTCATCCCATTCATCAATTCTCCTATTGTCAAACGGGGATTGGTTGCTCCTACGGTTATCAATAGATCCGCCTATGATTGGACGAATTCTTGAACCTCCATAATTGCTACCCTCGCGATTCTTGTAGATTGATGCCCCACCTACGATCACGGAATGTAGTTCTTCTAGCATAGTGTAGCACCCGTCAAGTATTTTCATGGATTTGGTTAAACCATGATCCATGTACTCTCCAGACCATACCCCACCAACAGTATGGGTTTTGAATCTTCTACACAATTCATCATCTAGGATGCTAACAAGCTCTAGACATTAATTGACGCAGAACCTTCTACACCAGTTACCACCAGGAAAAACGTGTCTCTGATGCCAATTGACGCAGGACGTGGAAGCGAATTTAGATAAACCCTAATCCAAGGGTGATAATCAAGGTGCACCTTGCGGGAAATAAACCCAAACAAGAGTAAAGACTCTAAAAGATAATTTTATTAATGATTTCCAGGAATAAATCAACATAAAACCCAAGCCCTATATTTATAGGGAAGCCAAACTTGGGGAACAAGAAAAGTAAATACTTTCCTAAAACTAAAATAAGAAACTGACTCGACTAAGTTACGGCGTAATTGAATTAATCAACTATGGCGTAACTGTGACACCGAACTAAAATAAACTAAACATAACTTGATTACGGCGTAACTACATCACAGAATATAAACTTGAATTTAAACATAGGTTACGGCGTAATCATGGCTCGAGGTTATGCCGTAGTTAAGCAACAGACTACAATGCCCGACCTTGAATCTTGTCTGCATCAGTTTCTCTGTCCTCCACATCAATATTTAATTTTTTTTCTTTGTTTTTTGGACCGTTGGAGCGGGGTGAGGAGCGGGGCTAGCAAGCCGATTTGGGACGGATTTGGGATGGAATTTGCGGTACTGCAAGGGAGGGAATGGTGCTCCCGAGCGGCACCGAAATAATCCCTCGGCCCCGATCCTTTACCACATCGACTCCCTCCCCCTAAGAAGAAAAGAAAAAAGACAACCTTCTTTTTAATAGATCACAGCCGGTTACGCACAAATCAAGACAAAAATATCACAAAATTTAGGCTTACTATTAGACATCAGCATGTACCCATGCAATGTTGAGGTGACGACACAAAAAATACATAAAGCAAGTATATGCATAAAAAGGAAGATTCATGTGACGTTTATTTATGATGTATTTATAACGTAAAAGTAAATGAATATATTTGATTATAGGGCGCCCTTGATTATATCATGCAACTTATCATGAAGATAAATTTATGCAATTCTTTAATTAAAAATATGAGATGTAACTTAATACAAAATATATTTTAATATCAGTAACTATGGTAACTGTATCTCATAAAATTACGTGAAACTTATTAATAAACCATGTTTAATGTTTATACTATAGACATGACTACGTAAGATCGTCCATAAAACCGTACATGAGATAATAAGTTGCAAATTTTCTAATCCTTTTAATTTAAGTTTATTATACTGATAATTATATAAATATTTAGTTACAAAATTGAAATTTTAAAGATTGAAGTATCATTATATATATGTAGTTAAAAACTCAATAACCATTGTTATAGACTTGTGTAGTTACAAATTTGTATTTATATTGTTTAAACCTAAGTTTTAATGTTCAAATTAATATGTACATGTACAAATAATTGATAGCTGTAATGAATAATTATTTATATTTTTTAATTAAATTGCCGTTCAAAAAAGAAAATTATTATTTGTATTAAATTGAATATTTATTTATTTATTTATATATATATTTATTTGAAAAAAGAAATTTTAATAATAGCAAGTGTATAAACTTAAAATTTTTAAAAGTTCTAAAATCAAAAGACTTATATGCTTTATATATTAGTAGGTAGATATATAATTAGCCATGTAAATCATATAATACGAATGTAGAGGCGCTTTATTTTCGATACTGACAATCCACTACATACCAATGGATGCATCTGGGCCATTGGATCAAAAAGACATCTTTTAATAATAAAAAACACGAAGGGACCACTCCTGCCAATTCAAAGAAACTTACCCTGCTAGTCCTACCCCAAACCTTTCACTTTCCCAGATTCCTCTATCAACAAAATCTGCACTTTCTCTCTCTAACCAAAATAAAAAAATGCCATAAAAATTCAAAATCAACCGCTTTTAACCGTTAAAATCAAAGATAAAACACAAAAATGGAAGAATCATCGAGTGTAGAAGCAGATCCACACAAAAAACGGTTAAAAATGAACCTACTGAATCTCGAGATGAAGGTATGATGCTTCCGACTAATTACTTAGATGTTTTATTAGAATCTCTAGTGATTTTGTATTTATTTATGAATATTATTGCTACTTATGAAGATTTTTGTGTATTTTTTTTGTTGATTTTTGATGTGATATTGTGTGATGCATGTGATGATTATGTACTTGTTTGAGTTTTATTGAGGGATTGTTATAATAAATTGATTAATGTTGCTATAAAATACAGAAAATTAAATTTGTTTTGGTGTGATTTTTATTGTGATTGTGACATGCTTTTGGTTGTATTTTGTAGTGTTTAAATTTGGTTGAGTTTCTGAGTAAAACACTTTGTATACATGGATGCACACCACGTGTTTGATGAAATGTGTGAGTGAAAAGTATCATACGTGTAGTATCACCAGTGATATTTGAAGTTGAACTGTACATATGTATTATCACTAGTGATATTTGTATTATCACTTGTGAAATTTTTGTTTATTTGATAGGTTTTTTTGTTTACTTGTTAAGATTTATTATATGTCATGTATAGTATCACTTTTGATATTTTATTGTTATTATTTTGTAATCATAGTTAATTTTTTTTTTGCTAAAAGTTTTGATGATATAATATTAACTGTGAGTAAATGTTGTTCTGTCGTCAATCAAATTTTTGACTCCATCTCCAGAGAATTAAAGGTATATTGTAACGTATAAGCATGTCTCCTTTAGAAGAATTAACTGTGATAAAACCCTGAATATATGATTTAACATTTAGCTTATTTGTTATATCACCAGTGATACATACACATTCATTAGAATGCGTATGTATACTTTCAGTAGAATGTTATAATGGTATCCCTAAAAACACGAATATTTATTCTATAGTATGAACACTTTGTTGTTTTTGTAGATTTTAGTAGTTTATTGAGGGATTGTTGTGAAAGTTAGATGATTATTGTGATAATACAATAGACTTAACAGGCTAAAATAAATATTGTGACTGTAACATGCTTTTATTAGATTTGTGGTAGATATATGTGCATAATGGATAGATTGGGCATGCTTCGATATGTTTAAAAGCGGTATTTGACTCTAGTATTAGTTGGTAGTATATCACTTATGATAAAACAGTTCCAATGATTGCTTATTGTTAGTATATCACCTGTGATACAACAGTTGCAACGATTGCTTATTTGTAGTATATCACTTGTGATACAGCAGTTGTAATGATTGCTTATTGGTAGTATATCACCTGTTATACAACAGTTGTAATGATTGCTTGTTGGTAGTATATCACCTATGATATTTATGACGTATACTTATTCAGTTTATATATCACGTATGATATTAAAAAACAATGAACTATTCATACACTAACATGGTATATATTTTATCCAGATTTGAATATAAAACTGAGAACTATCAAGAAGCAAAAAAGCAGGGGCTGGCGGTGAAAGGAAAAAGACCTTCGTGAAAAAGCAACCAAGTCAAACTAAAGAAGTAAACAAAGAAACAACATCATCACCGACAACACTAACAATACCAAGCAAATTAACAAAATCCACTGCTAGACCTTTAAGCTTAGAAAACACGAAGAACAAAAACAAAAACGGATACACCACCAACAAATTCTGAAAGAAATATCTGTGATATCACCTGTGATATAACAGGATCTACAACCACCAACACCACCAATAGTAACCGTTGAACCGACAAAGAGACGCATGTAAGAAAGCAAAGACAAAAGCAGAAAAAGAAGAAGAAGAAGCTGCAAACTAAAAAGAATGAAGTGAGAAATAAGACAAAAGGAGGGGATGCTCATAAAGCTGGCAAGAAGAAAGTTGTAAAAAAATAAAAAGACAAAAGCATCAATTAGTAATTTTCTTTTGCTACTTAAATTGTAATTTTCTCTTGCTACTTAAATTGTAAACAATGGTAATTTCTATTCAGTTGTAAATAATGCTTTTGGTTTATCTGAATATAACTTCTTTTGGTAATTTTATTAGAGTATCACAAGTGATATTAATGAAAAGTCAGATAAAAATACCATTGACTTCATGAAGAAAACTATAAAAACAAGTAAAAACTCACAAAGATCTCATTAAAATTAATTCCAACTATTTATCACAAGAGATACATAAATTTTAATTTATGACAAAGACTGGGCTTGGAACCAGGAAGCTCAGCTGCAATTGCTTTTCGCATAGCACCATCTTGACCAATTACAATGATATTCGGATAATGCACAAAAGCTTTCTTGAATGCTTGAGTAACCATACACAAGATTCAGTAGTTTCAGTCTTAAGCAGACCAGAACCAACAGTAACACATCTCGTGTGATTGTCAATTGCAGTAAAAGGCACAAAAACCATCATATACCTGGAAAGAGAAATATCTCAGGTGATAATATATACAAAATATACAAAAAACAATGAAATCTCACAGGAGATATTACAAATTAAAAAGCATACTTGTTTGTTTTGTATGTGGTATAAAAAGAGACGATAAAACCAAACTATTTGTGATTGCAATTTGCAAAAAAAAATGGCTCAATCAAATGAAAGAATCAACAAGAACTGCAGTTGTGGTTCAAAAAAGCACAACAGCTCCACAAAACATATTGAAGAAACTCAAACAACTTTGATATCGCCTATGATATCATAAGATCCTTCATTACCACAACTGCTTCAACAAAATAAAAGAAAGCGGACACACCTGTGATATCAAATGTAATATCACTGGTGATATCACATTTGATATCACCTGTGATATCACTTGTGATACAACTCAGAAACCAGCAATACAGAAAAGAGAAAAGGATAAAAGCATAACCTCAAGTACAACACACTGGGTCTTTTTATCTTCTGCAATTAACCGAATTACATGATTCCAAACAGGGTTTAAGTTGTAATCAACAACCTTTCTTTTAAACTTCTCAAGTGGCCGAATATATGCAATCACATAAGGATCAGACTTCCCAATCATTTCCATGTTTTTCAAATTATTTGCCTTCACGATTGTTAAGGTAAGCAGTCCTTGTGGCTTAAGCTCTAGGTCACTGTGCAATTATCAAACAGTACATCAAATTTGCATCACCTCAGATATAGAGTGATGGAGAAAGCAAAATACAAAACGCACTAAAATAATTCAAAAGAACGCCATTCAGAAAAATGAAAATAAGCATCAACTAATGCAACATAGGATATGATTACCCATTTACAATAACTATAGTGCACTTTGATTAATTCCCTAAAGCTTGTTTATTCAATATAAATATTTTTGATTTGGTTATATATGAAATGATGGAGAAAAACAGGAACATGTGATTGCTTCTCAACTTGTGCATCCCTCTCTTAGACATTTTATCAAACACCTTTCATGCATCAAATTTTCATCAATTCACCTATCCCAAAATGATATCATACTAAAACCTAATGCTACTCACGATCTCAAACATAAACTAAAAGTATCAAATAAACAAAATTTCACAAGTGATAATACAAATATTACTAGTGATAATACACATATACAGTTCAACGTCAAATATCACTGGTGATACTACACGTACAATACATAGCAGATTCAAAACAATAATCAGACATAAAAACAAAGATTCAAATGCAGTATAAAACAAAATTTCAACTAACAACTTAATTAATAAGCATAATTACATGAGCAGATAAGAAGATTATCAAACATTTTTCACTCACACATTCCATCAAACAGTTGGTGTGCAACTTAATAAGAAGGATTGTTAACAACTTGATCCACATAATTAACAACCGATCAACAACATTATCAACCGCAACAACATCAATCAAATCAACTTCTAAAACAGACGGTTCATTCAAATCAAAAGAAGACATAAAAAAGTGATGAAATGATCAGGATGTGATGATGAAATGATGATCGAAATGGTGATGGTGATTGGAATGGTGATGGTGATGGTGATCCAACTGATGATGATCAAACGGTAATAGTTGATTGGAATAACTACTTTTGGAGGGAAATGATGAGAGCGGGTTGGGAGGAAAACACACATTAACTGTGTGAAAAAAAATGAAGCGAATGAACAAAAAAGAAGAAGAAAAGGTTTTATATAGTTGGGATAATTAAGGTTAAGCATATTAAATCTTAGGTTAATCCCCACCATTAGATCAAAACAAATGAATGGTGGAGATTTGTCCATTGGTAAGCACCAAAATAAAGGTATGCAAATGAAAATTCCTCTACGAATGTAAACTATAGTAACAATCCATATAACATCTTTTTATTTTTATAGAAAATCATGATCCAAAGTAAAAGTAAAAGATAATGGTAAAATATAGGTATTTGACTCCTGTTTTTTTTACACCGAAATTCAAGTTAAAGATCATCATATCCTTCAATTTCGTATGTAATCATTTCGAAACAACAGAAGATGAAAAGAAAACCAGAGGAAGATAATATTACTCATTCTGATGTCAACATTGCAAATCATCAAGGTAATTAATTATATATCTTCTTCGGAATTGAAGTCACTTAATTCATCATCAAACCTTTAGTTCATGTTTATCTACCACTAGTTTATTTGTTATTTGAGATTTAAGATATACATTATAACATTGTTGATCTTTTCGTTGTTCGTTCACTGTTGAATTCACTTTAGATCTTGATTAATTACTAATTAGTACTATACTTATACGACCTTTTTGCACAAATCGGTAAGAAACTAAAAGCACCAGAGCGTACGCGTTTAATGGTAAATAACAAACGATACCTTTTGTGTAATCATATCGGGTTAGTAATTTGCATATATGATACAAGTTAGTTTGTGTTGGAAATAATATGTAGTGACATTTATTTTCTAATAATAGGTTGAACATTATAGAGGAAATATGTATGTTTATAAGTTGATAAACAAATTAATTAATAAGTTTGTTTTATAAGTTGTATTAAACAACTTTGAATTAATTTGAATTAACTGAGAATAAGGATATGGTGGGGGTAAGCTAGTGATATGAGTAAACATGCATGCTCTAACGTATTTGTACAAGTCATTCTTGCTTGGCTTGACTTGTTCAAAGTAGTGGGTTGTTGCATGGTTAACTTGGTCTACTGATATCACGAATAAGAAGGGATGTGGGAGTGATATTTGGAAGTGAATCATGGGAAAACAGTTGAATGTACGTGGATTCAAATATGTTTTCTTCATCTATAAATAGAGATTGAGAACTCTATTGTAGATACACCAAAATATCACTATCTCTTTAATATCTGTTACTCCACATAATCTTAAAGAATATTTCTTACTCTACAAACCGATTGTGCATTACGGGATATTGTTTCGCTTACAATATACCGTTAGAGACTGCATCAATCCTGGGGTGTACGGTACGTAGGCTCGAAGCGAACAAACGGGCTCCGTAGAAACCTTAAAAGGACAAAGAAGCTCTTCTTGTGCCACCGCTTGTCTTTGTCTTTTGGGGTTTTGTTTGTTGTTCTTGTAAACTATTTACAGGTTCTTTTGGATTGTTTTGGTACTGTGTTTGGTGTTTTGTTATAGGTTGCTGGTGTTGGTTAAGATAAACAACAATCTTTTAAGGTTTCTATTTCTGCAATGGACGCTGGAGCATCATCATCAAACCTTCGTATCATGAACCGTGAGTTTGTCAAGTTGGACAAATTTGACGGGTGTAACTACACCCGATGGGTCGACAAGATGAAATTCTTGTTGATCGTTCTCAAGATCTTCTATGTTCTTGATCCGTTTCTGGCTCCGATTCCTGCTGATCCTGTTCCATTTGAAGGACAAGAGGTCGACAAGAATCAAATTCTCGAGTTGGAGAAACAAAGAATGATTCGTAAGGAAGATGAGACCTTATGTTGTGGTCACATAAAGAACTCCCTTTCGGACAGGCTATATGATGTCTATGCTCCAATCACTGATCCGCGAAAGTTATGGAGTGCCTTGGAGTTTAAGTACAAGCAACAGGAGGAAGGTACTAATAGATATCTTATTTCTAAATTCTTCAATTTCCAAATGGTTGACGAGAAACCTATTTTGGAGCAAGTGCATGAACTCCAAATTCTCGTTAACAAGTTGAATGTGCTTTCTATTCCTATTCCTGAAATGCTACAAGTTGGAGCTATTGTGTCAAAGTTACCACCTTCTTGGAATGACATATCGAAGAAGTTGATAAATAAGAAAGATGATTACTCGTTGGATGATCTCTTGAAGCATCTTCGCATTGAGGAAGAGGCTAGGAATAGAGACAAACGAGTGAATCATGGGTCCACTGTTCATCATGTGCAAGTCGGAAACTCTTCGAAGAGAGCTTCTCGAAACGGTCCAACGAAAGTCAACTTGGGGGTGAAGCATGACAAATTCAAGAAGATCGGACCGTCAAAGAGAACCGGAAAATGCCATGTGTGTGGAGACACTGGCCATTACGCACGTGAGTGCAAGTTGAGGAAGTCCGGAAATGATGATGTTAATGTGGTGGATGGTGAAATTGCGGATCGTGTGGCTCATGTTCATCTCGATGAAGATAACTTCGTGGCATAATAACTTTAATAGTTTCTGGTTTTTCCAGCTTGTTTTATGTTTGAGCATGGCGGCTAGCGCTTTTGAATAATTTGTTGGTTTTGTTCTCGTTTTCAATTCTAGTGTAATCGTTTTTTATTTCTAGTGAAATTTCGTTTGATTGTTTGTTTATGAAAGCTATATGCTGTTAAACATATGTTGAATGTTTAATTTATCTTTCATATGTTGTTACAACACTATACTCTGAGATTTGAGAAAAATAATTAACGATCACTGCAAATTGAGAATTTTGGAAACCATTGCCAAAATGTAGATGAAGTAATTAAAATAATCACATGTTGGAGTGATGTATTTAATGACATGAGGCATTATTTTAATTGGTGTGATCAAAAGTGGAAGTTTTGATTCACGTAAATAAAAGAGCAGTAGCTATTGTGCGAGTAATATATTGTGTTTAAATGGTAGCACTTGTAAATGTGATCGAATTATATGATATGATTATGTGATAGGCACTACAGATTGTTGATGTGGTCCATAGGTATAAGGGTTGTAGTGGTTGGTTTATAATGCAAGAATAGTAGATTAGTAGATGTGTTGTTACGAGATCGATGAACGGACATATTGGCTGACTTGGTATGCAACTTCGGTTGAAACCGTTAACCTATGATTCCGAACTATGGGCCTTAAAACGTTATCATGGCTGATCACCTTGTTCACGACCTTGGTCTAAGATTTCATGGCAGTTTAATAGGTAAATGAGATCCTATTATAACATATAAAACACATATTTAGAGTCTACTGATTATTTACCACTAACTAAAACCTAATGGGTTTACTCGTGAAGGAATAAATTATTATCATATCGTTTAAGTGCATAACCTTTTCATTGAGATCGAAAGGCAATGCTCTAAACTGTTTGAAATTCACATGAAGGTGGAGTGCTATTGTTACGATAGATGCTTTGTTTTGATAAGCAAAAGCATGTGAGTATCTCAAAGTGTGAACTAATGTGTGTGTGTATATAGTCAAGTTGTGACTATATGAAAGGTCAATTAGATTGGAGATCTAACACCATAAAATTCCAGTGTGTTGGAATAATGTGAGAATATTGAGATGGTACCATTATAGAAAAGTTGTCAAGTTATCTAGAAACTTGAACTTGATACTACCAAACCTCTGACGAGAGATTTAGTGAGTATTTGTGATGAGACCGATAAGAGTAAAGTGACTTCTCGGTTATATCCTAATAAGTTTCTGACGAGAGACTTGCTAAGGATTACTAGAGACATGGGTTTGAAACCAAATGTGAATCGGTTGGTGATGGAAACCCGACTTGATTGTAGAGCTCCTACATTACGAGTTTAATGGGTAATAACGAATTCATTAATCGATAGAAGGTACTATCGACCTAATTAGCCCATGTATAGTAAAGATAGTACGTCGTTGACGAGGTGTAGGTTGAGGTAAAACCTCTTAACTAAGCTTGAGAGGCGTCTTAGCAACGAGGACGATAGAGAAGCTTAGCCTATATAACCTAGAGGTGGTGCCGCCTCAAATAGAGAGTCATGGTTTCTCTCTTAGAGGGTTATGAAAGGGATTTAGCGCATGGCCATATTCGCGCGTAGTAAATTGAGAATGCACAATATAATAATGGAAGTGCGTATGTATTCGCCGGTAAGATCAAAAGGTTTTGGTTTAATCTTCGGACACCATTATCTTGAGGTTCGTGGTTTAATCTTTGGACACCATTGAATCAATCTTACTTTGTGTATGCATATCTAACGAGGTTTAATCTTCGTGACACCTTGTAGCACAACATGTTCGAGTGAGTAGAGAAATTGTTCAACCTGGTGGGGGATTGTTGGAAATAATATGTAGTGACATTTATTTTCTAATAATAGGTTGAACATTATAGAGGAAATATGTATGTTTATAAGTTGATAAACAAATTAATTAATAAGTTTGTTTTATAAGTTGTATTAAACAACTTTGAATTAATTTGAATTAACTGAGAATAAGGATATGGTGGGGGTAAGCTAGTGATATGAGTAAACATGCATGCTCTAACGTATTTGTACAAGTCATTCTTGCTTGGCTTGACTTGTTCAAAGTAGTGGGTTGTTGCATGGTTAACTTGGTCTACTGATATCACGAATAAGAAGGGATGTGGGAGTGATATTTGGAAGTGAATCATGGGAAAACAGTTGAATGTACGTGGATTCAAATATGTTTTCTTCATCTATAAATAGAGATTGAGAACTCTATTGTAGATACACCAAAATATCACTATCTCTTTAATATCTGTTACTCCACATAATCTTAAAGAATATTTCTTACTCTACAAACCGATTGTGCATTACGGGATATTGTTTCGCTTACAATATACCGTTAGAGACTGCATCAATCCTGGGGTGTACGGTACGTAGGCTCGAAGCGAACAAACGGGCTCCGTAGAAACCTTAAAAGGACAAAGAAGCTCTTCTTGTGCAGTCACTGTTTGCTGTCTTTTTGGGGTTTTGTTTGTTGTTCTTGTAAACTATTTACAGGTTCTTTTGGATTGTTTTGGTACTGTGTTTGGTGTTTTGTTATAGGTTGCTGGTGTTGGTTAAGATAAACAACAGTTTGAGTTCTTAATGTGTAGTTAATTTCTGTTTTTTGGAATTTTTATAACAATAACCTCTTGAAATTCCGTAACTTATAAATATATTTCTGACATAAATTTTCATTAACATTTGATAAAACAAACGTATGATATATATTCCAAATCAAAGAAGGAAGCACATCATCCATGGATGGCAGCTCAATCTCTACTCCATACATCATTGTCGAAGATGATCCCTACTTCCCATCTCTCGTTAGTCAAGATCCCATATCCGACGAAAAATATGCTGAACAACTCCAACTTCATGAGGCACTCGTGTTCTCCTCAGCTTCACGTGCATCAACTTCATCCAGCAGAAAGATGCGTGCATCAACTTCATCCAGCATCAAGACGCCAATCGTGATATTAGATAGCGAAGCTTCACATGCATCAACTTCATCCAGCCCCAAGACGCCAATCTTAATATTAGATAGCGAAGATTCACATGCATTTGAGTCTAGCCAAGTACCTGACCGATTCTGTGACATTTGCATGGACACAAAGAGTGAATCTGAAATGTTTCGAAACACCAAAGTTTGCGGGCATATGTTCTGCTTTGACTGCATCAGGGGACACGTAGCAGCCAAGATCCAAGAAAACATAACTAAAGTGCGGTGTCCGGACCCAAATTGCAAAGGGTTAATAGGACCTGAAGCGTGTCGTTTGATTGTTCCAAAAAAAGTATTGGATCGATGGGAAAACGCTTTGTGTGAATCTCTTATCTTAGGATCTGAGAAGTTTTACTGCCCGTTTAAAGATTGTTCAGCCTTGTTGGTTAAAGATGGTGGACAAACCGTGACATCATCAGAATGCCCACATTGTCACAGACTGTTTTGCGCCCAGTGTATGGTGACGTGGCATTCAGGGATGGTTTGCAGAGAGTATCAGAGTTTGAAAAAGGATGAAAGAGACCCTACTGACATAATGTTGATGAATCTTGCCAAGAGTAAGAGATGGAAGAGATGTCCAAAGTGCAACTTTTATGTCGAGAAAATCAGTGGTTGTGAATACATTTATTGCAGGTTAATTAATTAATTTCATAGTTTGGTGTTTTTTCTTTTCTTCTTTTTGGATCATAAGATTATGGAGGTTAATTGGTCGGTTCTAACAACGAGTGTATGACTTATGTGTTTCCTTTTTTTTTTGTGCAGGTGTGGAAATACTTTCGTTTATGGATTTTAAATCATGATTTACATAGTAGTAGGCCTTTCGTCGTGTTTTCTCTTCATAAAAACCTTCAATTACTTAAATTCTGTAATCATTATTTTTATGGAAGATATTTTTATGGAAGATATTTTTCAGTCTTTTAGATGGATATTTGTATGTAAGAATCGACTCTCAAGTTCTGTTGTCATATGGAAATTAGATAGCAAATGTCATAAATTATATAAACATGCTTTAAGATTTGTTAAAAGGGAGATTAAAAGTGATGATAAAAAATTTACGCAACTGTTTTATTTGATCTTGCGAAAACAAAGATTCAAAGAGGTACCCAAACTGCAACTTTTATGTTGAAAAAAGCACAGGTTGTGAACACATTTCTTGCAGGTTAATTTCAAGGCCTCTTTCGATTTTTCATTTCGTATGAAGTGCGGTTATCATATTTTTTACAGAAGTACCAGGGATCTCATTTAAGCTAGAGACTCTCACTTCATGCAAAAATAGATGGCTAGGTAAAACAATTTTGAAAGAATTCTTGTGGTGCATCATTTTTTACACTTTGATCTTAAAAATCATTTGTCTGTCCATCTACCAAAATTGTAACAGATGTGGCTAAAGCAAAAAGAATTTACATATTTATGGGCAATGTGTGACAAAATAAACTAAAATAATTAAAAGATATTTGACGGCGTGTTTAACAAGCATTGAGATTTGGTTAATCAGTTACCATATAAAACGAAATTAAGCATAGAGATATAACTAAGCATGTAAATCTATACTACTAATAATAGATAAATGAATATTAAGACTTATAAAATACAAAGACTATTGTACAATACACAATGCATTATTAATGATCTTTCTCATCAATCTTAATTTTAAGACTTACAAGTCTTAAAGCTTAATGTACAAAATACAAAGCAATATTAATGTGGTCAAAATATTTAACATAGTCAATTAATTAACAGGTCAATAAATACAATTAATGCAATTATTAAAACACCCCTTACACAAGCTATACAAATTATGAAGCATATTGTACAACCAACTTAAACACAATTCGTGTATTAAATGTCACTAATACAAATAATAAAGCACATTATACAAATATTCAAGCTCGAACGGTTAACAGGCCAAATGAGCCCGAGCCCGAACGGGTACGGTCCAAACGAGGTCGAGCCCGAACGGGCTCGAGCCCGACCGGGCACGGGCTAAACAAAATTCTTGATATCCGTAAATTTATTGTCAAAAAAGAACATAATAAACTCAAATACATGATTTACCGGAAAATTTTATTTCAGGGTATCCGCCGCTGCAACGCGCGGGTACCCTGCTAGTCATATAAATAGACAAATATGTTACTAAAGTTTTCCAAAATATTCACCTAAGTTACTAAAGTTTAAAACGTTACAAAGAGGTTAATAAAGTTTGATCTCCGGTTACACAAGCTACTAAAGTTTGGTCTCCGTTTACATAGGTTACTCAAGTTTGGTCTCCGGTTACATAAGTTACTCAACGTTTAAAAAAGTTATCCGGTATCAAAGGGTTAAAACATACGGAGTAACTTATATAACTGGAGACCAAACTTTAGTAACCTCTTTGTAACGTTTTAAACTTTAGTAACCTAAGTGAACATTTTGGCAAACTTTTGTAACATATTTGTCTATTAACCCCTGTAAACTATAATAAATCCATATACCAAAATAAATATAAGACTAAAATACACGGTTGGTCCCTAAACTTGGCAATCCGCTTCGCGTTGGGACAAACCTTGGCATTATCATCGCTGGAGGTCCAAAACATGGGCTTTATATGCCAAACTCGTCCCTTGACCAATAACGCCGATGTCAACGTCTTGTTTCTGTTAGTTAGTGGAGGGTATTATAGTCCATACACATGTATACCTCACCTTAGTTAATTCTAACTCAAGACTATTACACCAACACATAAAGGGGTTATTGTTTGAACAAATTATACCAGTGTACCTGACCACTTAAGTATGACTTTATAAAAGTCAACTGGTAAAGAATGTATACATTACCAACTACTTTGCTAGTTGACTTATAACAGTCAACTATATGTTCAGTGTTTGATGAAACTGGAAAATAACTGATACTACTGAGTCATTGTTTAATACATGGTTATACTGACATTTTGCAAAATATAAAAGATGAATTTAGGCCCAACTTCAAAAGGTTCAACTGCTGAATCTTCAAATGATCTACACAGCTCTGATCGATATCCATAAACTGTTGAACCGACAAAACATGAACCCTAAATTGATGATGCTACTGCTACCTTGTCTGCAAAAACAAGTATACAAACAACAAACATATAAGTTAGGTATTGTACTGTTACAGCTTAATGGAATTAAACACATGACTTGGTATTCATCACTGAAACATCACCTAGGGTCGCCTTTGGGCGAACAGTGCTAGGACGCAGTTTGTAATCTTTTCTTTTCTCCTAAAGGGTGTCTTAACACCGCTAGAAACATCAGCAGCACCACCACCAACCCTTTCAGCCTTCTCCTTCCCATCAAAACCAGACAAGTTCTCAACATCAAACCCTGCAAACTCAACCATTTTAGCCTTCCCCTTCCCATCTATACCTCACTTAAATTCTTGAACAACTTCTTTCCCTTTTTTCTGGGCAAAACATCCTCTTCCTCAACCAGCTTTCCTTTTCCTTTTCCTTTAATTTTCTCCTTTTTTTTGGCTACAACCCCTTCTTCCTCTTTGATCACAACACCACCTTTCACTGTTGGTGTCTTGGTTCCACTCCCCTGCATTTTTTTCTTATCTATCCCTTGCCATTGACGTCTAGTCCTAAAAGGTGTTGGACTAAGCATTCTAAAGTCAGCATCCTGTTCTACCCAACCCACAACTTCAAAACTGATGTTTTTTAAGTAAAATTGTGCTAACTTTTGGGGCTTGTGGGCAACGAAGATATCAACTGACTCATTTGTTTCAGCCATTCCAAACAAAGTATGAACATCAACATCATTATGAATCAAATGCAAACCATTTTCTAGGGATTCTTTAGGATCACAGAAAAACAACGCCCATTTTTGTTCATTAATCTCTGATAACACATTATCAAGGCTTGAACTAAATATATCCCTATCACTGGTAAAGGCACACATATTAATTAATGAACCTCCTTCATACCTGAGCGGGCTATAATCAAAAGACCCATTATAGTGGATTCTGAACAGGACCTCACATTCTTCTTCTTCCTTCACATCCTTAAAAGTTGAGACGAATATGCTTCTGTCCTTCATTGTTATTTTTTTGTTTTTTTACGAATGGGTTTGACTAGATGTGTGTTTCAGTACGTGAGTGTGGATGTATGTTAGGTTTGGTTTTGATTGGGTTTTGTTAATTGGGTCGGGTTATTATGATAGTGTTTATTGTTTCGGATCTTGTTAGCTGGGTTGTTTTGGTGTTTCCCAACACATTAATTGTGTATAAGCATATCAAGGAAGGCAAAAGGTCAAGTTGCAGGGTAACAGGTTTCAAATGTCACACTTGGTCCCTGAATTTGACCAGTTAGCCGTTTTTTGCACTTAAAATTCTCGCGTATTTTTTGTCACACGAACTTGACTATTTCTCTTTTTACTAACTTCACAAATAGTCCTTGAATTTGGAACGTCCCATTGGCTTTGGTATTTATGGGTTAATAACCTATACCATTTGCATACCAACAATAAAAAAAATATATATATATATATATATATATATATATATATATATCCTAACAAAATCTCAACAACCTCCCAATGGCTGACTTCCCACTTCTTCTAGAACTCGCCAAAGCTTCAAGTCGACTACATGTTTGACTCGATTTCTCTTTTATCGAGAGAAAACGATAAGGACATCAAAATTGCTAATGGCCTCCAAAACACTTTGACTGACTTGATTCTTGGTATGAAGGAAACCCAAGAATACATCTCTGAGCTCGAAGGCTTTCGAACTACAGTGATGAACTACAAGGTTCTTGAGGATCTTCGCAACAAGCAAAAGGCTAAAGTCTTGAAGGCGTTGGAGATAAGGAGGATGATCTGTCAAACACACTCACAGGTGTGTGTGATACGCGTACAACACGCGTTCGTGGTCAAAGGAACTTCTTTTTCGTCGAGCAAGTTTTTCAACACCCTATGCAGTGAACCTAATCGTTGTAGTGTAGTATTAGGGTAAGCCTCGGGAATTGATATCGTTCTCTAGGGGAATAGGAATGCTAGTGATAAATTACTACGCTAAGGTTGGGGTTGGGGAAGATTATTTTCTTATCTTTTTTATATTTTTTAGAAAATGGAAAGGTACGAATCTCAGGGTATTGGATTTGGGGGGTTGGTATTTCTACCGATTACTCTACTTATCTACTTATCTAATTATCTAATTATTTAAACTAAGGTGAGTGTAGTCTATGTCTATTATTGTGTGCTCTTATGATGATTAAAAATGTGTTTACTTAGATGCTATTACTCCCTAGTTATCTCCTATTGATGGTTGAATTGTCACGTCCTTATTCTTAACGCGTTGTGTCTTCTAAGGTCGTAGGGTATGCATTTTTCCCTCACTCTTTGAGTCTACCTTAAGGTTATTGCCTACGAAATCTCTAGGATTCATAAACTAACTCTAAGGTTATCTTTGGATGTTTATACTACAATAACTCTAGGTGATTATAAACTAATGTTCACAAAGATTACTCAAGCATTAAAAACACAACGAATGACCTATCGCAATACTAGGTCAATTACAATTAAGATAAGAGACAACCAATCAATATTCAATACCTAGGTTTCATAGATCTAAGCAAACACACAAGTAAATTAGCCGGACATGGAAAACATGCAAGCATACACACAAACAATTGAAGACATAATTGAATTAATGAAGTAAATCACTTATCTTGTTGTAAAATAGGGTTCGATACTGCCCAAGACAGTCTATGTTCGGTTTAGGTTTTACTCCACAAAACTACCTCTCTAAAATACTGAAAATTCGAATTCTATATATAGAGTTACAATATGCGACGTCGTCACTCTTTAATTGTGACGCCGTCGGGTCGCCGCCATTAGGTTTTCGTCTTGGCCACGTCAACTCTGTAATGACGTCACCTTATGCTTGTGACGCCGTCGACTTCAACCTCTGACGCCGTCGGGATCCAAATCTAGGCCTTCTGAGTTGTAACGCCCTACTCTTTTAAACCTGATGCCATCACTTCTAAATTAGCAATTTGCTCTCTCAGTTGTCTCAAGGTGTGTCGCGACGGCGTCGCTATTAAGCTGTGACGCCGTCCCCTTCAGTTCCAGCAGCTTGAGTGTCTCGATTCTTGACTTTGGCCATATTCTTCGTATATTCGCGCCTTTTCGTCCGAATAAGTGTCATTCCAGCAATTTGCCTTCAAGAGACCTAAAAAGTGAAAATGAACAAAATTAAGTAGTAACGGATACAAAAGTGATCAATTAAGGGCTTAAATGGCCCCTCAAAAGTGTATCTTTTAAATCCTTATCAGTGTGACAGGAACAACTTCCTTGATGATCTTAGGAAGTGTTGAGAAGGAAATGAAGTGGTTATGTTTTCTTTTCTTTTTTTTGGAAAAATATGTACTGAATATTTAATATTTAATATGAAATTAATGAATCTATATGTTATGTTCTAGTGTTTTAATTTGTTAATTTTGTTGTTAATTGTTGTATTCGTCTAAGATAGTTGTTATATCGGTTTTGATTGTATTGGGTGTTAGTAGAACTATGGTCCTTGCTCAAACAATTTAAGACTATAGGGGACTAAGGTTTTAGTCCCCTATCCTGTCCTCACATTTGCATTAAGTTATAGGAAGCACTTTTATTCTCACATTTTACCACAAATTTAAATTCATAAATATAAAGCATCAATTCAGTGAAATTGCGTCAAAATGGGTAAATCTAGAGCTCGTAAACAGATTAAATGCTCAAATTGTCAAACTGTTGGACATAATAAGTCTAGCTGTCACAAGGATCAAGTACCAAAACCAACAAAGGAAACTAAGGTTCGAGTTAGAAATAGGCATTGTGATGGCAGAAGGCAACAGGTGTTCATTTAATTGTCATTTGAATAACGATTATTCTTGTATGTTTACATTCTAGTTGATGTGCACATGTATTACTTTTGTAGTGGATAGATGAAGACGATATAAGGAAGACTATGGAACAAGAGTTTCTTGAAGCTCTTTATGAGCAAGAAGAAGAACACACAATTTTGGAGGAAGATGAAGAGCAGTCCAGGTTGGATGAAGAAGCATTCCAGCAGTTTTTAGAAGAGGAGAGAATGTACAAAAGAATTGATGAGGAAAGGGAGCGGAAAAATTGGCTTGAAGATGCAGAGTCTGAGGCAGCTTACTATGGAGTGTATGTGGAAGAGTTATATCCAAGACATCCATATGTGCTGGATAAAATATGTTGAGCTGGTGTTCGAAGGTTGTAGGCTTCTACTCTTCTAGCCATTTGTAATTTCGACAATATCATGTTTAAACATGTTTTTGTTTTTTTTTTACTTTATAAGCTGACTAGTTTTTAAGAATTTATGTTGTCTTTACTCCTATCTACTTGTTCAACAACCACAACTCTCATCTACTTATATAATACATCTTAAGTCATCAATTCTTTATCATACCAACATATTATCACCATGGATGCAGAAAATGGTTGTCAAATGGTATGCATTGACTATTGGGTTGAAAGTGAAAACAAGGCTGGATTGACCTTTTTTGCAAGGCGTCCACCTTATAGAGATTTCATGTGGTATATTTGTCTAGTGTGCCTTGAGATAAGGGGAAACACATCTTATACTGGTAATGATGGTGTTACAAGGGAAAACACAACCACAGGAGATAGTGGTGGATATGTGATGGGTCTACATATTTCTGCACCTACTAGTGTTGGTGCATCCTTGGGCAGTGATGAAGAAGAAAGTGAACCACCTACAGCTGAAATAGCAAGTGGAGAGCGCCCAAGCCAAACACCACTTGAAGCACCTGCAACTGAAATACCAAATGGAGAACGCCCAAGACAAACACCACTTGAACCAACTGCAACTGACAGACCAAATGGATCGCCTACTAGTCATTTAAAGCAGTGAATTCCTAGCAAGAAATGCTATGATGTCTTTCAGTCTAAATGTAGCTTAACTGATATGTGTGTGCTTCTATTTTTATAATAATTGAATTTTGGTTACAATTTGAATCTGTTGACTTTATAAGTCAAACAAAAGAGATTTTTAATACTAACAATTCGGTGTGGTTCCTCTAATAATTTGGTTTATGTTGACCTTATAAGTCAAAATGGGTTTTCCCAAACACCCACCTAAACTGCATAAGCAACTGCAAACTACAAAATGAAAACAAGAAATCCAAAATATACATACACCACCTCCTAATTACACCATATCAAGCAAAATATACATGTTAACAAGTATCGTTTTCAGTAACCATCATCAGCCAAAAAATATACATCTTCATTACATCAACAACTAAAAATAACAGGTGAACTTCTTGATGGGAGACTTGATATTCATGGGGGGAGACTTGAGGTCCTTAGGGGGAGGCACATACCACTCATTCCTATTTGTGCTGGAGCATCCCACATCCGCTACAAGACCAAGTACAAACTTGGGAGCGAAAGCCTTGGACGCTTGGGAAGTGGAACCTTTCAAAGTAGAGGTCTTAGAAGACATGTTCCCACACTCATCATCAGATGTGTCTGAAATAATGATGACATCAATTTAATTTCCTTTCACGTTAGTATCTGGAAAGATAGACAAAACAGAAAGAAATCAGAGTTCACCCATTACAACTTTCTTAGCTTGCAAACATTAACTCTAACCTTTCTCAAACTCCTTATTCTCATATTTTTCCCACAAGTCTTCAAGTATCATATCAGCAATGTCATCTCCTATATCCCAATTATTCCCATAAGTAGCCATGGCATACTCAACCATATCGTCAGATACCTTTAGCTTGCTATAATCCCTTTTTTTGACAGATTCTGACACTGCTCGGATTTCTGTCAAATAAATTAGAATTATTTATGCTCGTCCCTTAAAATGTCAATCACACAAATACAAAAAACCCGACTAACCTTTCATCACTTGAGCTTCTTTCGCAAATCTGCATAAATCATCAAACATTTCATCAGACATTTCATCTTCTTGTAACCAAGTATCCCCATATTTTGCCTTCACATATTTTACCATCTCATCAGTTACATCTGTTAAAGTAAGCTCCTTGTCTGCTATTGTTAAAGTGTGTGTGAGGGTTGTGTGACGAAGGAGGGAAACGATCAAGATGGTATACGGTAGCTTTTCTCACAATTAACCAAGGTGAGGTATACATGTGTATGGACTATAATACTCTCCACTAACTAACAGAAACAAGACGTTGACATCGGCGTTATTGGTCAAGGGACGAGTTTGGCATATAAAGCCCATGTTTTGGACCTCCGGCGATGATAATGCCAAGGTCTGTCCCAACGCGAAGCGGATTGCCAAGTTTAGGGACCAACCGTGTATTTTAGTCTAAATATAATACCTTTTTTGTTTTTATACAAAGTAAAAGTAAGAAAACAAAGATAATGGTAAAATAGGTATTGACACCTGTTTTTTTTTTGCCGAAATTCAAGTTAAAGATCATCAAATCCTTTAATTTCGTATGCAAACGTTTTTAAACAATTGAAGATGAAAAGAAATCGAGAGGAAAATAATGTTGACATTGCAAATCATCAAGGTAATTAATCATTAAGCATTTAGTTCGTTGTTTATCTACTAGTTTATTCGTGATTTAAGATTTAAGATTTAAGATATACATCATATAACTGTTATTGATCTCTTCGTTGGTCGTTCACTGTTCAATTCACTTTAGATCTTGATTAATTAGTAATTAGTGTATATGAGCATCCCGCTTAAGAGACTGAATGACAACTAGTAGACCTAAAAGCATGAGAGCGTTTAATGGTAAATAACATGCGATTACTTCAGGTTAATCGGGTTAGTAATATGCATATATGATACAAGCTTTATAAATTTTAACCATAGTGGATGCCCTAACCTCTTGAAATTCCGTAACTTATAAATATATTTCTGACGTAACTTTCATTAACGTTTGATGAAACAAACGTATGATATATATTCCAAATCAAAGAAGGAAGCACATCATCCATGGATGGCAGCTCAATCTCTAATCCATACATCAGTGTCGAAGATTATCCCTACTTCCCATCTATCGTTAGGCAAGATCCCATATCCGATGAAAAATATGCTGAACAACTCCAACTTCACGAGGCACTCATGTTCTCCTCAGCTTCACGTGCATCAACTTCATCCAGCAGAAAGATGCGTGCATCAATTTCATCCAGCATCAAGACACCAATCGTGATATTAGATAGCGAAGCTTCACATGCATCAACTTCATCCAGCCCCAAGACGCCAATCATAATATTAGATAGCGAAGATTTACATGCATTTGAGTCTAGCCAAGTTCTTGACCGATTCTATGACATTTGCATGGACACAAAGAGTGAATCTGAAATGTTTCGAAACACCAAAGTATGCAGGCATATGTTCTGTTTTGATTGCATCAGGGGACACGTAGCAGCCAAGATCCAAGAAAACATAACCAAAGTGAGGTGTCCAGACCCAAAATGCAAAGGGGTAATAGGACCTGAAGCGTGTCATTTATTTGTTCCAAAAGAAGTATTGGATCGATGGGAAAATTGTAAAATTTTATAACACAACTGTAAACACAACTTGAATCTCAATTCAAGTTACTTTTATTATCAACCAAACCAAACACAAGATTAGAGAGACACTGATCTCAATCAGTACACAAACCAATAACCAAGAATACTCACAAATCTGCCACTGCTACTCAGGTGCAGATCAATTGACTAACTTGCCAATAGTATCAATTCAAACACTCAACTCACAATGAAATATAACAAGAATGATCAGAACACAATGATCAGAACACAATGAAACTTGGTTGATAACCAGAGGCTTTTTATCTGTGTGTAAAATATGTGGAGAAGATAATGAAACCCTAATCCGTATATGAGCTTATATAGCCTTCAAATAGAACTTCCAGCTTGTGTCAACTTCAGTCCTCAGAGTTCCAACTTCTTGTCAACATGAGCTAAAAAACTACTCTTAAGCTATAACTGCAAAATCAGAAATGGCAACATTAGTCCCTACACTTATTTATTCCAGGTTGAGTTAATAATTTCAACATCCCCCCTTAACTCTAACCTGGAATAAATCAACCATGCTCAGTTTACCAACAAGCTTTTCATGTTGAAGCTTGCTTAACCCTTTAGTTAAAATGTCAGCAGTTTGATCTGCTGTATTAATCTTTTCAGTCTTAATAACTCCTGCCAAGATTTTTTCCCTCACAAAATGTAAATCAATTTCTAAGTGTTTAGTCCTTTCATGAAAGACAGGATTAGCTGCTATCTTGATAGCAGCTTGACTATCACAAAAGAGTTTGACAGGTAAAAATGTTCCCAGTTCAAGTCATTTAAAATTTTGAGAACCCACATAACTTCAGAAGTAGCAGAGGCCATAGCTCTATACTCAGCCTCTGCTGATGACTTAGAAATGGTATTTTGTTTTTTGCTTTTCCATGATACTAATGAACCATTTAAAAACAAGCAGTAACTAGTAACAGATTTTTTAGTTGTAAGACATTTAGCCCAGTCTGCATCAACAAATGCTTCAAGAGAAACATCTGGGCATCTGGTAATATGAATACCTCTCCCAGGAAAGCCTTTTAAATATCTCAAAACTTTAAGTGCAATTTTCAAATGTGACCTAAGAGGCTTATGCATAAACTGACTCAAACAGTGAACATAATAAGCAATATCAGGCCTAGTATGAGTTAGGTAAATCAATTTGCCAATCAACTTTTGATATTCAGTTAAGTTATCTATTACTGGATCACTATCTGTTGGTTCACTAGATAACATCAAATTTTGTTCAAGAGGAAAGGCAGAAGGCTTACAAGCCAATAATCCAAATTCAGTTAATAAATCAAAGCAGTATTTTCTTTGAGTTAAACAAACACCTTTTTCAGTTTCAACAACTTCAATGCCAAGAAAATATTTAAGTTTTCCCAAATCCTTAATTTGAAACTTAGACTTCAAAAAAACTTTAAAACTTTCAATCTCTTTCAAATTGTTCCCAGTAATTATTATATCATCCACATAAACCAGTAAAGCAACAAAGTTACCTGAGTCACTTTTGGTGAACAAAGAATAATCACTTTTACTCTGTTTGAAACCATTCTCAAGTAAAGCACTAGTCAGCTTAGCATTCCATTGCCTGGGTGCTTGTTTTAACCCATACAATGATTTTTTTAGTCTGCGTACTCTTTTATCATTAACATCAAAATATCCCTCAGGTAAAGTCATATACACAGTTTCATTAAGATCACCATAAAGGAATGCATTATTAACATCAAGTTGAAAAATAGGCCAACACATCTGAACATCAAGATTAACAACACATCTAATAGTAACAATCTTGACCACAGGAGAGAAAGTTTCATCAAAGTCAACACCTTCCTTCTGACTATAACCTTTGACAACTAATCTACCCTTATATCTCTCAATCTCTCCTGTGGACTTATACTTAATCTTATACACCCATCTATTTCCTATGGCCTTTCTACCAACAGGTAACTCACATATCTCAAAAGTATCATTACTATAAAGAGCATGCATTTCTTTATCCATTGCATCTCTCCAGTGCTGCTGTTTGGATGCTTCTTTAAAAGTTTTTGGTTCAACAGCTTTATTTAGTTCAACAACAAAACAAAAGTTTTCAGAACTTAGTTTTGAGTAATTAACAAATTTTTCAAGTCCATACTTAACCTTAGACTCAACTACAAAATCATTATATCTATTTGGAAAGACAAAAGTTCTATCAGACCTTCTTAAGGAAGGCTGACTATTATTTTCCAAAACCAACTCTTCTGCTTGTTCAGGTAAGGAACTGTTTTCACCCTCAGAACTGCTCACACCAAGAGGAGTTGCAGCCATCTCACTTGTACTGGTAACCTCATTGGAACCACCAGAGTGCCCCAAATCACCATGTTCATGGTCAATTGTTGGGCTACCAAGATGCAAGGAGGGGCTGCCCTCACTCATATGATGATCATCATGAGTATTATCATCATTGGGTGTATCAGAGTTGTTTCAAGCTACTTCATCAAAGAAGTTAACATGATTCAAACTCTGACTGAGAGGGTCAGGAGAGTCAGGAGCAGCAGAAGATTTTTTAATCTTGAAAGGAAAAACATTTTCAAAAAATCTTACATCTCTAGAGAATATAAACTGTTTCCTTTCTAGACTATAAAGTTTATAACCTTTTTGAAAGTTGGAATACCCAACTAAAACACATTTTTCAGCCCTACTACTAAACTAATCATTATTGGTAAGAATGGTAGCAAAGCAAAGACAACCAAAAGTTCTTAAATGATTTAGTTCAGGTTTTTTTATTAAAAACAAGATTAAAGGGAGACAATCCATTCAGCACTGAAGATGGCAATCTGTTAATCAAGTAAGTAGCAGTTAGAATGCATTCAGACCACAAATATAAAGGCAATCCCCCCTGAAACATAAGGGATCTGGCAACATTTAAGAGATGCCTATGTTTCCTCTCAACAACCCCATTCTGTTGAGGTGTGTAAGTACAAGATGTTTGATGAATAATGCCATTTTTCTCACAAAATCCATTAAATTGAGTATTAACAAATTCAGTACCATTATCACTTCTAAATATTTTAACACACTTTTCAAACTGTGTTTTAATCAGATTATAAAAGATTTGAATATAATCAAACACCTCTTGCTTACTCTTAAGTAAGTAAACCCAAACTGCCCTGGTGAAATCATCAACAATGGTTAAAAAGAATCTGTGACCTTCTTTACTTTTTATTTTATAAGGACCCCAAAGATCTAGATGAACTAAGTCACCTAAAGCCAAAGTTTTATGGTCACTTAGAGGAAAGGGCTCTCTGGTTTGTTTAGCCTGTTGACAAATGTGACAAGGCTCAATTTCATCTTTATTTTGAAAATTGATTTCACCCTTCAACACTGCTAAGACTTGGTCAGAGGGATGACCAAGTCTGCAATGCCAAGTTTTCTTGGTCAAATCACAAGCAGACCTAAAATTTTTAACCCCTAGGCCAATACCTTGATCTCCATCAAAGTAATACAAACCATCTATCTGTCTACCAATCCCCGAACATTCATTCCCTCAAATCCGAGGTAAAACATAACATTTGGTCTCATCAAAAGCAACAACAAACTTACTATCTCTAGCCACCTTATGAACAGACATTAAACTGACACAGTATTCAGGAACAACCAACACATCATATAATGTTAAATGTTTAGTGAGAACCATATTGCCAACCTTGGTAATTAAGGCTTCAGTCCCATTAGGATGAGACACCTTAATACCAAGCTTAGAAATATCAATGACATTCACTAAATATTTATCAATATATGTAAGATGTTGATTTGCACCAGAATCTACAATAATACCTGCTGCAACTAATGCAGCCCTCATTTTACTATTATGACAGAAGAACCTTTTAAAGTTTTGATTAAAAATTTTAATTTTATTGAAGACAATACCTGCCATATTGGCATGCACAGTCTTTCCATTTCCATTATTACTAACAGAGTTCTCCTTAATCAAAGAAATGAGTTTAGATATCTGTTCATCAGAAAAGGTAGAGATAGAACTAGAGCCAACAGAATTATTATTGTTAACAAATCTCTTATTAAAATTTTGAGCACCCTGATTGTTATTATTCTTTCTATTTTCCCCAAAATCAGCAGGGTACCCAATGATCTTAAAGCACCTATCCACAGTGTGCCCATTGAAGCCACAATGTTCACAAACTAAAACAGGACCACCAGCTGTCCTTCTAGTATCATTATTTCTAGGGCCATTGTTAGGTCTGAAAGAACTTCCAGAAGTAGAAGACCTCTGTGTGTTCCCTCTATTTGGTACACTGGAGTTGAACACAGAAGAATGAGACTTTTGAGAAGTCCCACCATCTGAACCAGTGACCACATACCTGTGAGATTCCTCACTAGAAATGACAGCAAAAGCCCCTTTAACATCAGGGAGAGGGTCTCTAGACAGAATGTTACTTCTAATTTGCATATAAGACTCATCTAATCCCATTAAGAACTGCATTAATTTCATCAATTGATTATGTTTTTTAAAATCATCAGCAGCATGACAGGTACATCTAGGCAACTTAACCAAAGCATCAAACTATTTTCACAGAGTAGACAACTTATTAAAATATTCAGCAATAGTACTACCATTTTGAGACAAAGAGTGGATCTTATGGTGCAAGTCAAAAGTAACAGAACCATCAACTCTATCAAACATATCTTTCAATTCATTCCACACATCAGAAGCCTTTTTAGAAAAAAATTGTCCCAAAAACAACTCTTTTGATATAGAATTTAAAATACATCCCAAAACAACAGCATTCACCTTATCCCATTGTCTACCTAGAACCTCATCAGCATTAGATCTTCTACAAGACCCATCTAAAAAACCAATTTTATTCTTTCCTTCTAATGCTAGTAACATAGCACAAGACCACACATTATAATTTTCAGTCCCTTTTAATTTGATAGACACAACAGTTAAGGTGGCAGAATCATTAGGATGCAAATGCAAGGGATTACTAAGATCCAATTTGCTAATCAAAGTAACAGGCTCATCAGCCTCATATTCATCATCAGTATAACCATGAACAGACATACTGAAAAATAAGCAAATACAACAAACACACAAGAAAAGAAAAGAAGGTAGTTCCGAGGCTTCCTTGCCACTCAAGGTGGTAGGTCAAGGGCAAATCACTCAAAATCAAGCAACCACAACTAAAACAGACAATCCACACTCCAACAACAATCACAATCACCTCCAACAATCTCAACTCCTACTTCCCGTCAATCTAAACAAGAAATAAGAATAAAGAAAGATAAAAAGTGCGAGAGGTGTTACAGTGCACGCAAATCCAGAAAGCAGCGGAACAAGAACCCTGATTATGATTCTTGAGACAAGAATCACAACCCACACGATCTCAATCAACCCAGAACCACCAAGATTCACCAGAAAGGATCAAGAACACCAAGAACCAACCATCAATCAAAGCTAGAGATCAAACCCCCAAAAATACCCAAACCCTAATTTTCTCAAAAATTAAGCGTTTTGTAAAATCTTTTAGAATTGATCAATTAGAGCCAAAAGACACTAATTAACCACAGTTAATTAGGTTAAATCAAACTAATTTGAAAAACCCCCAAATTTGTAAAACCCTAATTTTCCCGAAATCAATTTTAACGAGCAAGGTGAAGAACCTGGCTCTGATACCATGTAAAATTTTATAACACAACTTGAATCTCAATTCAAGTTGCTTTTATTATCAACCAAACCAAACACAAGATCAGAGAGACACTGATCTCAATCAGTACATAAACCAATAACCAATAATACTCACAAATCTGCCACTGCTACTCAGGTGCAGATCAATTGACTAACTTGCCAATAGTATCAATACAAACACTCAACTCACAATGAAATATAACAAGAATGATCAGAACACAATGAAACTTGGTTGATAACCAGAGGCTTTTTATCTATGTGTAAAATATGTGGAGAAGATAATGAAACCCTAATCCGTATATGAGCTTATATAGCCTTCAAATAGAACTTCCAGCTTGTGTCAACTTCAGTCCTCAGAGTTCCAACTTCTTGTCAACATGAGCTAAAAAACTACTCTTAAGCTATAACTGCAAAATCAGAAATGGCAACATTAGTCCCTACACTTATTTATTCCAGGTTGAGTTAATAATTTCAACAAAAATGCTTTGTGTGAATCTCTTATCAAAGGGTCTAAGAAGTTTTACTGCCCGTTCAAAGATTGTTTAGCCTTGTTGGTTAAAGATGGTGGACAAACCGTGACATCATCAGAATGCCCACATTGTCACAGACTGTTTTGCGCCAAGTGTAAGGTAACGTGGCATTCAGATATGACTTGCAGCCAGTATAAGAGGTTAAGAAAGGATGAAAGAGAACCGGATGACATTATGTTGATGAATCTTGCCAAGAATAAGAACTGGAAGAGATGCCCAAAGTGCCACTTTTATGTCGAGAAAATCAGTGGTTGTGACAGCATTCATTGCAGGTTAATTAATTAATTTCATAGTTTAGTGTTTTTTCTTTTCTTTATTTTGGATCATAAGATTATGGAGGCTAATTAATCTGTTCTAACAAAGAGTTTATGACTTACTAGTTTTTTTTTTTTTTTTTTTTTTGTTTTGTGCAGGTGTGGAACAACTTTCGTTTATGGATAAATCGTATTCGGAATCATGATGTACATAATAGGATTGGGCCTTTCGTCGTGTTTTCTCTTCATAAAAACCTTAAATTACTTAAATTTTGTAATCATTGTTAACTTTGTTGGTTGCCTGATTGCCTCTAAGGCAATAATTTTTAAGGCAGATATTTTTCAGTCTTGTAGATGGATATTTGAATGTAAGAATCGACTCTCAAGTTCTGTTATCATATGGAGATTTAGATAGCAAATGTCATAAATTATATAAACATACTTAAGATTTGCTAATAAAAGGGAGATTAAAAGTGATGATAAAAAAAATTACGCAACTGTTTTATTTGATCTTGCGAAAACAAAGATTCAAAGAGGTACCCAAACTGCAACTTTTATGTCGAAAAAAGCACTGGTTGCGAACACATTTCTTGCAGGTTAATTTCATGGCCTCTTTGGATTTTCGTTTTGTATGAAGTGCGGTTATCATATTTTTTACAGAAGTACGAGGGGTAAAACAATTTTGAAAGAATTCTTGTGGTGCATCATTTTTTACACTTTGATCTTAAAAATCATTTTTCTGTCCATCTACCAAAATTGCTAAAGCAAAACGAATTTACATATTTATGGGTAAATAAACTAAAATAATTAAAAGATATTTGACGGTGTGTTTAACAAGCATTGAGATTTGGTTAATCAGTTACCATATAAAACTATAAAACGAAATTAAGCATAGAGATATAATTAAGCATGTAAATCATATAAATAGACAAATATGTTACTAAAGTTTCAAGTTTGCCAAAATATTCACCTAAGTTACTAAAGTTTAAAACGTTACAAAAAGGTTACTAAAGTTTGATATGCGGTTACAGAAGCTACTAAAGTTTGGACTCCGGTTATATAAGTTACTCAAGTTTGGTCTCCGGTTACATAAGTTACTCAACGTTTAAAAAAGTCATCCGGTATCAAAGGGTTAAAACATACGGAGTAACGTATATAACCGGAGACCAAACTTTAATAACCTCTTTGTAACGTTTTAAACTTTAGTAACTTAAGTGAACATTTTGACAAACTTTGGTAACATATTTGTCTATTAACCCCTGTAAACTATATTAATAAATCCATATACCAAAATAAATATAATATCTTTTTTGTTTTTGTACAAAGTAAAAGTAAGAAAACAAAGATAATGGTAAAATAGGTATTGACTCCTGTTTTTATTTTTACCGAAATTCAAGTAAAAGATCATCAAATCCTTTAATTTCGTATGCAAACGTTTTGAAACAATAGAAGATGAAAAGAAATCGAGAGGAAAATAATGTTGACATTGCAAATCATCAAGGTAATTAATTATCTTCTTCTGAAGTCACTTAATTAATCATTAAGCCTTTAGTTCATTGTTTATCTACCACTAGTTTATTCGTGATTTAAGATTTAAGATATACATCATATAACATTGTTATTGATCTCTTCGTTGGTCGTTCACTGTTGAATTCACTTTAGATCTTGATTAATTAGTAATTAGTGTATACGAGCATCCCCGCTTAGGAGACTGAATGACAACTAGTAGACCTAAAAGCATGAGAGCGTTTAATGGTAAATAACTGGTGATAACTTTGGGTTAATCGGGTTAGTAATATGTATATATGATACAAACTTTAAAAATTTTAACCATAGTGGATGCCCTAACCTCTTGAAAATCGGTAACTTATAAATATATTTCTGACGTAACTTTCATTAACGTTTGATTAAACAAACGTATGATATATATTCCAAATCAAAGAAGGAAGCACATCATCCATGGATGGCAGCTCAATCTCTAATCCATACATCATTGTCGAAGATGATCCCTACTTCCCATCTCTCGTTAGGCAAGATCCCATATCCGACGAAAAATATGCTGAACAACTCCAACTTCACGAGGCACTCGTGTTCTCCTCAGCTTCACGTGCATCAACTTCATCCAGCAGAAAGATGCGTGCATCAACTTCATCCAGCATCAAGACGCCAATCGTGATATTAGATAGCGAAGCTTCACATGCATCAACTTCATCCAGCCCCAAGACGCCAATCATAATATTAGATAACCAAGATTCTGATGCATGTGAGTCTAGCCAAGTTCCTGGCCGATTCTGTGACATTTGCATGGACACAAAGAGTGAATCTGAAATGTTTCGAAACACCAAAGTATGCAAGCATATGTTCTGCTTTGATTGCATCAGGGGACACGTGGCAGCCAAGATCCAAGAAAACACAACTAAAGTGAGGTGTCCAGACCCAAAATGCAAAAGGGTAATAGGACCTGAAGCGTGTCGTTTATTTGTTCCAAAAGAAGTATTGGATCGATGGGAAAATGCTTTGTGTGAATCTCTTATCAAAGGGTCTAAGAAGTTTTACTGCCCGTTTAAAGATTGTTCAGCCTTGTTGGTTAAAGATGGTGGACAAACCGTGACATCATCAGAATGCCCGCATTGTCACAGACTGTTTTGCGCCAAATGTAAGGTAACGTGGCATTCAGATATGACTTGCAGCCAGTATAAGAGGTTAAGAAAGGATGAAAGAGCCCCGGATGACATTATGTTGATGAATCTTGCCAAGAATATGAAATGGAAGAGATGCCCAAAGTGCCACTTTTATGTCGAGAAAATCAGTGGTTGTGACAGCATTCATTGCAGGTTAATTATTTAATTTCATAGTTTCGTGTTTTTTCTTTTCTTTTTTTGGATCATAAGATCTTGGAGGTTAATTGATCTGTACTAACGAGTTAATGCCCGATGTTTTTTTTTGGTTGTTATGCAGGTGTGGAAGAAATTTCAGTTATTACTCACGTTACAAATCATGATTTACGTAATCGGTGTGGGCCTTTCGTCGTGTTTTCTCTTCATAAAAACCTTAAATTACTTAAATTCTGTAATCATTGTTAACTTTGTTGGCTGCCTCTAAGGCAATAATTTTTAAGGCAGATATTTTTCAGTCTTGTAGATGGATATTTGAATGTAAGAATCGACTTTCAATTAGTTCTGTTGTCATATGGAGATTTAGATAGAAAATGTCATAAATTATATAAACATATTTTAGAATCAGCTAAAAGGGAGATTAAAAGTGATGATAAAAAATTTTACGCAACTTTTTTATGTGATCTTGCAAAAACAAAGATTGAAAGAGGAACCCAAACAGCAACTTTTATGTTGAAAAAAGCACTGGTTGTGAACACATTTCTTGCAGTTTAATTACATGGCCTCTTTGGATTTTCATTTCGAATGAAGCTAGTGTGGATATCATATTTGTTACGAGTGTGGAAAGAAGTATGATGGATCTCATTTAAGCTAGAGACCCTCACATCAAAATCTTTAACAGTATAGACATTAGCAAGGAACAACACCAATTCTACCCAATTTTCAGTATATCTTAAACCATCATCTTACATGATATATTTCATGCAGGTTCATGCAAAAATAGATGGCTAGGTAAAACAATATTGAAAGAATTCTTGTGGTGCATCATTTTTTACTGTCCATCTACCAAAATTGTAACAGATGTGCCTAAAGCAAAAAGAATTTATATATTTAAGGGCAATGTGTGACAAAATAAACTAGAATAATTAAAAGATATAGTATTTGCAAGCATTGAGATCTGGTTAATCAGTTACCATATAAAACGAAATTCTAGTTAAAGATCATATTTATTCAGATATTAAACCTTGATTCAATTCCATATACAAGAATCTTATACAAAAAAAACATGTAAAGAAATCGAGACCACAATTGAGAGGAGGTCAATATTTTGCAAATCAAGGCACGACTTGTTTATTTTTTTATTTTTTTTGGCAAATCAAGGTACGACTTAATTCTTCTTTCACATTGTCACTTGATTATTAAGCATTCACTGTTTGATTATGATTTTATCTTAGGGTAATTCATTAGGTCACATATTATTTAATAGAATAGGCGGCTTTCTTACTCAGAATTAAAAACATTGTTATTTATCTTTCTTCAAGTTGATAGTTCGGTTAATTTATTTTAGGGTTTTTAGTTTTGGATCCGTTATGTGTGTATTGGCCGGTGAATAAGCGATCTTATGATCTTACTCACATGCTACTGCTTAGCGATCCTATGTAAACTTGACAAGTTAAAAATGAATGCATGAAACACTTTTAAAAAATATTTGACTACATTGGTGGATAAAGAAACATCTTGTAGGAGCAGTGGTCGAAAGGCCTAGTATATATGGTCAATCTGTGACCGCTCTAGCTTGATGATTGTGGAGGTTAGAATTTGGGTTGTCAAGTCTGTGTAGTGGTGTGTTGTGTTTTGTGATGAAGTCATTTGCTCGATGTCCTAACCTATGTTTTGCATATCTCATGTGTTTCCATTTCGGCTTCAGAGCTAGGTCCTTGGTTTGGTTGTATTTTTTTGTTTGTTTTCTATGAGGTTGAACTCCAAGGGATATATGATAGAGTTCAGTTTTATTAAAAAGAAAAGAAAGACCATTCAAGGACCAAAAGCAATCAACCTTTTGAAATTTTATATGGTCTAATAATATTGTGGCTATTATTTCTATTGCAAATGAAAGACAGAAGCAAATAACTCATGGCTGGCAGCTCAGTCTTTGATCCTTACTCCTTTGACGATGATGATTCCTACTTCCCACCTCTCATTGATCAAGAACCAAATGTTCTCACATCCGATGAAAAATATGCTGAGCAACTCCAACTTCAGGAGGCACTAGTATTCTCCTCAGCTTCACGTGCTTCTACTTTATCGAGTGTGAAACCACCAATTGTGACATTTGAGTCCAACCAAGTACCTGACAGATTCTGTGACATTTGCATGGACACAAAGACTGAATCAGAAATGTTTCGAAACACCAAAGTTTGCAGGCATATGTTCTGCTTTGACTGCATCAGAGGACACGTAGCGGCCAAGATCCAAGAAAACATAACCAAAGTGAGGTGTCCTGACCCAAACTGCAAAGGGGTAATAGGACCTGAAGTGTGCCGGTCCATTGTTCCAAAAGAAGTACTACATCGATGGGAAAAAACTTTGTGCGAGTCTCTCATCATAGGAGCTGCGAAATTTTACTGTCCGTTCAAAGATTGTTCTGCACTGTTGGTTGATGATGTTGGAGAAATCGTGACATCATCAGAATGCCCACATTGTAACAGATTGTTTTGTGCCCAATGTAAGGTGACATGGCATTCGGGCATGAGTTGCAGCAAGTATCAGAGTTTAAGAAAGGATGAAAGAGATCCAAGTGACATTATGCTGATGAATCTTGCCAAAAACAAGAAATGGAAGAGGTGTCCAAACTGCCACTTTTATGTCGAGAAAAACACTGGTTGTGAACACATCTCTTGCAGGTTAGTTTCATAGCCCCTTTGGATTTTCGTTTTGAGTTAAAAGACTAAGAAAGCCACTTCTTGACTCCTGGTTATGATTTTTATTGTGGCAGGTGCGGATATAATTTTTGTTACGAGTGTGAAAAGGATTACGTTGAAGGTCATTTATGTCAGAGAGCCTATTGATCGATCCAATGTTCACTTCAAAATATATAAGAGTATCCATCTATTTTTACTAATTTCATACATTAACCTTGGTCCATAAGCCATTTGGTAACTTTTCCTATGTGGCATTTTTTTTCCACTGGCTCTTCGAGAAACTGATGAGATACCATGTTAAAATGAGTGATGTGCGTATAACATTTGTCTAACTAATACTCAGCTACTAATTATCAGAATGTTACTAGTGATTAAGAAAACATCGATTTTACTTATTATCGATTCTACCAAAAATTTGGTTTTAATTAATACCTTGAGACCAGGCGCAATGGTTGGTTTCTTCAAGCGTGAAACCACCCATTCACGCGTCAAACACCATAACATGCTTCCCCCTTCACGCGTTGAACCAGCAAGTTGGAGATGGTTTGAGTCACTTTCTTGGCCGAACCAAATTTTTGTTATTTTGTGTACTGTGTTAGGTGTCGTTTGTTTTTCCCAATAAGTACTTTTTTCCTCTTTTCACTTCTTTTGTCTGCAGGAGGGCAGAGGTTTTTTGTTTGTTTTTTTGCAGACATAAGTGCTTCTTTTCACTTATTTCCTCTTCTAAATTTCAGACATTATCTTTCACTTCTTACCTCTTCTTTCACTCCTTACCTCTTCTTTCACAAACCTTACATCTCTTTCTCAATATCTTACATCTCTTTTACATTTCGGTCTTTTTATTTATGTTTTCACCAATTTTTTACGTTTTCGTCCATTTTTTTACGTTTTCGTCTTTTTTTTACATTTTAATCCATTTTCTTACGTTTTCGTATTTTTTTTATGTTTTCGTTCAATTTTTTTATGTTTTCGTTCAATTTTTTACGTTTTCGTCTGTTATTTTACGTTTTCTTACGTTTTTTTACGATTAACCCATTTGAACCATATTACAAAAAGATTTATAGCGCAAAAAAAGAAAAAAAAAATAAAAAATAAAAGAAGTACTTTAATAGCACAAAAACAAACGGTCTTCATCCATGCAGATGAAGACTAATTTAGATCTACCTCTTCTTCTGCAGACATGGTTTGCAGATGAAGAGGTAAAAGCTCTGAGAAAACAAACGACACCTTAGTGTTTTGTGGGTTATGTTAGAGTTTAAGTGGGGTATCTATGGTGGTCACGGCTGTGGGGTATCTATTGTGGTAGAAGTGGATGTTCATGTTGAGTGATATGTCTCGTGAACCATGACATCCGGTCTAAACTATTTTGCATGATATTACTCGTATATCATATGAATCTTTTTTTTTTTATTTGATTCTTTTTATATAAATTTTGGGCAGGTTTATGTAAGTTGAGGTAAAGGAAAACACTGAAAAAGTACTTGTGGTGCTCGTTTGTCATGATACATCTTTGTTTACACTTCGATCTGTAGCGCTAGGATCTTATAACTTCTAGACATGCATGACTTGAATCCACAAATTCGTTCTCACATGTCCTAGACATGAATTGAACCCACAACTATTTGGTTGAGGAGCATTCTCACATAACAGAATGAATGAAATAACATACACCACACGGAATTACCTAACCGATGGGACTTATAAGACTTACTTAGTTATCTTAAAATTGTGCAGGACTCGAAACTAGTTTATCACTTAACCAAATTTCATATATATCTCTACTACATTACAATGCATTTATGACATTTCCTTAAATGACAAGGCTTAAAATTCAGACTTCTTAAATTGCTTATTGTAGAAATATATATCTTTTGCTAAATGTAACAGCTAAACATTCAAATGTAGTCAATAGCTTACATCATACAGATAATTAAAAGTTACAGCAAAAATTAAATATCTTAAATTATAGACTTGTAACAACTCAATATTAATACAATCCATTTAAAAAACTTTTAACAACCCATTTAAACCATCTTAGTAACTAACATAAACATACACACTCATACATTCAGTGTCCCTTTCTCTCCTCTCTCTAAAACAAAAACATACACATAATACCGACCCATCATCTTACAAACACCACAAGCTTACCACCACCACCATTTAATAGCACCGCCACCATTACACCACCACCATCACCATCAACATCAATAGATCCCGCCACCAACACCATCGTTTTTGCTAAATATGGTGGTGTTTGAGTTTGGGTGCTTTCATTTATGTTTACGTGGTCTTGGTGGTGTTTTTGTGGTTCTGGTGATGTAACTTTATGGTGTTTAGCCGGATATATCCGGATTGGTCGGTAAGGTGGTTAGGTTTGTTTGACCGGATATCTCAGTTTTTTTTTCTATTTATCATTATCAAATATTCGTTCTTAGAACAAACCCACATGAGACTAACCATCATAGATCGTTTTGAAGTTAAACTTCTTTTTAATATTCGAAACCAAAAGGAAAGAACATAACACACCTTTTAAATCCTTTACTTGTTTTGGTTAAAAAGTCACAAGAACAAAAAATATATAAACTGACACCTACCTTAGATCTTTGAAAGACCTTCAAACCGTATAGATACATTGAGCTTGTATTCTATTCGAAGAACAAGAAGTGTACATGTTGTGTTTGTATTTCGTTGAAAGAAAGACCCAGTGAGTTTGTGATTCGGTTATATGATAAAAGAAAGGAAGAATTTGTGAGTTGTACTTGTTCCATCTTGTTTGAACTTGAGCCATGGTTGTTGTAGAGCTTGTGTAGATATTTCTAAAAGCTTTGACCGAAAATTTTCTTAAAGCACAAGCTGTAAATTCCCATGAGTCTCGAGAGTAGCTGAGATGTAATTGAGAAACAAGATTGTTTAGTGTCTTTATTTCGTGAATTTCTTCTTCATAACGTGGAGTTCTCCTACAGGCCCAAGAAAAATGAAGTCTATAAGTACCTAATGGGCCAATGACATTTGGAGAGGGAGCAATATCAATCACAGGGGTGGGAGTAACAGTGAAAATGGGACAATACCTTGGTCTGTTGACAACTCGGACATCTTTAGAAACTTCAAGTGGGTATAAGCGAGGGAACGTTTCACTTAAAGAAGGACCACCCAACCATTTGTCTAACCAAAACTTTGCAATTTCACCATTACCGATCTTGATTTTAAAGAGAGAAGGCAAGTATATCCCGTGCAATTGTTGGTCATTTCTTAGCTTTGCAATGCTATACCAAGGTCCCGATTTACATCTAATAATTGAGGTGTTGAGAAGACCACCTTGAGGACCATGAATAGAACGAATAACTTTTCCCCAAGGCGAGTCGCCTTCATTACAGAACCTCCACCACCATTTAGAGAGTAAACTAATTTTTGTTGAGCTTAAATTGCGACTTCCAAGACCTCCACATTTTAAAGGGGAAATTACTTTTTTCCAAGCAATCCATGCTATCTTCTGAGTGTTTAAAGAGCCGCCCCAAAAGAAGTTTCTCCTTATGCTTTCAAACTTATTGATGATAGAATTCGAAGCCTTAAAGATGGGGAATAAATAAACACCTAAGCTTCCAAGAACGGATTTTATAAATTTTAGTCTACCACCAAAAAAAGAGGGACTTTCATTTCCATTTAGACAATCTTTTTTGAAACTTTTATAAAGGTTAGTCTACCAAAGAAATATACTGTACTTGAAAGGCATGTCTCATAAAATTGAGAATGGATAGACCTGTTTGACTGCATGTTGAAAATAAAACAAATATCTCGTTAAAGATCTTAAACAAATTAGAAGAAATTAGCTTCGAAAGTCAATATTGCAAATCAAGGAACGACTAGGGGTGGAAACGAGCCGAGCCGAGCACGAGCCTGTCAGAGCTCGAGCTCGGCTTGTTTAAGTTTAAAAAAGCTCAAGTTCGAGCCCGGCTCGTTTCGAGCTTTAAATTTTAAATTCGAGCTCGGCTCGTGGTATTTTATATAGGCTCGGGCTCGGCTCGAGCTCGGCTCATTTATACGATTTGGCAAAGAAAAGTTAAAGCTTGGCTCGAGCTCGAGCTTGGCTCGTAATATATCTTTGTTGAGCTCGTTAATAAGCTCGAGCTCGGCTCGTATATATGTTTAATAGTTAAAATATCATAATGTCATTTAGGCACGTGAGCCCAAACGAGCTTTGTATGTAAAGCTCGAGTTCGAGCTGTTGTTAGCTGAAAGTAGGAATGTTAGTTGTTAGATAAAACAGTTAGTGACATGTGAGGTGCACATGATTAGCCTAGCTGGTCATGTGAGGTACACATGTTTATTACCACTGCTGTTGGCTAACAGCTTTTCCCGCCTTACATTTCCCTTTAATTACAAAGTTGTAATTCTCATTTAGTTATTCATGAAATAATACAATTCTCTTACTATCTCAATTCTTGTCACCTTATATCTTCTCTCATTTCTATCTCTCAAGTCCTCACAATTCTGTTATTAATTCTGTTACAAATCATAACCATAATTCAGTTACAAAATCACAGTTCAATCAATAAAACTTCTCTTATCTCCATAAGTTCTTTGATTATCTGTATTTGGATCTTATCAAGTGGTATCAGAGCGTTGTCGATCCCACATCTCCGACAACTCTGTTCTTCTCCGGCGAAAATTGTTAGTTTTCCGGCCAAATTCCGGCAAGAAACTTTCAAGAATCAGTTGTACTACACTAGTACACTGATTTGTTGTACGTTATCCGTCAGAAACAAGACCAAGTGTCAAGTATTCATCGCGATCACAAGAACAGCGCATAAGTGCTTAAATCCTCTGTTCTTGAACTAATGATCAGTTTTCATTTACTTGATTTGGCCAAGAACGGTTAGAATTGTTAGGTTATTGCTCAATTGAAGGGTAGAGTGATAACTGACAATTATTGTTAAATCAAGAAGATATAACTGTACAACACTTAACCACAATGATTAATACAAGGGATGGAGTGCTACAACCACCACCACTAACTGCAGAGTCATTACCAGCAGCAGCGGAGGCTTTGCAAGCAACTGTGAGAGATTTGTTGACACAAAATCAGAGTTTGAATAATGCTTTGCAATCTTTGATAAATGGTGAAGGAACTAGTCATAACAGGGGAATGCAATATGGGAGAATGGCAAAAATCGAGTTTCCCAGATTCAATGGAGAGGATGTGAAAGGGTGGTTGTTTAGATGTAAGCAATTCTTCAAGATTGAGGGGGTCCTAGATGAAATGAAAGTGGAAATTGCTTCAATGCATCTTTATGACAAGGCTTTGAATTGGTTTACACAATACATAAGGACACATGGTGATGGTACTTCTTGGGAGTTGTTTGCATCAGAGGTGTTGTAGAGGTTTGGAGCAGTGTATGAAGATCCAATGGTGGACATTAAAAATTTAAGACAAGATGGTTCAGTACAACAGTATCAAGACTTGTTTGAAGTGCTTTTGAATAGGGTGGAATTGTCTGAATCATATGCAGTGAGTCTATTCATTGGTGGGTTGAAGAAGGAAATCAGTTTACCATTGAGGATGTTTAAACTGAGCACTTTAACAGAGGTGTTTGCCATGGCTAAGTTGCAAGAAGCCACCAATGCTACTCTCAAACCAAGGTATTCTCCACCGACACCATCTGTTTCAAAATATGTGCCCAATACTAGTCATTATGCCAATAAGAATGCATATGTGCAACAAAGGTCTGCTAATGTCATTGGTAGTAATGCATCAGTAGCAAAAAATGTGGGAAATAGACCTTATAGATTGACTCAGAAAGAAATGGAGGAAAAGAGGGCAAAGAATCAATGTTTTTATTGTGATAGCAAATATGTGCCTTGTCATAAATGTAGTGGGCAGTTGTTTTCCCTAGAAATTGTGGTGGATAGAGATAATATGGTGAATGAGGAAGAGAATTTTTTACAATGTTCTGAAGAGATGTTTGGACATATAGATACTGAGGCTGCAGATGAGAATGTGGAACAAGTTGAGTGTCAAAGGGAGTTTGTGTTGACTACTCAACCCCAAATATCTCTTAATGCTTTATCTGGAATCAACACTTATCACACCATGAGGGTCACTGGGCAATTCAATGGTCAACCTCTTAATATTTTGGTAGATAGTGGAAGTACACACAATTTTTTGGATAGTAATACTGCTAAACAAATGGGTTGTCAATTGAAACAAACCTACCCTCTACAAGTGTCCATTCCTGGTAGTAACATCCTTATTAGTAGACAAGAATGCAAAGGTTTTGTGTGGCAGATGCAGGGTGAGACCTTTCAGACGGATGTCATGTTACTTCCTTTGGGTGGATGTGAGATGGTCTTAGGAGTACAGTGGCTATCAACATTGGAAAATGTTTTGTGCAATTTTTTGAAGTTAAGGATGCAGTTTATGCACAAAGGCAAAAGTGTGGTCATTAATGGAACTTCCCAACCTATGGTTAAATGGATGGAAGGAAAGAAAATGAGCAAAGAAGTAAATGGTGGTCATGCTGGGTTGTATTCAATGGCTGTGTGTGTGTACCCAACAAATGGAATCCAAGCTCAGCTCAGAATTTCAAATGTTGAAGGTGTGAATCCTAAATTGAAGTTGTTGCTGGAAAAATATGAGAATGTATTTGCTATTCCAAAAAGTTTGCCTCCAAACAGAAGACATGACCATAAAATACCCTTGAAAGATAACACACCACCTATAAATATCAGGCCATATAGACACCCTCCTACTCAAAAGGATGCTATTGAGGAAATGGTTAAGGAATTGCTTGAAAGTGGAGTCATTAGAAGTAGTCACAATCCTTTTTCATCACCCATTGTGATGGTCAATAAAAAAGATGGATCATGGAGAATGTGTGTTGATTATAGGGAACTGAATAAGCAAACTATGAAGGACAAATTCCCTATTCCTGTTATTGAAGAGCTTATAGATGAGCTGTTTGGGGCAAAGGTGTTTACTAAGCTGGACTTGAGGTCAGGCTATCACCAAATCAGGATGTGTGAGGAAGACATACACAAAACAGCTTTTAGAACACACCAAGGACATTATGAATTCCTTGTTATGCCTTTTGGTTTGACAAATGCTCCTTCATCTTTTCAAGCTCTTATGAATGAGGTATTTGCAGCTTACCTTAGAAAATTTGTGTTGGTATTTTTTGATGATATTTTGGTGTTCAGTAAGACTATGGAAGAACATGTGCATCACTTGGATATGGTCCTACATACTATGCAGACAAATGAGTTGTTTGCTAAGGCTAGCAAGTGTGTGTTTGGAACAACTCAAGTAGAGTATTTAGGACATGTTATCTCTGGCATGGGAGTGTCTACTGAACCTTCTAAGATCCAAGCAGTACAAGATTGGCCTATACCTGTGAATATTAAGAAGTTGAGAGGGTTCCTTGGTCTCACAGGTTATTATAGAAGATTTGTTCAAAACTATGCTGCAATAAGCAAACCCCTAACTGAATTACTTAAAAAGAACTCATTTGGATGGAATGAAGCAGCCCAAAAAGCATTTGATAAGTTGAAAGTGGCCATGGTCAGTGCTCCTGTTTTAGCTCATCCCAACTTTAATGAAGAGTTTATAGTAGAAACTGATGCATCAGATGAAGGAATTGGTGCAGTCCTACAACAAAATGGACATCCAATTGCTTTCTTAAGTAGATCTTTAGCACCTAGGCACAAGGGTCTGTCTACTTATGAAAAAGAATTGTGGGCTGTGGTGTATGCATTGGAGAAATGGAGAGGCTATTTGCTTGATAGAAACTTTAAGATCAAGACTGATCACTTCAGTCTTAAGTATTTGATGGAGCAGAGGTTAACTACTCCTTTTCAAATCAAGTGGTTACCAAGGTTATTGGGATATGACTATGAGATACTCTACAAAAAGGGGAGTGAGAATGTGGTAGCTGATGCTTTGTCTAGATCACCTACTCCATCATTAAATACTATGATCATTTCTGATATCTCAAATGATTTCTTGCAAAGAGTTTAGACAAGTTGGGTGACTGACCCAAGTATTCAACAGATTATTAACAAGTTGCAAAATGGCACTGTTGTTAACTCAAAGTTTGTGTGGAAGGATAATCAGTTGAGAAGGAATGGTAAATTGGTGATTGGTTGTGATAAAGTTTTGAGACAAGAGTTGCTTAAGTACTATCATGATGAGCCCATGGGTGGTCACTCAGGGGTAGAAGCCACTTATAAAAGACTAAAATCCATGTTCTACTGGAAAGGAATGAAGAAGTCAGTCAAGGAACATGTGAGAATTTGCTCAATCTGTCAATGTCATAAGCCTGATCTTGCTCCATATCCTGGCCTGCTACAACCTCTCCCAATTCCCACAAAGATTTGGACTGATATCTCCATGGATTTCAATGAAGGTCTTCCTTCCTCCCAAGGCAAAACAGTCATTTTGGTGATTGTGGACAGACTTAGTAAGTATGGGCATTTTATTCCTCTATCACACCCATTCAAAGCTGCACAAATTGCTCAAGTCTTCTTGGATACAATCTACAAACTGCATGGGTTACCAAAGACTATTACAAGTGACAGAGATAAGGTCTTTATCAGCAACTTTTGGAAGGAGTTATTCAAGAAGTTAGGAGTTACTTTACAACTTTCTACAGCCTATCATCCACAAACAGATGGACAAACAGAAGTGGTCAATAGATGTTTGGGATGTTATCTAAGGTGTATGACCAGTGAACAACCAACGAATTGGGTGAGTTGGTTAGCTTTAGCTGAGTTCTGGTATAACACCAACTACCATACAGCCATAAACACAACTCCTTTTGAGGTGGTATATGGACAAATCCCTCCTACTCATGTGTCTTGTATGGCTGGTGATTCCAAGGATCACTCAGGGCAAGGGAATCTGCTATCTCTTTGCTTTAGTTTCATTTGGAAAAGGCTCAACATAGGATGAAAACATATGCTGATAAAGGAAGGTCTGAAAGGGAGTTTGCAATTGGAGATTGGGTATTACTTAAGCTACAGCCACACAGACAAGTGACATTGAGGCTACATAAGCAACATAAGCTATCACCAAAGTATTATGGGCCATTTCAAGTGCAAAGAAGATGTGGGACAGTTGCATATGAGCTTTCTTTGCCTGATAATGCAGCTATACACAATGTTTTTCATGTCTCACAACTGAAACCTTTCAAAGGTCAAGTCACAACTACAGTTTCATTACCAGATTGTTCAACAGATGGGTTAATTCTGCATCACCGTTAAGGTTCGGACGAAAGATTGCTAAGGTGGGGAATAGAGTTGTGGTATACTGGTTAACTCAATGGTCAAATGGGACAAGTGATGATGCAACTTGGGAAGTGGCTACTGAGGTTCAAGCCAAACACCCAAGTTTTGACCCTGATTCTTGAGGACAAGAATGCTTTTAAGGGGAATGGATTGTTGTAAGCTGAAAGTAGGAATGTTAGTTGTTAGTTAAAACAGTTAGTGACATGTGAGGTGCACATGATTAGCCTAGCTGGTCATGTGAGGTACACAGGTTTATTACCACTGCTGTTGGCTAACAGTTTTTCCCGCCTTACATTTCCCTTTAAATACCAAGTTGTAATTCTCATTTAGTTATTCATGAAATAATACAATTCTCTTACTATCTCAATTCTTATCACCTTCTATCTTCTCTCATTTCTATCTCTCAAGTCCTCACAATTCTGTTATTAATTCTGTTAAAATCATAACCATAATTCAGTTACAAAATCACAGTTCAACCAATAAAACTTCTCTTATCTCCATAAGTTCTTTGATTATCTGTATTTGGATCTTATCACAAGCTCGATTAATAAACGGGCTGCAACTTAGACTCGAGCTCGTTTAGATTCAGCTCGTTTGAGCTTTTTACCGATTCGATCTCGAGCTTTTAACGAACGGCTCGACTCATTTCCACCCCTAGGTACGACTAAATAAAATTCTTATGTTAATTTTCTTAATTTCTGTCAACTGAATTGTTCTCTTTCATCATGTATAACCCACGTGTTTGATGAAATATCTCAGTGTGATGTTTTTGTTTTTGCATTTAATTTATGAAATAAGAATTCCTATTGGTTCCTATATCTTTTTGTTGTGTATTCTTATGATGTTTAAGAAAAAGGGTCGAAAATTACCTTGCAAGTGTTTTTATGATCTAACAAAGAATTGGCCGCTAAGCTATTCCTTGAATTCCCCTCTTATTCTCTAGAGTGACATGATATGAAATGAAAACCCTAACATGAATCGACCCAAAATTAATGGTAATAGATATTTGTCGTTATGGGTGGACGGTTTAAGACTTTGAGACATTAAGTGGTAGTAGGAGCATTCCCCAGTGAAGGGTTTGAGATTTTGAGTAGAATATGGGTATGTGAAGGAATGACAAAATAAAAATAGAAGAATTTATGTGTTGGTTAAAACTACGTAATTTTGATGGGTTCTACACCTAAGCTTTATATACCTAACAGCCACACATTCATTTTCCCCTAAACTAAAAATATGAAAAACATGCCCGGCAACAATTCTAAACGGAGTAGCGCTAGAAGACTTGTTTTGACTGCTAGATAAGGTGTAGAAGTTTTTGGATTAGCTTGTTGTTTTAGAGCTTTAGTATTATTTCTTGAATAGTTTGTTATATCGCTTATCCTTCGATGTCAAGAGGTATGTCTTTGGTGGTCATCGGGCGATCTTGTTTTCATAAATTTTGTGATTGATATATTTTACCTTTTTGCTAACAAAATAATTGTATGCGCATTTGCAAGACCGGATTAGAAAGCAATCCAAATGATCCTACTTCGACGTTACTGCATCAAAAAGTTTTTGAAAAAAGTAATTATGCAAGTTTGCGGGCAAGAATAAAATATATATATAATTAAATGAAAAGATAATTAAAATTATGTAAGTTGGGTTATTCGGTTCGGTTTTTGGTTATAGGGGTTAAGTTTTCGGTTCGATTGAATCAAATTTGAATTCGGTTCAGTTCGGTTTTCGATTTGACTCAAAAAAATTTTTAATTGAACTAACAGAACCGAATAAAAGATCTAACCCGATAACCCAACCGATCAAAGATCCCTAAACTTTCAAGGACCAAAGCCTCAATGTAATACCCGGCCCAAAATCTATAAGGAATAAGCCCGCAACATACTTTTCCTTTTACCACTCTCATGACCCATACCCAATAGCAATTAGCCCATATGAAAAAGAAGACAAAATAAAGCAATACCCATAGTCTGCACAATAGGAGTTGATTTCAGTAGTCTTTGTCTGAAACATTTAACTGCTATCCACTTTAACAGTAATTGCAACTCAATCTTATTAGACAAAGTATCTTTAACTTATTAGGAACACATACTTTCTAGTGAACAACAAAGCTTAACATTGGAGTCCTAAGTCTAAACTCAAACCATCAGGGCACTTGTATACTAAAGTGAAGATATTGGAAACTTAGGATTCTAAGAGAATGAAGTTAGGGTAGCTATAATCGTATATTTAATATTGGTTATTTGTCGAACTAGATTGACAACGAGCATGTATGTAGGACATCATTTGGCGTTAGCTGCTATAAGATGTCCATTCAGGTACGGATGTCTTCTTAAACGTCTTTCTTTGATTGTTCGTATTTTTGTACAGTTCTTCGTAACTTCTTTCAGCGTTGCTTTATTTCCTCATATTGAAATCTTTGCGATACTTTCGAATTCATTTTGATATCCTTATGCCATGATTCCCTCTATTTTTAAGCGAATATGATTCTTGAGAAAACGTTTGGTGAAATCACTATTATGCGAGCGATTTTTGATTTCGTTGATTTAGGACTCATGCATGGTGAACATACTCTCGTGTCAGGTTGGTTTATATGTTCATTTGTGCAACCACAGAACCCTTTTGTAGAATTAGTTTGGAGAATAGGTATACCGAGTTGACTACCCGTGGAGGTACCACGGGCATGTCATTTTTGCACCGATGGCATGACACTAGTGTGGGGTGTGATGGCTCACGGCGTCTCCCCTTCTGTTTATTATGCTCGTGTGGAGAGCCTTTGGTTATTTTGGGAGGTGTATGGGTGCACTCTAGTTTATGATTTGATATGATATATTTATGAGGAGGGTGATACCATGTCCATACATACCTTCTGATTTTGGGATGCACTTGGAGTCACGAATCCACGTGTATCGTTTTGATATGAGATATGATATGATTTTGGCACTATGAATGGTGCATTTTGGATATTCGGTTTTGTAGGGCACTCGGTATAAATTTCCTAAACCCTTTGTTGCTTCAGCCTTATATTTCTTTGATTACTCTGGTGTTGAGATGTTGGTATGATGGAGAAATTGTCTTTATTATCTCTTCTTATTCTATCTTTACTCTTATACATATTGTGTTATTATTATTTGTTGTCAACATCCGCGCACCGAGCCTTTAGCTCAGCCGCATTTCTTGTCTTTGCGGCAGGTATTCAGGGATGATTGGGTTGTATGAAGAGAGACACTTGACTTAGAGATTTTGTAACTGGAGACCGCATATGGACTTAGGAAGATTTGGGCTATAAATGTGACCTTTTGAGAATCGGGTGTTACACTCAACCTTTTGAGATTCCATAACGTCCAGGTATATTGTTGTTATTAATTCTTTTGCAAATCAAAGACACAGCACATCATCCATGGCTGGTGGCTCAATCTCTGATCCTTGCATCATTGACGCTGATGATCCCTACTTCCCACCTCTCATTAATTCATACATCAATGTGGATGATTATCCCATACCCGACGAAAACTATGCTGAGCAACTCCAAATTCAAGAGGCACTTGTATTCTCCTTAGCCTCATGGGCATCAACTTCATCCAGCATCAAGACACCAATCGTGATATTAGATAGACAAGCTTCACGTGCATCAGCTTTGTCCAGCAGCATCAAGACGCCAATCGTGATACTAGATAGCCAAGCTTCACGTGCATCAACTTCATCCAGCCCCAAGACGCCAATCATAATATTAGATAGCCACGATCCACTTGCATTTGAGTCTAGCCAAGTACCTGACAGATTCTGTGACATTTACATGGACACAAAGAGTGAATCTGAAATATTTCAAAACACCAAAGTTTGTGGGCACATTTTCTGCTCTGACTGCATCAGGGGACACGTAGCGGCCAAGATCCAAGAAAACATAACCAAAGTGAGGTGTCCAGACCCAAACTGCAAAGGGGTAATAGGACCTGAAGCGTGTCGTTTAATTGTTCCAAAAGAAGTATTGGAACGATGGGAAAATGCTTTGTTTGAATCTCTTAGGATCTGAGAAGTTTTACTGTCCATTTAAAGATTGTTCTGCATTGTTGGTTGACGATGGAGGAGGCACTGTGACATCATCAGAATGCCCGCATTGTCACAGATTGTTTTGCGCCCAGTGTAAGGTAACATGGCATTCAGGGATGAGTTGCAGCGAGTATCAGAGTTTGAAAAAGGACGAAAGAGACCCGAGTGACATCATGTTGAGGGATCTTGCCAAGAATAAGGAATGGAAGAGGTGCCCGAAATGCAACTTTTATGTCGAACTAGTCAGTGGTTGTTTACACATTTATTGCAGGTCAAGTTCATGTCTTTTATTTTCCTTTGTTAACTAAATGATCAAGGTTACCGCTTTTCTGTTTGACCGACAGCTGATTAATTATTTCTGTTTTTGCAGGTGTGGGCATGAATTTTGTTACGGATGTGGAAAATACCATCCCGATCATCGGTGGCATAAGTGTCCAGACGCTTAAATTCCTTATTAGATCTTTCCAGTAGACAACTTTGTAACTCATGTTAAGCTTTGTTTGGATTTATTCATAAATAAAACTTGTACACATTTATAGCTTTGCTACATCGAATTTTCTTCAAATAAGTTTTTTTGGGCGCTTATTGCTGTTCGATAAGAACCAAATGAGATAAACATTGTTTGATCCTGGTGAAGGTTGTAACGCAGTAGTAACTCGGCCATTTTTGTTTAACTAGCCAAACAACTAAGTACAGTTTTTAAGCTGGAGCAATAACCAAAACAGTCTAAGCACAACTAAAAATAAATGATATAAACTAGGGGTGAGCGAAAAAACCGAAAAGACCGAATAAATCGAAAACCGAAACCGAACCAAACCGAACTAATAACCGAACCGAATTTTCTAAAACCGAACCAAACCGAATTACTAATTCGGTTCTCGGTTTGGGTATGGGTTTGGCAGTTTGAACCGAAAACCGAATTCATATAAATATATATATATTTTATATATTTATATATATATTTATATATTTTTAAGTATATTTATATATAAATAAATACTATTAAAAGGTTATCATAATATAATAAAATACTTTTTATGCTTGAAATATATTTTTTTGCTAAATATCTATCTAATTATTAATTTTTTTTTTTAAATAGTGAAATTCGGGTTATTCGGGTCAACCCGAAAACCGAACCGAATTAGAATTCAACCGAACCGAACCGAAAACCGAATTTGAATTTGGTTCGGTTCGGTTCTCGGATTGACCTAAAAAAATCTTTTAACCGAATTAACCGAACCGAACTAACCGAACAACCCGAAAACCGAACCGATCAACACCCCTAATATAAACATTGTTTAATCTAAAAGGCTTTTTTAACATTTAGCCCACCAGTAATGGCCCAACCCAGTAGATTTAGTTACTATATACAGTATATATTATTCACGTCAAAGATCATTTCCTTACATATATGAATTTAACCCAAATCTTATATGCCCATTATATATTCAGCCTTTTGCTATTAAGATAATAATTCTCATGCAAGAAAGGAAGTGGCCGATGTCTCAAAATAACATGCAAAAACCTAAGATCTTTGGTTTGATTCTCATTCTCACCTTCACACGTAATAATATTCTTGAATTATTCAGTTTGTTTTCTTGTTTTGTAAGTTGGCTTATTAGTATTATTTGTTGAGGTATAGGATAGATAACTTGTGTAGTAGAATCATTGGGTAAAGAAGATGGATATCGATATAGTTATGTATGATAGGATAGATAGCTCGAGTCGGGTGTTCTATACCTGCAGGTGCAATACGCCTGAAGTTATTGCTTGCTTTTAATATGGCAAAAAAAAAAAAATGTATAATTTAACTTTCAAGTATGACAATGAAGTTCAACTTAGAAACTTTTATGATTTTTGTGTGTGTTTATATATAGGGTACATCTTGAGATTATGGCGCATGGTCCCCAAAATCCATGGAACAGCCGGGAGCATTAAAACTAGGATGGCGGAGAAGTCAGCTCGTACTTATTCGAAGGTCAAGACTTCAAATGAAGGTACCTAATTTATTTATTTAAATTCTTATGTACAATAGCTTTTTATGTGAAGTTTTCACTGTTTAGAAGTTGATTCCTAGTTAAAATTAATGGTTTGTAGATTTAAGTACTGTTTAGGCTTAATTTGATTCTTGAGTGTTTTACTGTTCTTCATATTCATAAACGCTAACTTTGCATTACATATATGTAAATTACACCACTAAAAAACACAAATTTCTCAATTGGTGATGATATAAGTAAAGGTTAAGTCCATATAATATAAAGATACTTTTCAAAATATACAAATATCATACGTGAACTTTGAAAAATACCAATATCGTATACGTACTTTCAAAATTCGCCTCGCTATCATACCTTAGTTAGCGTGGCATGATTAGTCACCAGTTAAATTAATTACTCTAATTTAACGTGGCATGATTAGTCATTGTTAATGATTTTTATGGGTGATGTGAAGCTTACTCTAAATGTTTATTATATCTTACCTGTATTTTTCGTATATATAGTTACAAACACTTTATGTACACAAATATGAATCCTAATAAACATAAACCGATGCGATCAAGAAATTAAAGGAGAAAACAATCGATATTCTTTCTTAATGATTATTCAGTTGTTTATGATTCGTTTGAATAAGTTTAACGATAGAAAAAATTTCTCATGTTATTCATTTGTTCAATAATTATTAGTTAGTAGTAAAACTAAGTTCCACTACGTTATAAAAACCCACTTCCGGTACATAAAAAAGTGCATGTACATATAATGTGGACATTTGGCGTATTAAAAATAAGTTTGTGATAATAACAGAACGGATTTTGAAAGTACTTGTATGATATTAGTATCTTTTCAAGTTGATATTTGTACATTTTTAAAAGTATCTTACTATTATATAAACTTAACCCTATAAGTAATTATCACAAGCACGAAGTTAACTTTCAAATACTACGTAACAAGTTTTATTTGTCCAAATTTGCCCTGTTTAGCTGCCTTTTTGGTAATTTTTCATGTATCAGATTAGTATTAGTATGGATTGATATTGTACACAGGAATTTAAATGAAGCCAGTAGAAATTGGTGTAATAACAAAGAAATCATTGTCTGCATAAGTCGTTTGCCCATAATTTATAACCTTTTAAGGCGATTATACCATTACAAGCTAGCTAATACAAATATTTCTTTCAAAATCTGAATTGGCCAAGTGGATCCATAGCATTTACGATTTATGATACAACTATGATTGAATGATTTCATAATGTGTAACTAACTTTTATTGGTGATATTTTACTGCAGTGAGTATACAACAATTGAATATAGGATTCAAACGGCAAAACGAAGACAGGAGCACATCATACGTATATTCTCACAGTTCAAGCAGTTCAAGCAGCTTCAGCACATCTGATGAGTATGATGATCTATACGCCCAACATATCATGATACGTGAAGATCCAATATTTCATCCATACTTCCCGTCTCGCCTGGATAATTATGATGATCTATACGTCCCACCTCTCATGAAACGTAATGATGCTGGTGATCCATACATACGACAGCCTCTTGGTGATTATGGAGATAAAAAAAATCACATCTTTGATGATCAAAAGTATGCCGAAGATCCAATATTTCATCCATACTTCCCGTCTCGCCTGGATAATTATGATGATCTATACGTCCCACCTCTCATGAAACGTAATGATGCTAGTGATCCATACATACGACAGCCTCTTGGTGATTATGGAGATAAAAAAAATCACATCTTTGATGATCAAAAGTATGCCGAAGATCCAATATTTCATCCATACTTCCCGTCTCGCCTGGATAATTATGATGATCTATACGTCCCACCTCTCATGAAACGTAATGATGCTGTACATACGAAGGCCTCTTGTTGATTATGGAGATAAAAAAATTCACATCTTTGATGATCAAAAGTATGCTGAGCAACTGCAACTCGAAGAAGCACTCGTATTCTCGTCAGTTTCACGTGCATCAACTTCATCGAGCAGCAAACTGCCGATTGCCTCTAGCAAATTACCTGAAAGATATTGCAATATTTGCATGGACACAAAGACTGAATCTGAAATGTTTCGGAACACCAATGTTTGCGGGCATATGTACTGCTTTGATTGTATCAGGGAACACGTAGCAGTTAAGATCAAAGAAAACGTGGTCGATGTAAGATGTCCTGACCCAAGTTGCAAAGGGCTTATAGCGCCTGAAGTATGCCGTTTCATTGTTCCTAGAGAAGTACTAATTAGATGGGAAAAAACATTATGTGAATCTTTGATCTTAGGGTCTCAGAAATTTTACTGTCCGTTTAAAGATTGTTCAGCATTGTTGGTAGACGATGGGGGACAAAGAGTGACGTCATCTGAATGCCCAAATTGCAACCGACTGTTCTGTGCACAGTGTAAGGTAGCATGGCATGCAGGGATGGATTGCAGGGAGTTTAAGATGGTCAGAAACGGTGAAATAGACCAGACTGACATTTTGATGACGAATCTTGCTATGAAGAAGAATTGGAGGAGATGTCCTAAATGCAGCATTTATGTTGAGAAAACGGAGGGTTGTAATCATATTTCTTGCAGGTTAATTACTTTGTTATAGTTTTTGGTTTTCCATAAAAATGATTTAGGAGTCTGCTTATCGTCTGTCTTACTGATATCCATGTACGTGCTAATGAATTATGTTGCAGGTGTGGATATGAGTTTTGTTATGCGTGTGGAATGAAGTGTCCTAAAGGTCATCATGAAGGTCCATGTAAGCCTGCTAGAATGGTTCGACCTGCAAGAACGATTACACCTGCTAGAATTGTTCGACCTGCAACTGCAACAATGATTACACCTGCTAGAAGGATTGGAGTGGCCTTTGGCTTTTTTTAAGCCTTTGAAGTGATACTCTCTTTGATAAGAACTTTATAAAGGAGTGTTTGTTTAAGCTAATTTTTTAGCTAATATGATTTCGTCTTATGTTTCATAAGCCCTTTTTTTCGGCTTACTTTTAAACTTATGAGCTTATATAAAGTTTATTATGGGGTTAACAGAATAAGTATTTCGTCTATATGGAAGCATAACAACGAGATCCTTTGGCTTTTTTAAGCCTTTGAAGTGATACTCTCTTTGATAATGTTATTGTGCACAAACTGGTTCAGTGGCTACTGATACTGACTAAAAAAAGTAAAGTAGAGTAACTCCCAATACCGTCTTTCATGTGTTATGGGTCCCAATACTGTCTTTCACGGTGTATGGGGGAGGTTAAGACATAGACAGCTTTACCCCTACCTGAGGTAGGGAGGCTGCTTCCGGTTCTACCAAATGTAGAAAAGGACCTCCGGGGTAGGGAGGCTACCTCCGGTTCCACCAAAGGTAGAAAGGGACCTCCGGCCTTGCAAGGGGTGAGGATCGAACCCTTGACCTCTGTCTTCAAAGATAAGAGTGTTAACCACTTGATCCAACCGTTTAAAAAAATACTGACTATGTGCCATAATTATAAAATGGCATCTCTCAAGACGAAAAGTTAATCTTGACAAAAGTTAATTTCTGACTATTAGCTACTTATCTTGAACTTTATTATATATTAGAACAATACTCGCACAAATCAACGATGTATAGCGCCAAATAGTTATACTTATAAAATCGTGATTATTGTTCGACTCATGATGCAAACGTGTTTTTTTTTAAAAGCAAAATGTGTGTTTTTCAATATAAATTGTCAAGTTTAAAATAAATCAAGTAAAAAGATAATTTAAATTGCCAAATTTTTGAAAATTTGCCTCAGACTATACTAATTTATATTTCGAGATTCAAGTTTTAAAAATTTCGAAAAAATATACACTCTTTATAAATTGTAAAAATAATATCTACTAAACGCCTCGATCCTTTCTTCTTCTTCTTCTTCTTTTTTTGGGCTTTTTTTTTTTTTTATATTTTTTAACTTGGGTATATATTTTATATATGATTAGGATGACCCATGTATTAACAAAACCCGAACCCGAGACAGTTGGGGAGCGTTTGGTGGCAAGTAAACGGGTTGGGGGCGGGTATGAGTAAAAATAATGTTTTTTGCGAGTTTGGGTACGGATTTGGATTGTACCCCTTATTACTCATACCCACATCCATTTAATAATATATTATTATATAAGTATAAAAATATATAATTTCTCATATAATCGTAAAGAAAACCAAAATATTACATGGTTAATAATAAATGGCCGGGTACAGATTGACACGGTTATTAATTATAAACCCGACCAGCCCTATGCTACGCGACTTAGCCCGGAAAACTATATCAATGAACCCAAATTATGAAATTATAGAAATGATTTTGTTTAAAAGGGGAAAATATATATGTGGTAAAATAAAAAAGAAACCAAATATCTAAAATATACATTTGGATTACGACCATATATGGTTTGATAAGTTATAACGCAAGCCGATATTTACGTACATTATCATATATCCCTTACAAACACGTACTTAATTACCCTTATTCAATATTCACAATTTGATCTTAAAAAATGAAAAGAAAACGAGAGATTAATGATGATAGCAAGAGCACAAGTTGCAGGACGACCAAAAAATTGCCTCGAACTGTTTCGGATCGTCATGCCAAACCTCATAATCAAGAAAGTACGTTATATTCATGCATGTAATTTAGTGTCTAGGGTTGTCACATTTGGATTTTTGTTCTTGGTGTTTGTTCTGTGTGTGAGTTAGTTCTTGATATATAGAAACAAAAAGAAAGATGCATGATTAGTTCATTATCACATGCATGCATGCATGGTGAATAATTCTTAACTAATTTGCTTAATTTAGAGATAATTATTTGCGAGTATATATGAGTAATGTATCAACAATTTAATTTTCACTCGTTTTTTCGTCGAAATTGAACTTGTAATCGTATGTTGATCAACAAAATAACTAGGTAAACCGTTAACATCTTGGGGGTGTCACGGGGATACACCGGTTAAGTCGTGTAAATCTGAGTCATTGACTCGTCCTCTTTAAGTAACTTAAACAGAAAAGCTCCGTACGTTTTAATTATTATGAGTTGAGTTAATTAAACAAGTGAGCAATAGCATAGGAAATCAAATAACAACCAGAAAAATGGAAACAGATTAAAAGGCAAGGATGCATAAACTAGTAATAGTGGAATATGTTCTGTGGTATAGGAAGTTGTTTGGGTGTTAGATTTTGGTGTTGGGCAGATGGCTTTTTAACTTGAGAAGGAAGCCTTTCTACTTGTTTCCTCTCTGCGCTTTGTGTGCAATTGAGGTGGATTTGAATCTTCCTGCCATGAATGTACGTTAGATGGTTTACAGACAAATGGCCTTTGTGCGTATAATAGTCCCTGTTTTGGCTGTTTATAGATGAGGGTAGGATATATAGTTTTGATCTGTTATGATATGAACAGAGGAGTTATTGTTATGTTATTTGTTATTTATGATATTAGCATTTGGAAAATGTAGGAGATGAATTGCTAATTAAAGACAGAAGCACATCCGACGTAGCTGCAGGGAGTTCATCAAGCTCAGATCCGTCCCACGATGTAGAAGATTTAAACTTTGAAGCTTTCCTTAATAAAGATGAAAAGTTTCCCATTTCCAATAAAAAATACATCGAGGAAATGGAACTTCAAGAGGCACTCCTCATATCCGCCTCAGCATCAGTTATCCCTTCACCGACTGAATATGCCACGTCATCAAGCACGGACATGTCATTTTTCCCATATTCATCAGCTGATTATGCCATGTCATCTAGCACCAACCTGCCATTTATCCCATTTGTGACCTATGAATCTACCCAAGTACCTGACAAGTTCTGTGGTATTTGTATGGACACGAAAACTGAATTTGAAATGTTTATTAACGATGATGTTTGTGGGCATACGTTCTGTATTCACTGCATCAGAGAACACATAGGAGCCAAGATCAACGAGAACATAGCACATGTGAGATGTCCTGACCCTAACTGCAAAGGGCTAATAGGACCTAACGTCTGTCGATACATTCTTCCAGAAGAAGTACTAGAACGATGGGAAAACGCTTTGTGTGAATCTCTTATTATAGGGTCTCAGAAATTTTACTGTCCGTTTAAAGATTGTTCAGCCTTGTTAGTGGACGATAGTGGAGTAGCTGTGACAGATACCAAATGCCCACATTGTAATCGATTGTTTTGTGCACAGTGTAAGGTGCCATGGCACTCCGAGATGGATTGCAAGGAGTTTCAAATGCTTAACGATAATGGCGAAATAGATCAGAGTGATATGAAGGTGCTGGAACTTGCTAAGAAAAATAAATGGCAGAGGTGTCCCAAATGCAACTACTATGTTGCAAGAACCACTGGTTGTAACGATATGTCTTGCAGGTTATAATTTCTTTGCTTTCGTTTTTCGTTTCAGATAAACATGCATGATTTAGGAGGTTTTGTGTACTAACTATGGGTTAATAATTTAATTTGCAGGTGTGGACATAGATTTTGCTATGGGTGTGGAAGCAAGAGAGCTGAATGTTCATGTGGTCGACCCTCATCTCGATACTATTAACCAAGACATTTTTCTTTCTGATTTCCTTACCTATGCAGAATTTTCTTAGCTCGATATATATATATATATGGACCGAATTAGAAAAACATTGTCCTGTTTTGTCATCTCTATTGGCGTAACATTTTTTGTGAAAATGCTATCCGAATTAAACTCTCAAATTCATGTATTCACTTTTTGTTATCTACTGAATTAACCGTTTGAACTTTCGTATGCTGTCATCTTTCACTCAACAAGGTCGTTTATCGATCAATTTTCATCTCAATATGTTATATTACCCCTTTTTTAAGCTCGTAAGCTCAAAAATAAGTTTAGACAAACCCCCTTAATCTTAAATTTCAAGAAAAAAAAAACATGCGATTACGTCGTAGTACACATTTTAATTTTATCCTCTATAACTAGACTTAAGCACTATATTAATCTAGTATTTCACTATATAAAATGAAAAATTCAAGTGAAAAATGTTGAAAGTTGAATGTGAAAACAAGAAATAAATAATATAATTAATACTCTTATTAAAACACCCTATTACTTATAAGTACAATAATTTATTCAAGACACCCAATTAAAGCACATCTACCAAATTAAAACAACCAAACCGATCTGGTTGACCCGTTGAAACCAATTGAGTTGAAACGATAGTTGATACGCTTCAAATGAGTTTAATTTGACATTTTCGACCCAACCCAGGTTTGACTCTCGACCTGTTTTTGAATTCAACCATGTTGAACCAAGTGAAATCGGTTTATACAAAATTATATGAGAAATTATGGTAGTTGAACACAATGTTTTGAAAGGAGTAGATAATTGTATGGTTTACTTTGACCATGTAATTTATTTGATAATGTTATTTTAAAAATGTTTTTGCACATTTAGCTCATATATGAAGTCAAATTAATATATATATGCCCTTGTCCATATCAATAATGTTATGTAAGTTTATTAAAATCAAAAAAAATAAGTTATCTTTAACTTTATTTGTACTAAACAACCCCCTGAACAATGATAAATATCTATACAAATTAATAGTACAAAATAATCTTATATGATATTTTGAAAGTTAAATTTAAAAGCCACACACCAAATGATAAAGTTACACATAAAAAAAAATGCCTAAATTATGACAAAACAAGAAAACGGACACATGTTGGCTATACCTCTAAACTACAATATAATATTGCCAACTACATAATACCGTTGCTTTTTGTATGCTTGAATCTATTATTACTAAAAATCTTAATAACTTAAAACAATCCTATTAGAAAATATATCCCTACACATTTTAATTTTAGATCGACTCCACATAATTTTTTAAAAACTATATATTTACTATAACTAGCACGAATTGTAGCTACAAAAAGATTTAATCAAATACTGAAAGAAACTTATATCGGAACTTCAAAACTAGAATACTGTCTATGATAATATATATATGTTCAAACTCAAAGATCAAAGACTGATTAGAGTTGCAAATGCCAAATGTATTTGAAAACCATGAGATATGGTTAAGGAAGTTAGGGACTCATGATCTTCTCCTGTTTATATGCCTTTCAAAATTTAAAATAGATAGAATTTTGGTTATAAATATCAATATATTCCTTTAATAATTTTATAGGAAAACCAAGAGCAACCTCTTGATATTCCAAAACGTCTAATTTCATTAATGTTATTTATGCAACATGCATTTATAAACTGAAAAACCAAAGACAGAAGAGCATACATACATATGGCTGCTAGCAGTTCAACAACCTTTGATCTTGATCACAATGAAGTTGATGATTCCTACTTTGCTGCTCTTATCGATGACGACGAAATCTTTCCAATTTCCGATGAAAAGTACGCCGAGGAGCTTCAACTTCAAGAAGCACTCATTTCGTCCTCATCGTTGCTAAATATCCCTTCACCGAGTGACATAGCGTCATCATCGAATACAAAGCCTCAGCCACTTGTGGATTCATTTGATGAGTCAAACAAGTCACCAAAAAACTTTTGTGTCATTTGTATGGACACAAAGACTGAGTCTGACATGTTTCGAAACATTAATGTTTGTAGTCATTTGTTTTGTTTTGATTGCATTCGTGGACATGTGGCGTCCAAGATCAAAGAAAACTTGACGATTGTAACTTGTCCTGACCCTAAATGCGATGGTGTCATTGGTCCCGAAGCTTGTAAAACAATTGTTCCTAAGGAAGTATTGGAGCGTTGGGAAAATGCGTTATGTGAGTCTTTGATCATGGGGTCTGAGAAATTTTACTGTCCGTTTAAAGACTGTTCGGCTATGCTAGTGGACGATGGTGGAGAGGATGTCACGTCATCAGAATGTCCACATTGTAACAGATTGTTTTGTGCACAATGTAAGGTGCCGTGGCATTCGGGGATGGATTGTAACGTGTTTCAAAGCTTGAATGAGGATGAAAGAGACCCGAACGACATTATGTTGATGGATCTTGCAAAGAATAAGAGATGGAAAAGGTGTCCAAGTTGCAAATATTATGTCGAAAAAACTGAAGGCTGTTTGCATATCTCTTGCATGTATGATTTTATTTATGTTTTTGCATACCATAGGTTTTAAATCGACTAAAGAACTAATGAAACCATTCTGCTGAATGCATTGCAGGTGCGGTCATCACTTCTGTTATGGATGTGGCGAGACACATACAAGTACTCACGCATGTGCTTAGACGATAGCTTGATGAATTTTCAGTATCTTCGGAGAATCGGACAAGTAGAGTCTTTTAGTTTTCAGCATATTACTCCATTGTTTCGTTTCCTGGTTCACATATGAACCTCTTTTTCAGCTTAGTTTTGCTTGGTGTTTAGATTAGAGCATTTACCATTTTACCCATTGTTAAATGTGACAATAGGGCAAGACTTCTCTTCAAAAAGTTATTATGATTGAATTTTGTTAGACTTTATTCGCCCAATTGTCACTTATTGGGCTTGTTTCAGTACGTTTATAGGTTAAAATGGGCTTAAGGCCAAGCTTTTATTTGTTGGGTCTAGAATTTGGTTGGAACTATATTGGGCTTGTTTAGTCTGGTTTTATTTCTATGAGACTATGAGGTTGTATTTTTTTTTTTTTACTGAATTAGTGTAATTTTTCATATTTAAGATACTAGCAGAATAAAATAATGTTATGGAATATAATCCAAGTCAAATAAAGCTTATAAACTTGTAAATAAGCTTAAACGAACATCCTTTAAGTATATACCATATACCCTATCGGTCGTAAATGAGGTAAGATAAGTCTCTTAAGCAGTATTTTTTATCTTCGGATAAAAATGTGACTATTTGCATCCTAGCTTTTTCATACCCCAATCCAGCGTTGTTGTGATAGTATTCCATCATATACTTCTATAAAAAAGTTAAATATTTTGGGTTAATTTGAATTTTAGGCATCTAATTTTATTTTTCTCAATCTAAAGTATCATAGTTCTTTTTGTGCAATGTAATTCAAAATATGCTATCGATCATTTTTCAGCTGTAATGGTTAACTAATATGATGCATCATTTAAATTAAGTATTTAAAAGTCATTTCGGCTACACTTATAACCGATAATCATTTTCAAAAGTTGCATTTTATAAAAAATATTTTTTATATCTTAAAGTGAGAAAAAAAATGAGAATAACCATGGTTTGACCATAAAAAAATGAAAAAAATACCATAAAATAAAATAAAATGTGCAATTTGACCATAAAATTAAGGGGGAATTGCATATATACACATTAAAACTTAAAAACTTGCATATTTCCTCACAATACAAGTTTTTATTGCATGATGTACAATGCATTGTAAGCATGTTTTGGGTATATATGCAAATATGCAAGTTTTAGTGGGTATATATGCAATTGACCCTAAAATTAAGGTTTCAAAAAGCTTTCTAGATATTTAACACTGTTTGTTCAAAAAAAAAAGATACGGAGTATTTAACACTGAACCTATTGATCAGTTATTAATGTCATGTCAGATCTGTTTGTTAAGTTGTACTAATTCTTTAATAAAGTTAGGAATTTGATGCATGTAACATGCCCCTATAGTTTGACGAGCTAAAAGTTTCTTAATTGTCAAGTTTCTTATTATATACTTACTTTAATCTTAATAGATTTCAACGCCCCAATGTTTGAATACACTTGTCTCCATGATGGACGGTCCAAAATTAAAATATTTCACTTTTACTTTCATTCTTTTTGTATTTTATAAGTAACATAACACATGACCTCGACGTGTTTCGGTGTATGTATAGTATCTATAAAGGTATCATATCATGTCGGTTTCTTTTTTTTATCATAGGAGTAGGGTTATCTTAATTGTACTATAAGTTCCAAATTAATGTAAAACAAATCTTCATATATAGACCTTTGACTATAAACTCGAACTTGAAATGTAGAAAGTGTTATGAAAAGCAATGAACAAGAATCAATAGATTTAAGGAGAAAAGAGTATTATTGATTCATAATAAGGCAAGGGGAAAACCCTAATTTGTTAATCAAGATTGAGATGAACAAACATAACCCATAATATTTTACAATATTTTTTTTTTATATTCATCGTTTATTATATGTTGTACACTGCCTCATTAAAAACCTTATCAAGAAATACCTGATGGAATAAAAACTTGATGAATGGAAAAAGAGTGAAGTGCGCATAATACTCCTCCTCAAGTTGATGTATATCTTTCAAGCGTCGAAGGCCGATCTTTTGAACCTTTTTTCGGCAAAGATTTTGTGAATAAATCTGCCAACTTTTCGCTTGATCGAATCAATAACTCAATCCTTTTGTAGATCATATGTAAAGAAAAATTTCGGAGAAATGTGTTTTGTTTTGTCTCATTTTATTTAGAACGGCAATTTTTTACAACTTACACTACCTATCTCACATGTCTCCAACGAGACTCGAACCCACAACCTCTAGGTTGATGGACCACTCACATACCGCTGGGCCGAGAGGCCTTTGGTTGTTTTGTCTTATTTGATACACCGTTCCTTGAGTTGAGCTATACATGTCGCATTGTCCTCATACAATAAGGTTAGATTTTCTTTGATAGATTCGAGTCCGCATTCTAGTTGGATGTGTTGAATCATCGATCTTAACCAAACACACTCTCGATCGACTTCATAAAGTGCAATAAGTTCAACATTGTTTGATGATGTAGCAGTTAAAATGATATGGACATCCATTCCATAATTATTCATAACCCTTCCCCTTTAATGTCCATTTGAAGATTATGCCTCACTAAAACCTTGCTAGATAAACCAAGTGGGACAAAAATTTACTAAAGGGAAAAGAGTATATAATTCCTTCATACGCTTAGGGATGGTCAAAAACCTTACCAGGAAAACCCAGTGGGGAAAAAAACCATGGTCAACGAAAAGAGAGTGCACACGTATTTTTTTCCCGTGATGATCACACCACACCAACTTTTAATACCAGCGTAAATGTCTTGATATAATAAACATGTTTGATTCTCGCATGAACAAAGATTGTTCATGTATCCAGAAGGACTAAACACATGTCATACATTTGATTCAAGTACTTCCTCATGCATAATAAGTTATGCAGTGCCAACAAATTCAAAGAAAATGATATAATACATCATGTATGACCAATAGCGAGAACATCAAAATGATATAATTCAAATAAATGATATAATACATCAATGTTTCATATGGATTTAAGTATGACACTTTCAAATTTGGGCTAATAACCTATTAAAGCATCATAGTTGTCACAAATGTCAGTTCGACGTAGCGAACAAAAAAAATAGCTTTTCTAGACATTAAACTTGACATTCTTGTCTTCCTTTGAGTAACAAAAAATTGTGATGACCATTTTACCCTTGAATTTTTAAAATTTGCATCCATTGTCTAAAGGTAAATTACATTAATGGTCCCTCTAAGTTATTATACCAATTTCCTTTTCACTATAACTTTCCAATGAGTTATCTGCAAACACACATTCCTTGGTCCATGAGTTATCTGCAAACACACAATTTCCTCCTTTTCACAGAACTTTCTCTTGCTCGTCCCGAGTCCATGGCTCCACCAACGTTGAACGTAGTAGCATAATTACCTTAACACAGCCGCAACCACTTTATAAAAAAAAACCCAATTTTACAAGCCCTAATTTCAATAATCAGCCAAATTACCCAACCAAAATCTAATTAAATTGACACAGTTGATTGAAATGATCTCAATTAGAGATTCAAGGTGGTAATTGTTAAATGGATGCTGTTGAGATTCACCGTGACCTCTGCGCTTTGATGCATGTCCTCACCTCTGGGCTGGGCTACCAACATGGCTTCTGTTTTGTGTTTTTTAAGAATTGTCAAAATTACTTTTGTGTAGGTTTTATGTGATGATTTGTTACACTGAAAACGATCAAGGGTTTTGTTTTCGTGTGTCTGTGAAAGGGTTATGGTTTTGCTATTTATCGAATTGTTTGCTGTTTATGTATGTGTTTGGTGGTGTATTTGATATGATGTCGGTAGTTTTTTTTTGGTACAACTATCATATGTTTGGGCTTTCTTTTTACTGTTTCTTCAAAATCGTCTAAATTGGTCTTATGTTGAGTTATCATTGGGTTTTCATGTGATGATAGCTCCACTGATTACAATGCAGAGGAAGTTAGGACTTATGGTTTTGTTATTTTGTTCGTTTTTTTGCTATTTACTGAATTGGTGATCTAAAACAAATGTATCCAATGATTTGCTAGTTATAGTTAAACACCCTATAAGATTAGAAACCATTTCCAATTTTATGTGCTAAGAAGGAACTTTTGAGCTTTATGTAACAATAGTAAGATACTTTCCTACAACATTCAACAAGTCATTTTAATTGACTACATTGATTTGGGTCTATGACTCCTATGAGGTTCAAAATTAATGCATAAAAAAAAGTTGGAACAAAAATTTTGAAAAAAAAGGGATGATGGACGCAATTTTTTCCAAACGACAGGGACCATTTATGTAATTTAGCCTAGGGACGATGGATGCAATTTTCGAAAACCCACAGGGACCATTTATGTCATTTGGAAGGGTAAAATGGTCATAATACTCAAAGGAAGACAAGAATGTTAAGTTTAATGTCTAGAAGAGCTATTTTTTTTTCGCTACGTCGAAATGACATTTGTGACAAGTATGATGCTTTAATAGGTTATTAGCCCTTCAAATTTTTGTGAACATCATCTTTATAAGTCAAAAAGAGACTTTTCAGCATTATGTGACCTAATGACTATGAGCGTCATCTATCAACATAAAGTATATTTAACTATTATTTCAACTATCTTAATGCACAAGGGATTAATCTTAAGATGTTCAATTAATGTAGAAAAACTTTGTCTTTTATTTCGAATTTAGTTTCGAAGCATTTAATCGCCTTTATAATCTCACAAGGAGTTTCATTGATATACCATAGTCAAATCCGGATATCCTTGTAAAATTGCACGGGTAAATTCCATGTCCCGTTTTTAAAAAATATTGACTAAGGCGATTGTAACATTGTTGTTCCCTATTCACTATCGTATAAAACAGTTTAAGTACGTAAAAAAAACTAATAGTGAATCAATGACTGAAAGTAATGTAAGTAAAAACACACTAATAAATTTTCAACGTTTATATTCTTATTAGAAATGAATCAAAAGAATACATTATCCAAGTACTTGCGAAATAGTACTTGGGATTGAAATGACAAAGGGTTGGTACTCCTCACTAAGTTCAGGCTAAGTCTGAACACAACTACTATGGAACCACTGAGCTATCTCAGGGACTGAGTTGTATTTGGAGGAGTGAAAGATGGCTTGTGTGTGTGTGTGTTTTACAATTCACAAGCTTAAATCTTTCACTCCATCTCTTATGCTATTTATACAAGTATGAGTTTTACCTCTATCCTAAGTGACAACGACAGGGAGTTAAAGAAGACAAAATCTGATGTATTTTGTCTCTACATTACAAAGGCTCTATCCGGTAAGGAGACAAAGCCACTTTCTACTTGTCGTAGATCGATGCTGAGCCTTTCAGGGAAAGTTGACTTCTTGAAGATAAGCACTCTGTCTTTATCACTTCAAGCATAACCGTTTTGTCCCATTCTTCGTCTTCTCCCGCTTCTCTTTAGTCAAGTTTGTCTTCGTTAGTAGTTGGTGAAGAGTTGAGGATTCAGTGAGTTATTGTCATCACTCACTAAATCCACCATCTTCTTCTTGACTCAGTCTTCACTCTTTAAGTTCCACCTTACGAGTGGAGAGACTACTTCTTCGCTCTTCTTACAGTATCTCGAAGATGGCTCACCGAGAGACTATGCGCTCAAGTGACTGTTAGTGTTTAACGGTCCAAACACTTAGGGTATTTTCTATTCAAATCCTAGATTAAGGGGTTTGGGTATTTACTGAACCCAACAGTATCTCCCTATTTGGATATACAAATAGCCTAAGTGTTTGATCAGTGTAAGTGAGCAATTGGCTTCTTCTTACACTGAATGTACTAATGAACATAATAAAGAACACTGAATATTTTAACAAAACATACATCGTTTATTAATCAATTACATGGTTCCTATCACTAGTACAAAAGATAAAAGATAATGATGTCATTTAAGATGGATTCCCAATGCTTCAAGCTTGACTTTCTTTGTGATGAGTGTTTCTTTGTCAGGGTGCTCATTTATCTTAGCGTTTAAGTCAGCACAGAACCTGATGTTTGCTGGAGTCTGAATTTGAGAGGCCACAGGTATGTAGCTCAGCATTGCAGCCACACCTGCCTGATCAATGTCACTCCATCTTTGGAATGTTGGGTTTCCATAGACATCAATGTAGAACAGTCCTCTTTCAGACTTTTCAATCACAAGGCAGTTTACAAACTTCACTCCTTCAGATAGCTCCCTATTACATTCTAGTCCAGGCACTTTGATCTCAGGCTGGAACTCAACCCTCTTTCATTTGCCCTGTGATGATTGAGGTTGAGATCCTTGAGGTGCGAGTTAAGGCAGCTGAATCCCCGTATTGATGGTGCTCATCTTTCATACCTTTTGCGAGCAAATTCATCACTCATTAACCACCGCATTCTGCTTCTTTTCAATGATCCGACCAAGTTCATCGAGTTCAGTGATCCCAAAGTCAGTGAATTTCAGGGGATCATGAACCTCGAAGTGTCTTTTATCATCCCCCCTGTAGACATTCATTGCTAGTGGTTTGGACTTGGGGATGATTCTGACATCAGTGATTTTCTCAGGTAGCCTTCTGCTTGTCATTGACCAGTTGTAGTGGTCAATTCTTTCTTGCCTAATGGCTGCAGCTCTTTTGTTCTTTTCATCCAATTTCTTTTTCATTTCACCATTTTAGCAAACGAGTATCCTTGAACTTGTCGGCTGACCCTTTTCAAGCTTCTTAGGATCAATTCCAATGTTCCCAGCTTCTTCAGCAACTACTTGTACCAGTGCTTCTTTGCTCTTTCTTTCTTCCTCAGCTAGTTTCCTCCTCCTTTCTTCCTTAGCAAGATAGGCACTTAGTTGTGGAGTGAGCATGTACTTAGTGTTGTCGATCATATAGGGGATCTTCTCAGGCTCAGGTGTTTTCATTATGGCCTTTCCTTTTTTCTGGCCTGAGGAAGATGATGCTACCAAGGGTGGTGTTGTTGTCATGATTGTTGTTGTTGGTGGGACTGATGATAAGGGTGTTGCTAAAACTGGTGGGATTGATGATATTGGTGTTGCGAGATGGTCGAGTGGCCCCCGGTGTGAGAGGGAGTCTCTTCAGGGTCTTCTTCCCTCAATTGTTGCTGCAACGTCAGTGAGAGCAAGAGTTGCCTAGGACAACGGGGAGTTGGTGTTGCTTGACCTTTGAAGGCTTGGTAGATCTCCGTGACCATAGCCTTAATGTCAGTTGTATCCTTTTGAAGACCGGTGACTTGTTCGGATTAGCCTGAGAGAGTTCCAAGGCAGTCTTTCTAGGCCCAAGATTCCAAGCCATTGAGGAGGATGCCTTAGCCAGAGTAGTCACATGAGCATCCAAAGAACCCAGTGTAGCCCAAGAGATCTCGGCGGAAGATTGAAGACCCTGAACATGTGGTTTTGAGCATGGTGATAAGTTCGATGAGGCCGAGGAATTTTTCAAGTAAGCCTCAGGAGCCTCCGAGCACTTTGGAGTTGAGTGATGGTTCTTCTTTGACCAGAGTCCAGTCCCCGATTTCATCAATCTTTGTCCCACAACCTGAAGATGCTTTAGAAATTTAACCTTTTCATCCAATCTGTGTAGATGTTGGTACATGAGATCCCTGTTCACATTGGGTGAGCACATCGACAATAGATCGCATACCGGGCAAGAGCTTCTCTAAGTGTTGATCTCATGAGTTTCACAACCCCGGCGAAGATGTAATATATCTTCCTTGAAGCTTTAGATCCATATAACAAGTTGCCTCTCCTCGGTTGGAAGAGTATTATCAAACTTTCTAAATTCTTCAGACAAGAAGACGCAAGAGTCGAGTCATGTTTCACCGTCGCCGAAAGGAAGTTTCAGAGATCAGCCGATGGCTCTTTTTTTCGCTTTGAACATCGGTCGTTCACTTCTTCTCCCGCCGATAGAATTTCATCTTCACTTTCAAATTTTCTTCATCGGAGAAAAGATCCTTCAAGAATTTCAGAACCGCCACATAAACCAGGGTAGTGATGGGTTCCATATCGGTGGTATGTTTCCCTCGAGTCTTTGTCCCCAAAGTGACCCCCTCATATAACGGTGGGCGTTTCCCATCGGTGTTCGCCGGTCGTGATTGGTGGTGGGTTCCGTGATCGACGGTTGTTTCTTTCTGAGTCTTTGTCCCCCTGTGATCCCCTGAGACACGGTGGTGACTTTCCCCGTGCCTTTGGCGAGTCGGTGGCAATTAGATCCCTATCGGCCGGGTTGTTCGGCCTCTAAGTCTTTGGGATCATTCGGGTTGGCCCTCGACAAAGCCGTGATTTGCGAATGTCATCCTTGGTGTTGTGGAAGGTGCTCCCCTATCCGGTTGTATGTTTCCCCGGATCTTGGGGAGTAGTAGTTGGGACCAAAGGCACGGATTGTGATTTATCGGTGTCCTTCGTTGTCACCGGGTGGATGTTGCTTGGTCTCCAGGTGGGTGGAAGATCGCTAGTCTTGGGCTTCTTTTGCCTTTTAGGTCAGTATTCACGAAGCCTCGGGGCCCCGAGACTTGGTTTGGTCTTAGTCCCATGCGAGACTTCCCCTTTCTCTTTTTTAGAGCAGTGGTTAGGAGACACGGAGTCCCTCTGGTTGTTTACAGCAACCATATGGGCCGTCAATTCGATATTAGTGACATGGGATGGGTCTTTTTGAAAACTATATTGACTCAGGATGTCAGGTAAAGCACAATATTTTTGTTCCTGAGGATAATTGCAACCCAGTAACACTTGCAAAGCACAAGAGACAAACCTAGGATACGAAACGTGTTTTGTCCTAGTTTTGCTCAGCTTGGTTACTGAGATAAGCTGTAAATGATCCCCAATGTCGCCTGACAAAGTGACCCCATTCATCAAGCAGTATGCCATCATCAACTGAATAGAGTTAACTTGTTCAGTGGATGAGTGGTTCCCGCCGAGGACCTGAATCACAAAAGTGAACATGAACTAGGGGTATCGTGTACTAAATATGAGTACATCGCAAGGGTGTGGGGTAATTACTAACCGCGACCGATGTGAAGAAGTAATTATAATACAGGTTTTAAACAAGGGTTATCCTAATGCCTCTTATCACCTAGTTATTCCTAACTACACAAGTGTAGTCTCACTAGCGATCTCAGAATGCATCACAAAACAAGTTCTAGAATCTATTATACTACCGGTACACTCTCTAAGCATTAAAGGTGAATGCTTTTATTCCTAAAGATATGATCTAGGGGCGAACCTCACATTTTTTAGGTGGAATTTGAGTGGTAAACGGTTTTTGTGCTAGTCATATAACTCTTATCCATGAGACGCTTTATTACGAAAAAAGTTTAGCTCATACATGTCATAAAAAAATTTAAATTTGGTGCTAAAATTGCCCTAACAAATATGTCTCATAGTTTATTACACAATTAAACTAGGACAAGACAAATAATCAAGGATAAGCATAGTTTCTAAGTTCCCGTTTCATTCTCCCTCCCTACAGTTAAACTGAACATTGTTTCCAATGTTCCCAGAAAGTATCAAAGTTATGATAAAGGAAGCTAAGTAAAAGAAAAAGAAACTAATACTCCCCTGATTAGCTTGATAGGATATGTATGAAGTTGTGTTTAAATCCTCTTCCAAGAAGAATGCATAAGTAATAAGCTTCATCTAATGTGTTTCTTCTTCTAGTTCAAAATAACTTGCACACTCATAAGAAAATAGCATTTTCTTAACTGGTTCTAACTGGTTCTTAGCCAGAATATCCAGTTCTTAACTAGTTCTAACTGGTTCCTATAGGTTCAGGCTGTTCCGGTCATTTTGATAGGTATTTCGCTGAAAACGGAGTTACGGTTCAAAAGTTATGACCGTTTGAATTTTTGACGTAAAAAGTCAACTTTGGTCAAGCCGCAAGTAGTCAAACCGTAATAGAAAAAACTCTGTTTTTTTGATTATCAAATCGCAGTGGTCAAATAGCAGGATTGCCAAACCGCTGGAATACAAACCGCTTAAATCAAACCGATTTTTATCAAACCGCTTCTTATCAAACCGCTTAGATTAAACCGCTGAAGACAAACCACTTGAGTCAAACCGCTTAAGTCAAACCGCTTATGTCAAACCGCTTATGTCAAATCGCTTACGTCAAACCGCTTAAGTCAGACCGCTTCCGATACAACGAATCTAGACAAACCGCATCCAAGAACTTGACAAATCGCTTCCTTGATAAGATCAAATCGCTCCCAAATGACATTAAACCGCATACAAGAAAATAGTACGAGACTCAAACCGCTTCCATGAAACTCTTCAAAAACTAAACTTTTCCAATCCAAAACACTATAACCAAGATGAATTAAGCCTTCCAAACCAAAACCTAAGCACTTATGATGATTCTAAACACAAAAGTACTATCAAAATTCAAACTTTAACACTTTTAGGGTAAAGAAATCGAACCAACAAAACACACAAATAACCAATCTTTATGATCTAACCATGGCTCATGATACCAATTGTTGGATATTGGTTATTGTAACACACAAACAATCAGTTATATGTTTCGAATCTTAGCAAGAAACTTCGAGAGAGAAAGTGGGAGATGAGATCCTTTCAAGAGAGAGAAAGTGAGAGAAAAACAAAGAGAATGTTAGATTAAGAAATGAAAGGTCCAACTCTCTACTTTGGGAGGTAGAGGGTATTTATAGTTTACATATCGCCTACATGTTGGGGCGTGAGATCAGCATACAGGTGGGTAACCCATCCGTCCTCCGGTGTTACTCTAACTAACTAACTAATTAACTAACTAATAGATAACGAAATGTCTACAAGCTAATATATGCAAGACAATAGTTGGGGTGACCGACACTTCACTATGGATTTTCTAAATCCTTAACCTAACGGTTCTTGAACAAAATAGCATTTTCTTAACTGGTTCTAATTGGTTTTAACTGGTTCTTGGCCGGAATATCCAGTTCTTAACTAGTTCTAACTGGATCCTACTGGTTCAGGCTATTCCGGTCATTTTGACAGGTATTTCGCTGAAAACGGAGTTACGGTTCAAAAGTTATGGCCGTTTGAAGTTTTGACGTAAAAAGTCAACTTTGGTCAAACCGCAAGTGGTCAAACCGCAAGTAGTCAAACCGTAAAAGACAAAACTCAATTTTTTTGATCAAATCGCAGTGGTCAAATCGCATTGGTCAAATCACAAGATTGTCAAACCGCTGGAATACAAACCGCTTAAATCAAACCGCTTTTTATCAAACCGCTTCTTATCAAACTACTTCTTATCAAACCGCTTATATCAAACCGCTGAAGACAAACCGCTTGAGTCAAACCACTTAAGTCAAACCACTTATGTCAAACCGCTTATGTCAAACCGCTTACGTCAAACCGCTTAAGTCAAACCGCCCATACAACGAATCTAGACAAACCGCATCCTAGAACTGGACAAATCGCTTCCTTGATCAGATCAAATCACACCCAAATGACATCAAACCGCATACAAGAAAATAGTGCGACACTCAAACCGCTTCCTTGAAACTCTTCAAAAACTAAACTTTTCCAATCCAAAACACTATAACCAAGATGAATTAAGCCTTCATAACCAAAACCTAAGCACTTATGATGATTCTGAACACAAAAGTACTATCAAAATTCAAACTTTAACACTTTTAGGGTATAGAATTCGAACCAACAAAACACATAAATAACCAATCTTTATTATCTAACCATGGCTCGTGATACCAATTGTTGGATATTGGTTATTGTAAAACACAAACAATCAATTATATGTTTCAAATCTTAGCAAGAAACTTCGAGAGAGAAAGTGGGAGATGGGATCCTTTCAAGAGAGAGAAAGTGAGAGAAAAACAAAGAGAAGGTTAGATTAAGAAATGAAAGGTCCAACCCTATACCTTGGGAGGTAGAGGGTATTTATAGTTTTACATAATACGCCCTATGTCGGGCTGTGGATCAGGCATACAGTGGGTAAACACCCATCCGTCCTCCACGGTGTTACTCTAACTAACTAACTAACTAACTAATAGATAACGAAATGTCTACAAGCTAATATATGCAAGACAATAGTTGGGGTGACCGATACTTCACTATGGATTTTCTAAATCCTAACAGGATTTGGCAGTTCTTAGCAGGATCAAACTGGTTCTTGAACAAAATAGCATTTTCTTAACTGGTTCTAACTAGTTCTTACTGGTTCTTGGCAAGAATATCCGGTTCATAACTAGTTCTAATTGGTTCCTACTGGTTCAGGCTGTTCCGGTCATTTTGACAGTATTTCACAAAACGGAGTTACGGGTTCAAAAGTTATAGCCGTTTGAAGTTTTGACGTAAAAGTCAACTTTGGTCAAGCCGCAAGTGGTCAAACCGCAAGTAGTCAAACCGTAAAAGACAAAACTCGCTATTTTTGATCAAATCGCGATCAAATAGCATTGGTCAAATCGTGGGATTCTCAAACCGCTGGAATACAAACCGCTAAATAATTTTTATCAAACCGCTTTTTATCAAACCACTTAGATCAAACCGCTGAAGACAAACCGCTTGAGTCAAACCGCTTAACACAAACCGCTTATGTCAAACCGTTGATGTCAAACCGCTTACGTCAAGCCGCTTAAGTCAAAACGCTTCCGATACAACGAATCGAGACAAACCGCATCCAAGAACTTGAAAAATCGCTTCCTTGATAAGATCAAATCGCACCCAAATGACATCAAACCGCATACAATAAAATAGTACGACACTCAAACCGTTTCCTTGAAACTCTTCAAAAACTAAACTTTTCCAATCCAAAACACTATAACCAAGATGAATTAAGCCTTCCAAACCAAAACCTAAGCACTTATAATGATTCTAAACACAAAAGTACTATCAAAATTCAAACTTTAACACTTTTAGGGTATAGAACTCGAACCAACAAAACACACAAATAACCAATCTTTATGATCTAACCATGGCTCATGATACCAATTGTTGGATATTGGTTATTGTAACACACAAACAATCAATTATATGTTTCGAATCTTAGCAAGAAACTTTGAGAGAGAAAGTGGGAGATGGGATCCTTTCAAGAGAGAGAAAGTGAGAGAAAAACAAAGAGAATGTTAGATTAAGAAATGAAAGTTCCAACCCTCTACTTTGGGAGGTAGAGGGTATTTATAGTTTACATAATACGCTGTCTATGCTGGTACGTGGATCGTGCATACAGGTAAGACCCATCCGTCCTCCACGGTGTTACTCTAACTAACTAACTAATTAACTAGTAGATAACGTAATGTCTACAAGCTAACATATGCTAGACAATAGTTGGGGTGACTGACACTTCCCAATAGATTTTCTAAATCCTAACAGGAATAGGCAGTTTTTAGTAGGATCTAACTGGTTCTTGAATAAAATAGCATTTTCTTAACTGGTTCTAATTGGTTTTAACTGGTTCTTGGCCGGAATATCCGGTTCTTAACTAGTTCTAACTGGCTCCTACTGGTTCAGGCTATTCCGGTCATTTTGACAGGTATTTCGCAATAAAACGGAGTTACTTGGGTTCAAAAGTTATGGCCGTTTGAAGTTTTGACGTAAAAAGTCAACTTTGGTCAAGCCGCAAGTGGTCAAACCGCAAGTAGTCAAACCGTAAAAGACAAAACTCAATTTTTTTGATCAAATCGCATTGGTCAAATCACAAGATTATCAAACCGCTGGAATACAAACCGCTTTTTATCAAACCGCTTCTTATCAAACTACTTCTTATCAAACCGCTTATATCAAACCGCTGAAGACAAACCGCATGACTCAAACGGCTTATGTCAAACCGCTTACGTCAAACCGCTTAAGTCAAACCGCTTCCGATACAATGAATCTAGACAAACCGCATCCAAGAACTTGACAAACCGCTTCCTTGATCAGATCAAATCGCACCCAAATGACCTCAAACCGCATACAAGAAAATAGTACGACACTCAAACCGTTTCCTTGAAACTCTTCAAAAACTAAACTTTTCCAATCCAAAATACAATAACCAAGATGAATTAAGCCTTCCAAACCAAAACCTAAGCACTTATGATGATTCTAAACACAAAAGTACTATCAAAATTCAAACTTTAACACTTTTAGGGTAAAGAATTCGAACCAACAAAACACACAAATAACCAATCTTTATGATCTAACCATGGCTCATGATACCAATTGTTGGATATTGGTTATTGTAACACACAAACAATCAATTATATGTTTCAATCTTAGCAAAAACTTGAGAGAAAGTGGGGAGATGGGATCCTTTCAAGAGAGAGAAAGTGAGAGAAAAACAAAGAGAATGTTAGATTAAGAAATGAAAGGTCCAACCCTCTACTTTGGGAGGTAGAGGGTATTTATAGTTTTACATAATACGCCCTATGTTGGGCTGTGGATCAGGCATACAGTGGGTAAAGACTCATCCGTCCTCCACGGTGTTACTCTAACTAACTAACTAATTAACTAGTAGATAACGTAATATCTACAAGCTAACATATGCTAGACAATAGTTGGGGTGACCGACACTTCATAATAGATTTTCTAAATCCTAACAGGAATAGGCAGTTCTTTGTAGGATCTAACTGGTTCTTGAATAAAATAACATTTTCTTAACTAGTTCTAATTGGTTTTAACTGGTTCTTGGCCGGAATATCCGGTTCTTAACTAGTTCTAACTGGCTCCTACTGGTTCAGGCTATTCCGGTCATTTTGACAGGTATTTCGATAAAAACGGAGTTACGGTTCAAAAGTTATGGCCGTTTGAAGTTTTGACGTAAAAAGTCAACTTTGGTCAAGCCGCAAGTGGTCAAACCGCAAGTAGTCAAACCGTAAAAGACAAAACTCAATTTTTTTGACCACATCGCAGTGGTCAAATCGCATTGGTCAAATCACAAGATTGTCAAACCGCTGGAATACAAACCGCTTAAATCAAACCGCTGAAGACAAACCGCGTGACTCAAACGGCTTACGTCAAACCGCTTATGTCAAACCGCTTATCACAAGCTTAAGTCAAACCGCCTCGATACAACGAATCTAGACAAACCGCATCCAAGAACTTGACAAACCGCTTCCTTGATCAGATCAAATCGCACCCAAATGACATCAAACCGCATACTAGAAAATAGTACGACACTCAAACCGTTTCCTTGAAACTCTTCAAAAACTAAACTTTTCCAATCCAAAACACTATAACCAAGATGAATTAAGCCTTCCAAACCAAAACCTAAGCACTTATGATGATTCTAAACACAAAAGTACTATCAAAATTCAAACTTTAACACTTTTAGGGTAAAGAATTCGAACCAACAAAACACACAAATAGCCAATCTTTATGATCTAACCATGGCTCATGATACCAATTGTTGGATATTGGTTATTGTAACACACAAAGAATCAATTATATGTTTCGAATCTTAGCAAGAAACTTCGAGAGAGAAAGTGTGTTGGGATATGGAAGTGCTGAAGACATGAAAGTACTGAAGATATGAAAGTACTGTGTCGAAGTATCGAAGAAGTCAAAGACTCAAAGTACTCGCTAAAGACAAAGTCAAAGTAATGCAATATGAAGTCAAAGTACGCAAGAACAAAAGAACGCATATATTCGCTTTATGGAAAGAATTGTATTCTATGTTTAGATTACTGTCGTTACAAGGTTATCAATTGTAAACCGACTAGGATATCCTTGAGCCTATTAAAGGACTCCTAGATTGGCATTAGATGTACGATTACATGACACGGTGTATTAGTACGACAGAAGATTACATACTATTACATACCATTTCGGAAAAAGAGTTTTAGAGCTTATTTAATTAGTGTTTTAGAGAAAAGTTCATTATCTTAGAGTTGTATTAGAGTATCCGTATAATAAGCGATTTAGAGTTTATAATAAAAGGTTATTCTTCTTAGCTTTGTTAAGTAAATTCGCGTACTTAATAAAGATTGCTCCGTGTTTCTTTGTTAATAACTTAGGATTTATCCGAGGTTATTAAACCTTAACAAGCTAGTTAAGTTAGTTTGATTAAAGTATATCGATCCAACAAGTGGTATTAGAGCTTGTGTGGAAACTCTGACTAGGAAGAAACCCTACTTCAACTATATTCAAGATGTCTAATTAACTGTCATCAACTCCTATCACAGAGGTATGTTCTAAGTGTCATGATTTTTATCATAAATTACTTAGCAGTTATGTGATTGAGAGAGATAATTGTGTTAAGGCTAGGTTGAGGTAAAGGTGTTATCAAATAACCTTAGAATCTATGGAAGCCAAAATTTTAGCACATGATACTAATGAAGTAGCTTCATCGAAAAATATGCACAACAGATTACCGGCTAAAGCTTAGTGAATGGAAATTAACCTGTAAAAATTGTGAAATTGAGAAATTAACTAAGGAAAGAGATGATTTGTTAGCTAAGTTTGTCTTGCTTGGGTGAAGTGGTCCTGTCACATGTTTCTTATGTTCAAAAACAGCAAAGAGCCTACCTTAAAACTAGATTAGGTTTTGGAATGGATTTTAGTAAGATAGAAGGAAACCAATCTAGTAATCAGGATGAAGGTGAGTATGAGGATATAACCACTAGTGATGAAGAACTCATTAATTATGTAGATACATCTAGTAATGATGGTTTATTAAGTGACTCACCTTCCAATATAAGAAAGCTAATGATTATCATGTTGTTCCACATCCCACTCGGCATTCATCAACCCCTTAGGCCTGATGTTTCTCGTTTTGGAGTAGACAGTCTAGAGTTTAGGAAAAAGCTAGTTGCTAAATCTAGGTCTGAAAACCCAAAGAATCTGTTGAAAACGATGTTCAAAATCAAGCGACCTTTAAATCAAAGTATCGCTCCACAAGCAAGAGACCTTCTTCAAAACCTTTTCAAAACAAGATCTGCTAAACCTTTTTGGGATAATTTTGGTCAAAACAAGTTTAATCACTCACCAAGAAGGCAACATAATTTTGGGCATAGACATAGAAGCAGCCACTTTAACAGTATGGGTCGAACTGTGTTTTGTGTGTTTTAGTCCTACTCATCTAATTAAGGATTGTGAACATCACTCAAAATACCTTATAAAATTTCCAAAGAACGAGGATCCTGCCAACCAAACCTAGAGAGTACAAACCAGTTTGGAATAATTCAAATAGGGTCAATCACGTAAATTTCTCACCGTGATCATAGATACCCACACAACGAAAACCTTTTCAAAACCTTCAAGATCTCACAGATTACTTTCCAAAGTACTGTTAATGCTTTCTATTCCGCCCAAGATACTTTCACAAAGTACTACTCGGACAAAACAAGGTAATCGATCACAATACTTGGTATAGAAATTCTAGGAAATCTCACTATCAACCTAGAAGGTATTACAATTCACATAGGAGATTTAGATCGGAGGAACCAAGTGTTAAAACAGAATGGAAAGTCAAGAGGGAAAGTATCGCAGGGACAGAGCAGTACTTTCAACCAAAAGTGAATCGATGTTTTGTACAAGAAAAAGAGATTTGTGTTGAAAAACCGTAGTTTTGAAAATCCACATGTTTTGAATAACAAGATAATACTGGATCATGCTTTAGAAAAAAATTGGAGATTATGTACTCAAAGAATGTGAGTATGTCACTCCACAGGGAACACAAGTCAAGAATGGCTTGGGTTCCTCAAAGCCACTAACTTTTTTCATCTTATTAGACACTGTGGCAACCCGAAGAGGAGCTTAAAGATCATTTTTGATAGTGGTTGTTCGTACAGGAGTTACCATGACATGAGACAAGGAGTTTCGTCGTGTTTTGGAGTATATTTAGCTACTAAGCTATGTTTGAGGGGAGGACTATAAGGTGTTAGTATAGTCCCGTGTATTGCTTGAGGGGAGGATGCTTGTTTATACTTAGTTTATATGAAGGAATTTGGCAAATACGCTGTTTTCCGAAAGTACGGCTTGGAAAGTACCGCTGGGAAAGTACTGCTTATGTGGAAAGTAATCGTTTGTCGTATTAAAGTATGCTTCCAACGGTAATATTGATGGGTAATTGATAGTAACTGTAACTTTGTTATTATAGGCTGTGATTTTTCAAATCCTACCTATAAATAACTACTTCCCGATTTTCCCTCTCATATTATTACTTTACATCTTTTCCATACTTATCTCCTAATCACCATCTCTTTATTCTTCGATAAAATCTTTATTGTGCTCACTTATTCATCAATGGCGAATCGACCTACTGTTTCAAAGCACAATATGGTAGCAAATTTAGACAAGACTGAACATAATGCGGCGTTTCACGATATTATTGATTTTTTCACTGGGTCACAAATCAGTTATGCTCTTTTAGTGGAGCCGGATGTTATTGAGCCTTGGATTCAAGAATTTTGGGCTAATGCTAGAGATAACATGGAGGAGGATGAATTTTATATTAGATCTACAAATGTCTGGATCTGACTATCAAGATTACAAAAGCCTCTATTCGAGAAGATTTATTATTTGGAGATGAAGATGGGGCTATTCGATTTGACAAGCAACTGATTTGGGATACTTTTCGGAATCTTGGTTATGAAGGATCTTTAACATAACAAACATTCAAGAAAGCATTATTCTGTCCTCAATGGAAGTTTTTGATTCATGTGCTGCTTCATTGCATAAGTTCTAAAAGTACTTCTTGGAGCATTGGGTCCAATATAGCATCTGCAGTTGGTTGGACTAGCTCCTTGACAGTGTTTAATTTTTCAAGGCTTATTTTGGATGGGATGCTATCACATATATCCTCTGGGTCAAAATGGCTGTTGTACCCAAGGTTTGTATTGTGTTTTCTTAAACAAGCAATTGGCCGATGTTCCAAAACCCTACGCTTGTTACTGTCATTGTGCAACAAGCCAAAATATTTACATTTATGGCTAAGCGAAGTGCTTTGTTCAGAGGTGGAGATATTCCATTAACTACTACAATGCCGAAGTTGTTCAAGCTTGCACGTGATGAAGCCGGAGAGGGATGAAGAAAGTGAAGGTCCCGATTCGTACATGGTACGCTTCACAAAGTCGTTGCCTCTCAAAGTTCTCGCTTTCTCCAAGATCGCTTCACAAAGTGCTGCCTCACAAGGTATCGCATTGCAAGTCGCCTATGAAGGTACCTGATCTTTACTGAGGTAATCGCTGTTTCTCCAAGCCCTCGAGGTTCAAGCAAGAGATTGAAAGAACACCTACTACATCTCCACAACGTTCTCAAGCCACGCAACATTCACATCTTCAAGGTGACGATCATACTATACCTCGTGAAGGTTTGACTTTGGATAATTATGCTTTGACAAGGGAGCTTGTTAGGTTGAACAAGACTGTTGAGTTTCAAGCTAAAGCGCTTAGGAAATTGAAGCGTAAGTATATCTCGTTGAGGAATTTTATTAAACCATATATTCAAGGTTTCAACTTATGGGTTAAAGAGGAAAACAAACGTCGTAAACAATTTCGAAAGGAATTAAAATGAAAGAAGGTTCCTAAATCATCTTCTGTCAACTTGGGGAGGAATTTAGAAAAGGAAAATTTGAAAGAAGATGTTGAGAAGAAGAAAGAATCGTAGTAATCAAGCTAAAAGATTATTTCGATTCGAGGAAGAAGTGCAAGTTCAAGGTACTGATGATCAAGGTACTGAACATCAAAGTAATTTTTTTCATGATACATCTAGGCAAGAAGTGATAACACCAAGGGTATTGAATTTTGAAGAAGATGCTGGTCCTTCTACAATTGTTATAGAAGAAAAGGAGGAAGCTACATTCAAACCTATTCATTCTGCAAGTGATGATGAATTAATTGCTACAATGTTAGATTTGTCACAACCAAGAGGAGGAGTTACTATTAAAGATGTACAAGAAGAAGAACAACCAAGAACTTCAACCCCGCAATTGATCCAAAAGATAAAGGGAAAGGTATTCGTTGAAACAAAGAAAAGAAACTCACTTTGTAACTTTAGAGCAATTGAAGTTGCTAGGAATGAAGCTGCAGCTAGAAAAGTTCAAGAAGAGTTAGATGCTAAAGATAGAAAAGAACAGGAAGCTCAAGAAGCTCAATAGAAGCGAACTCAAAAGGTGCAAGATGAATTAGATGTCTGAAGCTCTTGAACCTTTACATCCTACACCTTAGATATATGCCAAGAAGACCTAATTTAGCTAAAGACAGAAATGCTATGATGGCTTATCTGAAAAGTCAAGGGTATAAAGGATTGAAGTTTAATTATCTTGAGATGAAAAGATTATATGATGCTGCTAGGGAGGATGATAAGAAGAATGTTGCGTGCATTAAAGACTTTAGAGAAGAAGCTCATTGGACCTAAACCGAAAGGAAGAAGAGCTTAAAGAGAAAAAAGAAAACTGGTTACAGATGTTCGTTTTCAAAGAAAAGAAAAGGTTGAATTAAGATCTGAGACTAGTGATGAATTGAAGAATTATCTCAGAGTGGTAGATTTTGATTATTCAAAAGAAGATAATGACATGAAGATAAACAGATCAAAGATCAGTGTTTTTAAAGTTGTGAAATCCAAGAATGGAGATTACATGATTTTTAGCAAAGAAGATGAAAGCTTCAAAGTTTTCAAAAGGCTATGGGATTTATCGTGATATTATAGATAGAGTAGACCTATTCTACTTATATCATGTTTTGAAGGCTTACTTTGAAAATAATCCATTGGAAGGGATTGGTTTGGTTTTACATGGTGATCTCATAACTATGTGGGAAACTGAAGAGAGCACCGCTGATATCGGAAGAATCAAGAAAGCCGGGAAATAGTTTGTCGGAGATTCTTTGAAGAATCTGGAGTCCATGTTTTGGAATTAGAAAATGGAACAATGATACACATGTTTGCGAGAAGAAGATACCCTCTCACAGTTGAGCTCATGAGAAGAATGCTAGAGCATGGATTGGAAGTAGAAGAGGATAATGAAACCGCTTGCATGGTTATCAACTTGTTTATAAACTGGACTACCATTGCTGAGAATGATCAATAACTCGTATGAATTTTATTTGAATAAATACTTTTGATATATCAAGACTTTTGTTCAAAGTACTGCTGATCGCAGACAAGACTTTCATCAAAGTACTGTTTGCAGAACTAAACCGCTTAAATAAATTTTAGAAGAAACCTTTTTGCTAAGTAATAAATATTTTGAACTAAAGGTTGAATAAATGGTTTTTGTGATGATAACATCAATAGGTTATCAATCCACCATGGTTACAAAAGGATTGACTAATCCATGAGCAAACGGCTCCGGTAAAGATATATCAAATCCGCTTTTAGTTGACAACTTGCTAATAAGTTGGATGGTATTCAACTCACCATATCGGTAATGTGAAGAGTTGGCTAGCCCACAAGAAAATGGCTTGTGGTAAAGAAACGTGGAAAAACCATTATTGGTAATTAGTTCACCATTAGATAGAAGAACTAACTAGTCCGTAGGGTACGCTTTTGGTAAAGACAAATCAAACTGTTGATAAATGTGGTTTGCTAAAAATCATATGGTTATCAATGTACCATGGTCTTACACACCAAAACATTTGGCTACTCCAGAGATAATGGCTTTGGTAAAGAGATCTAAATCCATTAATTTTTCAATGATTCACTTGGAAGTGATGAGAATAGTATGCAACTTAAATCAATTAAATGTACAAATTGTCATATGTTGCTGTGGTTGTCAAAGATGGAGCTTGGTGGATGTCAGAAGAGAACAATTCTAAGAGATACTTTGACAAGCAATGATGTTATGAGATAAAAGCTTAAAACTAAGAAACAATCCGCTTTAAAAGATGAAGTTGTTAAAGATATTCACAAAGGAACTTGAAGTCAAGCAAGTAGAATTCAAGTTAGGGGAGGATTGTTGATATGAAAGTGTCAAGACATGAAAGTAATCAAGATATGAAAGTAATCGTGAAGTTGCCAGTACCGAAGAAGTCAAAGACTCAAAGTAACCGCTAAAGACAAAGTCAAAGTAATCGCAATATGAAGTCAAAGTACTGCAAGAACAAAAGAATCAAGTATATTCGCTTTTATGGAAAGAATTGTATTCTATGTTTAGATTACTTGTCGTACAAGGTTATCAATTGTAAACCGACTAGTATATCCTTGAGCCTATAAAAGGACTCCTAGATTGGCATTAGATGCAATGACATGCATTTCCAGTATGAGTAATGACATGTAAGATTACATACGATTACATACCATTTCTAAAAGAGTTTTAGAGTTTACTAATTAGTGTTTTAGAGAAAAAGTTCGATTATCTTAGAGTTAGATAGAGTACCATGATAATAAGCATTTAGAGTTTATAATAAAAGGTTATTCTTCTTAGCTTTGTTAAGTAAATTCAAGATACTTAATAAAGATTGCTCTCAAGGTTTCTTTGTTAATAACTTAGGATTTATCCGAGGTTATTAAACCTTAACAAGCTAGTTAAGTTAGTTTGATTAAAGTATATCGATCCAACAAAGTGGGAGATGGGATCCTTTCAAGAGAGAGAAAGTGAGAGAAAAACAAAGAGAATGTTAGATTAAGAAATGAAAGGTCCACCCCTCTACTTTGGGAGGTAGAGGGTATTTATAGTTTTACATAATACGCCCTATGTTGTCACCGTGTTGATCAGCATACGGGTAAAGACCCATCCGTCCTCCACGGTGTTACTCTAACTAACTAACTAATTAACTAGTAGATAACGTAATGTCTACAAGCTAACATATGCTAGACAATAGTTGGGGTGACCGACACTTCACAATAGATTTTCTAAATCCTAACAGGAATAGGCAGTTTTTAGTAGGATCTAACTGGTTCTTGAATAAAATAGCATTTTCTTAACTGGTTCTAATTGGTTTTAACTGGTTCTTGGCCGGAATATCCGGTTCTTAACTAGTTCTAATTGGTTCTCCTACCGGTTCAAAGCATTCCGGTCATTTTGATGTATTTCACTAAAAACGGAGTTACGGTTCAAAAGTTATGGCCGTTTGAAGTTTTGACGTAAAAAGTCAACTTTGGTCAAGCCGCAAGTGGTCAAACCGCAAGTAGTCAAACCGTAAAAGACAAAACTCAATTTTTTTGACCACATCGCAGTGGTCAAATCGCATTGGTCAAATCACAAGATTGTCAAACCGCTGGAATACAAACCGCTTAAATCAAACCGCTTTTTATCAAACCGCTTCTTATCAAACTACTTCTTATCAAACCGCTTATATCAAACCGCTGAAGACAAACCGCATGACTCAAACGGCTTATGTCAAACCGCTTATGTCAAACCGCTTACGTCAAACCGCTTAAGTCAAACCGCTTCCGATACAACGAATCTAGACAAACCGCATCCAAGAACTTGACAAACCGCTTCCTTGATCAGATCAAATCGCACCCAAATGACATCAAACCGCCTACAAGAAAATAGTACGACACTCAAACCGTTTCCTTGAAACTCTTCAAAAACTAAACTTTTCCAATCAAAAACACTATAACCAAGATGAATTAAGCCTTCCAAACCAAAACCTAAGCACTTATGATGATTCTAAACACAAAAGTACTATCAAAATTCAAACTTTAACACTTTTAGGGTATAGAACTCGAACCAACAAAACAAACAAATAACCAATCTTTATGATCTAACCATGGCTCATGATACCAATTGTTGGATATTGGTTATTGTAACAAAGAAACAATCAATTATATGTTTCGAATCTTAGCAAGAAACTTCGAGAGAGAAAGTGGGAGATGGGATCCTTTCGAGAGAGAGAAAGTGAGAGAAAAACAAAGAGAATGTTAGATTAAGAAATTAAGGGTCCAACCCTCTACCTTGGGAGGTAGAGGGTATTTATAGTTTTACATAATACCTATGTCGGCTGCTGGATCGCATACAAGGGTAAAGACCCATCCGCCCTCCACAGTGTTACTTAACTAACTAACTAACTAACTAATAGATAACGAAATGTCTACAAGCTAATATATGCAAGACAATAGTTGGGGTGACCGACACTTCACTATGGATTTTCTAAATCCTAACAGGTTAATAGCAGCTTCTTAGCAGATCAAACTGGTTCTTGAACAAAATAGCATTTTCTTAACTGGTTCTAACTAGTTCTTACTGGTTCTTGGCAAGAATATCCGGTTCATAACTAGTTCTAATTGGTTCCTACCGTTCAGCGTTCGGCCATTTTGACATGTATTTCAAGTAAAACGGAGTTACGGTTCAAAAGTTATCGCTTGAAGTTTTGACGTAAAAAGTCAACTGGTCGCGCAAGTGGTCAAACCGCAAGGTCAAAACCGCAAATAGTCAAATCAAAAGACAAAACTCTATTTTTTGATCAAATCGCAGGCCAAATCAAGCAGATTCTCAAACCGCTGAATAAAACCGCTAAATCAAATCTTTATCAAACCGCTTTTTATCAAACCACTTAGATCAAACCGCTGAAGACAAACCGCTTGAGTCAAACCGCTTAACTCAAACCGCTTATGTCAAACCGTTGATGTCAAACCGCTTACGTCAAGCCGCTTAAGTCAAAACGCTTCCGATACAACGAATCTAGACAAACCGCATCCAAGAACTTGACAAATCGCTTCCTTGATAAGATCAAATCGCACCCAAATGGCATCAAACCGCATACAATAAAATAGTACGAGACTCAAACCGCTTCCTTGAAACTCTCAAAAACTAAACTTATCCAATCCAAAACACTATAACCAAGATGAATTAAGCCTTCCAAACCAAAACCTAACCACTTATGATGATTCTAAACACAAAAGTACTATTAAAATTCAAACTTTAACACTTTTAGGGTATAGAATTTGAACCAACAAAACAAACAAATAACCAATCTTTATGATCTAACCATGGCTCATGATACCAATTGTTGGATATTGGTTGTTGTAACACACAAACAATCAATTATATGTTTCGAATCTTAGTAAGAAACTTCGAGTGAGAAAGTGGGAGATGGGATCCTTTCAAGAGAGAGAAAGTGAGAGAAAAACAAAGAGAAGGTTAGATTAAGAAATGAAAGGTCCAACCCTCTACCTTGGGAGGTAGAGGGTATTTATAGTTTTACATAATATGCCCTATGTCTCGCTTTGGATCGTGCATACTGGGTAAAGACCCATCCGTCTCCACGTTACTCAACTAACTAACTAACTAATAGATAACGTAATGTCTACGAGCTAACATATGCTAGACAATATTTGGGGTGACCGACACTTCACTATGGATTTTCTAAATCCTAACAGAATAGGCGCCTTAGCGGATCTAACCGGTTCTTGAACAAAATAGCATTTTCTTAACTTGTTCTAATTGGTTCTATCGGTTCTTGGCCTAATATCCGGTTCTTAACTAGTTCTAACGGGTTCCTACTGGTTCAGGCTGTTCGACATTTTGACAAGTATTTCGCTGAAAACGAAGTTACGGTTCAAAAGTTACAGCCGTTTGAAGTTATGAAGTAAAAAGTCAAATGTGGTCAAGCCGCAAGTGGTCAAACCGCCAGTAGTCAAACTGTAAAAGTCAAAACTAAGTTTTTTTGATCAAATCGCATTTGTCAAATCGCATTGGTCAAATCGCAGGATTGTCAAACCACTGGAATACAAACTACTTTTTATCAAACCACTTCTTATTGTTCATGGTGCCTAAGGTTGATAAAATCTGCTTCAAATTGTGCTTCCATGACTTCATTCAAACTACGGGGCTTAGAAGCTTCAAAGTTTTTCCAAATGTCGCACTAAAAGGATGATCCTAACAATGATTTTGAATAGGAAGCCACACATGCACAAAATTCATCAAAGCCCTCTAACTTTACAACTATCTCCTCTTGAATATTTCTTAGATCACTCACAAATTCATAAGAACAATAAGAAGAAATTCTATCTATGAAATACAATTGTTCCTCATTTGTTAGTGATTCAAATGCAACTTCACTCTGCCATGACAAAATGAAAAGGGTTTTACTTAACACAAAACAAAGAATGATGATTCGAAAGCTAATAAAGAAAATATAAATCTCACTTGACTTAATCTAGACCTAAACGAGAGAAATCTAACTAGTTATTCTATTCCCTCGCCGCCAAAAATCTTGATGCGCGTTCGGGGTCAAAGGAATTGCTTTTCGTCAAGCAAGTTTTTCAACACCCTAGGCAAAACCTAATCGCTAGTGTGTAGCATTGGGTAAGCCCTGGAGTTGATATCGTTTCTAGGAATGCTAGAAATGTACTATCTAAGGTTGAGGTCGAGGATGATTCTTTTTTTTTTTTCCTTTATATGCTTTTTAGAAAGCTAAGGTAAAATCTCAGGCAATTGGTTCGGGGGGTGGTTTCTATCGATTATCTACTATTATAATTATCTAATACTACTCGTAGCTATGTCTATTTGATTCACCAGATGATGATTAAAAATTGTGCTTACCTAGATACTATTACTCCCTAGTTATCTTTTATTGATGGTTGAATTGTCACGCCCTTATTCTTAATATGTTTTCTAAGGTCTTGGGTGTGCCTTTTGCCCTAAACTCTTTAGAATACCTTTAGGTTATTTCCTACGAAACCGGTAGATGATTCATAAACTAACTTTAAGGTTATCTTGGATATTTAGACTACAACCGCTAAATGATTCATAAAATAATGTTCACAAAGATTACTCAAATATTTAAACACAATCATAGCTCTAGTTGCACTCCTAAGCCAATTGTTGATATTGGCTATTAAGATAAGAGACAACCAATCAATAATTAATGACTAGGTTTCATAGATTTAAGCAAACACACAAGAAATTTAGCTAGACATGTTAAACAAGCAAGCATACACACATTCAATGGAAGACATAATGATATTAATGGATTAAAACACTTATCTTGATGTGTAAAATAAGGTTGGACTCTAAGATAATCTGGCCCAAGTCTCCGGACTACAAACGCTTTAGGGTTTTACTCCAAAAAGTCTACCTCCTTAAATGCGTAAAAAATTATAAGTCAAACAATTTAAGTCAAACCGCTTATGTCAAACAGCTTACGTCAAACCGCTTAAGTCAAACCGCTTTCGATACAACTAATCTAGAGCAACCGCATTCAAGAACTTGATAAATCGCTTCCTTGATCAGATCATATCGCACCCAAATGACACCAAACCGCAAACACATAATGTCTACGAGCTAACATATGCTAGACAATAGTTGGGGTGACTGACACTTCACTATGGATTTTCTAAATCCTAACAGGAATAGACAGTTCTTAGCAGGATCTAACTAGTTCTTGAACAAAATAGCATTTTCTTAACTGGTTCTTGGCTAGAATATCTGGTTCTTAACTAGTTCTAACTGGTTCCTACCGTTCAGCCGCTCCGTCATTTTGACATGTATTTCGCTAAAACGAAGTTACGGTTTCAAAAGTTATGGCCGTTTGAAGTTCTGACGTAAAAAGTCAACTTTGGTCAAGCCGCAAGTAGTTAAACCGTAAAAGTCAAAACTCAGGTTTTTTGATCAAATCACAGTGGTCAAATCGCATTGGTCAAATTGCAGGATTGTCAAACTGCTGGAATACAAACCGCTTAAATCAAACCGCTTCTTATCAAATCGCTTAGATCAAACCGCTAAAGACAAACCGCTTGAGTCAAACCGCTTAAGTTAAACCGCTTATGTCAAACCGCTTATGTCAAACCGCTTACGTCAAACCGCTTAAGTCAAACTCGCTTAAGTCAAACTGCTTCCGATACAACGAATTTAGACAAACCGCATCCAAAAACTTGACAAATCGCCTTTGATCGATCAAATCGCACCCAAATGACATCAAACCGCATACAAGAAAATAGTACGAGACTCAAACCGCTTCCTTAAAACTCTTCAAAAACTAAACTTTTCCAATCCAAAACACTATAACCCAGATGAATTAAGCCTTCCAAACCAAAACCTAAGTACTTATGATGTTTCTAAACACAAAAGTACTATCAAAATTCAAACTTTAACACTTTTAGGGTATAGAATTCAAACCAACAAAACACACAAATAACCAATCTTTATGATCTAACTATGGCTCATGAAAGGTCCAACCCTCTACCTTGGGAGGTAGAGGGTATTTATAGTTTTACATAATAATGCTCTATGTCTAAGTGGATTGCATACAAAGGTAAAGACCCATTCGGTCTCCACGTGTTACTCTAACTAACTAACTAACTAATAGATAACGTAATGTTTACGAGCTAACATATGCTAGAAAATAGTTGGGGTGACCGACACTTCATTATAGATTTTCAAAATCCAAACGTAGAATAGGCGTTCTTAGCGTGATCTAACTGTTCTTGAACAAAATAGCATTTTCTTAACGGTTCTAACCGTTCTTACCGGTTCTTGGCCTAAATATCCGCTTCTTAACTAGTTCTAACTGGTTCCTACCGGTTCAGCCCGTTCCTGGCCATTTTGACTGTATTTCAAAAACGAGTTACTCAAAAGTTATGGCCGCTTGAAGTTGACGTAAAAGTCACTTTGGTCAAGCCGCAAGTGGTCAAACCGCAAGTAGTCAAACCGTAAAAGTCAAAACTCATTTTTATCAAATCACAAAGGTCAAATCGCATTGGTCAAATCGCAGGATTGTCAAACCGCTGAATACAAACCGCAAATCAAACCGCTTATCAAACCGCTTCTTATCAAACCGCTTCTTATCAAACCCCTTAAATCAAACCGCTGAAGACAAACCGCTTGAGTCAAACCGCCTAAGTCAAACCGCTTATGTCAAACCGCTTACGTCAAACCGCTTAAGTCAAACCGCTTCCGATAAAACGAATCTAGACAAACCGCATCCAAGAACTTGACAAATCGCTTCCTTGATCCGATCAAATCGCACCCAAATGACATCAAACCGCTTACAAGAAAATAGTACGAGACTCATACCGCTTCCTTGAAAAAACTAAACTTTTCCAATCCAAAACACTATAACCAAGATGAATTAAGCCTTCCAAACCAAAACCTAAACACTTATGATGATTCTAAACACAAAAGTACTATCAAAATTCAAACTTTAACACTTTTAGGGTATAGAATTCGAACCAACAAAACACACAAATAACCAATCTTTATGATCTAACCATGGCTCTTGATACCAATTGTTGGATATTGGTTATTGTAACACACAAACAATCAATTATATGGTTCGAATCTTAGCAAGAAACTTAGAGAGAGAAAGTGGGAGATGAGATCCTTTCTAGAGAGGGAAAGTGAGAGAAAAACAAAGAGAAGGTTAGATTAAGAAATGAAAGGTCCAACCTCTACCTAGAGGTAAAGGGTATTTATAGTTGGGGTATTTTATATATATCCTTAAAGTCAAAAATTACATATATATCCTTTTGATGCATTAAAAGCATTGTACTTTATGTATTAAAACTGGTAAAAAGGATATATATGTAATTTTTGAAATTTACAAGGATATACATGATATTATGCCTTTATAGTTTTACATAATATACTGGATACAGTGGGTAAGACCCGGTCTCTCACAAGTGTTAACTCTAACTAACTAACTAACTAATAGATAATGTAATGTCTACGAGCTAACATATGCTAGACAATAGTTGGGGTGACCGGCACTTCACTATGGATTTTCTAAATCCTAACAGGAATAGACAGTTCTTAGCATCCGGATCTAATCTTCTTGAACAAAATAGCATTTTCTTAACCTGGTTCTAACTCGTTCTTGGCCGAATATCCTGTTCTTAACTAGTTCTAATCGGGTCCTACCGTTCAGCCGTTCCGGTACCATTTTGAGATGTATTTCGCTGCAAACGAAGTTACGGTTCAAAAGTTATGGCCGCTTGAAGTTTTGACGTAAAAAGTCAACTTTGGTCAAGCCGCAAGTAGTCAAACCGTAAAAGACAAAACTCAGTTTTTTTGATCAAATCGCATTGGTCAAATCACAGGATTGTCAAACCGCTCGAATACAAACTACTTAAATCAAACCGATTTTTATCAAACCGCTTCTTATTAAACCGCTTCTTATCAAACCGCTTAGATTAAACCGCTGAAGACAAACCGCTGAAGTCAAACCGCTTAAGTCAAACCGTTTATGTCAAACCGCTTATGTCAAATCGCTTACGTCAAACCGCTTAAGTCAAACCGCTTCCGATACAACGAATCTAGACAAACCGCATCCAAGAACTTGAGAAATCGCTTCCTTGATAAGTTCAAATCGCACCCAAATGACATTAAACCGCATACAAGAAAATAGTACGAGACTCAAACCGCTTCCTTGAAACTCTTCAAAAACTAAACTTTTCCATTCCAAAACACTATAACCAAGATGAATTAAGCCTTCCAAACCAAAACCTAAGCATTTATGATGATTCTAAACACAAAAGTACTATCAAAATTCAAACTTTAACACTTTTAGGGTAAAGAATTCGAACCAACAAAACACACAAATAACCAATCTTTATGATCTAACCATTGCTCATGATACCAATTGTTGGATATTGGTTATTGTAACACACAAACAATCAATTATATGTTTCGAATCTTAGCAAGAAACTTCAAGAGAGAAAGTGGGAGATGGGATCATTTCAAGAGAGAGAAAGTGAGAGAAAAATAAAGAGAATGTTAGATTAAGAAATGAAAGGTCCAACCCTCTACCTTGGGAGGTGGAGGGAATTTATAGTTTTACATAATACGCCCTATGTTGGGCTGTAGATCAGGCATACAGTGGGTAAAGACCCATCCGTTCTTGAATAAAATAGCATTTTCTTAACTGGTTCTTACTGGTTCTTGGCCGGAATATCTGGTTCTTAACTAGTTCAAACTGATTCCTACTGGTTCAGGCTGTTCCGGTCATTTTGACAGGTATTTCGCTAAAAACGGAGTTACGGTTCAAAAGTTATGGCCGTTTGAAGTTTTGACGTAAAAAGTCAACTTTGGTCAAGCCGCAAGTGGTCAAACCGCAAGTAGTCAAACCGTAAAAGACAAAACTTAGTTTTTTTGATCAAATCGCGTCATCGCATTGGTCAAATCGCAGGATTGTCAAACCGCTGAATACAAACCGCTAAATCAAACCGCTTTTATCAAACCGCTTCTTATCAAACCGCTTAGATCAAACCGCTGAAGACAAACCGCTTGAGTCAAACCACTTAAGTCAAACCGCTTATGTCAAACCGCTTATGTCAAACCGCTTACGTCAAACCGCTTAAGTCAAACCGCCCGATACAAACGTAATCTAGACAAACCGCATCCTAGAACTTGACAAATCGCTTCCTTGATCAGATCAAATCGCACCCAAATGACATCAAACAGTATACAAGAAAATAGTAATGAGACTCAAACCGCTTCCTTGAAACTCTTCAAAACTAAACTTTTCCAATCCAAAACACTATAACCAAGATGAATTAAGCCTTCCAAACCAAAACCTAAGCACTTATGACGATTCTGAACACAAAAGTACTATCAAAATCCAAACTTTAACACTTTTAGGGTATAGAATTCGAACCAACAAAAAACATAAATAACCAATCTTTATGATCTAACCATGGCTTGTGATACCAATTGTTGGATATTGGTTATTGTAAAACACAAACAATCAATTATATGTTTCGAATCTTAGCAAGAAACTTCGAGAGAGAAAGTGGGGGATGAGATCCTTTCAAGAGAGAGAAAGCGAGAGAAAAACAAATAGGGGGTTAGATTAAGAAATGAAAGATCCAACCCTATACCTTGGGAGGTAGAGGGTATTTATAGTTTTACATAATAACGCTCTATCTGGGTGGATCGTGCATACACTTGGTAAAGAACCATCCGTTCTCCACGGTGTTACTCTAACTAACTAACTAACTAATAGATAAGGTAATGTCTACGAGGTAACATATGCTAGACAATAATTGGGGTGACAGACAATTCATTATGGATTTTCTAAATCCTAACAGAATAGGCGCTCTTAAGTGATTTCTAACTGTTCTTGAACAAAATAGCATTTTCTTAACTCGTTCTTATCGTTCTTGACCGAATATCCTGTTTTAACTAGTTCTAACCAAGATGGTTCCTACGTTCAGTCGTTCCGGCTCATTTTGATATGTGTATTTCGCACCGAAACGAGTTAGGGTTCAAAAGTTATGGCCGTTTGAAGTTATGACGTAAAATGTTAACTTTGGTCAAGCCGCAAGTGGTCAAACCGCCATTATTCAAACCGTAAAAGTCAAAACTCATTTTTTTTGATCAAATCGCAGTGGTCAAATAGCATTGGTCAAATCTCAGGATTGTCAAACCGCCTGAATACAAACCGCTTAAATCAAATCTTTTAACAAACCGCTTCTTATCAAACCGCTTCTTATCAAACCGCTTAGATTAAACCGCTGAAGACAAACCGCTTGAGTCAAACCGCTTAAGTCAAACCGCTTATGTCAAACCGCTTACGTCAAACCACTTAAGTCAAACCGCTTTCGATACAACGAATCTAGACAAACCGCATCCAAGAACTTGACAAATCGCTTCCTTGATAAGATCAAATCGCACCCAAATGACATCAAACCGCATACAAGAAAATAGTACGAGACTCAAACCGCTTCCTTGAAACTCTTCAAAACTAAACTTTTCCAATCCAAAACACTATAACCAAGATGAATTAAGCCTTCCAAACCAAAACCTAAGCACTTATGATGATTCCTAACACAAAAGTACTATCAAAATTCAAACTTTAACACTTTTAGGTATAGAATTCAACCAACAAAACACACAAATAACCAATCTTTATGATCTAACCATGGCTCATGATACCAATTGTTGGATATTGGTTATTGTAACACACAAACAATCAATTATATGGTTCCAATCTTAGCAAGAAACTTAGAGAGAGAAAGTGGGAGATGGGATCCTTTCTAGAGAGAGAAAGTGAGAGAAAACAAAGAGAATGTTAGATTAAGAAATAAGGTCCAACCTCTACCTTGGGAGGTAGAGGGTATTTATAGTTTTACATAATAACTCTATGTCAATGGGCTGTAGATCGTGCATACAGTGGGAATAGGCAGACCCATCTAACGTCTTGAATAAAATAGCATTTTCTTAACCGGTTCTTACCGTTCTTGGCCTAATATCCGTTCTTAACTAGTTCAAACCGTTCCTATCGTTCAGCTCGCTCGTCATTTTGACAGTATTTCACCGCTGAAAACGGAGTTATGGTTCAAAAGTTATGGCCGTTTGAAGTTTTGACGTAAAAAGTCAACTTTGGTCAAGCCGCAAGTGGTCAAATCGCAAGTAGTCAAACCGAAAAGACAAAGCTCGCTTTTTGATCAAATCACAAAGGGTCAAATCGCAAGATTGTCAAACCGCTGGAATACAAACCGCTTCAAAATCAAACCGCTTATCAAACCGCTTAGATCAAACCGCCTAAGACAAACCGCTGAGTCAAACCGCTTAAGTCAAACCGCTTATGTCAAACCGCTTTACGCCAAACCGCTTACGTCAAACCACTTCCATACAACTAATCTAGACAAACCGCATCCTAGAACTTGACAAATCGCCTTTGATCGATCAAATCGCACCCAAATGACATCAAACCGCATACAAGAAAATAGTACGAGACTCAAACCGATTCCTTGAAACTCTTCAAAAACTAAACTTTTCCAATCCAAAACACTATAACCAAGATGAATTAAGCCTTCCAAACCAAAACCTAAGCATTTATGATGATTCTGAACACAAAAGTACTATCGAAATTCAAACTTTAACACTTTTAGGGTATAGAATTCGAACCAACAAAACACACAAATAACCAATCTTTATGATCTAACCATGGCTCATGATACCAATTGTTGGATATTGGTTATTGTAACACACAAACAATCAATTATATGTTTCGAATCTTAGCAAGAAACTTCGAGAGAGAAAGTGGGATATGGGATCCTTTCAAGAGAGAGAAAGTGAGAGAAAAACAAAGAGGAGGTTAGATTAAGAAATGAAAGGTCCAACCCTATACCTTGGGAGGTAGAGGGTATTTATAGTTTTACATAATACGCCATATATCGGGCTGTGGATCAGGAATACACTTGGTAAAGACCCATCCGTCCTCCACGATGTTACTCTAACTAACTAACTAACTAATAGATAACGTAATGTCTACGAGCTAACATATGCTAGACAATAGTTGGGGTGACAGACACTTCATTATGAATTTTCTAAATCCTAACAGAATAGGCAGCTCTTAGGGATCTAACTGGTTCTTGAACAAAATAGCATTTTCTTAACTGGTTCTTACTGGTTCTTGACCGGAATATCCTGTTCTTAACTAGTTCTAACTGATTCCTACTGGTTGAAGCTGTTCCGGTCATTTTGACAGGTATTTCGCTGAAAACGGAGTTAGGGTTCAAAAGTTATGGCCGTTTGAAGTTACGACGTAAAAAGTCAACTTTGGTCAAGCCGCAAGTGGTCAAACCGCCATTATTCAAACCGTAAAAGTCAAAACTCATTTTTTTTTATCAAATCGCAGTGGTCAAATAGCATTGGTCAAATCTCAGGATTGTCAAACCGCTGGAATACAAACCGCTTAAATCAAACAGCTTTTTAACAAACCGCTTCTTATCAAACCGCTTCTTATCAACCCGCTTAGATTAAACCGCTGAAGACAAATCGCTTGAGTCAAACCGCTTAAGTCAAACCGCTTATGTCAAACCGCTTACGTCAAACCACTTAAGTCAAACCGCTTCCGATACAACGAATCTAGACAAACCGCATCCAAGAACTTGACAAATCGCTTCCTTGATAAGATCAAATCGCACCCAAATGACATTAAACCGCATACAAGAAAATAGTACGAGACTCAAACCGCTTCCTTGAAACTCTTCAAAAACTAACCTTTTCCAATCCAAAACACTATAACCAAGATGAATTAAGCCTTCCAAACCAAAACCTAAGCACTTATGATGATTCTAAACACAAAAGTACTATCAAAATTTATTCTTTAACACTTTTAGGGTAAAGAATTCGAACCAACAAAACACACAAATAACCAATCTTTATGATCTAACCATGGCTCATGTTACCAATTCTTGGATATTGTTTATTGTAACACACAAACAATCAATTATATGTTTCGAATCTTAGCAAGAAACTTCGAGAGAGAAAGTGGGAGATGGGATCCTTTCAAGAGAGAGAAAGTGAGAGAAAAACAAAGAGAATGTTAGATTAAAAAATGAAAGGTCCAACCCTCTACCTTGGGAGGTAGAGGGTATTTGTAGTTTTACATAATACGCTATGTTGGGCATACAGCGGAGATCGTGCACGCTAATAGTAAAGACACTCTATGGATTTCTAAATCCCAGAATAGCTCTTAGTGATCTAACTGTTCTTGGTTAAAATAGCATTTTCTTAACTGGTTCTTACTGGTTCTTGGCCGGACTATCCGGTTCTTAACTAGTTCAAACTGGTTCCTACTGGTTCAGGCCGTTCCGGTCATTTTGAAAGGTATTTCACGAAAACGAAGTTACGGTTCAAAAGTTATGGCCGTTTGAAGTTTTGACGTAAAAAGTCAACTTTGGTCATGCCGCAAGTGGTCAAACGGCAAGTAGTCAAACCGTAAAAGACAAAACTCAGTTTTTTTGATCAAATCGCAGTGGTCAAATCGCAAGATTGTCAAACCGCTGGAATACAAATCGCTTAAATCAAACCGCTTTTATCAAACCGCAAACCGCTTATCAAACCGCTTGATCAAACCAAGACAAACCGCTGAGTCAAACCGCTTATGTCAAACCGCTTAAGTCAAACCGCTTATGTCAAACTGCTTACGTCAAACCGCTTAAGTCAAACCGCTTCCGATACAACGAATCTAGACAAACCGCATCCAAGAACTTGACAAATCGCTTCCTTGATCCGATCAAATCGCACCCAAATGACATCAAACCGCATACAAGAAAATAGTACGAGACTCAAACCGATTCCTTGAAACTCTTCAAAAACTAAACTTTTCCAATCCAAAACACTATAACCAAGATGAATTAAGCCTTCCAAACCAAAACCTAAGCATTTATGATGATTCTGAACACAAAAGTACTATCAAAATTCAAACTTTAACACTTTTAGGGTATAGAATTCGAACCAACAAAACACACAAATAACCAATCTTTATGATCTAACCATGGCTCATGATACCAATTGTTGGATATTGGTTATTGTAACACACAAACAATCAATTATATGTTTCGAATTTTAGCAAGAAACTTCGAGAGAGAAAGTGGGAGATGGGATCCTTTCAAGAGAGAAAGTGAGAGAAAAACAAAGAGAATGGTAGACTAAGAAATGACAGGTCCAACCCTCTACCTTGGGAGGTAGAGGGTATTTATAGTTTTACATAATATATGCTCGGCCGTGGATCGTGCATACACTGGGTAAAGACCCATCCGCCCTCCACGGTGTTACTTCTAACTAACTAACTAACTAATAGATAACGTAATGTCTACGAAGCAACATATGCTAGACAATAGTTGGGGTGACAGACACTTCATTATGGATTTTCTAAATCCTAACAGGAATAGGCAGTTCTTAGCAGGATCTAACTGGTTCTTGAACAAAATAGCATTTTCTTAACTGGTTCTTGACCGGAATATCCTGTTCTTAACTAGTTCTAACTGGTTCCTACCGTTCGCTGTTCATTTTGATAGGTATTTCGCTGAAAACAGAGTTACGGTTCAAAAGTTATGGCCGTCTGAGGTTATGACGTAAAAAGTCAACTTTGGTCTAGCCGCAAGTGGTCAAACCGCCATTATTCAAACCGTAAAAGTCAAAACTAATTTTTTTTATCAAATCGTAGTGGTCAAATAGCATTGGTCAAATCGCAGGATTGTCAAACCGGTGGAATACAAACCGCTTAAATCAAACAGCTTTTTATCAAACCGCTTTTTATCAAACCGCTTAGATCAAACCGCTGAAGACAAACCACTTGAGTCAAACCGCTTAAGTCAAACCGCTTATGTCAAACCACTTATGTCAAACCGCTTACGTCAAACTACTTAAGTCAAACACCTTAAGTCAAACCGCTTCCGATACAACGAATCTAGACAAAATGCATCCAAGAACTTGACAAATCGCTTCCTTGATCAGATCAAATCGCACCCAAATGACATCAAACCGCATACAAGAAAATAGTACGAGACTCAAACCGCTTCTTTGAAACTCTTCAAAAACTAAACTTTTCCAATCCAAAACACTATAACCAAGATGAATTAAGCCTTCCAAACCAAAACCTAAGCACTTATGATGATTCTAAACACAAAAGTACTATCAAAATTCAAACTTTAACACTTTTAGGGTATAGAATTTGAACCAACAAAACACACAAATAACCAATCTTAATGATCTAACCATGGCTCTTGATACCGATTGTCGGATATTGGTTATTGGAACACACAAACAATCAATTATATGGTTCGAATCTTAGCAAGAAACTTAGAGAGAGAAAGTTGGAGATGAGATCCTTTCTAGAGAGAGAAAGTAAGAAAAAAACAAAGAGAAGGTTAGATTAAGAAATGAAAGGTCCAACCCTCTACCTTGGGAGGTAGAGGGTATTTATAGTTTTACAATAATACTTTGGTCAGGATACAAAGTGGTAAAGACCCGTCCGCCCTCCACTGTTACTCTAACTAACTAACTAACTAATAGATAACGTAATGTCTACGAGCTAACATATGCTAGACAATAGTTGGGGTGAAAGACACTTCACTATGGATTTTCTAAATCCTAACAGAATAGGCGCTTTTGCGGATCTAACTGGTTCTTGAACAAAATAGCATTTTCTTAACTGGTTCTTGACCGGAATATCCTGTTCTTAACTAGTTCTAACTGGTTCCTACTGGTTCAAGCCGTTCTGGCCATTTTGACAGTATTTCATTGAAAACGGAGTTACGGTTCAAAAGTTATGGCCGCTGAAGTTTTGACGAAAGTCAACTTGGTCAAGCGCAAGTGGTCAAACCGCAAGTAGTCAAACCGTAAAAGACAAAACCGCTTTTTGATCAAATCGCAGTGGTCAAATCGCATTGGTCAAATCGCAGATTGTCAAACCGCCGAATACAAACCGCTTAAATCAAACCCTTTTTATCAAACCGCAAACGCTTTTCAAACCGCTTAGATCAAACCGCTGAGTCAAACCGCTTAAGTCAAACCGCTTATGTCAAAACTGCTTATGTCAAACCGCTTACGCCAAACCGCTTAAGTCAAACCGCCTTCCGATAAAACGTAATCTAGAAAACCGCATCCAAGAACTTGACAAATCGTCCTTGATCGATCAAATCGCACCCAAATGACATCAAACCGCATACAAGAAAATAGTACGAGACTCAAACCGCTTCCTTGAAACTCTTCAAAAACTAAACTTTTCCAATCCAAAACACTATAACCAAGATGAATTAAGCCTTCCAAACCAAAACCTAAGCACTTATGATGATTCTAAACACAAAAGTACTATCAAAATTCAAACTTTAACACTTTTAGGGTATAGAATTCGAACCAACAAAACACACAAATAGCCAATCTTTATGATCTAACCATGGCTCATGATACCAATTGTTGGATATTGGTTATTGTAACACACAAACAATCAATTATATGTTTCGAATCTTAGCAAGAAACTTCGAGAGAGAAAGTGGGAGATGGGATCCTTTCAAGAGAGAGAAAGTAAGAGAAAAACAAAGAGAAGGTTAGATTAAGAAATGACAGGTCCAACCCTCTACCTTGGGAGGTAGAGGGTATTTATAGTTTTACATAATACCTCTATGTCGCCGTGGATCGTGCATACAGTGGGTAAAGACCCATCCGTCCTCCACGGTGTTACTCTAACTAACTAACTAACTAACTAATAGATAACGTAATGTCTACAAGCTAACATATGCTAGTCAATTGTTGGGGTGACTGACACTTCACAATGGATTTTCTAAATCCTAACAGGAGTAGGCAGTTCTTAGTAGGATCTAACTGGTTCTTAAATAAAATAGCATTTTCTTAACGGTTCTTACCGTTCTTTGCCGAATATCCGGTTCTTAACTATTTCTAACGGGTTCCTACCGTTCAGCCGTTCCAGTCATTTTGACAGTATTTCGCTGAAAACTGAGTTACGGTTCAAAAGTTATGGCCGTTTGAAGTTTTGACGTAAAAAGTCAACTTTGGTCAAGCCGCAAGTGGTCAAACCGCAAATAGTCAAACCGTAAAAGTCAAAACTCTATTTTTGATCAAATCGCAGGTGTCAAGTGGTCGCAGTACAAATCGCAGATTGTCAAACCTGGAATAAAAACCGCTTAAATCAAACCGCTTATCAAACCGCTTCAAACCGCTTATCAAAACACTTTCAAACCGCTTATCAAAACCGCTTAGATCAAACCGCTAAAGACAAACCGCGAGTCAAACCGCTTATGTAAAGAAACCGCTGATGTCAAACCGCTTACGCTGAGTCAAACCGCTTAAGTCAAACCCCTTCGATACAATAATCTAGACAAACCGCATCCAAGAACTTGACAAATCGCTCTTGATAAGATCAAATCCACCCAAATGACATCAAACCGCATACAAGAAAATAGTACGAGACTCAAACCGCTTCCTTGAAACTCTTCAAAAACTAACCTTTTCCAATCCAAAACACTATAACCAAGATGAATTAAGCCTTCCAAACCAAAACCTAAGCACTTATGATGATTCTAAACACAAAAGTACTATTAAAATTCAAACTTTAACACTTTTAGGGTATAGAATTTGAACCAACAAAAAACACAAATAACCAATCTTTATGATCTAACCATGGCTCATGATACCAATTGTTGGATATTGGTTATTGTAACACACAAACAATCAATTATATGTTTCGAATCTTAGCAAGAAACTTCGAGAGAGAAAGTGGGAGATGGGATCCTTTCAAGAGAGAGAAAGTGAGAGAAAAACAAAGAGAAGGTTAGATTAAGAAATGAAAGGTCCAACCCTATACCTTGGGAGGTAGAGGGTATTAATAGTTTTACATAATAGCTCTATGCCGGGCTGATCGTGCATACAATGGGTAAAGACCCATCCTCCCCTCCACGGTGTTACTCTAACTAACTAACTAACTAATAGATAACGTAATGTCTACGAGCTAACATATGCTAGACAATAGTTGGGGTGACCGACACTTCACTATGGATTTTCTAAATCCTAACAGAATAGGCAGCTCTTAGTGGATCTAACGGTTCTTGGCCAAAATAGCATTTTCTTTAACCGGTTCTTGGCCGAATATCCGTTCTTAACTAGTTCTAACCGTTCCTACTGGTTCAGGCCGTTCGTCATTTTGACAAGTATTTTCACAAAACGAGTTACGGTTCAAAAGTTATGGCCGTTTGAAGTTTTGACGTAAAAAGTCAACTTTGGTCAAGCCGCAAGTGGTCAAACCGCAAATAGTCAAACCGTAAAAGTCAAAACTCGCTTTTTTGATCAAATCGCGGTGTCAAATCGCATTGGTCAAATCGCAGATTGTCAAAACCGCTGAATACAAACCGCTTAAATCAAACTTCAAACCGCTTAAAATTTATCAAACCGCTTCTTATCAAACCGCTTAGATCAAATCCCGCAAGACAAAGACAAACCGCTAATAGTCAAACCGCTTGTCAAACCGCTTAAAGTCAAACCGCTTATGTCAAAAATTAGTCAAACCACATTAATGTCAAACCGCTTGATACAACGAATCTAGACAAACCGCATCCAAGAACTTGAAATCGCTTTTGATCGATCAAATCGCACCCAAATGACATCAAACCGCATACAAGAAAATAGTACGAGACTCAAACCGCTTCCTTGAAACTCTTCAAAACTAAACTTTTCCAATCCAAAACACTATAACCAAGATGAATTAAGCCTTCCAAACCAAAAACCTAAGCACTTATGATGATTCTAAACACAAAAGTACTATCAAAATTCAAACTTTAACACTTTTAGGGTATAGAATTTCAACCAACAAAACACACAAATAACCAATCTTTATGATCTAACCATGGCTCTTGATACCAATTGTTGGATATTGGTTATTGTAACACACAAACAATCAATTATATGGTTCCAATCTTAGCAAGAAACTTAGAGAGAGAAAGTGGGAGATGGGATCCTTTCTAGAGAGAGAAAGTGAGAGAAAACAAAGAGATGGTTAGATTAAGAAATGAACATCCAACCTCTACCTTGGGAGGTAGAGGGTATTTATAGTTTTACATAATACGCCCTCTCGGGTTGTGGAAGGTGTGGATCGGGTAAAGACCCCATCCTCCCGGTGTTAACTAACTAACTAACTAATAGATAACGTAATGTCTACAAGCTAACATATGCTAGACAATAGTTGGGGTGACCGACACTTCACTATGGATTATCTAAATCCTAACAGAATAGGCGTTCTTAGGATCTAACCGTTCTTGTTAACAAAATAGCATTTTCTTAACGGTTCTTAACTGGTTCTTGGCTGAATATCCGTTCTTAACTAGTTCTAACCGGTTCTACTACCGTTCCGGTCATTTTGACGTGTATTTCGAAAACGAGTTACGGTTCAAAAGTTATGGCCGTTTGAAGTTTTGACGTTAAAAGTCAACTTTGGTCAAGCCGCAAGTGGTCAAAACGCAAATAGTCAAACCGTAAAAGTCAAAACACAGTTTTTTTGATCAAATCAAATCGCATTGGTCAAATCAGATTGTCAAACCGGCTGAATACACCGCTTAAATCAAACCGCTTAACAAACCGCTTTTCAAACCGCAAACCGCTTCTTATCAAACCGCTTAGATCAAACCGCTAAAGACAAACCGCTTGAGTCAAACCGCTTAAGTCAAACCGCTTATGTCAAACCGCTTACGTCAAACCGCTTAAGTCAAACCGCTTACGTCAAACCGCTTAAGTCAAACCGCTTCCGATACAACGAATCTAGACAAACCGCATCCAATCACTTGACAAATCGCTCCTTGATCGATCAAATCGCACCCAAATGACATCAAACCGCATACAAGAAAATAGTACGAGACTCAAACCGCTTCCTTGAAACTCTTCAAAAACTAAACTTTTCCAATCCAAAACACTATAACCAAGATGAATTAAGCCTTCCAAACCAAAACCTAAGCACTTATGATGATTCTAAACACAAAAGTACTATCAAAATTCAAACTTTAACACTTTTAGGGTATAGAATTCAAACCAACAAAACACACAAATAACCAATCTTTATGATCTAACCATGGCTCTTGATACCAATTGTTGGATATTTGTTATTGTAACACACAAACAATCAATTATATGGTTCGAATCTTAGCAAGAAACTTAGAGAGAGAAAGTGGGAGATGGGATCCTTTCTAGAGAGAGAAAGTGAGAGATAAACAAAGAGAATGTTAGATTAAGAAATGAAACGTCCAACCTCTACCTTGGGAGGTAGAGGGTATTTATAGTTTTACATAATACGCCTCCGGTTGCTATGATCGCATACAAATGGGTAAAGACCGTCCGTCCTCCACCGGTGTTACTCTAACTAACTAACTAACTAACTAATAGATAACGTAATGTCTACAAGCTAACATATGCTAGACAATAGTTGTGGTTACCGACAATTCACTATGGATTTTCTAAATCCTAACAGAATAGGCAGCTTGTTAGTGGATCTAACCGGTTCTTGGCCAAAATAGCATTTTCTTAATGGTTCTTACCGGTTCTTGGCCGGAATATCCGGTTCTTAACTAGTTCTAACCTTTACTCGGTTCAGCCGCTCCAGTCCATTTTGACAGGTATTTCACGAAAACGGAGTTACGGTTTAAAAGTTATGGTCGTTTGAAGTTTTGACGTAAAAAGTCAACTTTGGTCAAGCCGCAAGTGGTCAAAACGCAAATAGTCAAACCGTAAAAGTCAAAACTCATTTTTTTTTATCAAATCGCAGTGTTCAAATTGCATTGGTCAAATCGCAGGATTGTCAAACCGCTGGAATACAAACCGCTTAAATCAAACTCCTTTTTATCAAACCGCTTAACTCAAACCGCTTCTTATCAAACCGCTTAGATCAAACCGCTAAAGACAAACCGCTTGATTCAAACCGCTTATATCAAACCACTAAAGACAAACCGCTTGAGTCAAACCGCTTATGTCAAACCGCTTACGTAAACCGCTTAAGTCAAACCGCTTAAGTCAAACCGCTTCCGATACAACGAATCTAGACAAACCGCATCCAATAACTTGATAAATCGCTTCTTGATCAGATCAAATCGCAACGAAATGACATCAAACCGCATACGCGAAAATAGTATGAGACTCAAACCGCTTCCTTGAAACTCTTCAAAAACTAAACTTTTCCAATCCAAAACACTATAACCAAGATGAATTAAGCCTTCCAAACCAAAACCTAAGCACTTATGATGATTCTAAACACAAAAGTACTATCAAAATTCAAACTTTAACACTTTTAGGGTATAGAATTCGAACCAACAAAACACACAAATAACCAATCTTTATGATCTAACCATGGCTCTTGATACCAATTGTTGGATATTGGTTATTGTAACACACAAACAATCAATTATATGGTTCGAATCTTAGCAAGAAACTTAGAGAGAGAAAGTGGGAGATGGGATCCTTTCTAGAGAGAGAAAGTGATAGAAAAACAAAGAGAAAGTTAGATTAAGAAATGAAAGGTCCAACCCTCTACCTTGGGAGGTAGAGGGTATTTATAGTCTTACATAATACGCCTCTGTCGGGCGTGGATCAGCATACAGTGGGTAAAGACCCGTCCGTCCTCCATTGTGTTACTCTAACTAACTAACTAACAAACTAATAGATAACGTAATGTCTACGAGCTAACATATGCTAGACAATAGTTGGGGTGACCGACACTTCACTATGGATTATCTAAATCCTAACAGAATAGGCGTTCTTAAGTGGATCTAACCTTGGTTCTTGGCCAAAATAGCATTTTCTTAACTGGTTCTAACCTGGTTCTTGGCTGAATATCCGGTTCTTAACTAGTTCTAACTGGTTCCTATCTTTGGTTCAGCCGTTCCGGTCATTTTGAGATATTTCTGAAAACGAGTTACGGTTCAAAAGTTATGGCCGTTTGAAGTTTTGACATAAAAAGTCAACTTTGGTCAAGCCGCAAGTGGTCAAAACGCAAATAGTCACACCGTAAAAGTCAAAACTCAATTTTTTTGATCAAATCGCAGTGTTCAAATCGCATTGGTCATATCGCAGGATTGTCAAAACGCTGGAATAAAACCGCTTAAATCAAACTGGTTTTTATCAAACCTCTTAACTCAAACCGGTTCTTATCAAACCGCTTAGATCAAACCGCTGAAGACAAACCGCTTGAGTAAAACCGCTTAAGTCAAACCGCTTATGTCAAACCGCTGAAGACAAACCGCTTGAGTCAAACAGTTTAAGTCAAACCACTTCCGATACAATCGAATCTAGACAAACCGCATCCAAGAACTTGACAAATCGCTTCCTTGATCAGATCAAATCGCACCAAAATGACATCATACGAGACTGAAACCGCTTCCTTGAAACTCTTCAAAACCTAAACTTTTCCAATCCAAAACACTATAACGAAGATGAATTAAGCCTTCCAAACCAAAACCTAAGCACTTATGATGATTCTAAACACAAAAGTACTATCAAAATTCAAACTTTAACACTTTTAGGGTATAGAATTTGAACCAACAAAACACACAAATAACCAATCTTTATGATCTAACCATGGCTCTTGATACCAATTGTTGGATATTGGTTATTGTAACACACAAACAATCAATTATATGGTTCAAATCTTAGCAAGAAACTTAGAGAGAGAAAGTGGGAGATGGGATCCTTTCTAGAGAGAAAGTGAGAGAAAAACAAAGAGAAGGTTAGATTAAGTGAAGGTCCAACCCTCTACCTTGGGAGGTAGAGGGTATTTATAGTTTTACATAATACGCCCTATGTTGGGCTGTGGATCGCATACAAAGTGGGTAAAGACCCGTCCGTCCTCCACGGTGTTACTCTAACTAACTAACTAACTAACTAACTAACTAACTAACTAATAGATAACGTAATGTCTACGAGCTAACATATGCTAGACAATAGTTGGGGTGACCGACACTTCACTATGGATTTTCAAAATCCAAACAGAATAGGCGTTCTTAGGATCTAACCGTTCTTGGCCAAAATAGCATTTTCTTAATCGGTTCTAACCGGTTCTTGACCGAATATCCGGTTCTTAACTAGTTCTAACCGGTTCCTACCGGTTTAGGCTGTTCCTCATTTTGATGCGATATTTCGCTGAAAACGGAGTTACGGTTCAAAAGTTATGGCCGTTTGAAGTTTTGACGTAAAAAGTCAACTTTGGTCAAGCCGCAAGTGATCAAAACACAAATAGTCAAACCGTAAAAGTCAAAACTCGCTTTTTTATCAAATCGCAGTGTTCAAATCGCATTTGTCAAATCGCAGGATTGTCAAACCGTTGGAATACAAACCGCGTAAATCAAACTCCTTTTTATCAAACCGCTTCTTATCAAACCGCATAATTCAAACAGCTTCTTATCAAACCGCTTAGATCAAACCGCTTGAGTCAAACCGCTTAAGTCAAACCGCTTATGTCAAACCGCTAAAGACAAACCGCTTGAGTCAAACCGCTTAAGTCAAACCGCTTATGTCAAACCGCTTAAGTAAACCGCTTAAGTCAAACCGCTTCCGATACAACGAATCTAGACAAACCGCATCCAAGAACTTGACAAATCGCTTCCTTGATCAGATCAAATCGCACCCAAATGACATCAAACCGCATACACGAAAATAGTACGAGACTCAAACCGCTTCCTTGAAACTCTTCAAAAACTAAACTTTTCCAATCCAAAACACTATAACCAAGATGAATTAAGCCTTCCAAACCAAAACCTAAGCACTTATGATGATTCCTAACACAAAAGTACTATCAAAATTCAAACTTTAACACTTTTAGGGTATAGAATTCAAACCAACAAAACACACAAATAACCAATCTTTATGATCTAACCATGGCTCTTGATACCAATTGTTGGATATTGGTTATTGTAACACACAAACAATCAATTATATGGTTCGAATCTTAGCAAGAAACTTAGAGAGAGAAAGTGGGAGATGGGATCCTTTCTAGAGAGAGAAAGTGAGAGAAAAACAAAGAGAAGGTTAGATTAAGAAATGAAAGGTCCAACCCTCTACCTTGGGAGGTAGAGGGTATTTATAGTTTACATAATACCCCCTCCGGCTGGATCGGGCATGGTAAAGACCGTCCATCCTCCAATGTTACTAACTAACTAACTAACTAACTAACTAACAGATAATGTAATGTCTACGAGCTAACATATGCTAGATAATAGTTGGGGTGACCGAAACTTCACTATGGATTTTCTAAATCCTAACAGGAATAGGCAGTTCTTAGCTGGATC